>CM052018.1:64219241-65419241 GCA_028476575.1 Platygaster robiniae
ATAAAATTAAACGAACTTTCTTATTCGTTAAATTAAACTTGCATTTGTTCGCCGTGTGAAATTTCACTTCTCTCGTGAGTTTTCAAGCTCACAACAGTTTTTTGTGAAAGACATTTCATATGCAAAACTTGCGTGAGCTTTCCTTCATTGCAATTGAATGAATTCATGTGAATTCATAAAAAACACGGAAAAAATTTAGAAAAAATGCAATCAGTCAAAGTAGGACACTATTACTCGCGTTGGTTTCTATCCTTGACTGAATGAACTGATTGGGAAAGCTGCGTTGGTCAATAAATAATATACTCGTGCAGATCATCTCGCACTCGTGGGATTTCAAAACCGGTAGCCTTAGTAGGTCAAAATTCACTTTGTAATGTCGCAAGTAACAAGCGCTACAACTTTGTTGTCATGCAAATCATCGAACATTTCGTGCTAGAAATTCGTGCACATATATATCTACCAATAGCAGGGGTATTGACTGTTGGTTTTTTACATTGTTTTCGCCTTTGACATAAAGTTATTTTCTCCTACATACTGTATTGTAGGTATTTACATATATCTTTATATCGTTAAGAAATCTAGTTTCATGGAAAAAGAGTTAATTTTTTAATTTTTTTCCACAATGCGAAGTTGTGATATCGAGAAAACCAAATTTGTATAAGATGATAAAGATTTTACATGGAGTATTTGACAATTTGACTTAGCATTAATTTTAAAATTCTTGAATGTGTCACCTACATTCTTCATTTTGTAATTTCCACATCTGAATCCTTAACTTTCTTATTCTGATTCACGCAAATCTGGACATCAACACGTTACTGTAGGCACAGTAACACCAACAATTTATTTGTTGTACGGCTCTACAATTTTTCACTTGAATGTCTCGAACTCTTGTACAATTGATGATATATCATTAAAAGAGTTCAAGACGGTGAAGGGAAAAAATTGGTCCACAAATTTTTGAAACGCTACTAATTTGAAGTTACTTTTCATCGTTTCAAATAACTATTTCTGTAACACATGACAACGGAAAATGTTATGTATTATCAAATAAATTTGAGAAATATATTCAAAACTCCAATTTTAAAATCCTAATGTTCTATCTGTTTGAATTTGGCTTAAATGATTGAATCTTGTGAATGCATAATGAAGAATTTGTTTTTTCGCCGTCTTCTTTACATTTGTAAGCTAATACATATAAAAAATCCTTTCATTCCTTTCATTCCTTTCACCCAGATGGACAATGCTGACAATTCTGGAATATTTATTGGAGTGCTTTGAACGTCAAATCTAGCAATCAAATACTCCACTAATAAACAAGTAGAACAGTTGCGAAAACTGTTTGAAAACGATTAATTATGTACGATCGAATTCAAATATTGATAGATTCAGACAAACTTAGTTATGGAAAAAAGTGTCCTAAATGAGTAGAAATACTATTATCATGTTTTAAGATATTATTCTGACGGAACTATGTACTTCTCCAAATTCATGTTTGACTTCTTTTGACTAAAAGTATAAGAGGCTTGAAAATATTTAATTTTTTCCAATTTAATAATCAAAATATTCACACAGATACTGAGTTTAATGTGCTGGATCTTCAAGTCAATCAATTAGAGAAAAATATTATCAGTTTGTCGAATGAAGAATTATATGAAAAATAAAAAGTCTCATGCGAGTGACCGAATTTGTCGAGTTAAATTCATAAATTGTACTTTTTTCTTTTCCGGGAAAAAGGCTGTTTTCTTTGACTTCTTAGAAGTTGAAAAAAAATGTCTTGCATGTTGCTCAGAACTTTCCATACCATTACCATTATTTATTTCAAAACTTAAAGAAATTTTTTTGACTTACCATTTTATACATTTTGTTTATCCGAAAGAGAAAAGAACCGTCTGAGTAAAAATAGATAAAAAAAAAACTTGGCAACTTCTACACGTCACACTTTGTGGTCCTTGGTAAAAGACTGGTTGGTCACGTTGATTTAAAACGTTGTTGTCGTGATTAGAAAAGACGGCAGGTTTTGCCGAGTCGTCACGACACATACCTTAGAAACTTTGCTTGGGGACGTGGTCGAGAACAGCAGAGAACAGACTTGGACAGACTGGACGTTGGAGGCCTACTTTCAAACTCTCTCTATTCATCTCTCTTAATCTCTCTCTTTCTCTTTCTCTTTTTCTCTCATTTATTGTTACCGAGAAGAGAAAAAGAGAAAGAGAAAAAAAGAGAGAGGTTGCAGTAGTTGCAGGCTGGCCGATGACGTACGTAAAGTATGCAAGTGGCAATCTTGCTAAATCGTTCAACCGTGCGTTACACTATTCAAACCATCCATAGATGATCCCAATCGTAATTGCGAAACGACTTTCAAGCCACGTGAGAATCCTGGGATAGAAAAGTTATTATTTTCTGATTTCGAGGAAATGAAGAGTGACGGAAACGATCTAATGAATGCTTCGCGATTTATTCTCCTGTGGATCTTGCAGAGGTGGCTGTGAGGATGCATTCCCATCGCTACCTTAAACATATGTGGCGTGGACCGAGGAAACGTACCTTACAGCACCAAAAATCAAAAATGAGATTACCAATAATTTTGAATGTAGAAAACTTTGTCTATCGATTGAGCCTACTCTCGAAATTGTAAGATTATTGTAGTGCATAAAAATTTGAGCTTTAAAGTTGACCTGCTCGTAGAAACCATAGAGACTTTTTATTTTTAACTCGTTTTTTTCTCGAAGCGCCCGGGTGCTGCAAGGTACCTTTCTTCGGTCCACGTCACATATGCCGTTAAATTCGTAAATATATCCGTCGTTTTTTTTAAACCCTCCAGAGAAATTGGAACCGGTTTTTGCCAATTCATTTATTGTAGTTAAGCATGTCGCATATGTTTGAAATTCAACATACTTATGCTTTCAAGATTGCTCTACAAGATAAAGTCGTCAAAATAATCGCTTTTTCAACAGGAAATTAAATATGGCGGCATTTAAAAAAGAAACACAAAAAAAATGAGTAAAAAAAATTTTTGCTGATGCTTTTCACATTGAAAAAAATTTTCCATATCACAAATTTGGTGCACAGCAGTGCATAAACTTAGGGAACCATCGATAACTGTAGAAAGACATCTTAAAAATTTAAGAGGGATGCCTGAAAATGGCGAATTTGTTGATAAAAATTTTTACATTTATACACTCTAGTGACAGCAATGAATTTGACCGTCACCGAAATGACATACATGTGTTTTTCATGGTTTTTGGGTCACAGTTTACAAATCTGGTCTCAAAATTGCAAAATTAATATGTTTGTCCAATTTGTTTTAACAAATTATTCGTAAAAAAAATATTATTTTAAAGATGTATATGATTTTCATGGTTTTTGGACCCACTGAATACGAATCTGGCGTCAGATTTGCAAAATTAATGCGTGTAAACAATTTGTTACACGATTTTCCAACAAATTGTAATAATTAATTTTTGCCCTAGTAATTCTGGTTCTTATATGATTCTCAGAAATCTTATAAGATTACTGAAATCACTTATATGTTTACCCATTTCTCATATGAAACATATAAGGAATTTCAGTAATCTTATAAGATTTCTGAGAATCATATAAGAATCAGAATTACTAGGGTTGCAAGATGCATATGCTTTTCGTGGTTTTTGTGTACGCTGATCATGAATGTGGCCACGAAATGTCAAAATTGATTTATTAAGTCTATTTTTTTAAACAAATTTCTACGAAGAACTAGAAAATGTTTGTAATAAATATAATAAATATGTTTGTAATGGTTTTTGGCTCCACTGAGTATGAATCTGGCATTAGATCTGAATATTATAGCATTTGATAAGGTACGTACATGTTTCTGAAGTCGTTGAATTCTAAATACTTCAATAATCTACATGGCTTCAAATGCTTCAAACGTATCGTCGATTTGCAACCCTAAAGATGTTACCAACTCTCACCACGAGTAGGTTGACGATTCAAGTCTTTTTTTTTTATTTTGTGTTTTTTGTTATGTTTGGTCCTAGAGTTTAACACAATGAAAATTCTTTGACGGTAGCTGATCATTAAAGTTAAATATTGCATTCTTCGAACATCAAGATCTCGTTCAATTACAAATCGATGCTTCTATATTATTATGCTGCTATATAAGGTTTATTTCTACTATGACTTTAATATAATCAGCAGTTATATAAAAGTAGACAGGTACGCACGACTTGTGAAGAGGTAAAATAATTCACTTGTAAAATGTTAGAAGGAAGGTTTTATTTCTCAGTGCGTAGTTTCTTGAATTCTTATCAATAGTCCAGTATCAAGAAAATTGAAGAGAACACCGTACAAAATTATCATACATGGTAACTAACTACCTTCCATATGCATAAAATAATTAAAATTTTCTTTCTGTAAAACGTAACATAAAGTAGGCTTGGAGATCAAGTTTTGTTTCGAATCTGTATTTCTACGCTATAATAAACTGTGGACTCCCGTATTTCACAAGGAAGAAAAATCATATAAGAAATACATGGAATTACAAGTTTCGTTACCCTCATTGAAGTCTACATTTCCAAGAGGATAATTTGCTTTCTGCATCACTTACGATATTTTATATCATTATACACAATATATTCGCATGAATATTTACATGAACATACTTGTAAGTTACAGTGACATTATACTTGAATATTTCAACGTTCCTCAACAATAAATTTCACATGTAAAATACAATAGAACAAATGCTAGAACATTGTAACTTAAAACTTGAACTTGCGTATTGCGATTTTGTACGATAAAAATTTGAACATTTCTTTCTGGCAGTCAAAAATACTTTTTCACTGAGATTCTTTAGGGTTCAATATAAAAAATATAAAACAATTTCTAGTTCATATCCCGCAGTAAAACATGTATATTTACAAAACTGTATTTCACATCTAAATACAACAGCCACGAAATATTTCAGATAGGTGGTTGATTTTTGGGCCGGAACCTTGACATATAAAAATCGCAATCAATGCAGTATATCGCGGGTTCGAGTACTTGCTTTTTCCGGCACAAATGGCAAGGAGCTGTTTTCTGGGCGGCGGAAATGTACGATAACTTTTGTAACGTCGTCATCGGAGGATTGGACCCCGAAGTGATGCAGCTTTTGTTGGATCCCTGTGAAAAGATGGACTGCTGCTTTACCTGCTTTGGCATCGGGGAATGCTGGTAGGTCGGGTACTTGCTATTCGAGGATATTTGTCCATTTTGCAGGCAACTTGGATAAGTTTGATTTGGAGTGAGGATATTTTGCTGCTGGTCCACTTTCGTAGTTAGCCGTGGCTGATTTTCCATTCGTTGCGGGAGGAAACCCCCGCTTACTCCATGTTGTTGTTGTGGCGGCCGGTATTGAGGCATATTCAGTTGTTGTTGGTACGTCACGCTAGGGTGAGGGGGAGGATGATACTGTGGAAGCACGTGATTCAACCTAACTTGATAAGGAACCGACTGATGTGAGTAACTCTGATAGCAAGTCTGAGGAGGGCTCTGATTGAGCTGCTGTGGGAATAGTTGCTGCTGGTATATGCTGGTCGATTGATTTGACAGGCAATTCACTATCTGTTGTTGCTGCTGTTGTTGCAGCTGATGCTGCTGTTTTTGGGGATGTTGGACTGTGATGGGACTTGCGTTATGAGCATGAATTCTCTGGTTTAAAGTAGCTTGTTGCTGCTGGACAGAAATCTGCTTATTCGTTTGGTTGTGTTGTTGTTCTAACTGGTTGTAGGCCGAGTAACCGTTCTTTGGACCGTTGATCTTGAGTTGCTGCTGCTGCATGTTGTTATGGGGATACTCTAGCTCCTGGTTTGGATGTGGACTTGCAGATTTCTGGGCTTGAGACACCGCGATGTTTTGATTACGAAGGTATTGGATTGGGATCTCGCTGTAACCCGATAAAGGCTGCAGATACCCATTCTGAGTGAAACGGATATGCTGGGAAATCGGAGTATTTGTTGGAAACGAGTTGGATATTTTTATGGAAGCCTCCTTCAACCCTTCAATGGAATTACTGGATTCGGTGGAATTTGGCCTTTGATTCATGATTAGATGCGGGGAAGCCTCGTGAGTGGGATTGATACTTCTCAACTGGTCTTGGTATGGCGTTGCCGGTACACTGTTAGCTTCGTCCTTAAGGGGCAATGTGTGCTGCTGAAATTTGATAGGCATGTTTGCATCCCTGTTAATTTCAGCCTCTTGCAAGGTCCTGATCTCGCAAAGAACTTGGGCAGTTTCGGGTTTGTTCATGGCTGATCTCAATACTCTCTCCAAAATGGGATTTGGTATGTAAGAATCTTTCTCGTCATCCTCAGCCGTGGCAACGAGGACAACTTGGTCGCAAAAAGAGACGCTCTTTTTCTTTCCCACCCTCTGCTTTGTCTTCTTCGGTGAAATATCATCCTCGTTGGGCAGAATCGTTGTATTTTGAATTGTGTTTTGCAAGGCCACCTGGGATATATCATCCTCAGGGTAATCTACGGGAAGACCGTTTTCATGAGGAAGCGTAAGAGACATGGATACGATGGTGGTATTCAGGCCACTGGTCTCTTGGTAACAAGGCTGCCGGTAGGCTATTCCAGAATTGAATAAAACCTCCCTTTGTTGGCTAGACTCGAAGCCAGAATTCACTCCTGTTTGTGAAGTGACATATTGTTCCAATTTGGAGAAAGAATCGTTGTTCTTGATGAATTCTTGCTGTTCCTCGGGAACTCGCTGCTCGTGCATCATTTTTTCTTCTTGCGTTATTTTCTGTTTAGAATTATTGTTTGCCTCTATTTCTGATTTGGCAAAAGAGGGCTCAAGTTTGATCTGCTCGAATCTCGCAGCCATATCTTTGACCGAGGAACTCGCAACCTTGGCACAATCTGGAACATCTTCACCCTGGTCAACCAAGTTGCCGATGGCATTTATCTTTAGGTCACTCTTTTTCCTCGTCAAGTTCGGACACATCAGTATTTGCTGCTGCTCCTGCAGCAGTAAAGCTTTTTTCGATTTTTCCCTTAGATCCGAGCCTTGTTTTTTCATCCTTCTTTCGGCCTGTTTTGCCTGAAGCTCCTGCAACCAGGTCTCGCTACAAGACTTGTTCTCCTCATCTTCGGAACAGCCAGCTGCGTCTTTTGCCTCGCCTTCTGATTCAGCTGCGAGAATCTGGTCCCTCTTCAATTTCATCTGCGCTAGTAAGCTGCTGATTTGCTGTGACTCATAGTGCGGTTCCAGCACTTGCTGCTGCTGCTTCTCAGCATACTCGTTGATGGGCGGTGGCGGGGGAGGAAATTCTTCGCTTGCCTGCCGTGAATGAGATGTGGACACCAGCACCACCGTAGGGTACGGAGGGGGTACGAAATCGTCACTTGGTTCTCGGGAGTGCGACGAGTTGTTGTTTTCAGGATATGGTGGTAACGATGACTCCCTGAGATGCTGCTGCTGTTGCTGTTGTTTTATCGAGCTGCTCTGTTCACTGTGAACGTCGGCTCTGGTCACAACGAACGTTGGCTCGTGATTAGTTCTATTAGCATACTGCACAATTTCGTCATGTACCCTGGATCTTCCATGCGAATTTCGTGAGCAGTGGGAGATGGCCTCATCCTTATCCGCTACCTCATAACAAGATGGCAGAAACGGCAGCGAGAGCTGTTGTTCCTGGAAGTGTTCGACGTAATTGGTCACCCTGTTCGTCTTGTTCCAGTAAGTTTTTGCCGAATTCGATTCTTGGTTTCTTGTTTCCGGTACTTCGGGAGGGGAATAATGAGCTTGTTGCGTCTTTTCCGTGGGCTTCTCGCACACTTGGGGTGCTGCGAAACACTTGGATCTACTGAGCTGGGATGTCGTCCTGAGAGGTGGTGGGGGTGGAACTTTCGCTACGTGCAAAACTTTGCCAGCGCTCCCGTGAAAACTTTTTCGCATGAGGCGACTTCTCTCAAGGTTGGGGTTCCCCCCGGGGCTGTTACCAGTGCAACTTCCGGAAAACTCTAAGTGACCCTCGGATACGTACCCACTGAGGGACTGCTGCTGCGCCGTCTCGATTCCTTTGAGTCCGATGCTTGAGTCGTCAACACTTTGCTGCTTAGGTGTACAATTTTGGTGAGATACTTTTGAGTTGATGATGCGAGTGCTCTGCCCAGCGTCCTGTCCCTCTCGCAGGTCAGGCATGCTGCGATTTTTCCTCTTTATCAAGCCTCCCATGAGTAATTTTCTTCGAATCTTGTGCTGCTTCTTGCTTTGTTTCTGGTCATTAGAGGCAGTGGTGGTGGCGGTGATCTTGCTGTTTCGAGTTATCGAGGTACTTTGCGCCGAGTTGTCTACAACACCGCTGTCTTTGGACTTGTCGGCCTTTACCGTCTTCGGGGACGTGGACGTCCAATTCGGCGCGATGGAGAAATCTCTGGTCACGTTTTTGTTGCGTTCTTCGCTCCTCGTTCGTTTTTTATCTTTTTTGTCCTCATCGCAGCGTTTCGTTCTTCCAAACAGCCCTGGTCTCTGGGTTGCCCTGTCGTAGAGCATGTACTCTTCGTCTTCAATGACGTTGACTGACGTTGCCTTGCTTCTCAAGTTCTTCTTTTTTGGCAGAGTTGCATAAATTTCGATGCTTTTCGTTGTCGGCTTATCCACAGCAAATGAAGCGTTTATTAGCATATCGCGGCTGTTTTGACGAGAGTGATTTCCTTTATCGCGGGAGCCTTGTCGAGAGTGCTGGCCAGATTTACTGTTCTCTCTAGAGTGCCGGCTTTCTGATACAGCTTCTGTAAAACCATTTGTTTGGTATTTTTTTACCTTTTCACGGAAAAGTGGTGGACAATGCTACACGCGAGAAGCATGATATACAACCAAAATGGCATGTTTTACTGCAAATTTTGACATTTCTTTTGTTCATTCAATGTTTTCTCGTTTCTAGAGGCAAAAACGCAAATTTATTTTTCAATGTTTGATATATTTATACTCGAAATCGTACCTTCTTTGATGCCGTTTACGATTGCCTGTTCCTGCATTATTCTCTTCTGGAGAACACGAGCCCGCAAGACGCAAGTGTAACGCTTCATCTTAGCATTATTGATGGTCTCGTGATTGCTGTACGGAGCATCTGCCGCGGCTTTGGCTTTGTTAAATGCAGCCTCACAAAGTGCTGCTGCGGTTCCAAGATCGCCAGCGTCTTCTGCTGCCATAGATTTGTCTAGCAACGCGTCTGTTTCCTTACAAAGACGATCGTACGAGTCTTCTACCATTGTCTGATAAACTTCCGGGATTTGGGCAAGCTGTAATGATCGTAAATCAATTGACATACATTTCTTCAGCAATTTCTTGAGTTGCGAACGCAACTTAACTATAATTTATATGTTATTTCGATCCTTCACCTCATGCTCCACAATACAGTCACGTAAATGTTACCCTTGATCTTTTCTGTCTCAAAAATAGAAAGGGTAAGGGAATTGATGATACAACTCACTTGTAGATTATGCTTTAATCCTTGCTGCAAAGGAAGGCTGTCTGTGGAAGATAGAGAATAGGAGTCATATCCGGCGTCGTAGTGACCAGCGCTACTACCGCTGGACATCTCCCCGTACTTAGTGGTGGGGCTCTTTGGGATTCCAGCATTTCTTTGCATCTTGTTGACTATGTACATGTAAGGGTTGTCCATGGTCGTTGAAGAACTCGAGGATGCGCTGTTTCGGTCCCCAGACCAGTTTCCGGAATCCCGTCTCCGAGGGATGTTAAGGTGCTCGGGGAAGCTGATGCCATCTTGCGGTGCCGAGCCAGTGCTCAAGCTTCGCGTCAACTGAACGTGCTGCTTCTTCTGTTGGAGTATCACCGTATCTTGAGTTTTCTTATTTATGTACTTAGTTGGTTCCATATCTTCATTGATGACATCCGATCCCTGCAAATGCAACAATCAGCAAACACAGCCAGTGATATCTCGTAAATTCTTTAACATTTTTAAAAAAAATAATCGAAATTCGCAGAGCTACCACAGCACTGGACACGATTTTGGAATTTTCTCAAAGCATGTTCCTTTTGTTGATACTTGAATTCATGATTTACGGAAAGGTCATGCACAAATCCCAGCTCACTTTCCACATAAATTTACCAGCTCTTCTCTATCTGATGCTACAGATTTCTCTTAAATTCATGAAATTGTAATTTTTTTTTAAACCATACAAGTCTTCAATAGATTCGAAAACAATTACTAATTACAAAAAACTACGAATACTATTATTAAATATGTCTCATTTTGGAATAATTTATCACGTCAGTCAACATGCATAACCATACTTCAGAAATCAGCTGAATTCCTACATATATACTTTTTTTTTCAATTCTGATACATTACAATCCGTAAGTTTTATAAAAATCTTTTTATGAGTCATATTTCGTTAATCTTACTTCATTATCTTTGTCATGTTTGCGGGATCTTCATCCTTCCGATAATAATGAATATGATTAAAACAAAATGTTTTCTATACATTTTTTTGGCTTTCTTAAGAAATTTTTCAAATTTAGGTTCTTCTATTGTACTTTTTCACTTCTCAATTCAAAAAAGGAGGAAGAGGGAAGAACATTGTGCCAAAAATATCAATTGACCTGATTAGTGAAAATTTTGTTTTGGATGTCTGTAAGATTCTGATAATCGCTGTATGTTCTCTTCTGCATGATGATTTCGGATTGGTTGTCAGAGTTCGGCGTGATAGCTCGCCTTGCTATTCTGCTGTTCATTGACGCGGCTGACTTTTCAGGACTGGGCGTTATTGACCTTCGAGCGCTATTTTTCGTGACCACCGTCAGCCCGTTGACATTCGTAAACGGCGAAACGACTTTCGGAGCATTTTCCGCGTTCACCGGTGTACCTGCTGGGCTTGCGTACAGAAGCAGAAGAGGCTGGTACCGTCCTCGTCGACACTTTTCAACCACTTGTTCCCACCGTGGACCAATTTCCTTGACGGTCGCATCGTCAAAATATATCCAAACCTAGTTAGAACATTAAAGAACGTAAGTGCTTCGCTGCTATCGAGGCATTCGAGTAAACATTATATGTTAATTCAACTTGGAAATAGCAAGCCCTAGAAAAAAGTAGACTCTAAATGCGATGCTACTTGCCGCTCAATGAAAACAGCAATTACAGTGAATATCTTAATGAATGAAAAGTCTCGGAAGAAAAATTAAATGCTTCATTATCAATTTGTCAATAGCTAGAACTGTACTTTTTTCTGTTTGCATCGCGAACAAAGGAAATTTTTGCGATATATCTCGAGACAAAAACCTAAAAAGCACGTTAATGAAAGTTGATGTGTCACATTCACTGACCTTTAATTTTGTGTGGAAGAAGAATGTTGAGTAATGTTTTCCGTAATATGTTACGACGCCAACTAGCTCGTGCACGGCTGATGATGCCCAACGGGAGTCAACAACACTGTGGAACATGTCGCTTAACTTTAGGCAAACTCCTAACGTTGCGAAAACGTCCATGATAAGCTCTAGAGAGGGCCTGTCGCTGTCCCAAACAACGCCAACAGAAACGATTTCCGGCCGATTTATCAACGTTCGGCATATCTGAATTTTTGCTCCACAGGAACTCTAAAAAACCCAAACACTGTCATTGCTTTCTGTTTTACTTTCCTAATCCAAAGTGTTGAAAAAATTCTCAAGACAATATACTCCTTTAAACAAAGAAACATGGTATTACGTTTTGAAAATTACCATGTTGCCTTCAGAAAGATCAATCGATTCCAGTATGTAATAGCCTATTCTAAGAAAAATTCAGATCAGTTTATTTTATTGAAGAATTCCTTGAATTTAGTAATTCATTGAACATAATTATCATGCACACATACATCGGCTGTTTTTGCCCTTAGACACACAATGTACTATTTTTTACTGTTTCCGAAAAAATGTGTGTTTTACCGTAAAATTGCGACAAAATAACAATCGCGTATTTGTTTTGGCTGCTTTATTGCAATGATCGATTCCACCCTCTGAGTCTATGGAGCTCCCATAGTACTATAACCCGGAATCGCTCTCCGTGTAATAATAATATTAATGATAATGATAATGATAATACGTATTATAATAATAATAACCATTCAAATTATAAGTATTTTATTATTATCATTTTTATTACTATTATTATTACTTCTCTCATCATTATTATTATTATAAAATTAAAGCAACAACAATCACATTGCTAGAAAATTTTGAATTTTGATTGTCTAAATGAACCTGAATTAGCAAAACGTATGGAGTACCCCTCAATTACTAGTGCCAAGATGTTGATCAAAATTTGCAACCCTAGCAAAGTGTTTGGATCAAATATAATTGAAAATAATTAATAATTTTAGAGTAACGAAAAAATGTTTTTGGCAGCCTACATATTGTATCATGGTAAAAAATAATTCTGGAGAGTCGTTAATGCGGTATAAACTTTTATGCCGTTTTAACCTCAAAATTGAAATTTTGACGTGACTTCTCGGTTATCACGGCATAAAATACCTCACGTAACAGGCACGGATGTACAATTTGCCATTTCACCAAATACGCACATCCGGGCCTGGCACGTAATGTACTATTCTAAGGCAAGATTTTCGTGCTGGATCAAAGTGGATCACGCTTAGATCTAAATTGGATCAAATCTTGATCCAGCTATGGTCCGAATTCGATTCTAAACCTTTGCTAGGGTTGTTTTACAAGTTATAATATTTTTTTTTGTTTTCCGTTGTTTCTAGTTGAATTGCAGAAATCGAAAAAACAAATATACACAGAAAATCTCAAAAAAATACTCAAAACTTCACTTTTTCTAGGGTGACCAGACGTCCTGATTTGCCAGGACATGCTCTGTTTTTGCAGGGCTTGCCCTGATGTCCTTTTTTGAAGTAAAACTTCTTAGGCAGCATTGTAAATTTTTTAGAATATAATTTATGTAGGGAGTAATTTGGAGATTTTACGATGTAAGATGTAAGACTGTGAGATGTAAGAGAGTAATATTTTCGATTGCAAGAAGTAGTTATGAGATTATGCTGTAATGTAAGAGTGTAAGATGTAAGACTGTAATGTTTTCGTTTTGAGAGAGTAATTTAGAGATTTTGTAGGGGAGCATGAGGCATAACGGGGTAAGGGTATAACGGCGTAAGGGGTATAACGTTGTAAGGAGCATAACGGGGTAAAATTAATATTTATCCTACAATGTTCTGCCATCTGTCCAAATTCACATGTTCGTAGTTGTACATCATATCCGACATTTTTCAAGTAAATCCAGCATAATAGTTGCATCAGCATATTTTTTATGGCATGTGTGCTGTGTTTTACGGTTGAATTACAATTTTCGATGTTTTTGAAGTGCAAGTTACTAATATTCATCAATGTTTTATGAAAATTAGGTTCGATCCAAGCTGTAATATGTTGTTTCAGGTTTACGTTGCAAACTTGCGTTTTTCATTTAACGTATTAGTTTATTTTTGGCGAGTGTGAATAAAAAAAGTGTTTTCAAGGGCATAACAAAAGGGGCATAACGGGGTACTATCTACTGTAGGAAGCGAATTCCAAATACAATTGACGATGAAAGCTGTTCTTCATTTACCTGTTTTGAAAAGTCAATATATTTATTTTCTGGGTTACTAATCACAAATACAAAAATTAAAATTCAAAAACAAAGTCAAAAGAGATCCAAAAAAGCATAAAGGATTTCTTTAAGAAATTTTTTATGAAACGTCAGTTTTTCATATTGTTAAATAACAAAAATACCTTCCTCCACAACTGACAGTGTTACTTATGAATTATAAATACCGTTCATGCAGTTGTTAACAATGAAAACAAATTTTTTAACAACGAAATCGAAGTACCCCGTTATGCTCATGCTCGGGGCATAACGGACTATTTCCAACAATCCGACAGGGTAGGAGCGATGAACGCTTTGGGCCTCACCAGAGATCTCAGGTGGTTTGTTGAATTTCGAGAAAAAATGCAAATTCATCTCGCGACTCCTCGTATGCATTTTTTTATCTTCGAATTTTTATTACGTATGGATTCTTGGAATTTCATATGTACATTTACTTTTTTGTTACATGAAATAAAGCCGAAAATTACGGGACGTAAGGGGTTCTAAACTAAAAAATGATAAATAATTACAACTGACTAACGTACTTAAGCTTTTAATCTCTATTTCATCAAATCTTGATAACACAGAGCCAACCTAAGGTCGTCATTACAAACCTCAATAAACTACAACAATAGTGTGAATAAACAATCCTTTTCTATATTTCGGCCAAAGATTTGGGCCCTCTTCAGGAACTGTTACAAATTCAGAAAAACACGTATAAGAATCTAATAGAAATCGATAAAGAAATCAATAAAGTCTTACTCGCAATTTGTACATCGTAACTCAACAAATAAGTGATCGTGTATCCTAATATTGATACAATAACATTCAACCACTGTTTAAGAAGTAAGACTGCCTTCAATCCAAAATCTCGTCCAATGTAAACTTTTAAAACATCTTGGCAGAAGTGATAAGATGTCAAACCCTATTAATTCTTGTTAATTCCACTTTCTTCGGGCAACCATAGTTGAAATTCGTCTTAAAAAGGCATAATACTTACTGGACAATCTCTTATGTCCCCCATGCCACCAGCGCGTCGCAATAGTTGACCAAATAAATCCGGGTTTGTCAGAGATTGCGACATTGTTTGGCGAGCTTGGGACGTCAAAGCCGAAGCTGACACGTAATGGACCATCTATCGAGAAGAAAAAAGCTCAGTTTCACATTTTAGGGTCTGTAGCTAATTGAAGTAAAACTTCTTAGGCAGAATTGTCACTTTTCTAGAATGTAATTTATGTAGGGAGTAATTTGAAGATTTTACAATGTAAGATAAAATACTGTGAGATTTAAGAGTGCAATATTTTCGATTGCAGGGAGCAATTTTGACATAGAATAAATTAGAGGAGAACAAGTCTTCACGGATCTTCGGCATATTTATCACGTAATTTTTTTGCCCTTTCGTCAAAAAAGGTAATTCACAAAACTAAAAATACAATATTTTATTGCCAGTATGCTGATCATTTACGTCCAAATGTATGATTTTATTAACAAATTGTCATTAAATGTATTTACTACCTAATTTTATGTTTATGTTAATTTTAAATAATTTCTACTGGTCTCAATTTTTCGCCAATGCAGTAACATTTGGGAGGATTTAAAGAGAATTTAACAGTTAACACATTCGTTTTCTTCCATATACTTTTACCCATAATAAAATGAAGTGGCCATTGAAATCATTAATCAAAATTACAGAAATCATCTCAAATATTGAACGAATTAATCACAATTTATTACTTGATAAGTTCCTTTTTGGCAGAATAGAACAAGAGCCAGTTATCGAGTATTTTTCATGTAATTTCAATTTTTCCAAAAGATTTTGAATGCTATGAAAAAAACTCTATAATGGCATTTCATAATGTCATTATATTGCTGCATTTTTCGTTCCATGAAGCAACTATTCTCTCAACCTGGTAGTCAATGATAGAGCTAAGTCATGTTCCGATGCTTTGGACTTCTTCAGCACCGTAAAAGAAATTTTCAACGTTTTCTCTGTGTTCACCCACTGCTGGAGTATCCTTAAAAACGAAATAACCTCTCTCTCCAGTAAAAACACTCAGTAGAACGCGTTAGAAAAATCGAATTGATGCAGTCACTTCCCTGAGATTTAATGTTAGAGAGGTTAATGATTCTTTATACGAGGCAAGCGAGGATCAAAAGCAGGATGCTTTTGCGGAAAATACTGAAAAATATATTGCGAAAAAGCTCAAAAATTGTTCATTCTTCTGCTGTCTAACAGTATGGCATTCAATGTGGTTCAAAATAAACCTCATTTTTAAACACATCTAAGAAATATTTACTGACTCAGATACAGCTATGGTGCTGATTGACAGCGTTAAAAAGTTCCTGAAAAACATGACAACAAAACAAAAGAAGGCTTGAGAGTGCAATAACAGACCTTTTGCAGGAAAAATGAAATAGTATACTACACAACAAGTTGAATATCGGGAGTGCCCTGCCGTGTTTACAAACAAATGTTTATTTATGTTTCTTACTCGTGAAAATCACAAATTCACATCCCACAGCCATTTTTAATCAGAATAAAATGCCTTTGTAAATTGACCCGGGATTTTCAAAGGCCGAACGATCGAATCTGCCGGAAACAACAGTTTCTATAGTTAGGGGTTTTTTGGTAAATGACAAAATATTTATTGCTTCTAAAATACGTGGAGTATGTTTGTATGGTTAAACAAAACGTATTTTTTACTGCGGAGATATTGGCTACTATTAACTGAGGAATTATAGGGTGAGATAAATATTTCTCCTACAATGTTGTGTCATCTGTCCAAATTCACATGTACATAGTTGCACATCATATCTGACATTTTGCAAATAAATCCGGCATCATAGTTGCGTCTTCATATTTTTTATGACATGTGTGCTGTGTTTTACGGTTGAATTACAATTTTCGAGGTCTCCCACAAGCAAGTTAGTAATATTTATCAGTTTTATAATAATTAGTTTCAATCCAAGCTATAATATGTTGTTTCAGGTTTACGTTGCATACTTGCGTTTTTCATTCCACGTGTTGGTTTATTTTTGACGAGTATAAATAAAAAAATGTTTCTGGGGGCATAACGGGATACTATCTACTATAGTAGGCAAACTCCAAATGCACTTGACGATAGAAGCGGTTTTCATTTACTCGTTTTGAAAAGTCAATATATTTATTTTTAGGGTCACTTACTATAAACCTGGAGATTCAAATTCAAAAACAAAGTCAAAAGAGATCCAAAAGATCCTAAAGGTCTTCTCCCAGAAATTCTTTATAAAACGTCATTTTTTTATATTTTTATATAAGGAAAATACCGTCCACAACAACTGACTGTGTTACTTCTAAAGTTGTTTTCATTACAATATGAGTTACTTAAGATTTCTGAAAAGAAAATTTCACATTATTGACATTTTTATATTTGAAAAAAATTGAAATATAAAAATTACCAAGTTACGCCCCATGCTCGCCCTATATTCACTAAAATCGTTCTATCGGAATCACAGAGCTATAATTTTTTTCAGTATAGTTGTTTCAAATGTGACGAATCTAATATCGACTGTAAATTTGAAACGCGTCGAAAAAATACAAAGTTGATGGAGGGGGGGGGAGGGGGAATGAGATTCCGCCTTCACCTAGAACCACCTTTTATCATTGCCCAACAAATTTGAAAGTCAAAAACATTTTTCCCGATATCGTAAAAGTTCGAAGTGCTTTTGTCTCGAACATCCATAATTTCTAAATTGTAAATACATTCTTTCATGTATTTTTGCTTATTTTTTTCAAAAAATAATGAATTTCAATTTCCAGAGTAAGGAAAGGTCGAGGAAAAAGCACTTCGGACTTTGATCGTACCATGGAAAATTTTTACGAACCTTATCGACATTCACGAACGCTATTTACTGAATTTCGACAGTCTTCATGAAAATTTGCTTCAAAAACACTATTTTGTATTTTTTTGGCATCCATACTTTGTGATATCTGAGAAATGGTCATAGGCTTCTGAACAGACCATAAATTATTTGATGGTCAATTATTTAATCCGAACTTCATGACTTCGAAAACTTTTCATGTCAGCATTTTAATGAAGATACACGCGCGCGCATGCGTATATCTTTCTGTAAAATAGCTTTCCATACGGTGGGCTACTTGTATGGCTTTACTTGGTCGCAAGAGAATAGCTATTATTATTTATATTAGCTAGCTGTTTTTATAAAAGGAAACGTCAAAATTATTCCAAGAAAAACTTATTAAAAATAAAATTATATTCCATATAAACGTAGATAACATGTCCTAGAGCTTTTAAAGAATCGTAAAATACTTCCGTTCTTCGAATAACGTTATCTTTCTGGTTATCAGTAATCTCGTAAACGAACATTTTGTCACAGGTCAAATCTAAAACTTTTTGCGCTCTTTTAAAGAAAACTTGCTTTACATATTCCGCAGTAAATTTAGCTAAATAACGAGTATTCGCGTAGACATGTATGACAGCTAGGATTTTTCAATGTTCGAACGAGAGATTTCTTCGGAATGTTATTACTGGCGTATGTAGTACAACTTGGATTGTTAACCTGTGTAAAAGGGAGTGGCTCGGACGTTGCACCGCAGGCTCCACAGACGCTTTGCTCTACGAGCGTCATTGCGAATTTCTGGTGCGGCACGCAATGACGAGCGCTGCACATATCTTCTGCTTCTCCGTTGGCGATATGCAAATGAATGCGTAATAAGATGTTTTCCTGCAATCATAGAAAGGAAAAATAGGTGACGATTTTTCTGGAGAAGTTGGAATGGACATTCTTGTATCTTGTATCCCTCGGAAAATTCAATCACATCACGTTGCGCATGTGTGTTTAATATGCTGTGTTTTGTGTGATAATGATTTGAAAGAGCTTAAACTTTACGAAAAGTTTGACAATATTTTTGAGATTATGAAAAGCGTGAACCTCCTGTTGAAAAAAAAACACTCCGTTGATAAATTCTCAACGTGGATGTCGGAAAATATGGTTTTTCATTCGGATGAAAAGAACATTCAGTTTTGGGCCACCACTGGTTGCCAAAAGCAGTTGACTTTTAAATAAATACTAATATGGTAAAGTACTGGCATAATGCTGGCAAACAAAAGGAAAAGCATTCTGGTCGAGCACCGATGGATCGCTGTTCGAAATTCAAAGCCCTCGTTTGACCATTACTGGACCAATGTAAGGACGACACACTGACCTAATTTTCATGAAAATTTTAATCAAGTACTTGCAAAGCGATAACAAACAAAAGGAAAAGTATTCTGGTAAATCACCAATAGATCGCTGTTTGAATTACCAAGACCACGTTTGACCATGAGTGGCCCAATGTAGATAGTATACTAGCTGACTATATATAAAAATTCTAATAGGGTAGTAGCACAATACTGGCAAACAAAAGAAACGATATTCTGACACAACGCCGATGAATCGCTGTTTAAATTCTGAGGCCATTGTTTCACCATGAGTGGCTTCATGTAAAAACAGTACAGTGGCTGACTATTCTTTTAAAATGCTAACAGAGTTCTGGCACAATACTGGCAAACCAAAGAAAAAGTGTATTCTGACACAGGACTGGTTGCTTGCTGTTTGAACTCTGGTGCCATTGTTTGTCTGTTAGTAGATCAATGCGGGGACATCGCACTGGCCGAACTCTGGCTGATAGTACTGAACCTGTACTGGGCCGTACGTATACCTCTGGCAATTGTTCTATGAGGAGATATTTTATCTAGAGTTCTGGCATCCTCGCAGATCTTAAAAAAAAGAGGCTTGTGGACAGCAACACGAAGATTTTCACACAAGGCAGCATTGCTGAAGAGCCGCACGAGAGTATCACCTCCGTAGCCAGCGACGCCGTCTACAAAGACATCCTTAAGGAGTTCAGCGAGGTCACTATCCCGGACAGAGCCATAGGAGCAGCAAAACGGAATGTTTTTCACCACATTCAGACAAAAGGCGCGCCCGTAGCGCATAGACCAAGAAGATTGTCCTCGGGGAAGCTCCGCGACACCAAGGACGCGTTCGATTTCATGCTTGCCAAGGGGATTTGCTGACCGTCCAGCAGTCCTTGGACCAGCCCGCTACACCTGGTGAAGAAATCAGCGGGGGAGTGGAGACCTTGTGGGGATTATCGTTCCCTGAATACAGCAACGATCCCTGACAAGTACCCCATCGCGCATCTTCAAGATTTTTCACACCAGTTAAAAGGTTGTAGAATTTTTTACACCCTGGATTTAGCTCGAGCAAATCACGAGATTCCTGTGGCTTCAGAGGACATCGGAAAAACTGCTGTGACTACCCCTTTTGGTCGTTTTGAATTTGAATTCACGCCTTTCGGGTTGTGTAACGCGGCACAAACATTCCAGAGGTACATTGATTCGGCTCTGAGGGATTTAGATTTTTGTTTTGTATATATTGATGACATGTTAATAGCTTCTAGGAATCCACAGGAACACAGAGAGCATTCGAGAATCGTTTTTGATAATAAGGACAGGCTACAAACCAATTACTTTTGCCTTTCAACAGAAAGCTGAAAAGGCTTCACCTTTTCAGCTTCGACATCTGGATTATATAGGACAATTTACGACCGAAATAATCCATCTTCTTGGAGGAGACAACGTGGTTGCAGACGCATTTTCTCGAATCAACAATATCAACATGCCTACCATCATTTCCACCGAAGAGCTCGCCCTCACACAGAAGGATGACCAGGGACTCGTAGATTTACAGCAATCGAAGACTGGTTTGGACCTACGCAGACTTTAGGTGAATGACAGCAACGACGGAATCTTCTGCGATGTTTCGACAGAGAATATTCGACCCTATGTCCCAAACATACTGAGAAGACACATTTTTGAATCAGTTCACAATTTAGCATATCCCAGTGGAAGGGTCACAAGAAAACTCATACAGCAGAAGTTCGTCTGGCCGAGCATAACAAAGGATATTACCGAGTGGGCCCGCTGTTGCATCCCTTGCCAGAAGAGCAAAATCGGTAGACACATCCGATGGCCAACCAAGCACATAAATATCCCTGACCAAAGATTCGACCATGTGCATATTGATATTGTCGGCCCTTTGGCACAATCCAAAGGTTTTTCCTATGTTCTAACAATGATCGATCGCTTTGCTAAGTGGCCGGAGGCTGCACCTTTGAAAGGTATCACCGCAGACAAAGTTGCAGACGCCTTTTACTCGTCCTGGATCTCGCGTTTTGGAGCACCTGCAGTCCTCACGACAGACCAAGGCTCACAGTTCGAGGCCATGCTGTTCCAAGCCTTGACACATCTGGTTGGTTGCAGGAAAGTCAGAATTACGAAAGTAGGCACCGGTCTTTGAAAGCAGCGTTGATATGCCATAACAACTCTCAATAGATGGACACCCTGCCCACGGTTTTGCTCGGACTTCGCACAAGCATCAAAGAAGATATCGGCGTCTCAGCAACCGAAAAAACCCCTGGAGCAGCCGTACGAAGGCCCATACAAGATATTAGAACGGATTTCTGATTTTATTTTCAAGATTGACTGGAATGGCAAGGAACACGTTGTCAACCTCGAGAGATTTAAGCCGGCCTACTTTGAAGCAACGGCTGGAGCACCGCATCCTAAAGAAACCATGGTTCCACTCTCGCCTACAACGAGCAGAGCCATGACTTCGCCGTCAACGGACAAGAGTAAACATGTCCCTCAAAATTCCCAGCCTCCAAACATTCCAAAAATCATTCAAGACCAGACACTCGAACAGTCCACAAAACCTGTCAGAGTTTATCCCGGTCCGAAAATCAAGAAGAAAGTTTCCTTTTCTATCCATTCGGCACGATAACATTTTTTCCCCCTTTCCTTCCTCCCATTCTTTGTTGCAGATTGCATTTTACGCGGAACTTGATTTCGCAACTTGTCTAAGCCTAAAGTTGCTCGGAGGGGAGTATTGTGGCGGCTGTGTTATTGGGAATTCGAATTTCCGCGCCCCACACTGAGCCGACCAATCGTGGGCCTGGAAGGCGAGGCTCGCCCTTATTGGTCGAGTCGGTGGGAGAAGCACACAGCACCACATAACAGCACCACATAAGAGCACCACATAACAGCACCACATAAGAGCACCACATAACAGCACCACATAAGAGCACCACATAACAGCACCACACAGCAGAAACACACATTCATTGACTCTGGCAAATATCGATCGGGCGTTGTTTATTATTATCGGGAAAGAAAAGCGTAATGATAATTTTAATTTCTTGAATAATAATTTTGTTGCGAATAAAGTGTTGTTTAATTGGAGTTCACGTTATATTTATTGTGTCGATTCCTTGTCCGGGCATCGCCCACACAGTAATACGTGCAACCGCATTTTCAAGTTATCGACGATTTATGCTTGCAGCAGCTGTAAGAGTTTCTCGGTGAAGATTCAATAAAACCACACAAATTTTTAAACAATCGAATGATTCAGAATCAGCTAGAATTAAACTGATTCAGAATCAGCTAGAATCAACAGGGAACAGTTATCCTCCCGCCATCAAGTGCGGGCAACGGGAAAAATGAATCTGATCAATCCGTTTAGGCCGAATCATTTGAGAAATCTGATTCCTCTTATCTCTTCCTATCGGAATCAAGCTACAAGTAAAAAAAGATTCCGAATCAACATGAAACGATGATACTCAAGCCATTCAGTTGGAATCGATATTCAAGCAGTTGGCCCCTCGGCAGCATCTGAATAGTGAAATGGAAGGTCTCCATCACGTTGTGAGCGTGACAAGTGATGAAGTCTAATAGTGTTTGAAAAATTTGAAAATTTTAAATATCGGTTTTTTTCGAAAATAATGACGTGATTAGTTTAATCGCCTTAAAAAACCCATGAAATAAGTCTAATTTCATGAAAATCGGTCTATAATAACGGATTTTAATTTTAGAAAAAATTAAATATTTAAAAAATTTATTACACGGAAACGGGAGCGATCCTAACAAAATCCCTTAGGGAATTGTTTATTGGCAACCTATCCAACACGTTTTCGATGAAATTTTCCCATCCCAAATTTCATGTCAAACTGTATTGTTAGCTCATGAATAATTAAAGAAAACATGGAAGCTGCCTCATAAATATTTGATTGAATGTTTTTCTTTCGAAGCTAAGAAAATAGCAAGCGTAATTTCACAATTTCAAGAGGTAAATATGATTTTCCATAAAAATCTCGGCTTGTAAATAGGTTTCATCGATTCATTTTCGAACCAATTTTACAGTGCAACAAGAACTCCCAATTCCAGTAAGTACGAAGTTGCATTCTCAATAGGTACGCTTGAAAATATTGTTCTGCTAATATCTGAACTTCAATGCGAATTTGGTATAAATGCATTTGCATTGGAATTTTGAATGATCAATTTGACTACAGTTACAGCTGATAGTCAGTACGAAGTAAATGATTTTGGCGATTTTTTGCCATTATTACCGATTTCAGGTCGATTAAAGAGAGAGTACATTTAATTTTTTTAAATAAGTAACAGCTATAAAAAAAGAAATGCTGATTTAAAAAATTGTAGCACAAAAAAATGTTTCCCTAATAAACGGTACAAGTTGAAAAATTGAAACAATAATAAATAATTGTCGTCGAGCTTCAATAGTTTTACGAAAATTTGAACGAATTCGGTCTCGTCCAAAGTGTGATACTACTGTACTACTTAATGTGAAATTACCAGTACTAGGTGCTAACTCAAAAACTATGAGTACGACAAATTTGAGTTTTTGATGACGAATTTACGACGAAAAAATGATAATCATCAAGGAATAGCTTTTTTGAAATTCACATTCGCAAAGGGTGATACTGCTAACTTGACATTCAAGTTAGCAGTACCAGGGGTTAACTTAAAAATTATGAGTATGAGAAATTTATGAAAAAGAAGACAATTACTCATGAATAGTTTTTTTTTTTTTCGCATTTAGTACCGCTTACTTGATGGACGTGCATGGTTCGTACCATCTCGCTGGGGTTTACACGCCCCTGCTACAGTGAACGGTTTTGTAGCCACTTTTTCGCCCGAGTTGACAGTCGACTCTCCATATTTCTCTAGATTCATGGCTCTAATTCTTTGATTCAGAAATAGTCATGAAAAGCATGCGAAATTTCAAAATTTTTAAAGAAGAGGATCTTAGAGAAAATATCGAAAAACCCATATAGATTGAAAAATGTTTGAAACTTTTTTTCAATTGTTGATTTGAAAAACGATTCCGTTTTTTTATTTTAACTAGTATGTTTTGTTCTATTTTTCCTTATTTGTTTGTTTCTTTTGGTGTATTTGTTGGTTTCATGCTATCACTGACATTTTATAACGCACGACCAGGGAGTATTTACTTCATTGAGGAGTGTTGAAATTGTATTATTCAAGTAGCTTCCGGCACGTGATTCGTCACCTGTCGTTTTTGTTTTGCTCGCGCGAGTATTTTTTGTTTTATTTTGCTTGTCTCTCGTGGATTTCGGTTTTGGGTTATTTTCTCGTTTACGACGGGGATAGCATTTAGTCTTTGAAGCACCACTGACTGCCACACATCCGCGAGTGCGTGTTCTCCTTTTCTATTGAACTTTGTATTAAAGAATCGTCTGATAATAATCTAATTATATCGCAATTTAGATGGTGTTATTTTTTTCCAGTCCTACTAACTCGATGAGAAGATGGGCCGAAAACCCCAGTAACGACATCTGCGCTTGGGTATAGCCAGCTGAACGAAATATGTAACGGAGCAAAGAGATCGAGAGATACGTGTGGATATATATGTGGCTTGGGATAAGAAAAAGGTCCTATGGTTACAAACGAGAACCTTGAGAGAATGAAGAGAAACCTTTCTCTTTCTCTATTCGTAACAGTTTGTTCATATGTTTAAAAATTTTTTCTGCGATCACCAATGGTCACAGAGACTTGTGACGTAGCTCATTAGATAGGGAATTGGTAAACTATTTTTTGAAGTAGAAAACTCAAAAACGGTTTTTGTAACCATAGGCCCTTTTTCTTATTCCAAATCACATATGTATCTGTGGGATACTCGAAAACTTTCAAAAGTAGTTACTTTTCACAAATGGAAAATGAGTAACCCCCTGAGCACGGCAACGTCAGAGAATGGTTGGGAAACGGGCAAACATACAATTTAAATTATTTCAAGCAGAAAAAAAATTATTCACTGATACATAAAACGAGCATAATAACCACTTACGAAACATTCTGCAGCATCCTCCATAAGGCCAAGCTGAAACCTCTGCTGATCAAGAAAACTTTCAGCCAGGGCCCGTTGAAGTGTTTCAGATGGAAGCGTGCTTTCCTGCGAGAACTGCAGTTGTGAAAACAATTCCTGCAACAAAAAATTCCATAATTTTCATATAATAGTGTATTTATTATTCATTCACATTTTCTAATATAACGATTACTAATAAATATATATTTTTACAATTTTACCATCCTGTCATTCAACTTTCATTCAACTTAACTTTCACAATATGTATTTTATATTTGCCATATTTGCAGTTTTTATAAATTCATTCATTTACTATCGTCATGAGTACACAATTTTATTAAATTCAGTATTGTCCTCGATACTCTTTTTTGTCAGTCTAATGTTTGAATTAATAATGTATTCAAACCACTTTGAATGATGGTGTCTCCATAAATTCGTAATTTTTGATTTTATGTTCATCAATAATTAATAATTGCAAACCATTCATCTACTATTATCTTTATTACTACTTATAGAATATGATGTATTTGTTATCGTGTTAGTCTGTACATAATGTTATTTATCTCGGTTTATTTATAGCTCAATAATTATAATTCAGTGAATAGATGATTCTGGGTACTATAATATTCATTTGTTGCCTTATTTTATGAAGGTTTACTGTCAGCGATTCCTACAATCTTATTTTTGAAGAAGCAATACAAAATTTTTGGCCAAGAATAGAAACATGCTTTTTTTAATTTCAAGTGAACAAAAAATTCGGTACTCTATTCACTCAAATTCATGGGGTCCACAAAATTGGTCAAATCGCGGAGAATAGTAGGTCAAACATGCAAGCGCGCACACAATCCAATGTTTGTCAACTGTTTGACCTAGCGATTGTTAGTTTTTATCGCTAACTCTGGGATTCCGTTAAGGCCACAGAATAAAAAAATACTAAGGAAAATTTTTTCAGCAATAGGGGAAGGGGGGGCGAAACCGTATACGGGCAAAACCGTATAGAGACATTTTCGAAGCTGCATTTAATCCCTCAGAATTTTAAGGAAATTGTTCTTGAGTTGTGTACATCTTATTTCCAAGATAAAGAGTGATTTCCACAATCTGTTTCTAACATACACGAAGTGCATGTCGCTTGAGAAGGTCCTTACTGATTTGTTCGATTTGCAGTGCAAGTAAGTTGTAACTAAATTAATCATTTAGCAAGTTTACCTAGTACGACATTGGGCCCGCAGCAGTACCTTGAATTTACGTATTTGTCCAATCGATTTTGTTAGTTACATTTGTTGTTTTGGGTCCTTATGCTCATGCTGAACTCTAGGGCAAAATCGGTGGGGCAAAACCGTATATACTTTATGCCTCAACCAACAAGTGCAACCAAAATTGACGTCTTTGGAGATTATGATTTTCTGCTCTCAGAAACAATTAATATCGAGCTTTCGACGGTAGATCTTTTCCCTAGGCCCTAGTTAGGCGTCCACCCGAGACCCAAGTTCAGAACTCAAGTTTCACGTACGAATCTAGTCACTGTTAGATCCCTGAGCCTCAAAACCGCTCTTCGTCCTTCCCAACAGAATCACCAGGCGATGTTCTGCCAATTCCATGCGTCTTTGTTCAGTCAGAGAAAAGAGTTACAAGAAAAAGAGGAAGAGCAGCAGTTTGGACTTTCTCGTCATACAAAAGAAAAACTCTTCTAGATGCCGGAAATTCGGAAAAGAAAAACTAAATGTCTAGAAGATTAAATGCAAGTCCAGATAATCCCAGAAAGAAAAAAAAAGGTCACCGACTCAGCACTGTGACGAGAATTGTTATACCACGTGCAAGCAATAACAAAAAAGCCAGATACATTGAGGATGTGCCTGAAGACGAAATTAATGTTGAAAATTAAAAATTTCGACTTTGTGAAAGCAATCACAAATTCTTACTCACTAAATGATGAAGAAAAAATGATTTTACTGTTTAAAAACTATTTTTACAATGTATTTTTTTGTATACACGGTTTTGCCGCGCGATGGGGCAAAACAGTTTGAAAGTAATTTTTTTACAATAAAAATAATAAACTAAAAGTCGTTTAAAATGTACTCATGACAAAATAAACTAACAGCCCGCAAACTTGATTGTGATGAAAAAATTTTTTTTAAGATGAAAAATTGATTTTAACGTTAAGTATACGGTTTTGCATTGTTTGTTTTGTTTTGTTTTATATTGAGAGTGTAACTTAAAAATATACAAACGCGTCTGTTTGCGCCCGTTCACGCTTTTTCCGATGCATACAATAGTGCAAAATCGCAATTCTTTTGTTACTGCTTCTTACACACCGGATATTTATTTAAAGTGAGTAAAAAATTTTTGATTCTGTACAAAAAATGTACTCGATCAATCATGAAAACCGCGCGTATCAAAATGATTGTATTTCGTCTGATTTTTGCTTATGTTCACGTGTTCTAGAAGGTGACGCGGTTAAAAAATAAATCGTAGTTTTCCTTAATACTTATGTGGTAAAAAGGCTAGAACTGAGTTTTTTTAAATCAATTGAGTAAGGAATAATGTAGGTGTTATTCAAAAGAAAAAAATCGTACTAAAAACTGTGTTGGAAAATGCAAGCTGTTGATTTAATTATCTAAATGCTGTATTATATGGGACAAAAGGTTTTATGTAGGTAAATTGAAAAAAAGGAAGTAAATAATAATTTTTGAATATGATAAAAAATAGAATGAGTTTAAAAAATAGGGAAACGAAAAACTAAGCAGTGCAGGAAGTGAGTCGGGAAAGGCCAAATGCTTTATCATTAAATGTGGCGTGGAACGACAAAAGGGACTTAAGGACTAAAATCGGTTGGACACAGTATCTGACTCGAAAGCATTAGAAAGTAAGCCAAAATGAGTTTGGTCCATAGGTCCCTTTTGTCGTTCCACGCCACAAATGTCAAAATGGAGTACGCCATATATGGTCATATTGCCATCAAAGTGATACAGTTGGACGTCTTTGTTCAGGAAGCCATAATTCAGGAAATCCTCATAAGCATGAAATAAATTCAAATATGATCTACTGGATTCTCGACATTTCGAGATTCAATCTTGCTCGCCGGAAATTTCAAGTCACGATGCACACATTAAGTCATTGTCGTACGAAAATTTCACGATTGGCCAAATGCACTCAATTTCATTGGGCACTATTAGGGGAAAGTTTGGCTGGCTTTGTTTACTAGGTATATACCAATTTCCTCAAAAGTTTGTTCTTGCGACTTATCACTTATCATTGCAAATCCAGTTTGATTTGAAAAATGTACTGGTGATCGTGAGATCTGTGATCGAATCGCTTTTCTCTCGAAGTTTTTTTTTCTTTGAATATTCGCCAGCACGCTCCTTCAGGTCCCATATATGAAGCACCGATTGACTTACGAATTTCAGCAATATCAATTCTAGGTTTTTCCGTTTCTTTGTAAATACCACTGTGTACCACTTGCAAATAGAATTCTATTGAATTTCATCTTTTCCTTTTTTCGGTTACAATATTGGCTTAACCCTTCGTACCCACACTAGGTGTAGAACACCCAGATTATTATATTAGAAACTTGGAAAACCATGTGATCCGATTCTCAAGATCGCTCTTGATAAAAAAAAAAAAAAAAACATTCTGGAATCGTGCAATTGCGAGTAAAGATATTAACCGTGACATAAGGTTGGGTGAGCGTAACCTCGTGTATCTTATTACAAAATAAAAGTGTGAGAACGAAGGGTTAAGGTGAAATAACATAAATCACGGAAAATTCTGAAAGTGTGGTTGGAACGTCAGTAATGAGAAATATTTTTCATTTTCTACAAAATTTTTTTTTCAGCCATGCTAAAAACGATTAGCAATATGAAAAATTCGCGTTACTTTTGAAAAGTCAAAAACGCTAGTTACAGGAAATTCAAATTACAATCCATTTGTTTTAGGAAATGTTAGACTTACTTTTACGATTGCAATAACTGATTCCTTAGTAATTAAGCATTTGAATACTAAAAAACAAATTTCAATAAAATGTACTACTGATATTCAATGTAATAATTACTGGGATTTTCAATTATTTCCGATGACTGGGTATACATGAAGTAGCAATTGGTGTAATTTTATTCTTATTTATTGAACACTTTTCATCACTATTAGGTTTTACTATTTTGCATGAATATGCGCGGTCAGTTACAGTCGGTAAAATACAACCACAAACGGTTGCGAATGGCAAGAACCGCAGTGGATAAAGAAGAAAAATCTCTCAAACCGATGACGTAATAAATACGTAGTGAAATCGAAAATTCAAAAATATAGTCATTGTAAATTTTTTCAGATTTTCAAACGGTCCAGAACATCGTAAAAAATCATACGTTTAAAAAAAAAAGTGTTCAAAAATAATATAAAAAATTTTTTTTGAAAATTTCTTCGTTGATTTTACAAACTTCATTATATTTTCTCATCAGATTTCAAAAGTTGATTCAATTCGGTTGATTGATTTATTAGAAAAATGTATTTATTATAAAATACCTTAAAATTTCATGTTAAAAAAAAATGTTGAAAAAATGTATTTGAAGGCGGTAGTTCGTACAAAGTTCAAAGTACAATTTTCCATACTGACGCAAAGAGAATATTAAAAGGTCATTTTTTGTAACGGTTAAAAGGGTAAGTTAAAGTAACTGATAAGGTGGTTAAGAAAAAATTATTGCTTTATAACGCTACAGAAGTGTATACTTTATTTTTACAGAGACAGTAATTTTTTCTTGTTGTCTTTAAGCCGAATTTTACTGGTTTTCAAGTATTATGTATTTTGAGTGTATTTTTAAAAATATTATTGTGAGAAAAGAACACCCCCTTTTTTTATATACACTCGGCGCCCACAAAGTACTCCTCCACAAAGTACCACGGAACGAATTGGTCTCGGGAGGTAAACAGCTTTTCGACAGATTTTGACTTCGTGACGAACAGTTTCGCATACGCAACGGGAAAAATCTTTTGTGCGTCTTCAAGGTTGATATTCACAAAGTATCACACAAGACCCGAACTGTGGTACTTTGTGGGCGCCGAGTGTATGCACTTGTCAATTTTGTCAATCCGTTCTGAATTGTGCCCCGGAATGGTGCTCAGATTACCATAATAATTGATCTCTGATGTCCATAGTCCTGAAGATGACTACGATTAGTGGTCGAAAGCTAGACGAGAAAATAGAGCAAGTTTTTTAAAAAAATAGCTCTGAGTGACCAGCTCTTATCTAAAATATCGATTAACGTTCAATGAAATCGCGCATTTAAATTTACGTTGGATTATATTATATCTTTGTCGACTTAACCCCTTCGTTGACAAAAAAATTTCGACAAGAAAATGGGCAGGTTTTCAGGACTTTTTGTTACTTTTTTGTGTAGGCTTAATGTAAATATGAATTCGAGCTATACTACTGTCCCTCTTTTCTTCTATTACATTTTAATAGGAATTTTTTCAATAGGCATGACAGCATAAATTCTTGCTTCAAAATTTAATACGGTTTGGCCGAATATTGAATATCAATAATTTTTGTTATACAAATGTTGATAACACTTCTTCGGTCATCATGATAGCAATCATGTTTTTTTGTTAACATTATTTTTCGTTCTGTATTAGCCAACCTTTTTCACTTTTTTGAAGTTTTTTTATAGGGATATATTCTTCTGTATTCTTCAGTGGCGAGAATCGCGTTCATAACATTCCAAAAGTACATTTTTCTCTCAATGTTAACAAGTGTAAAAACGCTTGATCTATATGCCATACCCCCCCCCCCTCCCCCGCCCCTCACTACCAACCCCCACGTGTAATATTATATTTAAAGAAAACAGCAAATAACACTTTTTGCGTACTTTTTTTAACTTATCGATATCCAGCTTGAGAAAATCCTCGGGTTCCATTCCACTGTCCTCCCCTTCTTCCACCACGTTAGCCTCATTTTTAGCCGATGTCGTCGTCACATCAGCATCTTGCCGAACTTTAATCCACTTGAGCATTTTTGATGCACTATCATAGTATTTGTATGTAGCAGAGCAAAGCTGTATTATGCAATTTTATGCACAAGATAACAACTTTTATCGTAAAACTACTGAAAGCCTGCAGAAAGATTGTTCATAGCTAAGAATCGCCATGTCCTTGAATGCAATCGAAACACCCAAGCACACCCAAGACACGATCAGTAGCTTCATCATCTGCTTCACCACATGAGAAGCGTTTTCGCCGAAGCAGTAGTCAGTCATCATTGGATAAACAATCTTCAATGTGCCTATTTTGGAATAACTCGATAAGGATTCCGATACATCTCAAGGTAAGTATGCCAATCTTCTGCCCTTCAAACAACTGAACATTGTCACAGCTTCTAAAGCACTACCTGTACGTACCAAGCCCTCACTTTCAATTCACTGTCGTCCTCGAAGAAAGAAATCCTTTGGAACACCACTATCTCAAGCGCTCTCAAGAAACGCCGTTTAGAGCACAGCCCTCTTCTCACACGCGTGTTTGATCGTTATAACTCCCGCGCAACAACTCACTTTCCTCACGGCATTCATGACCGATAACCCATGCGCACTATTACCCCGAGGTCGCAATTTTACGTCCCTGAGCACCGTCAATAATTAGGGGTTTATTAAGGCCATAGAAGTGCAAAATTTCGCGACACCTGCGTTCTCGGAGGCAGCAACCCGAGTGCTGCTGAACAAGCCCCCTCCCCCGCCTCTCCAATCGCCATCAGGCCCTTTCTACTTTCCACTCTGTGTAAACGAACCTCGCAAGAACGCGCAGATCTCGGGGACCAGTTCCTCTCTTCCCCCTTCTCCCCTCCGCAACATCGCAGTAGGCCCGCAGGGTCCCCTTTTTCTCGTCTCTCTTCGAGCCAATTCGCGTATTCGCGTATCTTGCTCTCTCTTCTTTTCCTCTGCCTGCCTTCCCCAACAAGCCCCCTACTCCCCCCCCCCATTCCTGCATGCGATAGACAGATCACCGTAGTGACGTCAACACTCGGTGTAGAGCTCACGAGGTATTGCCATTGCCTTTGCGTTCACCAGCGTTCTCCAACCTGGTGAGAAGCAAGCATGCCGATGGAGCTCAAACTGTTCAGTGAGAAGCAAGCTCAACGAGGCCAAAGGCAGTGTGGTAAACGAAGGTGAAAGAATATTATACCTGCCTTTTTCTAACTCACAAAAGCCACGCTATGGAACGCAAGTGAGATGAATATTCTTCTAATATACAGGGTGCATTTAATTTCCCGTGCTGATGAAAAACTCGTAATTCCTTATTGAAAAGTCGTTCAACACTTTTTACTATTTGCAAAATTTAAACAATTAAATTTTAATTAAATTTGAACAATAAATGTACTCTCTTCACAAGTGGACATATAGGTCACGAGCCAAAACTGAACTGAAATTTTCATATTTTTTTTAGTTGAAAAATCATGTAACACTTTTTACAAAACTCGAAATCAAAATAGTACATTTCGCATCTGGGGAAAACATAACTTACACCCCCGTGAGAGATTTATTTTTTTTCATAGTGCGAACGATTTTTTTATCGTAGCTGGAGAAAAAGCCGATTTTTGCCCGCGAAGTGGGCAAAATAGTAGGTTTTTTAGACCGCTATGATACAAAAGATATTTGAGTTACAATTTCTCACTAATTAGAATTAAAAGATTTTAAAAAAGAATATCTTTTTATATTTTCAGTTTTCAGAAAAGTGGCAAAGGACTTCTTGATCAAAAAAAGATGGAAAATATTTGTGTGAAGTTTGGTACGTAGTGTCTACCTTCGCTTGTCGAGAGAGCGCATATTGATCGAAATTCAAGCTCAAATTACTTTTTGAAATTTAAATTTTATGAAAGTAATACAGAACATTTCAACTTATAATTAAAGGAGGAACACTAAGTTTTTTTAGCACAGGGAATTGGATGCACCATGTATAAAAGTCAAATCTTGGTCAGTGACTCAGAGTATGAATCTGAATTTTTATCATAGCGGTCTAAAAAGCCTACTGTTTGGAAAATCAGCTTTTTCTCCCGGTACGATAAAAAAAATCGTTTGCACCATGGGAAACAATAAATTTCTCTTTTTTTTCCCTAGATGCAAAATTTACTATTTTAGCAGGTTTAAAGTCCATTCGATGTTTTGTTAAGCGTAAGCTCAAGTAATAACAACAATTGTATTCATTACTTTGACAAAGTCACGCCCTATTTTTTGAAAGCTTTCCTTATTTTTGGATAGTTACTTATCACTTGCCTTGTTGAATTGTAAAATTGAACAAATTGCATTTCAAGTTTATTGGCGATTATAAATTTTTAGTCAGCAACTTTGATTTTTTTGATTGACAACGGATTTTTTCGAGCAACAATTACTTTCGTTTTTTTTGATTCACGACCTATATTTTTATTAGGTATATAATTTCACGCTGATTTGGCAATGGGATTTTTGTAAAAAAAACAAGTTATTTACTTATATAAGAAATTTTCGAACATAAGTCATAAATTCAATGTATGTGAATCATTAAACATACTCCCACTAATAATGAGTTATCTGTTTTTTCTTTCATAAAAAATGTTTTGCCTTTATTTATTATGTTGTTTAGGCGTTTATGTTTTCCTCTTACTCTCATAATGTTATTGAAACATATTTCAGATTTTTAATGTAAAATCAATACACGCTAGAAGTAAAACTTCTCATGCTGCTTTCTTTAAGGTTCCGATGTATAGATTTGTATTCCTCTTACCTTTTTCAGTTCCAACAGATCCCTCAATTTTTATGTGTAGTATTTTTTTTGTTTTTTAACTGTGAATGAGTAAAAAAATGAATTCATTCCTAATTTTAAGTCAAATTTATCAATGACATTCTTACACTCTTACAGTGTAACAGACTTAGGAGAACTCAAAATTACTCTTCACACTCGAAACACGCTCGAATATCATCGACCTCAAACTATTTTAGCCTAATATTACACTCTTACAAAATTACAGACTTACAAAATGTTAAAACTACTCCTTCAAAACGAAAACATTACAGTCTTACATCTTACAGTCTTACATAACAACAAAGTCTCAAAATTACTCCCTGCAATCGAAAATATTACTCTCTTACATCTCACAGTCTTACATCTTACACTGTAAAATCTCCAAATTACTTTCTACATAAATTACGTTCTAGAAAAGTGACCATGCCGCCTAAGAAGTTTAACTTCAACAAAGATACTTTCTTTCGAATCAATTTGAAAATTTCAATTTTTTATAATTATTAAAATGAATGGTTTTTCCATCTTCGATTGATTTTTATAAACATAGGTGACAAAAGGTAATTTTTATTTTTTTATGAGGGAGCAAACTCCTCCCCCCCTGGTATACAATTTTATAAATTTACAAAACAAAAAAACCGATCGTTTTGTAAATATTCGTTTTCAATTTTTTTTCAAAAACACGCTGTTCATTTATGCACTTAATCTGAGAATATTCATAATAATTAAAATACACACAAATTATCACGTTTCATAATGATAAAAGAAATTTTTCTCGGGTACATTTTGAAACGTTTTTATTTTTCACTTTAAATCCAAACATGACTATTTAAATAATTTGCTACGATCAGAGATGGGCAAAATCAACTACGCAAATAATTCGCAACATTTCTAAGTAAAACTTTTTAGGCGGCATTGTCACTTTTCTAGAACGTAATTTATGCAGGGAGTGATTTGGAAATTTTACAATGTAAGATGTAAGACTGTGAGATGTAAGAGTGTAATATTTTCGATTGCAAGGAGTTATTTTGAGAATTTGTTGTAATGTAAGGCTGTAAGATGTAAGACTGCAATGTTTTCGTTTTGAAGGAGTGGTTTTGAGATTTTGTAGGTCTGTAATTCTGTAGAGTGTAATGTTATGTCGGAATAGTTCGAGGTCGATGATGTTCGAGCGTATTTCGAGTGTAAGGAGTAATTTTTAGATTTAGTAAGTCTGTAGCACTGTAAAAGTTTAAGAATGTCATTGATAGATTCGACTAAAAATTAGAAATTTACTATTTTTTCACTGATTTACAGTTAAAAAACGAGAAAATTTTCGGGGGAGAATGGGGAGGAAGGTGAAGCATGTTGCATTATCAATTTTCTAAATAATGAAAAATATTTTCAAAATATGGTCAGAATTTATTACATCTAAAGTTTTTGTTTTTACTTGTTTTTTTTTTTTTCTAAAGGAGGTATTCTACCCGAGTCAGTCCGAAATATCGATATTTTGAAATTGTTGTGAATGCAAAACATTTCAATATTTTTATTCGAGATTTTTTAAAGTTTTTCTACAGGATATGAACAATAATTTTTTATTTTGACTTTTGAAAATACCTTAGAAAACGATTCGACGCCTTAAACTTGAGCCTGCCAAAAAAAGTTGCTCTCTGGTGGGCACGATATCTACCGTTCAAATATTCCAAAACAGAAAATGTAACCGATTTTATAATTGAGCGCTCGGAAACGAATAGGGTCCGAGCGCGTGAACCAAAAAATATTCTAGTTCATACGACAAATGTATTGGACGAAAAAAAAAATTTTTGTTCGATCATGTAAAAATTATTTTCTTATATAGGGCATACTGGCGCACCTTTTTCCTCAATAAATACTTTTTCCTCGTTGTTATGACAGTCAATAAAAAATAAAAACACCAATATGTCCATTGCTCTGAATCAATGTTTTTTAAAAATAAACTTGTGAGAACATCATGATGCTCTTGTCTTTTGGCGCTCAAATTTTTTTTCCTAACATAGCATTTCCTAGCGATACAAACAAAGCTTATAATTTTGCGAAAACTTTTTGTTTTCAACAAAAATATAATTAAAAATCAATAGATGAAAAAATCCACGTTTTGCCAAATTCGACCAGTGAGGTAGTTTTTTATTATTCATCGGACAACAAACTTCTAGCGGAAATAATAAACAAACCTTTCTTTGAATATGCAGTAGGGTAACAGTTATTGTGTAGATGTCAGAATTTTTTACATTTCTGGCCTGAAAATCAATAAAAGTAATAAAAATATTTTATGTTAAGTTGGACTGAAATCGGATAGTATTTACACGAACCACCGAGGTCGTGAAGTTTGAAATATAAAATACATATCTACTTTTTTGCATGTTTCATTTAAAAATTTAGAACTTTTTTTAAAATTGAAAGAAAATTCTGAAACTTGGCAAGTTATGGGAATTTGGTAGAAGGTACAACAAAGAATTTTTCAAAATTTGTAATTATCATTCTCATCGTGTAATAGGATAGCTTTTCGAACGTAACATTATTGGCTCTTGTTATCAGCTAGTACATGGTGATAATAATTTTCGAAAAATCTGCAACAAATTCATCGTTTCACCCACTAACATAAATTCAAACTCTGTCAAGTTTCAAAATACAGTATACACTGTTAATATAAAAAAAAATTATTAGTTTTTCAAAATTCAAGAAAGCCATATTCCACGATATTTTGAATGAATCTAATTACAAAAATCAAAATTTTATTAAAGTCATTCTGGAAAGAATTGATATACCCAAAAATATTGCAGTCAGAATCACTTATTTTCCTAACCGACACGTAAATTTTTACTACGATTACGACGAAAAACGTGTAGACTTTAAAATCGATTCTGACGTTCAATTTTTTGATTTGCTGAACATGGAACTGGCTGAATTTCGAATTATTAGTCAGGAAAAAATTAACGATGTGAAATTTTCGTTTCGTTTTTTCAAAGGTCAAAAATTTTTCCTAATCGTTTTGATAAGGCAATTATACAACTAAAAAAGAAAAAAGAGTGACAGCGAAAAAATATTAAAAAATCCAACTCAACGAAAAAAAGTATACAAAATAATTTAGTAGGCGTAACAAATTCTTAGATTAATTTAAAAAATAGCGCCTATTCGTTGTACTAAAATAGAAAATTATGCAATGTAAATACTGTCAAGAAAAACATTTTGCGATTTCGTCTCATGAAAAAACGTTATAATAGGAACGTAAAGTTTTGAAAACCTAGTGTACAATATTCTCTACGAGATATGGGGAAAAACCAGAATAAAAGGCCGTGGTTTACGAACACTTCCCGCGTGGGGTTTATTGACTCCAAATTACTCCCAATTATCCGTAGGGAAGGGGGGGTAACAATAATAATGCGTACCGCGAGGGCATACAAACGGACTAACTAGAGAAAAACGGGGAATGCCCGAACACGCACTACACAACTTGTCCGCCTGAGGGCGCGAGGAGGGTCATGCGCGTGGGAATTCGAACATCCTGCGCGGTCGGAGCCAGTCCTGGCTTCGAAATCCTGCTAAAGGTCGTTGATCTCCTGCTGAAGGTTGAAGGGGTCTTTCTAGAGGGTGATGCCGTCCTATGATAGCTCAGTCCGTTGAGGACTCAGTGACGATGTGGCTGAGTTTTTGCACTGTCCGGGAGAGCTCCCCGGCTGCAGTGCAAAGATTGACATTCCTTGGGAGACCGTCACTGCCCGGTTGCATTTCCATGACACGACCCAAGCGCCAGTGCGTGGGTGGGAGATTGTCGTCCTTGACTGCGACGTCTCCGACTGCGATAGCGGGATGAAGGCGTTGCCAGCGAGCTCGCGTTTGGGGAGTGGCGAAATAGTCATGGCTTCAACGACGCCAGAACTCCTGGTGAACGCCTCGAAGCCAGGCCCAGTGCCTGCTGAATGAAGGCTGAAGTTCATCACTAGCTGGCTCGGAGACGGCAATCAGCGGTTCTTCGATGAGAAGACCGCCCGGTGTCAGAGCTAACTTGACGTCAGGGTCGCCGGTGAGTGCGACAAGCGGCCTCGATGCGTGCGACGAGCGTAGCCATGTGTTCCCGCCGTATGGGGTACGAGCCAACAAGCTTGGCCAGGTGGAGCTTGGCGGACTTCACGGCTGCCTCCCAAAGCCCGCCCTGGTGTGGGGCACTGGAAGTGATGAAGTGCCAAGTCATGCCGAGGTTGTCGAGGTGCTGCAAGTTCGAAGCAGTGGTCCAGTCGAAGAGGTCCTGCTGCAGGATTCGATTGGCGCCGTGAAAGGCAGTGGCGTTGTTGCTGTAGAGGTGGTGACAGTGGCCACGGCGGCCGCTGAAACCTGGTGAAGGCGTCCAGGAAGGCCCTCGAGGAGAGGTTTTCCACCACTTCAATGTGTATGGTCTTTGAACACATGCAAACAAAGAGCGCCAGGTATGTCTTGACGACAGACTTGGCTCCTCGAGTACCCAGGCGCAGGTGGAAGGGCTCGCAGTAGTCGAGGCCAGTGGAGGCGAAAGCTCGCTGTGGAGTAATGCGTGAGGCAGGCAAGGGAGCCATCTGCTGCTGCATGAGGGCCCGTGGACTCGACGGCAGGCAGCGCAGTGGAGCAGGAACGTCCTGGCAGTCTGTCGTGCGTGAACGAGCCAGTATCGCTGGCGCAGAGCTCGAATCATGAGCTGCGTTCCTCCGTGGCCTGTGTTGAGATGACACTCACGAAGCAAGAGCGTGGAAAAGGGGCCCGTCTTGGGCACGATGAGAAGGTGGCAATACTCCTGGGACAGGTTTGCCCCACTGAAGCGGCCGCCGACTCGGAGCAGGCCTGCGTTGTCCAGGTATGGATTCAAGGAACGAAATGGGCTCGATGCGAGGCCATGGCCCGTGCGTAAAGCTGCAAGCTCCTGAGGGAAGGCTCGCCGCTGCGTATCCTTGAGCAAAAGAAGTCTAACCGCCTCAAGCTCGGCCGGGAAGACGACTTGTCCTCGAAGATGACGTCGAGTTGGAGTTCACCTTAACAGGCGTGCAATGACTCGTAAGAGAGTCCCCATATTGCTCCAACGATCGAGGATTGGGGTAGGCCTACTCAGGGTCCATGTTTCAAGGCCCGGTGAGGCCGTTGGGACGACGACCATGGAAGTGGCCCGCTCTTTGGGATGCGACTCTGCCAGGGTGCCTGCAGCCTGGAGGAAAGTGCCCGTCATGGGCTGCGGATCTCGCCACAGAGAAGGGGGAGGCCCCGTCCACCAGAGAGGCTGGCGGATGATCTCCGGCGCGGAGATGCTTCTGCTGGCGCAGTCAGCAAGGTTAAGCTGAGTTGGTACGTGGTGCCACTATTGAACTTTGGCGAGTTTCTGGATGAGCCAGACTCGATTTGCCACGTAGGGTTTCAAGGTCGAGGGCGCTTTTCTGATCCAGTGAAGGACGATCTGCACGTGGGACCAGTATAAACAGCGTGTGTTGTTGAGGTAGAGAGCCCGCTTGACTCAGTCTAGCTTAGTGGCGAGGAGGGCGGCAGCGCAAAGCTCAAGGTGAGGGATTGTGGAGCCCTGCAGTGGAGCCACCTTGGTCCTGGTGGTGAGGAGCGTCAGTGTGGGACTGCCCGGCTCGATGTGAGCTTCCACGTAAATGACAGCGGCGTAAGCCGCAGAGCTGGCGTCGGCGAAGCCGTGAAGAGTGATAAGACACTTTGCATGCAGTTCAACCCAGCATGGCACCCTGAACTCATTGAGGCACTCCAAGGTTGACCGAAACTTGGTCCATTCAGCGTCGAGCTCGCAGGGAAGCGGTTGATCCCAATCCAAGCCCTCTGTCCATAGGCATTGGATGAAGATCTTTCCCGAGACCGAGACCGTGATCGAGTCGAAGAGTTGGGCCACTTCTCACAGCACTGTGCGTTTAGTGGATGTGCCCGTGGTTGAGGGCGTGCTGACTCGGAAGAAGAGTTCATCCTGCACTGGGTCCCACCGCAGCCCTAGTACCGTCGTCGTGTCTCGATCGATGACCAGCTCTGTAGTGGCAAGGAGATTCAGGGCGAAAACTCGAAGAACTTCAGCGCTGCTTGAGTTACACTTCCGCAGATTCGATGCAAATTGAGTATTCGAGGCCGACATGCAGGCTGTTGACAAATGACAATCGGCGAGGTGAAAGGCGGGCTCCTTTGGACCCCAGCGGGCTCGAATAGATCCCCTCCCCCTTCCCTATATGTAAGTATCTGTGTACCCCTTCCTCTTTCGAGGAAGGAGGAGAAAAAAACTCTATAAAAGGCCGACCTTCTCTCTCCTCTTTCTTCTTGGTTCTTCAGGTATTTTATTGTAGTTTTAAAAAATTACACTTCGATTCAAAATATTCGCGAGTTATACGTTTTTTTATGTTCTAATTGTTGCGAGCTATATTTTGGGTTCTTATTGTTGCGAATTTTTTTTTGTCTGCTAATTGCGTTGCGAATCATTTTTATTTTATTTGCGTTCAAATCATATTCTGAATCCGTGAATTCAGAATTAAACTGAGCATATTGTAGAAAAAAAAGATTGTATGTAATCTATTTTCTTATTGGTTCCTTTTTCTAGCCCTGCCTTTCGCCAGCTATTAAGTCCGGTTCCTTGCCCAAGTAGGCTAAAACCGGAAACCAATTAAGGGTAACTTGAAGGAGAAATCCTCCTAGTCGTCTTTTGTCACATTCTCGTAGGACGTGACACACTGCAATGTGAGTCAAATTTAGAAGTTGATTGAAGTTGATATAAACGTGACATCGAGATTTTAAGTTTAAAAAAAAAAATTCGGAAAGAGGTACATCAGTTCCAAAACCTTAAAGCGAAAAAATTTTAAACGAATGGTTTTGAATATTTTTACAACCCTCCTCCCCTCCCCATCCCCCTAATGAAAATTGCTAACGATAAAAGAAATTGAAACGAAAGGTGAGATTTTGACCGGAGTGTTATATAGTCCCAGCTGCATGAGAAAAGTAATGTAACGACTAAGTTACCTTGAGTGCGCAGAAAATGCAGGAGTCCCGCATGCAAGCGTGACCAGATAGCTCTCGAAAGCTGCGGCGAAAGATGTCAAGATGCCATAGCACCTGCAAAATAAAACACGAATGTAAAGAGTATATTACTCAACGAAATTCTGTTTTTATGCCATTCTGGGTAGTTAGCGGTATATTAGGATATCGGGTAAATATGATTCTAAGGAGCATGCTAACAGCGCATATCAAGCAGCGATGCGATATTCCGGGCTCGGAGAATATCCAGCTTTCTACCTCATGCTACGTCACAAACCAACACGTGTAAAGACTTCTATCGATGTGCGACACGCGAGCACATCGACAGGAGCTTTTGCAAGTGTTAGTTTGTGATGTGGCATGACGTAGCGAGCTGGATATTCTTAGAGCCCAGAATATCGAATCACTGATATCGGGGAACAATTTATTTTCTTCATTAACTAACGAAAACGGCCACTTTGTCGACGTCATTTTTAGGGGGGGGGGGGTGTTTTCTTTTTCGTGTATCCGAAAGTTTATCACTCAGCGAGAGGTTAAATTATTTCTCTTGACACAATCATGAAAAATAACGGCTTTCGTAACCTCTAAGCTATGGAGAAAAATGTACACATGCAGCGGTCCAATAACATGTCCCAGTCGCTGAAGTTTACTTATCCGTCAAAAGTTAATTTTCCCACCTACTTAACGTATCACGGGACGAAAGTTTTCGCATTGGTAAGGGAAGGTACACACATACGAAAATGAATTTTGACAAAAACGTTAACTTAAGTGACTGTTACTTGTTAATTGGCTTGTGGAAACTTTCGTGATAGCTTATTGGCAACGTAAGATGCTTAAATTATATGCTCTAATCAAGAAAAATACGGTACAAACCAGGTGACGGACCTCGTGATGCAAACTCAGTTTCGTCCCCTGATTTGTAATGTACTATAGCGTCCCAAAGGTGCTTCCATATGCTCCTAAAGTAGCTTTCTCCCTAGTAAAAAGTTACCCTATATACCATGTCAACACCACTATTGACGAAAATGATGACTGTCTAAACACGTCACTTTTTGACGCAGCAACTTTGTCGTCAGTCGACAAATTTGACGACGTTGCTGTCGACGTTACTGACATGTCAATGCATTGTCGACGCCAATGTCGATGACATTGTTGACGTTGGTATTAACGCTGATGTTGATGTCTATATCGACGGTGTTGTTGACATGTTTGACAATGCTTTTGTCGACATAAATAATGACACCGTTTGCAAAAAATGCATGGAAAAAGAAGGGTAAAAAATTTTTTGTTTTTATTATAGTTGATAAACATTGTTTTCTCTTTTGTAACTGTCAATAGAACCTGTTTAGAATCGTCAACATAAATTTTTTTTAATTTCAATATTTTTGCCTACACTGGGATCGAACTCTCTATCTTTTGCTCGTACTTACAAACTATACGCAAGCAACTTAACCACTACGCTATTTCCTGCATCGACCAACGCATTTGGTTATTATTGTCTTCATAAGTTGATTCTACAAGTTTCAGAATATAAATCATCATAATGAAAAAATTGTTATGCATGATTGTTATACATATGTCGGAAATTTTCTATGAGCTCTGTTTTCACCTTTATGGGTCAGATGAGGTTAACTAAGGACACGGATCGTTAAACTTCTTTTATTTGTTACAAAACAAGATTCACGATTCGTTAAGGAATACCAACGTAACTAGAGAGTAACGGCTCCGACCGTATTTCGCTTTCTCTCTTAAGGGGGTCGTCTAGTGTGAAGGCCGTATTTTTTTGCTTTTTTTGACAGTCATTATTAAAAAAAACCGTTCAGGTAAGATAACTTTTGAATTTTATTTCTTCTTTCGGTACATTTGAAAAATATTTTTCAATTTTTTTAAGCCTATATATTGAAATATATCGGAGATACACAGCTCAACAGGAAGACGAAAAAAAAAAAGTTGCTCAACTGCTGCCATGATTCCGGGCGTTGTAGTTGTCTGAAACCAAAAAACCGAACGCCATTTTATTCCTGAGACTTCAAACTGCAAAATGACCTAAAAGAAAGTTCGAATTCTGAAAAAAAGTATTTTTTTGCAACAACAAATAAAAAACCTTAGTTTTTTGGCCATTTTTCGCGTCTATATAATTGAAAAAAAAAAAAAAAAAAACTAACGAAGCAATCTTAATTCTTTTAGGTTAATTTGTAGTTGGACATGTACTAAAGATGCTGTAAAAATTTGATCATGAACAGTGTAATAGTTTATGAGATATCGTAGCAGCAGTTTTGAAAAAAAGTGTTTTGAGAAAAACGCGTTTAAAGGTTGGTGTATGTTATTCATAATAAAATAATTGTCTTACCATCAATCTGCTATGCCTGGACCATAAAGTACCCCTTCCTCTTCTTCAAAAAAGTCATGCAAGGCCCTTTTCTCTTCTCTGTTCAATATCTGGGCTTGTTTAACGAAATCACTTAATCGTTTCTCCGAGCGGTCGATGCGAGAATCGTTGCGCTTTTGGACAAACGCTTGGGGATTCAGGCCAATTTTTACTCCCATGACTTCCATCACCTTCAGGATAGATTCGAACCATTCATTTAAAATCAGCACAGCAAGAAATGTGGCGATTTCGACAGTTTTCGCACCGCAATGAAGATGCTTCGGAGCAAAGGTCCAGATTAGGGAGTTTAGTGACTCATTATTATTTTGAGTCTCCGCTCCCCAAAGTGGCCTAAATTTCTTTTTTCATATCAGCAGTGGAATCTGGGTGTCTTCGAATGGCCAGTCCATAATATTTTGTCAAGTCACCAATTACTTTATCAGTTAGTTTACCCTCACCTCTCCCGCCTATGCCTTTATTATCTTTCTTTGCCTTTCTGAGCCGGGTTCCCATTCGTTTTTCAACATGTCCGACACTTTCTTTTTTGACAACTTTTTGATTTTTTTCGTATGGTTCTGCGTCTAAAATACCTTTAAATGTCTTACTGTCACCATCACCAATATACGTTACATATTTGACGCTATGTTTCTCTATTGAACGTGTGAACATTTGAACGATTGCATCTACCTCCATTTTTCCAGAACTCCCAGTATGATTTATCGGACAATTTTCTTCATGGGAAGCGAACCATTCTTCATATCCTTGTGCATCATCCACCTTTTTTGTTTTCCACGAAAGACACCCTTGACAAAAACTACTCAACACACACGTATCCACTACTTATCCGGTACATTTTGCAATCAGTGTTGAGACGCCAAATAAAGATGAAAAACCTCGCTTTTTCCAGGTTCCATCCCCCGAGACTGTAAATTCATCTTCTGGTTTACCGGCTTTTTTATTTAGCTCTTTCTCTTCAATAACCGCTAAAGACAATTCTTTTGTATAAACGGCCGGAGCAGCTTCATATATATTATTCAATATTCCATAATAAGTATTTCGAGCCAAGCCTTGTCCCATTTCCATCAGCCCACAAAACATTTTCAAACCTTCTAAGCCGAGCCCTAATAAACGCATGACTAAAACGATGCGACGATTGATTTCGAATGCATTTTTTATCATAGGGCATGAGTCGATCAGTTTTGTCTTGGCACACTTGCATTCCATAGAAATCTTGAAACCCAGGCCTCGTATACCGTATACCACACTGTTTGAAAGTCACTTCACTTTTGCAATTCTTGCAAACGACGAACGAAGAAATGGCTGAGAAAACACTAACAAACTTCAAAATGCAGTACCAGGTGTACTCCTAGGTAATTTCCGGTTTTTTCAATGGATGGCGTTCTGTTTTGTACCGCTGTTGGTAACACATACCATATGTCATTTTGTTCAGTCATATCGAGTGCTTGAACTGCGTTGACATTTTCTCGAAAAAATCTTCCAGTAAGTTTTTATTGCGCTTCAAAAATGTCGAATTTGGTACCGAATTTTGAGCATATGCGCCATGCATTGTTTTTCATGTTCAATCAGGGGAAAAAAGTGTCCGAGAGCCACTGTGCGCTTGTAGAAGTTTGTGGTGATCGTGCATTAACACTTCGAACATGTGAAACGTGGTTTCGACAGTTCAAAAATGGAGATTTCGACCTGAACGACGCCGCACGCTCCGGCAAGCGAAAATCGTTCGATGACGCCGAATTGAAAGCATTATTAGACGAAGACAACACGCAAACGCAACGACAGCTTGCAGATGCGTTGGGAGTTCAACAGCAAGCAATTTCCAAACGTCTGCGAGCCATGGGAAAAATTTAGAAGTGTGGAAAGTGGGTGCCCCATGAACTGACCGAGAGACAAATGGAGAATCGAAAAGTGACCTGTGAAATGCTGCTTCAACGATACAAAAGAAAGTCTTTCCTGCATCGTATTGTTACTGGTGATGAAAAGTGGATTTTCCTGGTGAACCCTAAGCGCAACGAATCGTGGGTGAGTCCAGGTGACGCATCGACATCGACGGCACGGCCAAATCGTTACGGTCGGAAGGTCATGCTGTGTGTGTGGTGGGACCAGTCCGGTGTTATATACTTTGAACTGCTGAAACCTGGTGAAACTGTGAATGCCGTTCGCTACAAACAGCAAATGAAAGATTTGAGCCGAGCCATTGTGGAAAACCGAACAGAATATCAACAACGACAGAAGAAGGTGATTTTGCTCCACGACAATGCGCCGTCGCATAACTCGAAAGTCGTTCGTGACACCCTGGAAAGGCTCAAGTGGGAAGTGCTTGATCATGCGGCTTACTCACCAGACCTGGCGCCATCCGACTACTACCTCTTTGCCTCGTTGGGCCATGCCCTTTCTGAGCAGCGCTTCGACTCGTACGAAAATGTACGAAAATGGCTCACCGAGTGGTTCACCTCCAAAGGCAATGATTTTTACTGGCGTGGTATCCACAATTTACCAGAAAGGTGGGAAAAATGTGTAGAAAGCGATGGAAAATACTTTGAATAAAATAAAGGTTACGGTTTTTTTGGAATTATGTGTTTTATTTGCAAAAAAACCGGAAATTAATTAGGAGTACACCTGGTAAACCAGGGTGGGAGTAACGGCCACTTCAAAATTCTTCTTTGGACCAAGTTTCTTCGCTGACGTAGATGCGAATGACGTTTCACTTTGTCTCGTAAATCTATTTCCAGTGAATTTTCTTTCCCTACTTCGATTTCTATGAACTGGTTTTGAATGACTTCCTTTATGCACATTCTCCATTTTTACTTATTTTTGAAAGTACATCGCTCGAGTAAAATAACGAATACAACGATTGAAACTGAGTCGATGCCAAGGAGAAACTGATCGACCCTCAAAATATGTATACATTTTGAAACTGTTTTTTTAACAATTATGGGTACCTCTTATTCGAGCTTATCTGCCAAAAAGCAATTAGGCTAGAATATATTAGACGCGATAGCCAGCGCTGCGTCTTCCCGATAGCGCGCTCCGCATACCTGCTCCGGTTTACGAGTGCAACTTGATAACGGCTTCGCATTTTCAAAAATCCATTTATACACGTCTTCTAAACATGTTTTAGACGTGATTTATGAAAAAAAAAAAATCGATTTTTTTGACCCGTCACACTAGACGACCCCCTGAAGATGACTCGCAACCTACTGTAGTGCGAGAGAGATGCTTAGAATGGGATTCATTTGAAAGGAAGAAGGACAAAAAGAGAAGGTCTTGGGAGTCGTCTTAAGCGGGATCTACAATGGACGCAAACGCAAGATGCGAGCGTTCGCGCGCAAAAAGGTAGACTCATTTAAATTCTGCGCACGTCTTGCGTTTACGTTCATTGTAGACCTCGCTTTACTTGCGCTCGCGCACTCCGATTCACTCGATGTTAACCGTTCAAAGGCTCAATGCGTACTGAACTGCCTATAGCAGTCTGACCACCATTAATATAGGAGAATTAGTCGACTGTTCTAGAACTAGGATTCTTCGCGCCCTTCCTAGAAAGTTCGAGCCCATTCGAGAGGCGTCTCTAGAACTTTCGGGATGTCTTTAGAACATTCGTGTACAATCGTTAGCCTTTTATCAATTTCTCTATTTGTGTACATATTCGTAATCTTAAATTAAATCGCTGACACTCGGTCAACCTAGCTTCTATCCTGGACCATCAAGATAATATTTTTATCTCAACCTGAAATCAGCCTGATAAGAAGATGTCTTTATATCTCTTTTCGGTCTCATCTGACTCATTTGAGAGTCCTTATTCGGAGGATCATTTATGTGTCTTGTTTTATTTTTTATTTGTACAATCGTTATTTTTCTTTCCAGAAGCGTCATCATCTTCACTTTTTCTTTCGCTCTCATCGCTTTTTTCATATTCATGTACATCTCGGGTTTACCAGATTTTCAGTTGGCTTACGCTTGTCGTTGGTTTTCTCCTGTCCTTATTTCTACCCGACAATCTTTCTATCACGTAGGTATCGCTTGGTAGAACTCCTATGTGATTTTGTCCTTTTACCTGTCACGATTGGATTTCTTTTCATGAATACAATATCTCCAACGCAATATTTTACACTTTTCAATCGATATCAATCATAATTCTCCTTGTACTTCTCTTGCATTCGCTGAATGTTTCTTCTGAACATCAACTTGCAATTAGTGATCGTGGCAGGGAGTCGTCAGCTTACGCATCTCGCCATCATCAAATCTCATTACATAACCAAACAACGCTTTAAAAGGAGAGAATCCTGTCGATTTATTCACTGATAGATTTAATCACGTTCGATGACCTTAAATTTTTTATCCCAATCGGAACGATTCTCTACTTCGGTTGTCTCTCGCATTAGAGGAACAAGTGTCTGGTTCACTCTTTCCACTAAGCCATTTGCCTGTGGGTGACGAGAGAAATTCAAAGTGTTCTTGATTCCGTATTTCAAGCAAAATTGTTTGAAACTCTTCGAGGTGAATCCTGTTCCTCTATCGCTAATTATTCGCTGTGGAGCTCCAAATCTCTCGAAGAATCTTTCAAGCCGATTTACAGTGATGACAGAATCAAAACTCTTCACGTCCAATAAACTAACGTACTTCGTCAATATGTCCGCAATTACCATCACATGCTTATTTCCATTTCTAGATGTGACAAAGTGTCCTACATTATCAACATGTACCATTGCAAATGGCCTTGGCCCAGGATGAATCAGATGGAGCTCTCCAGCCTGTTTTCCTGCCCTTTGCTTGTTCATTATGCGCTCCAGACAGTGCTCAATGTGTGTCCTAGTATAAGATCACATTTTGGGAAAATATTAATACTAACTGATGCGCGCAAGGGTCTCATCAAGACTCAAGTGACTCGAAAAATCATGATATATGATGACAATGGACTTGCCTAGCGCTTTGGGAATCACGTAAAGAATCTTCTCTCTACCGTCTACAAGATATTCCGATATAAAATTCCGTCACGTAATCTGTACTGTCGAGCCTGTCCTCGTTCCACTTTCATGCGCTTTACTTCTGGCTTCTCCGAAATCTCAATTGTCTCTCTCAGCGTAGTGTCATTCCGCTGATACAACCCGACTTCAACATCATTCGTAATAATCCAATTAACTTCGGACCCCTGACTGGTCTCAGGAGTGTCCACCGGTGCCCAAGCTAACGCATCGACATGTCTCATAGAAGTTCCAGCCCTGTGCCGTACCTTGAAATTGTATTCTGAGAGACTAACACTCCAACGAACAATCTGAGGATGCGTTGCCTCATGAGCGTTCATGTAAAAAATATGTGATTATAGTGAATTCAAGAGGCAACAGAAACGACCGCACACCATACTCCTGGTGTCCACCAGAGCTGTGTAATGTCAATTTCCTAAGATGACCTCCTTCAAATATTTGTTGACTGTTCCTTAGTTCTGTTCGCCTAACACGGTGTGGATTGTTGTATTTTGTTGATTTTGTTTTTGGAAGTTTTCTGAGTTTTTTTAAGACTATTGATTATTATTCTGGAAATGTCTTGCGTAGTGATCAGGTTGGTTACATTAAATGCATACAATTTCTAGATCATTTCTTTTGAATGGCATGACTCGATTTCGGGTCTCTCATTTTTCTGGTTCTGCTTCTTTTCTGTTCCTGGCTGTGATATTGTCGTTGTGTTTTTAAAACTTTGTCGAGGGATATCACTTCGTTTAGCAAGTCGTCGATGTCGAGGCGTTTATCATTACATACAGAACTTGCTGATTCTCGTGATCTAAAATCTTCGACTACCCTTTCCTTCGTTTCTGAATCTGATAATGCAACCTTTCGGCAGAATCGTACTTTATTCAGAAAGAAGGCGGAGATGGATTGGTTCCTTTTTTTCAACCTTTCCCACGCCTATCTTAAATTTGTTTTTCGTAGAAATGCTTTTTTGAATGCAGCTTCAAGATCACTCCACTTCTTTATTGTTGAACATTTGATTGCCCACCAGATTTTCACTGCTCCTGTGAACCGCATGTTTGCCATTGCAAAAGTGAAATTGTTCGGCCATTTGTATGTTGCTGCTGTCAACTTTAGGCGCTCGAGCAAAATTTTTGCATTATGTGATGTTTCTCCGCTGAACTTTTCGATGACTTGTGAAAGATCCGGTGCAATTCGAAATTGGTATCCTGAATTTTTATTATGTTCTTAATCAGGGTGGTATTCAGTTGAGTGAGTTGAGTCAAAACGGATATCGATTGTATAACATAGCGGGATCACTTTCACTTTTCATTTATCTTGATTTACATCAGGAGTTTAAAATGCTGGTGGAAATTGTGAAATTGCAGTAGTTGATTGCTCTGTTATATTTTTCTGAGTATGCCTCACTTCGTTTTTCAAATTCTTGACAGTATGGAAAAGCGAGCCATCCAGTGGTCCTTCGTGCAATTTTTACCTGATTTCTGGCCTTCCGGTTTCATGAACAGTATTTTCTAAGTCACTGGCGTAAAATATCGCTGATTCGTTAGCGTAAGTTGATATTAATCCACAGGTGTTGCACTGGTGGCACAGCCACCCCGGGTACCACTGGTGCCACTGGTGGCACGACACAAATGCAATAAACAGTGGCCATTATACAGCATTTTTAAAAGATTGCAACCAAAAATACAAAAATTAGTATATAGTCAATGATCTTTTAGTGCGTCAAGAGTCTTGGCCTTGATTAGCTCACGGTGAATATGTGTTATTTTTAGAGAGACTAGAATAAATAAGATTGAGATTGTGCTACAGCCTATTAAGAATGAAATAAATGTATATTACGTTCCTCATAAAATTGGTGGATTACTGCTCAACGCTATTTCTTAAAAAAAGTTATGATGTCCATTCCACCCCCCTCCTCAAACAGACATTGCTAATGTAAAGGCCGGCCGTCGCTTGTAGGGTGGTACACCATGACATATGTACCTTATATTCCACATAACACAAAATAAAAAAACCATCAATCGCAGAAGTAATCAAGAGCCACACTGTGACATAGAAAGAGTTAACTTAAACGGAGTGATATCACAGAAAACATCGCTTGAAAAAAAAAAACATAAAAAATTCGACACGTACCAATCATATTTCATGATCACATAGTGAAAACTATGAATATATGAAAAAGCTTAGCATTCATACGTAAAGTGTTTACAACTGGCGTTTCCTATAGTTTATATGTATTTTGGTGTATCGAGCATATTCTTCCGTTTTTTCTTATACATTTTTGATAACAGCCTATACACTGAGGAAATGCTGCTAAAACTATAAGAAACATTCCAAGGATCCTGGGAGTGTTTCCTATAGTTTTATCAGTATTCCCTCAGTTATAAGCTATTAAAAGTGTGTAGGAAAAAATACAGAATATGGTTGATACACCAAAATGCATAGAAACTATAGGAAAAAATGATAAAAAAATTTCTCATTGTCAATGTACAAATTTTTTGAAAATTTACCTAAAATGGCATAGAAAACCGGTCCCCTTGAAAAACACCGGGCCCGGAGGGAAATACCCCGTTACCCCCCCCCCCCCCCCCCAACTACTGTCGTCAGGGCTGGTAAGCCGTGGTACGCTACGTGCAGTTCGGTTATCTTGGCTAAGCATTCCAATGAATATATATTAAACTAATAGCATAGTAACACTAATAGCTATAATAACATATCTTATTATAATAATAATTAAACACATCTATAGTTAATTCATAGTGCTAAAAGGGGTCCCACCATGTAACATTTTCAGAAAATGCAATTTTTTTCGCATTCTTCGCAAGTTTCGGTATCTAAAAAAAAGATACGAAAAGGATTTTGCTGAATTCCAAAGGGAAATAACAAGTTTTGAGGCAAGTTTTGTCACGTTCTCCACTGAGTTCCCGCGGGTCGCCATATAATTGTTTATAATAATGTTGGGTCACATTATATCGGGAAAATGAGGACAGATTCTGAAAAAAGACAAAATTTCACTTCAGAAAAACTATCGTTTCATTTTTTACAAACTTCTTGCATCATGTTCTTCAAAGCCGAAATGTGTCTTTAAAAAACGTCCTTTTCGGCGCAAATGGTATAAACGCGTTTTTCTCAGAACTGCGTTTTCCAAACTGGTGCTCACGATTTCTAAGGAACCAGTGAACGGATTTTGATCTTTTTTTTTCAAATGTACGGAAATTTTGTCGCTATCGTACGGTACAAGTTGAGCGCCCAATTGATAATTGGGCGCCCAAATGATAAATAATTGTTTATTCACAATTTGCTAGCAATCGGATATTTGGACGTGAATTACTAGCAAACTATGAATAAAATGACAAAACGATTACAACCCTCGGCTTCGCCTTGGGCTGGAATTTTTCGTTTCGCCAAACTAGGCGTTTCCAAAACTGTCAATAATATACTATTTTACCTGCAAAAAAACTGGTAAATACGATTTTTCTTTTTCAATGATCCACCATTTCAACAAGTGAAAAGATAATAATGTGAATAGTTACCGTACGATAGTCTCAAGTCTACAGATAGTAAAAAAAATTTCCTTTCGTGTTTCAGACGAACAGTTTTTGCAAAATCATGGGTACCATCAACCCACCTTTTTTTAGAAGGCCTCACTTTGCGAGGGTGCTGTGGCCACAGTGTGACATTTTTTATAGAGATTATTACTTTATTTCAAGGACCGATTCAACATTGAAAAAAACCGCACTGAAAAATATTTAATACTTTTCCTTCAGTAAAATTCCAAAAAAAGGTTCGAAAAACGGCGTTTACATGTAGGACCTCCTTAATACTGTTTTTGAGTCTCAAAGCTTTTTTACTGCTGAGAGGTTTGAGTTCTTTTAATCAAGTCCGTATTGAACAAAAAAACGAGAGCTATCGAGTGTGTCGATCATTCGCGTTCTGAAGTAGAAAGTAATAAAAAAACAATACACGATTTTTAATCTTAAGGTATTATGAGCGCGTCAACAGGAATAGGGGAATTTTTCTAAAAAAATTACAATTTGTCAATTAAACCCTAAAAAATGTGTACCCTAAATAACAAGTATTTTGTCTACTTAGCTTTTGAGAAAAAAAAATTCAAAAGTATCTGTCGATTTACACTTGTTCTTATAAGGCAAATCGTATATGGTATTTATGAATTGAAGAAGGAATATGGGATTTTTTCTAAAACTTTTCCAAACTTTCAATCAGACATTTACAATCAAGTTGAAATTCACAAAACGAATTACTACTATTTAGTTTCCCTCAAAAATATTTTCAAACATCATTTTCGGATAACTGTCCCTAGTAATTATGATTCTTAAATGATTCTCAGAAATCTTATAAGATTACTGAAATCCCTTATATGTTTACCCATTTCTTATATGAAAACATATAGAGCCATATAAGATTTTTGAAATCTCATATAGTGCCCATATATGATTTATGAAAACTTATATGGCAAACATATAAGATGTACGGTAACATATAAGATTTTTCAGACAAAATATCTTATATGCTACCATAAATCTTATATGTTTGCCATATAGGTTTACATAAATCATATATGGGCACCATATAAGATTTCAAAAATCTTATATGGCTCTATATGTTTCCATATAAGAAATGGGTAAACATATAAGGGATTTCAGTAATCTTATAAGATTTCTGAGAATCATATCAGAATCAGAATTACTAGGGACGTCATTGCTTAAGGTTGTCCTGCAGCTAGAATCGAATTATGAGAATTCGATCAAATTTCACATACAAATTATTTATGGCACTTTACATCACCTCGTACAAATTTCAAAGTAATCTTGTCCTAGGTTTTTGAGCAATAAGTGCTTACAGTTGAAAAAAAAATACATTGGCTCTTATGGGAGCGCGTGAATTTTTACACTTTCTTCTCCAAAAACAATTACTTGCAGAAATGAGGTTGCCACGAAAAACGATTATATCATAAAGCATAGCCTTACAAAAGTTCTATGCAAAGTTTCAAAAAGATTTTGTCTGCGGAAAAAAGGAGATACTGCATTTCGTCGGCGGATTCACGAAATTTAACGCTTGCACTCGAGAAACGCGGCAACGTCGCACTGTCAGTAACGCACTCGTAGTGTGTGAGTGAAAACCGTGCGCAGTTGGTTATCAATAAGACAGCGAAAGCGACGTTGCCAAGCGTACGCGTATAGTCGTCAATTTTTTCTATGATTGATATTATGAAATATTATTGATTTCCACGTTTCGCAAAATTATTTGATGAATTTACAGCAGTATATCTTTATAAAAGAATTAAATTATTACTTACAACAAGAGTTACAAGCTATATGAATTTTTATTGCATAAAGTTGGCAGCGAATGCAAACTCTAATGCTTTAGCATAGAGCGTAATTATACCACCACAATAAAACTAAATCTAGCTGCATGACAACCTTAATTTGACATTTAGCAATGTTGAATACTGCCGTTGCCGTTGCTGTTATGTATGAAATATGTATGTAATAAAACAGGGCGATTTGTAGATGAAAAAAATATGTAATTCTGATATTTTCGATGGGATGACAGACGGCTTTCACGACTTGAAGCCATATTCAGAGTATATCACTGCTCATAATACCTTGATGGCAATTTCCTAAAATTTCGTTCAACCCAACTTTGCTTATCGTCTTTTGAATAGACTCGAAGCAGAGTCTATTAAAAATAAAAACTCCGTATTCCCATTTTTCGATTTTAAAAATAGAAAGACGGAGTTTTGAGAATCACTGATTCAATCATTTCAAAAGCAGCGAACATCCTGCATCTGCTGGAGAATTGAGAGCGATTGCAGAAAATCTTCGAGAAAATTATATTTTTGTGCCACAAAAAACCCGAGTATGTGAAACCTGCCGGAAGAAAATGACAAATCTCTCCGAAATGTTTCGTCTACAGAGCCACATCGTGCCAATGGAAATGGCATTAGTTGAATATTTTTTCATAAATTTGTTGAGCCTGACAAAAAATTATGTTCAATTGTATTATATTGCATACGTATTTTTGAATAGACTCGAAGCAGAGTTGGGTGCAGACGAAATTTTAGGAAGTTGCCATTAACATTAAAAATCGTGTATTGCATTTTATTATTTTCTACTTCAGAACGCGAATGATCGACACACTCGATATCTTTCGTTGTTGTTCAATACGGACTTGATTAAGAACTCAAACCTCTCAGCAGTAAAAAAGCTTTGAGACTCAAGAACAGTGTTAAGCACTACATTCCACGCAAAATCGATAAAAAATAAAATGTGCTTTTTTCTGCTAAAATAATATTTTCCAATAATCATTATATTTTTTTTTTTTTGAAGATTCAGAAAAAAAAGATAAGAAACTTCATCCTGTTTTTTTTTTTTTTTTTTATTTTTTCATTACAAAAATACGCACAAGAAATTATTAAACGAAAAAAAAGTTCCCATAACTTTGGGCCCCTGTATTTTGGCAATCGGTTAGAATTTCCTCCCCCCCTTTTGCATAATTTTTGTTCTCTGGTAGCACAACAACTTTAACAAGTTTCATTAAAATCCCAGACATCAAGTTTTTTAGATGGGTACACTTGACGCAGAATGCCCCAGGTACAATATGGGACATGCTTTTACAAATGTTTACCTTTTTTGACTTGACAATTTTGATTGGTCCCAAAATTTTTTTCAGTGTTTATACTGAAAAATAAGTAGACGCGTATAGGAGGTTTTTGTTCAAAAAAAATTTTTTCGAAAATACATCCATTGTGAATTTTAATGCTGTGTTCTATTCTGTTAAATGTTTGATTCATTATCTCTGGTTTTACTGATGCTATCGTTACAATCTTTCCTTATTTGAAAGGTAATAATATCAGCTTCCAGTCACGAGAGTGTTGTATCTTCAACTTGATTACCGCAAAAATAATAACATTAAAATTTTAAATAATATTATCATAATAATAATCACGACAAAATGGATATAAGAAATTACTATCGTATTTATTATATTTTTACCTATTGAAGCCACTTTTCAGAAAGATAGGGCCGTAATTAGTTTATGAGTGAGAAAATAATTTCAACTGCACTCCACGTAATGCGGGCAGCGTGCGCAAATACTGAGCGAATAAAGTTTCTTTAGAGTCACTGTTACATTGGTGTAAATTTTTTTGTTGGAAATTATAATTTATGTTGTTTGAACTGATAAAAAAGCTTAGTCAAGTATACGTGTTGTATATTAAACATGTATTCAACGATTGTTGAAATTTTACTAATCGCTCCCGTGTAATTCAAAATCCTGTATCGAGAGAAAAGTTATTTCAAAAGCTATATAAAATTGTTAAACTCTGCTGATTGAAAATTTAATAGTGCCATCTGAATTTGAAGATCGAATGATTAATCAAGAAAAGATTTTAATTAGGATACCGTCACACAACGTTCCAAGATCCTTTTTTCGCTAAAATGTTGTACAAGAATATTATACATTCATGGGATACTTGACAGAATGTACAAAAGCACTAATTATTTTATGATTGTCACTTCAGTGAAATGTTCCTGTGAAGAAAAATGCTTTGCTTTTGCTTCTCTTATGTGATAGGTATCATGCAATGGTATGATAACGTTCCTTTCACTGTTACAACTTTTTGAAATCTTGTTTTTTTCTTCTTTGTCATACTCTTTACTTTCAAAAAATTCTAATGAAATAATAATAAGAGCTTCAGTTGCCCATTAGAATAACTCTTTTGGAGTTTGAATTGGATTTCCTACTCTTTGGAGGCTCGTTCTGACAGCTAAGCTCTTTAGTTGTCCCTCCTAACCTGTTGCACGCACCTTTGCTGCGGGACGTTGGAAAGAAGTGCCACTCTCCTGCTACACTAAAGTCTTGTTGATGATGAATAAGATCGATAAAAATTTTTCTGTTCTTATATTGAGCTTTCACTCCATTAGAAAAATGAATCATTTGTATGACTTTGCTTAAGTATTTTTTTTTTTTTTAAATTACCAAATATTTTTTGAACACGTAAACTGCTACTATATCGTGGTGCACGCAGTCTGAAGTTATTATAAAACTTTTCAGTTTAACTTCTGAATTATGCTTGTAGTAGATGGCAAATGGGTAAACCGTGGATTGATTATTATTTCAGTCAATGCCTTGCACTGCATCTTAAATAACAGAAGCTTAATTTTTAGAAAAATTACACATAACGATACATTTATTTGCATCAAATTCTTCCTTTTTATTGCCAACAAAAGAATTTTCTTTTTGACAAGAAATGAATGGAAAAGCGATTTTTCTAAACCGATCTCTAATTCAACCACATATTCACGCTCCAACACGTTTTAAATCGTCGCGCGCTGCACACGCTACGTCAACCGCAGTTGAAAATATTTTCTCACTCTTAAGGTGATTCGGAACCTACTGTAGCGCGAGAAAGAAGCATAGAAAGGGAACCGTGTTTGAGAGGAAGGAGGACGAAAAGAAAACGTCTTCCGAGTCACCTTAAACTAATAAGGGCCCTATCTTTCCGAAAAGTGGCTTCAATAGGTAAAAATGTAATAAATACGATAGTAATTTCTTATATCCATTTTGTCGTGATTATTATTATGATAATATTATTGAAAATTGTAATGTTATTATTTTTGCGGTAATCAAGTTGAAGATGCAACACTCTCGTGACTGGAAGCTGATATTATTACCTTTCAAATAAGAAAAGATTGTAACGATAGCATCAGTAAAACCAGAGATAATGAATTTAACATTTAACAGAATGGAACACAGCATTAAAATTCACAATGGACGTATTTTCGACAAAAAATTTTTTTGAACGAAAACCTTGTATACGTGTCTATTTATATTCAATTAGAACTTCATAAAAAAATTTCAGGACATATGGAAAGGTGGCTTTATTTGTCCAAATGCGTACAATTTGTAAAAGAATGTCCGACTTCCGAGTTGAAAGCCCCCCCCCCCCCGCCTCTTTATTACTCATTCCTGCGCAGAGGCCTTTCAGGCAGTGAATGCAACGTTTTCAGGACGTTCCGTATAAAAACAGACTTGTTCGTGAGAAAACGCAAGTTTCTTCGACCTTGAAACCCTTTTATAAAATCAAATGAATTAGGTTCCAGAGTTAAGACGACTCGCAACCTACTGTAGTGCGAGAAAGACGCCTAGAACGGGATTCAATTGAAAGAAAGAAGGACGAAAGGAAAAGGTCGTGCGAGTCGTCTTAACTATGCACGGAAAAAAAATTAAAGTTGGCGATGTGATTGAGGGAGTTTCATTGTCAAATTTTCAAAATTAAAAAATACAATTATTTTCTAACAAATCTAAAAATATGAATCGCTGATGTTCAAGTTATTCGAGTTAAAAAAATTAATACAAGTAGCAAGTAGCATTACCATTAGGTTTGTCTGATGGATTTCGATTTACATGTAAATACTTCAATTGCATATCCCATGAAATAGTATGTGCAAATAAAAGGGCTTACTGTGGAATAGGTTCTCTAGTGAATAGTGGTAGAAAGTTAACGGTAAGGAGGAGCAAAGTACAGCAGCAACAAGAAACACAGTTCTTGACTCTTCTTACAAGACTTTTTCTTGAAAAATATATTTTTTATCGTAGCGGTCTAAAAAACCCACTTTTTTGCCGCAAAAATCGGCTTTTTCTCCTGCTACGATTAAAAAAATCGTTCGCACTCTCGTGAAAAATTTATTTTTTCCCTAGATGCGGAATGTACTTTTGTACGTGTCTGGGTAGCAAATCTTATGTGAACCTTGGCGCATTTGCCGTTCTCGGAAAAAGACGATATTTTCTTGTCCTCGGACAATAAAATATCGTCTTTCTAGCGCCTCGAATGAAAAATTATCGTCCTTTTCTTGGAACAGCATTAATGCGCTACGATACACAATGTATGAACTATGATCACGATCGACGCGTTTTATTATACCTGCTATGCCAGATCATTAAAAATAAACTAATGCGTTTTTCTTATTATTCCAACTGGTGCTATCTCATAAAGGAAGAAGGCATAGCCAATCAGTTATTACGAAGCGTATTTGAAATAATAACTTTATAAGGTCCTATTTACTTCACTATCAAATTATTTAATCATTGACATATATTTTCGTTAATAGAAATTAAGCAGGTGAAAAAATCAGTTCGAACCTTGGCCATCTGAAAAAGCGCGAATCTCCTCGGTTTCTCTCGCTTCATTGCGGGCCCCGTAGACAAGACACCGATTTTTAATCCAAAAAGTGCTGTTAAAAAACTTGGAAAATCACAGTAATACACTTATGTCTACACTTATAATCACTGCCTCGGAGACGGTCATGTTTCGCGCGATTCGCGACATACGGTCGTAAGAAAATTGGTGACTTTATGGACGCTGGCCCAAAGTTGGCGTCGCTCGATTGCTCGAGAATGCTCGAGAATAACTTGGGTAGGCTTCACTCAACTTGTATGAACGGAATGAGGACTTAGGGCTCCCTGGGCCAGCTCGTTTTGACGCTCGCTGGCTGGCTGGCACTGGTTGGAGTAGACACTGGCGCCGGGGGACTAGCAGCGGACAGGTGAAGCAACTTTTCACCGTCGCCGCAGGTCGACGAGACTATAGCAAAAAAGAAAATATGTAATCGAAAGACCATTGTGGTGATCTGTGGCGAGCGATCGAGCAGTGTTGTATCAGATGCATGCGTTTTATATACTGCTGGATATAATGTGGAACGTCAAGCGCCGGTTTTCAAGAAGGTGCTGCACACTGAGTCCCCTTTTCTTTCTCGTGTGAATCAGTGTGAATGCACTCGAGAAAAGAGTAAGTTCGTAGTGGGTGCCAAAGAACCGGAATTATTTTGTTTTGAAAAAATCTTAAGTACATAGCATGGCAAATGCATGAGAGCAAAAATTTGTCTATGCATTTCTGCCGTCCTCTGCATAAGTGTAGTTAACTACATTTGGCGATAGAGGTTCTTTTGTTCCGAAATATTGGGGAAAAAGAACCTTAGCGCAGAATGGAGTTACGGCATTTATGCAGAGGACGGCAGACTTAAGATTGATTATACGCGTTTGATTTGGACAACAAGAAGCATGATACAAGCGATTGTAATTTAGCTTTTACTAAAGTATGCTAGTATTTTATGCAAGTATTTGGCTAAATATTTCATGCTTGTTTTATTTTGGATTGATCTCTTCATGCACTTGACATTTCTCCGAGTGAGTTCCCGCTCAAAAGAGAATAAAATTTTCGCAGAGGAAGCTCAAGAAACTCGCTATTTTGAACTATTAAATTGAAATCGTTTTGAAGTCACAAACCACTTGCAAAGGAGTAATCGTACCAAAAATTCTACTCGAGTTTTGTATAGTGTAAGTCCATCGTAGAACGATAGCAGCAGTAACGGAGGATTGTTGCTTTTGTTCAGTTGTGTTAGCTGTTCTGAGTGTAACTGCTAAAAACGTATATAGTAATGAGTTGCTCGTGGCGGCCATGTTTACTACATGAGGAGTAGCGTGCAGTGTAGTATTCGACAACGACCAACGACGACGTGAAGCAATCGGTGATCGGTGACGGCGTGGGTGAAAGACCTGGGGTCAGTTAGTCGGGCCACCTGAGGATGCGCGGTAGGGGCCTGGTAGGGGTGGTTGAGGGGAAGATTTCATCAGATCGCAGTGGTTTGGAGAACGAAACTCTTGGTTGCTCTTGGTGACTCCGACTAGGGCAGACTCGGGCTCGGAGCCGAGGTTGAGGTGAGAAATGGCTGGAAAGGGCGGCATGAAAGCGATTGTGCAATGCAAGCAGCACTGCACAGCACTGAGCAACACCGCCAGCGCCATTGTAGATTGAGGATGGTGCTGCACGAGGAATGGCATTCATCGGTACGGCCATGCACGGCCATGGACGACGGTGTTGCCGGTCCCAGTTAGGGGGGCGGGAGGGGGGCTTAAGAAATGGCTACGCTAGAGAAAAGTCACAAGGGATCTTACTTTTTATGCTCGTTTTACGCTACGATTTCTGCTTCACCATCATAATGTTCCTGTCTTGCTTATTTCGCAGATGATGATTAACCAATTTTACAACCATTCAAATTGTTTTTTATTATTCGAATTTTGGCTTTATTGCGCTTTCGATCAGCACGCAAATGAGTGTAAGAATACTTTTTCCGTTTTACGTTTCAATTAGCCTATTTTCACGTTTTCTTTTACTCCTTACCAGACTTTAACCTTATGTTCCTTCTACAAATCCTAACTCTAACATGATTCGTTCCACGCTAAGCGTTACACCAAATGTCATCTAAATCAGAGAATTTTAAAATTTTGTGTAATTTGCGAAGCGTACGCGATACTTAAGTTGATTTATAAAAATTAGTCCCCAATATCATAATTTCTAGATAATTTCTCCAACTTTTTGCAGGTTCGAACAAAAATTCGTAACGTCTAAACCATTCAACCGATTAGCTTAAAATTTTCAGCAGTTCCTTAGAAATGTTTGTTCTATCACTAGGACTGTTTGCTCAAACCCCGAACAGTTCTCAACTTCGCGATTCTACTATGTATAAATTCTAAGATTTTTGACCAGGTGAATAATTTCAACATTGTTTTTCAAAAACTTTTTCTTTTGAGCAAGGTGATACACGCGTCTGCAATAAAGATAAGCTATAAAGGCAACGTGATTGAGAAAATAAGCTAAGACTCTCGCGACTTACTGTCGCAGACATGAATTACAATAATTGAAAGCCATTGCTATAAGAAATTGTGGGAATATCATTAGGTTTTTTTTTTTAATTTCAACCAGCTATCAAGCTAATATTCAAATTTGTATGTTGGGTGCCACTGAATATGACTCCGTTTTACAATATCCAGTTTTATTACTACTTGGATCGATACAACAATTCTCACGACTCAGAAATTGTAGAAGTGCTCCCGACGTGTCAGAGGTCGATTTTTTTTAAATTATGTTCATGATAAGAAAATCCACCTCCATTCATGGTTAAAAGTTTTTATTTTAACGAAACATCATTTTTTTTAAATGCGTGATATTTTGTCAGTGATTTACGCATTTTTTTGAGCGAAAAATATTTCATAAGTGACAAAAATAGTTTATCAATATGTCTAAGTTTTAAAGCGCGTGATATTAAACAAATAAAGGTTTCGTCATAGATAAGTTATCGACATGTATACATATAATATTAAGTAAAATTGGTTATGAAATCGCAAGTCATTTATAATCGTAAAATTAAAACTTATTATTTCCACGAATCTTCCAATGTACATTTTTTGACGTAGAACTACGTCTTTCCACGTGCTTTTCTGTAACGTAGGAGGAAAAAAGCTATGCAACGGCAACGGCAACGCTGGAGGTAGGGGGTGAAAAGTTATGCAACGGCAACGGCAATGCTGGGGGTATGGGGGTAAATAGCAATGCTACGGCAACGACTAGGGAAAAGAGCAGATTTTTATGAAACATTATAATTTTTAAAAAAATTAGAATGTTTTCAAGAGTAATACTTGACAATGTGCTTTGTGTTCCTTTAAAAAGCAAGAATATTTTGTACTATAAATATTGGTTGTTTCAGAATCAGACTCGTCATTCAAAAACGTAGTTCTACGTAACGGCATAGATATTCTGTGCTACCTATGATTTTTTTTGTTTCCAAAAAACTCCCTGGAGTCCATAAGAGCGTCCTGAACAACAGAACTATCCCAGATGGGCCCTAACAGAGATCCGACCCGACGACGATCTCTCTGGCCCCACCAATACCTGGCCGAGTGACGATAGAAGAAAAACCAGAACTGTGTTCAGGTCGAAATTTCTACTCGTTACGAGGATAAACGTAAACCCGATCAATATTTTCAACGTTCGATAATATATTAATGTTCAATATTGTATTATTAATTGATATTTCAGCATTCGTTATTGTACTATTTAGAACTTCAGAAATTGATATTGTATTAATGTATTGTATTATTCAAAACTCATAAATTGATAGTTTTACATTCGATATTATTTGTGTTTTAACGTTCGATATTATAATTTGAATTTGACGTCGATATGGTATAATCTAATATTTTATTTAAACTTTACAATTACAGTTCATTAGCAGAGAGAGAGGTTGGATTCATTTTGCTTTTCTTTTACCGTAGTAGAGGAATAGATCGAATGAAGCTTAGTACAAATAAGAATGTACATTTTTTTAACATCGCAAGTTCTTTACTGCAGTGCCATTAGTTGAACACCTGTTGAGGGTGCTCAAGAGCGCCGCATAAATGAAAGGGAATAAAGCCAAGCAGAAATAGGTCAAAATATAAGGAAAAGGATGCACTGCACCTATACAATAGGTTAAAAGTTTTCAAAAAGCTAGACCCTAAGAGGCAATCTTCCTAGGAGGCAGTAGATCGAGAACTCGCCAGGGAAGCATCTCTGCATTGTGGGATCACATTTTAATCTTTGGACAATCAGATCAACACGGTCTACAAGTTCTGTGGGAAGAAACAGGCAAATACTTTCAATGAATGTTCAAATGATAGGGAGCTGCAAGCCTTACTGAGGTCTCAGGGAAAGACCCAATACCCTCCGAGTCCTTGACAGGCAGACCCTGGAAAAATCGAAACAGAGACCGCTTCGCTTCAAGAACTAGCGGAGATGAGGGAAATTTGGTTCTGAGATACGTTGCTGAAACTAGAATGTAATGCAATTTTATAAATCATAATTTAGTATAAATAATGAGGCAAGATACAATTTTGCGAATCAGAATTTGGTTTAGATAATCGTAACCATGTATATTTGAATATATATCAGCCTTGCTGATTTTATTGTTGAATAACTTGTGAGTTTTGCTTTATCTTCAAACGATACCCGAGCTCTTAAGTCAAACCCAAGGGCTCTCTTTAAGCGGTATTTATATTGGGGTCCTTTCTGACCAGGCGGATTGCAGCTAACCATCTCGAGGAAAGATCAAAGAATAATTGAACGTCGGAATACTCGGTATTTTTATTGCATATCGTCATCGTTGGTTAATAGCAGCTCGCTCGTCACAAGTATATTGCAATTAAGAATAAAAACTTTCTGCTTATTTTTAGTAGTAATTACAGCCTTTCGTGTATCTATCATCAACTCTTATAACTTATACTTCAACTCTCTGAAATGCTTGAATAATCTTAAAAATTTCAAGAACAAGTCTAGAATTCTTGTAACAAAAAAAATCATAGGTAGCACAGAATATCTATGCCGTTACGTAGAACTACGTTTTTGAATGACAAGTCTGATTCTGAAACAACCAATATTTATAGTACAAAATATTCTTGCTTTTTAAAGGAACACTAAACACATTGTCAAGTATTACTCTTGAAAACATTCTAATTTTTTTTAATATTGCAATTGAGAGTCGTCATGAGTACGTGGTACTGTTTACAGATTGAGCACACAGCCTTATTGTTTAATGCATGTGTAATTTAATAAGAAAACGACGTTTTGTTCTGATTATTGATTTGTGATTGTGAATTGGTGATTTTAACGATGGTTAGTCTGGACCAGAAAAATTTTTGTGGCATTAGTCACATGTTTGAGTTTGAAAATATTAGATATGATTGAACCTGAAGAGGACCTGATGTAAGGTTGAAATATTGATCGTTTTTACCTTCTCAGTGAATAAAATTTGTTGACACAAGAATTGGCTTCGAGTGATCATTTTTTGACTTTGAATTGAACCAAACTAACTTTTTTGAAATTTCAAATTGCAAACGAAGAAACAGTCTGTTGTTTAATTATTTAACCAAATTTATTTATTGAATCACCTAATCAAATACTTTTAAATTAATTAATTTTTGCAAAACACGCAAGAAAAATGTACTTCGAGGACCTGTATGGCCGCATTGAATACAACCATTTACGACCGGCAAATGCTTTAGTCCCTGAAAACACGCACTGAAGCAAAAAACTACGCACTGAAGCATTGCTCCAGTACGTGTCTCCAGGGACTGAAGCATTTGCCGGTCGTAAATGAACGTATTCAACGCGACCAAACAAGTCCTCCAAGTACATTTTTCTTGAGTGTTTTGCAAAAAGTATATTTGCACCTTAGACCGTGAGACGTGGCTTTGTTATCGGACCAAATATCAGCCTTGGCTGCGCTTCGGCAGATAAATTAGTCCTCGCCCTAAAGGCCACGCTTCAGGTCCTCGGTATAAAATATACTATTTTTCAATCAAATTTATTCATGTTTTTATCTATTTGAATCATTTATTTTTAAAATTTTTATTAGTCAAATTCAATCGAAGATTTTATTAGAATGAAATAATCAACATGGAGAGAGAGAGAGAAATAGCGAAAACTGAAATCAGTCATCATATATTTAATAGACCTCATTTATACAATGACATTTTTTTCATCTATCTAATCAAATTCATTTACATTATATCAAATTTTTTTACTTATTTTCGTTTAGTTGATTCGACAAATTTTCTTTCTCAACTTCGATCATGGATAAATATAATTATCAATTGAACTAAAACAAAAATATTAATAGGGAGTAGGGTCAAAAGAAATTGATTATTCATTGATTCATTCACCAAATTGAATTTAAATATATTATTCATTGATAAATGCATATGATTATATATTGTTGTACGTTGGTCGTAAAACCGAGAAAACCGTCAACGTAGATAAGTTTTTCGGAACGGGAGATTCGAACGTTTTCGAGAATGTTTAGAACACTCGAACTTTCCCCGCTGCCTTACCGGGAGATAAGAGCGGGAGTGGGGAAAATTATCGAAGTTTCCTGATTGGCGCGCGGATCGCGACCAAGAAGGGACTTCAAGCGTCGCGCGCGACAGAAGCGGCAGATTCCATCGAGCCTTTCTCGGCTCTGGAACTCCTCCCAATCCACCAAGCTCCTAACCTCGTGCAGCCTCTCTCGGCTCCGAGCCCATCCAATAAACTCCACACCGTGTAGCCTTTCTCGGCTCCGGGTTTTCCGCCGAATATCCTCACACCGTGTAACCTTTCTCGGCTCCGGGTTTTCCGCCGACTATCCTCGCACCGTGTAGCCTTTCTCGGCTCCGGCCCCAGTTCCTCCCCGTGTAGCCTTGTCTCGGCTGCGGAATTCCCACCACTTTCCAAACCATGTAGTCTTTCTCGGCTCCGGCCCCAGTTCCTCTCCGTGTAGCCTTGTCTCGGCTGCGGAATTCCCACCACTTTCCTAACCGTGTAGCCTTTCTCGGCTCCGGCCCCAGTTCCTCTCCGTGTAGCCTTGTCTCGGCTCCGGAATTCCCACCACTTTCCAAACCGTGTAGCCTTTCTCGGCTCCGGCTCCCAAGTTACTTCTCAGAAACTCATCTCGGCCAACTGGCCAACGCAACTGCGCCACCGAGGGAATTCTTCAGGGGCTCGTCTCGGCCAACTGGCCAGCGCTACTGCGCCACCGAGGGCCTACTTTAAAATTCTCTAATGTTAATATCAGAAATAAAATGAATAAAAGTATAAGCGAATCATGTAGAAATAGTGGCTAATAAACGACTCCTCAGGAGCTTAGATTGTTGATCCATGGACTTTTACTGGATAACGCCTCATTGTTGACGTCCCCTCCTTTTGACGTACAACAATATTTGAATGAAACGAAAAAATCTAAATCAACACCAAGCGAGAAATAAAAAAAAAGTGCTTAATTATTTGTTTACTTATTCCAGAATATATTATTTTTACTTTAAAAATTGTATTTCGAAATTGTAATCATAATAAAGGTGAATGTGCATAGGTAAACTTGTTATTGATTCGTATGCCACGAAAATGTTTTCGAAAGAGGTTGCTGAAAAGTATACTGTCAGCATGACCTGAAACAAATTAATGCTCACAAAATACTCATTGCACTACACAAATCTTTTTATTATTACACTATTGTTATTATTCATTTTGAAAGTGATTTTTTTTAATGAAATGTTTACATGATAGGCCATAAATTATTATTCGAAGAGAAAGAAAATTTTCAAAACTATGAATAATAATCTCAAAATTTAAATCGATAAACAAGTTTTGAGAATAAAAGAAATTAATTTCAAAAATATTTGTTTCTAATTTCAAAAATTGCGTGTGAATAACATGCGTTCGAAAATTTAAAATTTTAAATGAATAAACAATTTTTTATGATTCAGAATATAAAAAATACCCACTTTGAAATAGAGGAGTTCAAATTCCAACAGCCAAATATTAAGTAGACGTGCTTTTTAACGTTTCGGGTTATGTTTTGTATTTACAAAAACATAGTGTTGTGTTCACTCAGGACGCGTCAATTGACAATTTACGCGCACTCACGCGCACTGATGACGCGCAACGCTGCTAAACGCTGAACGTTCGAAGTTGAACGCTACACGCCCAAACGCTCGTCATGTAATGGCATCTTATCAGTCCATATACTATATGGTCTAAGCATCTCCCGCTCCCGTATCCTAGTCAATCCTGGTCAATCCTAGTTGACCCCCCCCCCCTGCTTGATATGACTGTCTGAAGTGGTTTCAAGTCTTACTTGAAACATGCGCAGTAGATTACTGCGCGAGTTGCAGGTTGCAAGTCGCTCGCATGTAAACGCACCTTGACTGAACTGGAAACGGCACTTAGCCGTAAAGGTATGTTTTCTCTCTTTTCATTTCTGAAATCAGCTGATCACATTATCACATGCAAACTGATGCAGTTGCAAATAAAACTTCGCGATGCTACGCGATCACAGAAATTTGAGGCCTATTTCATAATTTTCATATTAGTTTGGAATAGTTTGGATCCTTTCCTAAGGAAAATACATTCCAGTTCTGTGTTGTGCTTATGAAATAACAGTAAAACTTAGATGAAAATACTTGAGGAGTTGCACCACTGACATTCTTAGAGAATCTTTTTTTCTTTTTCGGCTCAAAAGATACATAAAGGTATTTAACATAATTTCCTAAAGAATCGAAAGTGTCAGGAATACTAAGGGTATGTCCCTACTGAGATTCAAAACGTTAAAAAATAAACGAAAAAAATTGTTTCCGTCTACAATATAGTAGTTATATGAATAAATAGTTTTAGATATTTATCAAAAATCATTTACAGCTACTTGTTTTGACTCAAATTGAGTGGAAAAGAAAAAGCAATTGTTTTCGTTGTCATTCATTTTTCGAACAAGAGCCAAAATTAGCAATTCTGACTTGTTCTCAATTGCGTTCTGAGTGCACACTAGAATCCTGAATATAGGAAATATGCATGATATGTACAAGTTGATAGGTCAGGGACCAAAAACGTTATATATAACGGTTATGTTTTGGTTTCAAGAAAGTAATAGTTTCTGTTTCTAAAACCAAATCTATAACGGTTTTGTTCTTAAAGAAAAAATTTCTGGTTCTGGCTGCTAAATGAAAAAACTGCCTTCCCAGTATATGTATAAAAAATAAAATCAGTTGATTTTGGTTTTCACAAACCAGCAATAATTCTTATAATATGTATTACATTTTATTTTTTATTTTATTTTTTAGGGAGTGTATTATTGTATGGAGCCTGGCCGAGAGAACGGGATAATTATTTGGGGCTTTCAGAAATTTCCAATATCTCGCGGTCGTTAAGTAGAAAAATCACCGAAATATCCCGGTCAGGAGAAGCGGGAAAAAATTATTTCGATACGTTCAAATTTTTACCCGTTTTCCCGGCTGGGATTTTTATCAGACTGGGTAAATAGGAAACAATTCAAATTTGTCAAAACCAACACAGAGTTGCCAGATCGTACAGCAGGCTCTCTCAGACCAAAATATATACAGGTAAACCTTAATAGTCGAGAAGAAGCCGAGCTTTGTATAAATTACTATTGATTTCACAGATTCTATGAAAATCTATCACAGTATTATTAAAATGAGTGAAATCTGTAAAATTAATGGTAATTTATACAAAGTTTGGCTTATTCTCGTCTATTAAGGTATACCTGTATATATTTTGGGCTGAGAGGGCCCGCTATATATAGTATGTATATATACTCTGTTCTCGTTTTGATAAATTTAAACTTTTTCCCGTTTACTTGGTCAGATAAAAATCCCAGCTGGGAAAATGGGAAAAAATTTGAATGTTTTAAAATAATTTGTTAGGAAAATATCGGAAATTTCTGAAGGCCCCAAAAAATTCTCTCTGCCAGGATTCCCGGCCGGGCTCTGTGTAATAATATACTCCCTATTTTTTAATACAATCAAATTTTTAATGTGTTTGTTTGCCATTCCTCGTGATCTTTTGCAGAATGATTTTCTCATATAAATTATCAGCTTTGGTTTTTTCAACGACAATAAGAACCTTAGTTACACAAAATTTTTGACTCATGATGTAAGTATAGAATAGTGATCAGCAAAAAGTTATGGTACCTAATTAGCAGGAAATAGCACTATTATTTCTAAAAAACTTCTACTGTTTTTTTGATGTTGTGAAAGAAACGCAAAATAACAACAAGGAAATTTACAAAACGCAATCGATGGAATAGGCTCCAGTAAAGGTTAATAATTATATATGATTACATGCATACCATTCAAAAATTCACAAAAAGGCCTGACGATCCGCTTGTTGTATGATAACAATGTTAGTTATTTCAAAACTGAAAACTGAGAGAAATGAATTAAAAACATAACCAATTTTCATCTGATATTTCTATATGCCAAAACAATCGCATGCAAGAGATTCTAGTGTTTAATTTTTGTATGCTATGTTCAGGGCCGGAGAAAGGTCTATATCGTGTGTACAGTACTCTACACACCACATCTCAGCATGTGGAGAATTCTACACGCCAAATTTTTTGATTTTGGTGCGTCAGAATCCAAGAAGGTTTAAAATTTTGCAGGCAATCTGGTATCTTTTCGGTTCACTTAGATTTGTCAAGATGTTGGTGACATTACCTGGCACTTCATGCACCTAGGAAAGATCATTCTCAACTCTACGTGGTTTAAAAAATTATTCACTATCAACGATGAATCAAAATCGATTAAATCACATTGCGATTTTGAATATTTATCATGAATATGCTGATGATCTCAACATCGAAACCCTGATGGATAACTTTATTTCGAAAAATTCAAAAAGGATGGAGTATTTGCGAAGTCTTGTAGATGATGTTCATATTCATTAGAAACTTGTTTGATTTTTTTTAATTCCGTATTTATTGTAATGTGCCAGCCTATGAATATTTTTGAGAAAAATTGGACCACTGAGTAAAAAGGGTAATGTGTTTTTCCGTAAAAGTAAAGTATTCAGATAATTAATTTTTCATTCCTTGTTATCGACTCTTACATTTTAATTTTTTGTTTAAATATGATAGTTATAAAAAAAAAGGAAAGATATAAAAATAAAAAGATAAAAAAGTTGAAGTCTACACACCACTCATAGACGTTTCTCTGACCCTGGCTATGTTCCTTACATTATAGGAATACAAACTATTATCAGCGAAGTTAAAACCCTAGTCCTGGCAATAAGACATGCTCCACACTATGATTCTATGATGCACAATGCCACTATGAGGAAATATCCCATCAGATATATTCTTCGTATAAGATGGTACTTCATTATTTGAGATATTTTCTCTTACAGGTTGTTATTATTCCTGAATCAAATTTTTTACTATCACTCCTATGTTATAATTGTATTTATATTAATTGCCATATATTCCTAATAATTCTCTAGTATGTTGCAAATAATGTTCTTCATGGAATCATGCATCATATAACTTGCTACAATACGCTATAATAATAAATAATATGCTATAATAATAATAGAAATGATAACTGATATATGTATGACGTTACAAATTTTAACTTACAGCTTTTTAAAATATGTTGCAGATGTATGCTTCATAAAAACAAGCGGGTTGTCGGGACTTTTTGTGAATTTTTGAATGGTATGCAATGATAAATAATTATAAACCTTTAGCGAAGCATATTCCATCGATTGCGTTTTGTAAATTTACTTGTTGTTATTTTACGTTTCTTTTCAACATAATACACTCATTTTGCATATAATAAATGAGACTAATGTACAAAAAGAGTTGAAAGATAAATAGTATTGATAAAATTTAAGTTGCTCTTAACAAAACATCTTATATTATTTCAATACGTATCCCAATCATATACATTGTAAATTCGCACGAACAATAACATTCTGAACATTATTAAGTCAAAAACCTTAAACTTGAAAAAATTACCAAGTCACATTTTGAAACCATTTTAAGTTGGGGAGAAGGCAAATAATAAAATAATGCTAACATGTTGACTTTTTTTTAGAGATCAAAAAAAAATTTTTCAAAAAAAACACCACTCATTTAAAAAAGAAACTTTACGTCACAAACACAAAAATGTTAGCGTACAAATAAAAAATTCATATTTACTTGACATACAAACGTGTTGGAAAACTGAGTCCACCCCCCACCCTTAGGTTGCTACGGCACTGAAAAATGGCAAGGTCAACTCGGACCGCACTTATTTCTCTCTCTCTCTCTCTCTTGATCTTAATCTATCGCGTATCGATAAATAGTCAAAGAATCGGAATATTAGAAATTAGTCAAGATGGCGGCTTTGTCAAAGCAAATAGGATGCAATAAATTAAAGCAATCGTTTTATAACAATAACTGGAAATCAAGTGCTCTTAATACAAATACGGCTCATCTAAAAGCACCGAGAATGTGTGTGTGAAGTTTGGTAACTATACTCGAAACAGTGTCGATTTCTATAGCGAACAAAAAAAGGTTCATTTTATAGTTATAGATAGTTACTTAAGTGTTACCGTCATGAAATAATAAATGAACAAGATACTATAATTCTTGGTACAGTGATAACATCGGTAGTTTCTTGCCTATTTGATTTTATTTATTTTGTTATTAAAAACTACATTGAAAAATTTTATATAAAAAATAAACTTGACTCACAAAATGATACAAAAATCATTACGAAATAATTAAAAAAACCAAAGGCCTGCAATGTACAAATTAATTAAAACCCAAGTGAAAATAACCAATAGTATTATCACTTGGAAATTCAATCAGAAAATTGGCTGTCTTTTCAATTGAATTTCCATCTCGAATTCCAATTAAACTTCCAATTAGTTTTCTAATTTTATTTTAGATTTTATTTCTAGATTTCCTGTGTAAGTATTTTGTTTCTAGCATGCAAGCCCGCACAAACATGATTTAGATGTTACACATCAACTTTACGCGAGTGCCTGGCACTCTTCCTATTTTTTTTTAAGGACTTCAATTTTTTTATTACCATATTCGATTCCATATTGAAGCCTCAATGATAAATGTCTTTTTTTCCATACATACACAGCAATGTCCACTTTATCGACGCAATTTGCTGGAAAAACGCCCTCTTTTTTGGATACCCGAGATGAAATTTCTCAGCGGGAGCAGTCTGAGTGATCGTTCCCGATCACTTGAGCGATCACTTGAATTGTTCCCGCTGAAAAATTCATTGCGGATACCCAAAAAAGAGGACACTGTTCCTGTAAATCGTGTCGACGAACTGGCCATTTCTGTATATGTATGGAAAAAAATATTGTATACGACATGGGAGGAAGTTATTTCGAATCGTGTGTTTTATTTACCTCGCTCCGCTCGGACACAAACACACACTCGTTGAAATCATCCTCTTTCTCGCTTGATGAATCTATTATTTCTTCATTGAATTTAAACACAATCAGTTAAAAAAGCAGAACTTGAGTAAAAGTGATGTTTTGAAAAAATGAACCTCTGAAATCTGCATGCACTCACGAGCCAGATCAGATACAAAATTTCTAGCAGTTTTTCAATGATCATAAAAATGCAACAAAATAAAAATTTTACAGCCTTTATTGGATAGCTGAGCGATGTCAGAGTTTACGGAAGATCAGTCTCAGCATCTGGATTTCGTTCTCCCACAACAAGGCCTTTTGTATGATGAAGAAATTCCAGATTACATTCTATGTAAACCAAAACTGATGCCATTGAAATCTGTCACACTTGAGAAATTGGAAAGAATGCAAAAAGAGGCAGAAGTAAAACTCAAGGAGTCCCAGGCTTCAAACATGGATCACGAATGAGATCACTTGACGATTGCTAGAATCTATGTAAAAAAGCGATCAAAATAATTGCAAATGGAGGAGACAAGCATGACACCGCTTTTGGCTGAAGTCATTTTGGCTTTTTGTCTCACGGTTACTTTGTTATACAGATATGGCAACATTTTTCGCCACCATATAATCGTCACGGTATCGGTACTCTTGGCTTGGTATTTCTCCATGATCATCATTTTCATACTGCCTCTCGACGTATCTTCGGTAAGAATTTTTTGGCCTAAAGGAAAGGAAAGGATGATAGTCTTTGATTCAAAAAAATTAGTGACTTCATTTGCGAATGGCTTCTAAGCAACACAATATTTTGCCTTTTCAGACTGTGTACAGGCAATGCGTAGAACGACAAATTCATAATGGGACAGTAAATTCTTTGATAAACGGGACTATCAAACTGTCGCACACGTGCAAAGTGCCATGGTCTCAAGTGCCAGAAAATGTTTTTCCTAATTTGTGGAAGGTCGTTTATTGGTCATCGCAGTTTCTCACATGGCTCGTTTTACCCCTTATGCAGTCATACATAAAAGCTGGAGATTTTACTATACAGGGAAAGCTTAAATCTGCTCTCATTGATAATACTATTTATTATGGGAGTTACATATTTATTTGTGGAATTTTACTTATTTACATCACCCTCAAACCAGGCCTTGATCTTGACAGGTAAATATGGCATTCAGTATCTACTTTAGTACGGACAATCTATATTAATACAACATTATTATGACATTGAAGTGTACGCTATGTACCAAAGTATGAAATCGAGAGCAATTGCAGACGAGTGTTGTAAATATGGCCGATTTTGCATTGCAAGGTTCATCCTTTAAGGCGTACTATATTTTTCTTGACAAAAGCATAAAAATTCAGCGGCTTTCAGAGCCTAAAAACATGTGAAAGTGTCACTGGACCCGACGCGAACCCGACTCTAATCCGACGATGTAAATAACAAGCTTATATGACTCAATGAACAATCATTTCTTCTTATAAGCAACATATTTTTTTTGTTTTAAACTTTCGATGATTTTCACTTGCAAGTTGAATTTTTCAGTAACAATAGTTTTCACTGTGTTTTTTTCATTTCTTTAAAGTTTTCAACAAAATGTTTCTAGATGAATCAGATACATTTTTCAAATTTTAGGGATTAAAAAAATGTGCTTTTATTCATCTTGAATCCGAAAAAACAAACTTCTGTTTTTTATTGAAGTTTTAATTTTGAGGAAGTTTGAATTTAAATTAAAAATGAGGGATATCTCAATTTTTAGATACTTTCTATTTGTAGAGTTCTTTGAAGTTTTCATATTTAAAAATAATAGAACGTAGAAAAGTTTGATAATGTAACCTATAGATTTTGTCGCGTTTTTCTCAACAACTTTTTCAGTGCTTTAGAAATACTAGTCAAAAAATAACTTTCAAAACTTTGAAGAAATTTTTTAAAATATTTGAAAACAATTTTTGGTCTGAAAAAATTTAACAGATGGTTAGCAAGAGTTGTTACGTTACATCGAAAATGGAACAAAAATTATATTTCCCGTTTGAAGAAATGCCTTTCAATTAAAACTTGCAGAAAATTCTATTACAATAAAATATTGAATATACATTGGAAAATCGAGTGAGCATTGTTCTTTACATTTTTCACAATTTCAATAAATTTATTAATGCTCAATCGTTTATCTAATAATTATTCAAAGAATTTCTGGAAAGGGTCATGAGCAACCTTCAAAATTGTAAGAAGTGAAAGGAAAACTTCCTGCAGATATTCCTTGCAATGACGAAAACTTGAGTTCATAGTCATCTCGGAAAACGTAACAATTTTAATGAAACTTCATGTCATAAAAAACCTAATGAGTACTTTTTTAATATCATAATATATATCATATGTATATATACAGGGTGTATTCAATTCTCTGTAAAAAAAAAAAAACAAACAAACAAACCGAAACAAAAACACATAATTCCTTCCATTTAATTTCAAGTTGAAATGTTCTTTACCATTTTTTATAAAACTCAAAATAAAAAAAAAATTATTCAAGACTAAAATCTTAACAATAAATTGAACAATAACTCTCGACAAGTTAGGGACGTAGGGGTAGACTTCACGAACCAAACTTTACTCAAATTTTCTTCAATCATCAAAATTGTTAATAATTATCAACAATTTTGTAATTTATGAGTTCAGTTATTCATTGTCAAGTATATTAATTATATTTTCGTTTTTCAAAGGTTGAAATTGGAAAACAATAAAATTAAATAAAATGAATATCATCAAAAATACATTGATATAATAAATACTGAAACAATCCATCTTTGAAGATTAAGTAATTGTAATTGTTGAAAAAGTTTAATTTTTGTTTAAGTCTTGAAAAATCTCAAACACTAAAAAATATTTCAAATTTGTATTATGTAAGGTAAAAAGAATTTCATTAGAAAAATAAAAAAAATAATAAATAATTTTGAGTCTTTTTTTCTAGTAAATTATTTAGAATTTTAAAACACCGATAGAAGTTCTATCCTCACGGTGATTTTTTTTTTCGATTCTTGGTCTCGAAGAATATCAATCAAACTAAGTCCTTAACGTGTAAGAAACAATTCACTAGACCTCAACATAGTTCATCAATGGTCTAGTGGATAAACGTATGGGACAAGCCGCATCAACATGAAGATCTTTGGTTCGCGTCTCGTCTCCAGCAAAGTTTCTTCTCATTATTATGCCTTATTCTGCTCGTAATAATTACTTAAATACTTTTAAACAATAATTATCTTAACAATAAAAAATACAAAATTGAGTGTGTGTCGTAGGACAGAAGGTTGAAGTGGAACACCGTATTGTATTTGAAAATGTTTAATGATATCGGAAAAAAAATAAAAAAACGAAATGATATCGGTAAAAGAAATAAAGTAACGAAAACTCGTTCACAATATTACGTTTTGTTGTTTTCAAGTTAATCACAGAGAAGTCTAAAAAATATTATTCTTATTCTTATTCAATTCGTTTTATTCTGAAGTTTCATCATCGTTCAAAATTTCTTCCTTGCCCAAAAAATCACACAGGTATTTATTTTTTGCACAAAAAATTATAGGTTATTGAACATGTTCATGGTAAGACATAAGTTTGTGTATTGTTTGTTGTAGCGAAATGTATAATTCCTCATGAAGGCCAAAAATCACGACTGAAAGCTTGAATAAAATTGAATCAAATTCATGACATGAAAGTAGATAAAGTTTTGTTATTGCTTTGAGTGGTTGAAGAGATTGATATTTAATAAATCTTTCATTTTCAAAGCAATTCAACCAATCCGCAGCTTTACAATTATCAATAACATATGATAATAAACAGAATATTTTTCTTCAAACCTTTCTTTAGAATAATTTTTCCATTTCGAAACTAAGAAAAAAAATAGGTGTATTTATCGAAAACTGAAAAACTTATTATTTTGAAGAAAAATTATTGAAAAACACTGCAAACAAACTGAAAGTTTTTTGTAACATGATATTGAAAACCTTCCAAAAGAAATTGTACGCCATAACATGTTAAATTCTTTCTGAAATAACTTAGCGAAGGACCTTAGCAAATGAGCCTTAAAACTTGATGTGTGTACATATAAATGCGTGAAAACACCTGTGCGTCTGTGTTCCTATTGAAGAAAAAGTAAAGGAAACACACGGGAGAATTTTGGGTGGTTGGAGTCGTTTTTGGCCTGCAAGATTACCCCTTCACTTTATCTCTTTGTTCTCCAGAGTTTGCTATCCCCGATAGCAAACATGATTTCACAGTTTAGATCATGCGTGAAATCACTCGCATGATCTCATTATGCCAAATATATGAAATACGATCTGTGAAATCATTCCCGTGAGCTCAAAATGACATCATAGTCACATCATCAATGCTAGACAATGCGCATGCGTCAAAAAGTCATGCGTGATTTCAATTCCTTGTCATTTTGAAATCAGAAATTTTTGTGCTATATTATCATGGTAGAATATTTTTTTTTGTCCATGTGCCATGATGTGCTAGGATTCAGTGCCAGTGTAACTATCGCATCGTGGTCTCTCGTGTTTTCGTTTTGTTTTTGATTTTTTAAATAATTTTTTGTGGTTTTCTTCGAAAAATTTTTATATCTTGTGTTCTGTGATTTATGATAAACCATAGTACCGCATTCCTCGAAATCAGTGTTTACCTGGAGGTTAGAACCGTTTTCGTTTTATTTTGTGACAGTTCTAATTTTCATAATTTTCATCGACATTTTTTAAACTATATATTTGCGTAAAAAATGTTCAAAAAATGAACGAAAGTGTGGTTAGACATAATATTGATTGTCTTTTCTGCATTAGCATATTATATATTGTATAATATTATGATGCTTAATAAAAATGTGTCTACAATTATTGCTTTCGTTGTAAATTAATACTGCAATAGAACAGAAACAAGCATTCAAATTTTCCCGTGATGATCATTTGCGCAAGCGCATTCACGAGGGAAAAATCTAAAAATCACGCGTGATTTCATATTGACATAACAGTGAATCGGTAACGGAGGTACAAATGTCTGTCACGCGTGATTTCTTTTTTTCACGTGTGATTTGCATATGATGTGAATATGAAATTATTTTGCTATCTGGGGATTCTTTTAACCGTCCGTCCTGTAAAGTTTTGTAATTAGACAGTAGGTCCCTTTTGTCGGGTAGCGTCACATATTCTAAAACATAATTCTGAGACTTGATGCATTCTCAGAATATTGACTAACCTCGAAAAAAATTTCCTTAATCTTTAGATTTGAAATAGATTATAAATTTCAGTCAAAAACTCAAAGCCATTGCATCCTCGGCGTCCAACACTTGGGGCTTATTTCTCCTTGTTTTATTACTGGGATATGCTCTTGTGGAAGTACCTCGAAATATGTGGAACGCAAGCAAACCTGGCTACACTTTGCACTACAGTTATTTTAAGATCGCGAAACTCAGTTTGGAAAAATGCGAAGCTGAAGAAAATGTCGACGATATTCTTGAGGTAAATTGGTTCAATTGGCATCATCAAGAAGTGGATAAAAATAGAGAGAAATATTTCCGGCCTAGTTTTTTGAAAAATGGCCTAAAATCAAAGAGAATACAGGAATTTTCCGAATCTCCACTGAGTAAAAATGTAGTAGTTATTTTAAGTACGCTCGAACTCCAATAAAACGATGTGTTTGAGCACAGTCTATTCTGATACAACTATAGTTAGAGGTAATCCAACCACCGCATGTCTATATGGTTGTCACTAGGTGTGCGTAGAAACAATTAATTTGCCAATAAGAATAAGAATCAAGTTTAGTTATACAAAATTCTATGCCAGTATTGATCCATATTTATTCTGTCGTTAAAATTTGATGTCTTGATAACTTTACTAAATTATTCTGCATTTAGCTTTTATCTTAAAGAACAAACCACGTGTTGATGAAAGTAACCGGAACAATTCATTCTAATACTTTGATTGATATTACATTAAAATGTTAATTATTTTGGAATGCATTTCACCTGCCTCGACATAACGTATAACGAAACTTCTACGATTTATGAATTATGTCTGACTTTTTTGATTTCTCAACCTTTTTCATTGATCTTTCTTATAAACTCGTTCACTTAATAAGAAGTTATTCGTGAAATCACTCTAATTTTTTCTCGAAACATATCATTTCATCCGAGTATGGGAAACTTAAACGTTCCTTTTTCTCTTTTATATGAACACAAATCCTTATAAACTTTTGTAATTTTGACTACAGTCGCCTGTAAATATATTGCCGCTGGGTCTTTTTTTATCTGGTGGCTGTTAAATGAACCTAGAGAAGGAGGTCCGCGGCAATATATTTAGAGGCAACTGTATTTTAGAGTGTCGGATTTTAAACTAGTATGTGTGGATGCAACAAAAAATCATCATTATCAAATTAACCAGTTTATTAGGTGTACAATTTTGCTTCCGCTGTTTTCGATAGATGGCTGCATCGGTGAGGACTGGTCAAAATACGTAGATCAAAATTGTCATAAAGTGAGTTTGGACATCTGTCGACGTATTGACATCGCGGCATCAGTACAAGTTGTTTGCATTTATAAAATTTTTTCGATATAAAATATCTGTTTTTGAGCCAAGTTCTCGTGATATGCGGGAAATTTTGATCTTCTGTTTTCATTCGAATAAAACTGCAGCTGAGGCTCATCGAATGCTCTTAAATACTTGCGGTGAGGCTGCTCTTAGTGAAAGAACGTGTCGCGAGTGGTTTCAAAGTTTTAAAAATGGTGATTTCGATGTCGAGGAGAAGCATGGTGGCGGGAGAGAACAAATTTTCAAAGACAATGAACTGGAAGCACTGCTCGATGAAGATTCTTGCCAAACGCAACAATAACTAGCAGAATCACTGAGAGTGACTCAGCAAGCCATTTCGAAACGCCTCAAGGCCATGGGCATGATTCAAAAACAAGGGAGTTGGGTTCCGTACGAGTTAAAACCGAGAGACATTGAAAGGCGTTTATTCACATGTGAACAACTGCTTCAAAGGCAGAATCGAAAGGGATTTCTTCATCGAATCGTAACTGGCGACGAAAAATGGGTCCTTTATGATAATCCTAAGCGCAGAAAGTCGTGGGGAATGCCCGGACATCCCTCTACGTCGACGGCAAAACCGAATATTCATGGCGCCAAGGTTATGCTTTGTATCTGGTGGGACCAGCTCGGTGTGGTGTACTTCGAGTTGCTAAAGACAAGTGAAACAATCATAGGAGATCGTTACCGAACGCAATTAATGCGTTTGAGCCGAGCATTGAAGGAAAAACGGCCACAGTACCAAGAAAGCCACGACAAAGTCATCCGTCAGCATGACAATGCTCGACCACACGTCGCCAAAGTGGTCAAAACATACTTGGAAACCCTCAAATGGGAGATCTTGCCCCACCCGCCGTACTCCCCAGACGTCGCTCCTTCTGACTACCATCTGTTTCGTTCGATGGCACACGGCTTGGCAGATCAGCATTTTCGTTCATACGAACAAGTTGAAAAATGGATTCAATCATGGATCGCGTCGAAAGACGCCTCCTTCTTTCGAGATGGAATCCGAAAATTGCCTGAGAAATGGGCAAAAGTTGTCGCTAGCGACGTGCAATACTTTGAATAACGCATCTGTAAGTACTTTTTGACAATTAAGCTCCCAATTCCAGAAAAAAAACGGTGGAAGCAAAGTTGTACACCTAATAGTATAGAAATAAAATATTACATTTCAACATTAATTCTATACAGTTACGGTAAACACTATTTCTAAGCTTGTTTTTTTTTTTTTGCTTAATGAAAGGTTTCACGATTCAAATGTATTTGTGGCGTGGACCGAAGAAACGTACCTTGCAGCACCAAAAATAAAAAATGAGATCACCAATAATTCTGAATGTCGAAAACTTTATCTATCGATTGAGCCTACTCTCGAAATTGTAAGATTATTGTATTGCATAAAAATTTGAGCTTCAAAGTTGACCTGCTCGTAGAAATCATAGGGACTTTCTATTTTTAAACTCGTTTTTCTCTCAAAGCGCCCAGGTGCTGAAAGGTACTTTTCTTCAGTTCACACCACATTTGTGTCTCGAATTTCGCAGCTTCAAAAGTTTTTTATTTGTTTTAGAGTTTCAAATTTTTTACGGTATAGACAACCAGCTTCAAACTCCGAAGGTACTTGACGCATTTTTTTTATTTTTAATGGTTCGTAATATTTCTTTGCGTATTGTTTAGTGATAATTACTAAATTATGCTAATTGACAGAAATTCATAAAATGCATTTTAAATGCGAAGATATCCCAGAAACTGAAAATCAATTTAACCCAATAAAAATATTAAGTGTATTGCGTTACTGTTTCCTATATCAGAATTCTTCAATATCTTCTGATGAAATGATATGAAGTTGAGAATCTTGGTTCTATACATCGTAAATTTGAAAAATGTTTCTACGAGAAAAGTGGATAGGCAATGCAATACTCCCCATTCCAGCCACTCCGTCCCATTTGAACGCCATTACAGGGAAACTCCGTACACTCTCACAATTACATTTTATTGAATGTTTTTATTCAAACTCTAGCATTTATACATTGATGATGTTCGAAAAGTGAGTAAAGCGTTGGAGCAAAAGGGAAAAGAAGTGGAAAAATGTTAAATCCATACTATTGATTTCTTAATAGATTCCATTTCCTGTGTTCCTATAGTTGCAATTCCTTCGAGTTTTCTATATCTCATATGTGATTCATAAATCGCAGTGAATCCCAACACCTACTTTTTTTTCAAATTCTCTCTTTAATTTTTCTCTGCTTATAATTAAGGAAGCAAACAAATTCAAAATGCCTAAAAATTTTGTGAATTATCCCTAGCGAAAATGTCGAGATCGTTTCAAGACGGTGTTTACTTTTTTATATTTTAAACCACTTTGCAGTAATATTATCATAAATGGAATTATCAAAAAGATTCTTTTCAATTAATTAAAGATTTTGATGCAAAAAAAAGGTTTTCTACGTGTTTGTTCATTGATATTCGTTTTTATAACAATCCCTTATGCATCGCAATATATCCGCGATTCAAACAATATGGTGCAGCTAGCTCGCCCAAAGAGCAGTTGTGCCAATGCAAAATTCAAATAATTCATTGAGAAACGTAATTATCTTTTTAACTAAAAAATATTATATTGTTGCTTATATTTTGATGTATGTATCTAAAATTACCAGACTATCAATATTTTATTATAAATTAGATCGTTCGCATCACATTTTGGGAGTTGAACGTCAATATTACAGATTTTATATTATAACGCATTGTCGAGACGGTGTCAAGACGGTGCTGAGACCGTGTCAAGACCGTACAATGTCTCGACATTTCCGCTAGGGATGTTTTGAATTCATGTTTAATTTGTATTAACTTTTTCAGTTGCTACAAGTAGCGTCGGTTGCCATAAATCCAGGTCATCCGTTTTGCCGGAACTTGGAAACAATTTTTCAAAAAGTTCCTGTTGAGTTGAAGGATCGCATGAACAGGCGACAATTGCCTGACGATACTCCAATCGATGTGCCATCTGAAAAAGCTCTCATTCGACTTCACCGACAAGTATTTTAACCGTTCAATTGTTTTGAATGAATAAAACATTACACGTTATGACTTTTGTCAATTATGAAATGTTTCAGACGATAAAATCTCTTCAAACCTTGCAAAGAACAGAAACTCAATGGGAAATGTTGGTACAGAAAATTTTTGAGCTCGAAGACATCGCAAAAAATCAAATCAGCCACGATAGAAGATTTAAGCACACTTTTCCGATTCGACGAAACAAGTTTCTTCAAACTTTCTATAATTCGACTCTTGGTATGAACAATTATATCATATTTTTGGAATGTATTATTTGTAATTTTGGAGTGTTGTTCGTTTCAATCAGTTTCCTGTAGACTATTGTTAATGAAAGAAATTATTTTGTACTTTTTGCTACATTCATAGCTGTTTGTTCGCGAATTCATTCTCATGTAGGTGTTTATGGTTTCTCAAGTGGAAAAGTTTTATTATCAATGTATGCCGAAAGAAGAGAAGAGTGAAGTATAATGCGCTACTTGCGAAATATTCCATCTGCATTGCTATCAAGATCGTAGTCGCTGGGGACTTAAAATTTTTTCCATAATTGACTCTGGTGTAGAGTAACAAATGTCAGTAAAAGCGCATGACTTTCGCGTGCAGATTTACAAAAATTTTTTTGTTTCGTTAAACAAAGTGTGTTTTGGGCATGACATTGTGAATATTTTTGGCAAAGTCAAAGTTGCTTTTAGTAATTTTTCTCCATCAAAATCATTTTAAAATAAGTTTTTCCATTAAGGGGCTACCTACCCGAGATGGTTCGAAAAATCGATGTTTTTGAATCGTTGTGGATAGAAGACTTTTCAATGTTTTTATTCGCGATTTTTTTCACGTAATTCTACATAATATAAACAATCGTATTTTTTGTACGTTTGAAAAAATCTCAAAAAATTAAAGTTTTTTGGATGCCTCAAACTTAAGCCTGCCGAAAATAGTTGCTTCATGGTGGACACGATATCCTTCGTTCGGAGATTCTGAAATAAAAATTTTGACCTATTTTATATCAATCATACTACTAGCTATAGCCTGAACTAGGGAATAAGAGAAAAAAAATTCTTTTAATTTTTTTTACGTAAATAGAAATATGATGATTTTCTGCCTTGTTTTCGTTTTTATTTTGCATTAAAAACAATAGTTGAACAAATGCTTTCGACCTAATCCTAGTTCCCGCCAAAACTATATATTTTCTGAGTAAGCTCAAAAAATTTCAAGTCAATCGGATCAATCGTTTTTAAGTTATCGTGTCCACCGTTTTGAGAAAAATGGTTTCGAGAAAAACGAGTTTAAAGATTTGGATTTGGATGGCATGCAGCGAGCATTACCCAATGTATAGCCTTGAATCTTGAAAGTATTCGTTCTAGAGAAAAACGCTTTTGCACACGCATTCCCTTTATTGTCTACATCAAAAATATCCAATAAAAAAAATTCGGTTTTTCAGATCATCTCGGGTAGGATACCCCCTTAAGTTAGGGCAGCTAAACATGAAAATGGCATTTTCATGGTCAGCGTTTGAAAAGAGTGTGTTAGGCTGCTCGCGGATTGAGCGTGAGAATCCCCTTTTCACTCCGCTGTGCGCCCACACACTCATTTCAAACACCGACCAAGAAAAGTACAGTTCGTATCACGGGGCCATAGCCTTTTCACGCGCGACGAAAACATTCCCTCGTTCCGAGAATGTTGCTGTCGTGCATGAAAAGACGCCCGTAGGCTCCTTGATACGAAATATACTATTTTTTCGAGAAACCTTAGCTCGTTTTCGAACTGTGAGTGTGTATATATATTATGCGTCCGAACAATACATGTATTTTTTTTATTATTTATATTTATTTTCGTCACATATTTGTAACTTCTGGAAACTTATAACAAACTTTTGATATGTTGAAAAGTCTTAGTTTATCACGTTAAGCTCAAAGTCAAAGTTTTCGTGATTTTTTCATAACTGTTATGAACTGACGAAACAGTTTCATATTAAGTGGTTAAGACGCGATATATCGGTCGATTTCGCGGTTTAGTTGAGCAAGGGCTGGGTTTTCACAAATGTGAAAACTCACCAATTATAGATATATATAAAACCCAGGGACGTGGAGCTGCTCCGTTCAAAAATCCGATCCGGGGGCATAAACGATCCGGATTTTCTAAGCAAATAGATTTCACTAAGTGAATCCGATCTGGATTCGATAATCTTTAAAGATTCCGCTTCGCGAATCATATGTCCCATGGCTCAGCCAGCAGCAGAATGCAGCTGGTAGGCCCAACGACCAAGGTTCGAGACCTAACTCTGATGTTTTTTTTTTTTTTTTTTTTTTTTTTCAGGAAAAAAAATCAATTATATTCTATGTGAAATTCAGCTGTTTTCAATATTCCGTGTCAAGTTTTAACTTGTGTTTCCTAATTTGACAACATAATTTAAAAATTGAAATAATCAAACACTAAAATTATTTATAACAAAATTTTCTATCCGATTTTTAAACTTCATTAAACGTTCTTATTATCCGCGTATTAAGTTAAAAGGGGTTATTGAGACGACGAAATGGAAGATTTGGTTAAATGAACTAGTTTCATCACCACAAGTCCGCCTTGCTTAGTCATTTACAAAACGACGTACAGGGTGCGCCATTTCTTATGTCGGTATTGTAACATTGAATAACTTAAACATTTGACAACCGATTTACTTGACTTTACTTGTTTTGGAAACGTCAATTCAGTACAATTTCAACCATGTATCGCTTCACACCAAAAGAACGCGCTGAAATAGTTACTTTGTACATTGAAAATAGTCGTTCAGTTGTGTTAACTCAACGAGCATATCGTCGAAAATATCTTGGCAAACAGGCACCATCTGACAACACTATTCGTCGTTTGGTGTCGAATTTTTGTGACCACGGGACAGTGAAAGATCGCGAACAACCCGTTCATCAACGACCAAGACGTTCAAATGAACTGATTGAAGCTGTCAGAGAGAGCGTTGCCCAAAACCCAAAAGTTTCATATCGTCACCGCGCTCAGCATCTCGGCATCAGTGGAACCACTCTACGGCGCATTTTGAAAGATGATTTGCATTTGTTTCCGTACAAAATGCAATTAACACAAAGAATATTGCCTACAGATCATCCACGTCGCTTGGAATATGGACAAACAATCGCTCGAATAGTTGATACTGAACCTGATTTTTGGAAGCGAATTTTAATGACCGACGAGGCACATTTCAAACTTTCTGGAGGCGTTAATAAGCAAAATTGCCGCATTTGGGGAACGCAGAATCCACACGAGATCCATGAAACGCCATTGCATGACCAAAAAGTTACTGTTTGGGCCGGCGTTTGCGCCAAAACCATCATTGGTCCTTATTTTTTCAAAGAGAACCAAACGATCGATGGAAACCGATATCGGTGGATGTTGGCTCACTATGTCTGCCCACAAATGCGTGAAAAAGGTCTTGAAGATTACTGGTTTCAACAAGATGGTGCGACCTGCCACACTGCGAATCAAACAATCCAGTTTCTGCAACGAAAATTCCCTGGACGTCTGATGTCAAAAAGAGGCGACATTGAATGGCCACCCAGATCTCCAGATTTGACCCCTCCAGACTTCTTTTTGTGGGGTTATTTGAAAAGTAAAGTGTACGCCAGCAAGCCGCAGACCATTGAAGAGCTTAAGGAAAATATTCGTGCCGAAATCATTGCTATACCACCCGAGATGCTCGAAAAGGTAATGGAAAACGCCGCAAAAAGGGCATATTTTGCTGTGAACAATAAGGGCGGCCACTTGATTGATGTTGTGTTCAAAAACTAGTCTAAATAAATTGTAAAGGACCAAACTAAATAAAAATACCTCATTTACAGAAATCGGTTGTTTTTTTTTTCAAGTTATTCAATGTTTACATGCCGACATAAGAAATGGCGCACCCTGTAGAGTGAATATTCTTCTGCTTAATTCGTAAAAAAACTTTCTGGACTTAAACTTGAGGGATCTCAAGGTTGGGGGGGTCTGGGCCCGAAACCTTCCCCCCTCCCCCGTGGATCCGCCACTAGTCTATCTGTTTGATATCAGAATGAAGAGCTTCGAATTTTATTTTGCATTTCAATCGCATGAAAATTACAGCCTGACAGGTGCATGAACATGAGCGTCTGTTGAACGATATAAATATTTTTTGTTCACGTGTATGAAGAGTGATTTTTGTATTTTTTTTGTACGTTAAATGATAAAATCTAAATCTTGAATGTAGATAAATATCCAGCCTCTGCCCTTATAGCCAGGAATTTTCACACAATCCTCAATGTTACGTATCTGTCAAACTGTATTTTTCATTTACTTTTACTGCAACATGGACAAAATAGTATTTTCGCCACTTGTTGAAACTGTATACATTTTTCAATGCGTGGAAATCGTACCAGTGTGCGTAGCTTTGAAAACGAGGATGATTTCGCAGCATGTTTGTGGAAACCACGTTAGCTTGTTTGCAGCAATAATGGTAGACTCTAATAGGTAATATTTTTCAAGTTTGTGAAAACGTTATTCTCTACATAATGCACTTCATTCTGTCAAAGATGCAGTAACTATAACTTCAAAAAAAAAACTAATACGAACGAAAAAGTATTTATGATAATGATAAAAAACTTTTCAAATCAGAGTATTCCCTCCTAGAACTTTTTTTCATTCACTATTTGTCATTTAAAGAGAGAGTAAGTCATGGTATCAAGTAATGTCCTTTCTAAAATTGTTCATTACTGCGTGAAAGTGGCTGTTATGTAGAGATAAAATGCACGCGCATCACATAAAAGTACGAGAATTTCAAATGATGTTTGCCATGATTTGACTCTCAGGGGGCGATGACAAAAAAAAAAAAAAAAAAAATGCAATGGCGCGCCTGACAGGTACGCAGGAATAATCTAGTTGCTATTAAATTTGAAAACACGTTTGAAATGAAGACAATGATAGCTAAAAGTCAACCATTCCGAGAGTGAAAATTTATCGTGCCAATCTTGATGGCAACGAAAAAACATTGAATTTAAAGAGAGCCCACTTAAAAATATTGCACCTTACTTGAAACTATACGTACCATTTAAAACGAGCGTTTTTTTTACCACGAAGGGATCCTGTAATTTAATGTGAATATAACAAATTCCAAATATTGATACGTTGTCAAAACCATGTCAAGACCATACGAGATCTCACCGTTTTCGCTATAATGGTCTATGTATATATCGGTTGTTATAAATATTCGATATTTATACACATTCTTTTTTAATATTTACAGAATGGTGGTGGGAATGTGTGTTGAAAAAGCATGTCCAGGAAGTTATTGCAGTTGGCACGGGGATTCTTTCGATTTCTGTTGTTTGGTAAATTTCTAAGTTATTGAAATAACAATGAATTTTTCATACATGACAATTGCATTGCAGGTGTGAAGTGACGTTTTTCAGCAAATCCCCCGTGCTGTCAATATTCGCTTTGATTGTAAATGTGGCTAAAGTGAACTACAGCTATTTCACGATAGAGGTAACTTTTAACTGCATTTGTTTTTCAAACTTATCAGATTAACAAAAACGAGGGCTGAGCTGTTAGTAGTGAACAAACATCTACTCTCTAATTCCTTCGAGTGAATTTTCACACGAAAAGAGTGAAAATTCACTCGAAGAGGTAGCCAAAATACTGCCGCTCGAAAGGTAGTGAATTCGAATTTTTCGTTCGAGTGAATTCTCGCACTTTTGCATAGATTGATTTTTCGCTCAACGGTTAAGTGATTTTTTGACTCTAAGAAAAAGAAAAACTCACTCTTATCGAGTGAATTTTCATACTTTCTTGAGTAACATTTATTATTTTTTACATTGATCACTACTTCAGTAATCCTTATAATTCTACGGCTTACCAGCATAATCGAAACAGTCCACTTTGCTATGAGGCTCGCCACACTTACACGATATATTAATAAAATTTTGAGCCAGTTTGTTTTGATAAAAACAAAGTGGACTTTCTTGTTAATGTCGGGAGTCACAGGAATATATTATTTAAATCATAACTATTATCATTCGAGTTACTGAAATACTATCAAGAGCAACTTTTTTTCTATTGCACAAAAAAAATCAATTCGAAAACGCAAACAATAACTGAGACTATTTTTGAACAGCTTTCATTGATCATGAACATTCTTGATCAGCTTTTCTGGAAGAAAACAGTACTTAGAGGCAATTCCATTTGTTGTTCAATTGTATTAAATTGTCGAGATCAAGATGAAAAATACAGCATTTAGATTTACAGAAATCTGTCTGTGTGCACTATACGCACTATACACACTGATACAACTATACACGCACGCACGCACACACATATGTGTATAAGTATATAAGTCACTCTACGCAATAGTGAATCCAACCACTCGAACCATAGAGTGTATACAGCCACTCTTAAAATTTGAGCGATTTTTTCACTCGAACGTCAGGAGTAGTAACATCCACTCGCTTAGAGTCAAAATCTCACTCGAATCGTGTAAATCCAAATTAACTCGAAGCATCGAGCGAAAAATTTACTCGAAGGAATTAAGTAGACGACATTCGTACACTGACTTATGAAACCGTTTGATAGAACGGTTTCATAAGTCTTTATAGAACATACGTATGCTTATGACTACAGTGAAATTCAACTTATCTAGACTTATACTAAGGGTCTTGGAGCGCTCCGACAGTCGCGCTTCGCTTTTAGTTAGCCTAAAGCGGATTCCGTGAATTTGCAAGCGACCCCGCTCTGGAGCGTAGTCGGAGATTTAGATTTTTCACTCCACTTTAGGCCGAAGGTGAACGGTAACGGGCGTTACATAATCTATTGACTATATTAACGGTCGAATCAAGATATTAATTCGACTTTTCCAAACTGTACTTGGTTGGTATTCACGGCAACTTAAGCACGATGCATGCTATCAACCACGGGGGAAACCATGGGAAACCCCGTGGCAAGCAAGCAGTTTTGAGCTCGAATCCGCCCGAGAGGCAACGATATTAGAAATATATCGACGCCCTGACTCCAAAGAAAGTATTTCCTGAGAAATAAAATCCTGGTCCTCAGGCAGGATTCGAACCCGCTACCTCCGCTTTTGTAGCCTGGTAGCATAACCACTCAGCTACAGAGGCAGTTTGTGTTCTTTAACATACAAATCATTTTTTTTTAGAGGCAGCAGTTTCATTCTAACTTAAAAAAACATTTTCGATCGCAACTGTGCATCAACATCTTGTCTCGACCGTTACTATATTTAATTGATTATGTAACCCCCGATACAGTTCACTTTTGGCATAGAATGGAGCGAAAAAGCCCGTACACTGATACCTCGATTTTATTGGAGGTTCGGGGCTCTTCAACTAAATCGAGAGAACGTTTAATCCGATTAACTCGATGTAACTACCTCATGTCTGCCGTAGTATTCTTGGCCGATTTTATGTACGCTGCGAACACCCACAGCTTCTGACTCTTGCATCAGCCCAAATTTTAAGCGTAATACGAATGAATTCAACTTTTCAAAAATAAGGTGTCTGTGTCTGCCATTTTCCAGATTTTTGTTTTTTATTTTCGTACTGTTTTTAAAAATTGTAACAAATTTTTTTTTTATGCAATACACCAGTTAATTATATACGCGGTTTCTAGAAAGGTACCTAACGACCAAAACAGCATTCTGAGAAAAAAGAAAAACGCATTAAAAGTTTCGGTCTCCGAAGCAGGTAATTAAATCCGTTTTCGTTCCTTCCTTTTATATTTCCAATTACATTCTTGGACAAAATAGGCGTGAACTAGAGGATATTATTAATAATTTGACACAATGAGAATTCGAAGGGACCAGTTCCCGAGGAACTGTTACACACGTGCATCTAATAATGTAGAAGCAAGGAGAGTGAGAGAGCGATACTTTAGCCACATTTTACTGAAAATATTGTTGGAATATACATTCAGAAAAAAATTTATCCTGAGCTTAATTTTTATTGTAAAAACATAAGACTGGTAAGGCAGGTTGAAAATAAAAGATAATTATTTAGTCCATTGAAGCATTTGAAAATCGCAAAATCGAGGTTTTTGTCGTTAGGTACCTTTCTGGAAACTGCGTCACAGATGTTGTTCCATTTCTCTCCTATGTTTTTCGCCCTTCTACGTTGTTTTTTTTTTGCACTTTTGGTAGAATTTTATTAGCTTGTCGATGAGTCTGGACTACTTAATTTAATTTTTATCCAGTAAGTACACTGCATCACCATTTCAACTCGCAGCTACCCAAGAGTATTTCAACTCTCTTCTCTCGTTTGAGTACATCGTAACTTGGTGACGAGCGTTATGAGTATCGCATCTTTCGGGCAGATCGAACGAACTTTGTTATGTTTTAGCGCTCTCAAATATTTTATCTCAACTCTAGCAGAATTGAAACATTCCATCATAACTTAAAAATCACAGTTCTAAGAAAAGCCAATGTACAGTTATCTTAAGTCTAGAAGTACAGTTATGACAGGAGAATATTTCATCCATGTTTCCAATTACACATTTTTTATATGTTCAAGATTACACCACAAGGTATTATCTGCAGAATAAGTATGTATTTTTCTAAAGATGTTTCACCAAAAGATGATTTTTCTAAAAAAGCTGAGAAGACAGAAACTGCACAAACTTAAAATATTTGGTCGGTTCGATTGCGAGATAAGAATAACTTTACTTGCCCCTACATCAAAAAACGAAAAAAATATTGTAGATTTTACGGAATATTACACTAAAAAATTGTTACACTAATCTTTTATACTATTGAAATATGGATGGCTGTAAATTTTCAAATTTAAATGAAGGAGTTATAATACTTGTCGTGGTTGGCTGGGAGTTGAGATAGTGCTGCTCACGATTTAAGATGAAGTAGTACAGACAGATCGATATTATACATGCACAATGAGTATGGCAACGCGCCATAATCTGTATTGCGACCCGCTATAAGGAGTGTTTCAGCGCGCGACTGTCAATGTTGTATCTGTATTGTTGAGGACCGTAATACTGAGTGTTGTGGGAAAAAATAATCAGTGTGCCGGGTACAACACTGACTGTTTCAGAGACCCAGTTTTTCGTCAAAATTCCTGTCTGCAATAACCATTGATCGGAGAATTATGAAAGTTATTGTATACACATCGGTTGTAACGTGGATATAAAAGCCAGTAGTGTTTTGTACCCCTTGTGTAATACATTTTTCATCAAAAAAATAAATATTGTCATACAACATCTCAAACCATTAATTAAATGTCACACTGTGAGTGGATATTGTGATTGTGACGATTACATCCTGCTGGGAACGATAATATCAAGTTGCACACGCAATCTGGGGAGATTCTGCTGGGAATTATTACTCATACGGGTCACGGCAATACAGGTATTCTTGTGAGCGTATCGTGACGTTTAGGATCTTGTATACTTGTCACTAATAGACTTTAAAGTGCCTGCGAACATCCGTGTCCTCCCTATGGGAACTCGTATAATTTCCAAAGGTATACAAGCCGATTTTCAACGGAACCAGACGCATTCCGCTGCGTCACGCATACGTATCCTTCACAAAGGCAAATATATGCTTACGTCCGGAATCACGTAGAAAGTTGGAGCGTATTGTGCTTATCGCAATATCCACTTCACAGTGCATGAATGTAAAAAAGCACTCAATTGAGAGCTAAAATATACTCGGAAAAGAGCTGAAATTCATTCGAGTAGGAGCTGAAATTCAATCTAATTTTCGAGCAAAAAAATCACTCAAAATTTCGAGTAAATTTTCACACGAGTTAACCCTTTTCGTCCCGAAAGTCCATAATTTTGACACGACTTTCCGTGCTGTATCTTTTGATATAATCCTCATCAAAACTCAATCAAGTAGGCCAATATTTATGATTCAAAGTCTCTTCTTTCGATTTCAGTAGTCAGAATCAACCTATGACTACACTGAAAAAGTTGCGGCCATTTTTTTGGAAAAAAATGCCTGTTTTGTTTACGTTTTTTTGCAAAAATCTTTAATTTCCACATCGAAAATTCCATGAACGACTATTCTAAAACATGCTATCCGCGTATTTTTGATCAGACCTTTCTTATTGCACCGGAGTTCATTCAAAGAAACAAAATGGCGGTTCCAAGATGGCGCTCGGAACTTGTCGAAAATATTAATTTTTGCTACAAACTCAAAAAATGGTCCTATTTTGTCAAAAATGTGTTTCAAGGGGTTTTCGAGGTCACATATTTCGAAAATGAGCTCAAAAATTGAAACTTCAAAATGGCTGACCAAAAATGGCAGACTTTTCTCGGAAATCGTTTATTGTTTTTGTTTCAGTGTTGTAATATACGATCTATAAGGTTGCTAATTTCAGGAATAGGTTCAAAAATACGAAATTCAAAAAGCTGACATGAAAGGGCGTAGCATCTTTTTTTATTTTACCGTGTGTCAGTGGAAAATTGATAATTGATTTTTTTTTTCCATTTTATAAATAATGTGGGCTACAAAATCTCATCTTTGGAATAACTGTCACCAATTTTCCGTATATTTTTTGTCATCCTAGTTTAAAAATCGATGTGTATGATCCTATAGTTATTGTATTTTAAGATAATAGTAGAAATTATATCAACATGCATAATCTCTTTTATGCGCACGGATATCGATTACTATACCAGTCCACGCTTATAACTATTATACATGTACATGATAAATTAGATGAACAGTAATAAATACTTTCTTTTAATTCGACGCTAGAAGATTATTTTCCGACTATTTAACATTAGACATTTATAGAATCTATAAACACACATTTATTGACATTGCGCCCTTTAGCCATCAAAAATTTATTTTGCCGTTGCCCGACTCTCACCACGGGGAGGTAAACGCTTTTTGGAGAATCTTTTGCTTTTTTTTCTGCTTTTTTGGTTTTATGATTTTTTTTTGTTTTATGATTTTTTTTTGTTTTATGATTTTTTTGTTTTTTGTTTTTGTTTTATGAATTTTTTTGTTTTTTTGAAGTTTTTATATATGTATTTTTAAAATTATTAGTTTTTCTATGAACAGCGCATCAAGTAGCTGTTACATGAAAAATCTATTTATGAAGAATATCGAAACATACTTTGCAAAAATGTTTTTCACATTGAACACAAAAAGATTTTGTTCGTTTCTCACATTTGTCTCCAGAACAATATCGTCTTGACTCCACATTTTTGAAAATGTGGGTCTTGAAATCGGGGTCAGATTTTCTTTGCAAATATGTTGTAGCAACACTTATACATAGCAAAGTCTTTCATACTTGTTTTCTTTTCCTTTTGCCTGCAAGCATTTGCCAAAATGACAGCATTAGTCAAAGATGATTGAATCAATCTTGCGAAAACTGAAAATGTCCATTTTTTACTCCGCATTGTTGGCAAAACTTTACTGCAATACTGATCGTGAACATCTACTCCACCCATATGCTTATTGTACAATGAAAATGCAGCTGGCATCGGTATCTCTTTCTTATTTTTCTCCTCTTTCGAATAGCGTCTTGCAGTTTTCATAGGACTCACTCCTGCTGCAGTTGAAAGTATCGATACTTCCTTGGAGTCCATCAATGTAATGTAGTTCAATCCACTATTTTTTTCATGCTTGACAACGTGCGTTCCTCTGACAGCTTTTTTCTCCAGGTCATTTTTTTCTCTTACCCTATCTTTCCTAACGACGCCAGTTGCTTGCATGCCAATCTTTTGAAGGTGTATAAATAAATCAGGGCAAGTGAAATATAGTTGTCACAATACAAATGGTACTGAGACAACTTTCTGTGCACTGTTTTCATCAAGAAATCTTCTAGAAGATTCATCACAACTCGACTGCCCAAGGCAATTTTTTGCAGTTTGTCCTGTGTAAAATTTTTTCCGCCATATATATCGCAATCAAACATGAAACCATCAGCCCCACAGAGAGCCCATAATTTTATGCCAAAACGAACAGGTTTATTTCGTATAAATTGTTTGATTGATAGTCTCCCAAAAAATTTTACCATCATCTCATCTGCAGCAAGAGCAGTTTGGAAGTATCCAAAGCGCTTGATGTTTTGTCTGAACATCTGAAATATTTTTCGAACGCGCCAAGCTGGGTCACTCAAATCGGCGTCAGAATGTTTCGAATACTTTATTCCGCCTTTCAGAATCCAAAAATCATTTCTAGACATAGCTGACCTAACTATTGGACATTCAAGCAAAGGGTTAGTTGACCAGTAATCTTTTATTGCATCGCGCTTATTGAAGGTAGACAAAATTATAATTCCGAAATATGTGTGTAAATCGGACATTGACATGGTAACTCCATTTTCAGCCGTTGCTTCAATTATGTATGTTTTCATTTCAGTAGAAAAAAACATTTCAAACAACTCAGTTGGTGACGATGAAGAAATTTTCTGTTTCTCAGATTCCTTCAATAAAAATTCATTGACAGGAATTTGGGCACATGCTCTTTCACCTGATGCCCATTCATACACATGGTCATTTTCAAGATTTTTCTGAGTTGATGAGTATCCTTCATGAATTTTTTTGTAAGATAACATGTTGCAGATATTATTACCATATTCTTCATCATTGTTTTCATCTCCCCCATCGCTGCTGTCTGATTCAGTTTCGAAATCTGAAGTTTCTGCAATTGGCGGCATCGAAACATCAACATGATAATTTCGCTCTGACATCTCACATGAATCACTTTGAAAAATTCTCGCTGTTGATTGGGCCAGTGAACCTTTTCTAGATCTTTTTCTTGAAGCCATATTTTCAATATTTTCATCAGCATTGATACACGGCAACTAGCTGAGAAAAAATATAACCGATGCTAGTCTGTGATGGCAGACTAAATAACCCCTCCAAAAACCCTGCATGCTTTCTCGCACTGCTATTGGCTCAAAACGTGCCATTCGCTTTAACTGTTCTATAAGTTAGTCAGGAATAGAAAAAAGGACAAAAGAGACTGGGAAATTTATGACTACGCGATGATTCTATGTTTGAAGGTTGACGCATTGAAAAAAAAAAAATTTCCAAAGCTTTTGAAAAAATCTCGAGTTTTGTTTATATGGGATTCTAAAATACAGTGCATCTACCTTGAAACAACAGCACCTATGTAAAAATGGTATTCTTTTCCTTTTTTTTTGAAATCCGACTTGATCTGTATAAATCAGCTATACGTGGGTACCCTTCTGAGAGGCATTCAACCAGGCATGTGGGTAAATTTTTGAATGGTGAGAAATGTCCGCAAGATAAAAATCCATTGAACGCCTAAAACAACATCTTTAGAAATGGCAAATACACAAAGATTTACCTTGTCCATTTGCGAGTTTGATGGATCACCGAAGATTTTCCGATCATATTTCTACCACGGATCTGGCTCATTCAGCCACTTGTGTGGGTACCCTTTGAGAAGTAAAACTGCACTAGGAAAATCCATTCAATGCCTAAAAAAACATCTTCAGAAATTCCAAATGGGCAACAAGTCACCTTGTCCATTAGCGGGATTGACGTATGACCGAAGATTTTCCGGGTAAATTTACAATCATCTTTTGAATGAATGTCATTTGCTTCGATCTTCTACTTTTAAACACAGTTTTTGGCTAGGTCAGTCAGGTCAAGTTGGAAACCAACGGAAAAGAAAAAAAATCGCAGGTTCCCAGGTGTAACAATGAACGATTTTAGAGAAAAGTCTGCCATTTTTGGTCAGCCATTTTGAAGTTTCAATTTTTGAGCTCATTTTCGAAATATGTGACCTCGAAAACCCCTTGAAACACATTTTTGACAAAATAGGACCATTTTTTGAGTTTGTAGCAAAAATTGATATTTTCGACAAGTTCCGAGCGCCATCTTGGAACCGCCATTTTGTTTCTTTGAATGAACTCCGGTGCAATAAGAAAGGTCTGATCAAAAATACGCGGATAGCATGTTTTAGAATAGTCGTTCATGGAATTTTCGATGTGGAAATTAAAGATTTTTGCAAAAAAACGTAAACAAAACAGGCATTTTTTTCCAAAAAAATGGCCGCAACTTTTTCAGTGTAGTCATAGGTTGATTCTGACTACTGAAATCGAAAGAAGAGACTTTGAATCATAAATATTGGCCTACTTGATTGAGTTTTGATGAGGATTATATCAAAAGATACAGCACGGAAAGTCGTGTCAAAATTATGGACTTTCGGGACGAAAAGGGTTAAAGTTGCAGGATTCTCGTTCTTGTTTCGAGTGATATTTCACTCGAAGGAATTGACAAAGTATTGAGAGACATGTTATTAGTAATAAAAAGTGCTGCTTAATAAAATAACTCTCTCAGCAGTGCTTACGTATTCGGTAGCTGGTTATGAACCGCACAAGGCTCGTAATAAAGGTGGAGTCAGTGACTCCGTAAACCCTTGCTGCGAATAAACTACTAAATGCTACACATAGTGTTAGACATGTCTTCATACGTCTCGGCACAGTTTTGCAGCCATGTAAAGACATCACTAACACTACTCAGATCGTTATATACTATTGAACTATAGTATAACATGAATTTGACTTTTTTTTTTTAGATTTTCTCAACGCTGATAATTGCGTATCTCTGCTACTGCGCCTATTCGATGGTTTTGAAAATTCGTGTATTAAACTTGTATTATCTGGCCCCACATCATCAAACCGATGAGTACAGTTTGATATTCAGTGGCATGATGCTCTGTCGCTTAACGCCACCAATGTGTCTTAATTTTCTAAGCCTTATCCACATGGACTCGCATATTATAAAAATGCATATCCTGGAAACTCATTACACCCAGGTATTTTTTTGAATCCGTACGGCAAATTGTGTGTTTTTATTTGTTTGTATGTTTGTGTTTTTTTTTATATATATATAAAGAATGCATTTTACAGGTCATGGGACACATGGACGTGATATCCATCATTTCTGATGGATTTAACATCTACTTTCCAATGACGATTTCGGCACTTTGCTTAGCTACTTATTTTAGACTTGGAAACAAATTTCTATCGATGTTAGGGTTTCAACAGTTTTTGGATGACGACGAATTGACGACGGATATGGTCGAAGAAGGCAGAGAGCTTATCAAGCGAGGTACATTGAGTTAATGAAGAAGTTCATGAAGTCTCATTTACAGAAATAATATTTTCATATTAGTTAAACATGTTTAGATCATTTCAAACTATTTTCTGTTAAAGGAAAAATTCTTTTGAAGAAAAAAACTAACTTTTTAAAATAACTCAATTGCTCGACAGAAAAAAATGAAGATTCTTATTAATTTGGAAAAGTAACGGAGTAAAATAAAAAGGAGAATGAAATTCGAAATCCTCAAAAATCACATTATTTTTCAACAAATTAAAAACATGAAATATAGTTTACAGCGTATTTTTTTTGCTTTATCGGGGATCGTTAACAAATACGTCACATTTTGCATACGTTATTTTCTTTCCGGAAATGCCATTTTCCGTTCATTTATTTAAAAGGTCCTTATAATGCCCTAAGAAAGAAATGTTGCTAAGAAATTTGTGAAACTTAAAGAATAGATTTCTCCACATTTTTAATAATACAATATTTGAACGTTAGTCAGCACCTTAAACAAGGCATGATCTTTCCCCGAATTTTATCTAATTCATATGACTGAAAAAATGGAAAACGGTCAAAATTTTACTTCTCTGAAGCAATTCGGGAGCTCTTGAACTCATCTGAGTGTCACTGTAACATCAGTTCAGAAACGTCAATTCGGTGCCACGGTTTCTTTATATGCGTTTCCAGTATTTTACACTACAATCTGTTAAAAACCTGCAAATTGCTTATGAAGTTGATTCAAAAACGATTCATTTAACTTCCACCAACGATATTGGCCATCGATCGACAATTTAGAAAATTTTAAATAATGATGCATAAAAGCTCTGTACTCATAGTTCCGATTAGTCAAAATCTACTCACTGAGAGAAATGTATGCATGTTTTGCTCATCTTTGAGGTCAATTTTTGCCTACTAATATTTCAAACACATACATAATGGGTAGACGAGAACACAGCCACACAAAAAAAAATATTTTTTCGGGTCTGGAAATCAGACCATGTTTACTATAAGTTTTCGGGGTCCCTAAATCTTAATCCGAGGTCCAAAAACCCCAGCACATTAGGGTTCTGACATAACCTCAAAAAACCTCATACAAAATTTTATTCGAGTCCAGGGGTCAGACCATGTTTATTATATGTTTTTTTGGTCGCTGAATGCGAATCCGAGGTCCAAAAAACTCCAGCATGTTCAGGGTTTCGACATAACCTCAAAAACTTCATAAAAATTTTTTTTCGACTCCGAGAGCAGACTATGTTTACCATATGTTTTTGGGGTCGCTGAATCCGAATCCGTTGTCTAAAAAACTCCAGTACGTCAGGATTTTTATTTGCAAAGAAACTCGCGAAATTTTTTCCATCCGACTTACGACTTGTGTCTGCATCCAGGGCACCTCCTCGCGGTGACGGCGGGCAACGGAGTGTGCCTGTTATCCGGCTAAGTCCCTGTATTACGTCTTTCATGCCGTAATGGCAGGCGCACGCAAGCGTTTTACGATGCAGAGAGTCGCATCCTCAGTATCAGCGGCTGTTCAGGGTGAGAAAGCGGGCCCGCAGGCGTCGTCATCAAGCGACCGCAGTTTCACATTAGTTAGTGACTTGGCTAATGTGGAATTTAATGCTACAAGAAAGCGGCCCGAAGTTTCGCAATCACGTGATTGTCATGCGAATCATGACAATTTTTTTTATGTTTGTTCGAAATATGAAGTTATATCTTTGCAAAAAACGATTGACAATAATATTTGCAACTTATACGAAGAAATTTTCAATTCAAAGATGGATCAACATAATAGCTGGGTTCCGCGTGTCATTTATAACATGTGCAAAAAGATGTTGTATCGATGGAAGGCGGACAAAAATAAAGAGAACATCAAATTCATCACTCCAGCAATTTGGAGAAAACCTAGTAGCGCAGAGGACTGTTACTTTTGCTTAAATAATATTAAAGGCATCAACTAAAAAAACAAACAAAAAATTGTATATAACAATGCTCCATCAATGACGGCTCCCGTTATAGTTGATCAAGTTAAATGCCAATCCAATATTGATCGTGTTACTGAAGGTATCGAATCCGGAGAACTAGATGAAGAAAGTGATTTTTTGAGCGACGACAACGATAGCAGGGGCTCAGAGTACACGTCAAATGAAGAAGTACCTTCAATTCCTTCATTGGTATCGCAGTTTGAGTTAAATGATCTCGTTAGAGATTTAGGTTTACCAAAAGATGGTTCTGAGCTTTTGGCTTCATTTCTGAAAAAGAAAAATCTTCTAGAACCTAAAACAAAAGTTTCTTCTTATCGAAACCGAGACTTCGAATTCCGTAGATTTTTTACGAAGGAGGAAGATTCATCTTTAGTATTTTGTACCGATGTCGGGGGTCTCATAAATCAGCTGAAAGAGAATTCTTACAAAGCTTCTGATTAGTGACTCTTTATAGACTCTTCGAAACGAAGTATAAAGGCGGTCTTACTTCACAACACGAACGTTTATGCTCCTGTACCGATTGCTCATTCTACTGTCATGGAAGAGAAATATGGCAATATGCAAATACTTTTACAGAAAATTCAATATGAAAAACATTTATGGCTAATATGCGGAGATTTGAAAATAATAACCATGCTGCTTGGACAACAGTCAGGATTCACTAAATATCCTTGCTATTTGTGTTTGTGGGATAGTAGAAATAGAGAAAATCACTATAGCAAGACGAAATAATGGCCAGTAAGATCATCGCTAACTCCAGGTTCTAATAACATCATCAATGAGTTTCTTGTGGATCCATCAAAAATTCTCATTCCTCCGTTGCATATAAATCTTGGTCTCATGAAACAATTCGTCAAAGCCCTTGATAAATCAGGGGCATGTTTTCAATACCTTCAATCCAAATTTCCGAAACTTTCTGAGGCTAAGTTGAAAGAAGGAGTATTCGACGGACCACAAATTCGAACTATGTTCAAAGATATAAATTTCATTGATACAATGAATCGACTTGAGAAAGCAGCCTGGCTTAGTTTTAAAGATGTGGCACAGAACTTTTTAGGAAATAACAAAAGTCCGAAATATAAAAAGATTGTTGGCAAAATGGTTGAAGATTTTAGAAAGCTAGGATGCCTGATGAATTTGAAATTACATTTTTTGCATGCACATCTAGACAAATTTCCAAATAATCTAGGTGATTTTAGTGAAGAGCAAGGCGAACGCTTTCACCAAGATATAAAAGTCATGGAAACTCGATATCAAGGAAGGTTCGATGCAAATATGATGGTAGATTTCTGTTGGATGTTGAAGCGAGATACGCCGAAAGAAGATAGAAAGCGTAAATCACTGCATAGATCTTTTGATGAGAAAAGAACCCGCTATAGTAGCAAACAAGAGTCTGACATTTAATTTATGCGTCTGGTTTTTAGATCGTCTATTCCAATCGTTTAATTTTTGAGTTCATATACTTAAGTCATTCGATTCCTATTGTAGTCATCTAACGAGTCATTGATTCTAGTAGTTAAGAATTCTACACATCATTTTTCATATTGTAGATGTATACAATTCATTTATCTAATCATTTATTCATTCTTGGTAATCATTCCACAAATTTAAATTTTCGTTGCCAAAAGCCCTTATAAGGGCTATATGATGTACAAAATCCGATCGTGCAACCTCCTCGCGGTGTACATCGGGTAGCGCTGATGCCGACGGTCCTATATACCTTTGTTTTGTGGAGTAAATAGGGTTTGTGGGTTAAACTGATTTTTGTTCAATATACGGCTAAAGTCAAAACGTTGAAGCGTTAAATAGCTTAGATAACGGGATATTTTGAAGGTTATGTCAACAACCTGACATGCTATTGTTTTTTGAACGACGGACCCGAAAAACATATGGTAAACATGGTCTGACCCCCGGACTCGAATAAAATTTTGTATGAGGTTTTTTGAGGTTATGTCAGAACCCTGACGTGTTGGGGTTTTTCGGACCTCGGATTCGGATTCAGCGACCCCGAAAACATATAGTAAACATGGTCTGACCTCCAGACCCGAAAAAATATTTTTTTTTGTGTGGCTGTGTAATTGACACTGAACATGGGTGAATCAAGCATGAAAATCTCTAAGTGCTATTATGGATTTTAAAATGTATTTTATTCTTCGATTTCCTTTTTTAAAATTTCGGCATGTATATAGAAATGTGCGTTACGCCTCTACTTGTAAAATGTTCATTTCTCGTTAGTAGAAAAATTTTTTCTGTCGCTTTGACATAAAAAAACTACAGAAACGATAACTATATGTTTATGAACACAAAGCTAAAGTGAAACTTCTAAAATCAACTGCAAAACTTGATTATGAACTATGTACAACGAACCACACAAGCATTAGCTATATGTGTCGCGGAATGAAAAAATGCAGCTTAATGGCAAACTCGGTAATTTTCACTCGGGACCGACTCGAAATTTTGAGCCCGAAGTGCCTCTATCACCAGACTGTGGGGGAGCTATTGTGCTCGAGCTTGCTAGTTTATTTTCCGACAACTTTTCGATCGTTCAGCGTAAGCGCTGAAACGAATTGCGCTTATATTAGCTGGGTTCGTTGTGGCTCGAGCTCGAACACAATAGCCCTCCCACAGCATGGCTCTTTGAGGCACTTGGGGTCCAAAACTTCAAGATGATTCGAAATAAATCTTACTGATTTTTGAGCTGCGCTTTCTCATCCCATCACACATATATGTGTTTAGGAACACATGAGCCAAAGTGAAACTTTTAAAGTGAAAACAAAAATGCAACATTAAGTGTAGTTGTTATTGTAAAATTAACTTTTAATTTTTGTGGCAACGTTTTACGTCCAAGTAGTGTACAGCGTATTGTAAACTTTAACGTCGAACGTAAAACGATGTTGCCACGAAATTATATATAATTTTTACAATTACAGTTACACAACATGTGGTATTTCAGTTTTCACCTTAAAAGTTTCACTATGGCTATGTGTTCCTTAACACTTGTAGTTAATGCTTGTGTGGTTCATGATAGTTCATAATCAAGTATTGTAGTTGATTTCAGAAGTTTCACTTAAGCTTCGTGTTCATAAACACATTGTTAGCGTTTCTGTAGTTCATAATCGCTCCCTCCCACCCACAGAACATCACCAATGTATAAAGGCTAGAATTATTTTAACCCTTAACTGGCACTGTGGGTAAAAATTACCCGAAAAAATTTTCGAGCTTAAATTAGGAGTGCTGAATTCGATTGAATAGGCAATGTGGTGACATCTGTCAGTAGCTAACATCACTAACTAAAAATACAACAGGTTGTCATAGTGCGGCAGGCATCAGTAAACATTGGGCACTCGATCGTAATAGATGTCAAAAATTGTTGGGGTATTTAATACCCCGTGTGCCATTAGTGAACACGAAGGCGATTATTTCAAAAAAATTTTGCAACTTATGTTGCTGATTTTGGATTCATTTTCATGGTAAGTTTATCATGTGACAAGGAATAAATTTCTTTTCATCACTCTAACCTTGTATTTTTTGGTTATTTAGATGGCTTATAATTTACGGCCTCGCTTGCTTCGTGAGATATTTCTTGAGACTCAGTGCGATGAAGATAATTTTGGAGGGGAAGTTAGTGATAGTGAAGAAGATGAAGTTGCAGAACTCGAGGATTATTCTGATACAGAACAAGGAGATGGAGTCGAAGGTCACGATTCAGACACAGGGCAGGACGATGAAATTGCCGGTGAGATGCAAAGTGCGCCTCCTACTAAGCGAATGCGTCAAAGAGAAGAAGAGGAAAATAAATTAGATATAATCCCGCTCAGTGAAAGATTGCAGCAATCTCGTCATCGATCACGTGGAAGACCGAAATCTAAATTGTATGGAAAATCAGTGAGAGGGTCAAAACGATTCGTTTGGAGTACAAAGTCATCGACGCGTCATTCCGGTGAGTTTATAATGTTTATCAGGCGTTTATACGCTGTTTGTTTACAACGTATAGCTGCAATTGAATGTATACGAACAGCTGTTTCAAGTCGAACGTATGTATAGTTATATTGAACATGACTATACATCCGAACACCTATATTTTTAGAGCTCGCGTACACGCGATGATTATTTATTTATAATATAATTTTTATTATATTTATTACTACAATCTAGAACATAGTATAGATATTTATCATATATATAATAAATGTGGAATATAAAAATATATCCATATAATAAAATATAATAATGTAACACAGTAACATCCATTTTATAATATACTTTATAAAATAATACTGTATATACATACATAGTATATGATGCATATTATATATATTTTATAACATATAAAATAATATTGATAATGTCGTAATAATGTAATATTCAATAAAATGAATATATTTAATCATAAGGAAATTCGCAATGAAATATAAAAGTATAAAATAATAATAGTTAATAAATATTATTTGATACATTTAAATCGTATATATTTTTTAAATTTTATTACATTATTATTTAATATAATGTTCATTATATTTATTGTATATCATATTTCTCATTAGTTATCATTTTTTATTTAAAATTAAAATAAGCTATTCTTTATTCACTATTTCTTAATATCTATAAATACATTTTTCAAATGTTTTTTCAAGAATAAAATAATAAAAATAGAAGTATAATTTTTTATTATTTACTTTTTCCAGACCGTCTGAACCATCAGTTGCCTGATTACATACCTGGTCCAATCGGCGATGCTGCTAATTGCGAGTTGTTGTTTGTTTGTTTGTTTACAATTTGTTTACAAAACAATTGTTGTTGTTTTCTCAACAATGAAATAATCAATATCATCGTTGAATGTACAAACGTTCAAATTGAAAAAGTGTGTGCTGATCTTACTGCTCAATTTGTAAAACTTCAAACCTACTATCATCACACAGACTTAGAAGAGATTAATGCTTTGATTGCCATTTTATATCATTCGGGTTTGTGGAAAACTCATAGAGTGAATGCAGAGAAGCTATGGAGTTACGGAAATGGAGTGTCTTTCTATAGATGTGTGATGCCTTTCAAAAGATTTAATTTCTTTACATCATGCCTGTGCTTTGATGTAAAAGCTACAAGAAATACTGAAGACGAATTCTCCCCGATCCGAAAAATCTGGGATATTTTTATAAATAACTGCAAAAACAACTACAATCCTAGTATGATGTGCACGGTAGACGAGCAACTACATGGTTTTCGCGGACCCTGCAGTCGTCGTGTGTACATGAAGGCTAAACCAGACAAGTATGGACTAATGGCTAAAACGCTGAACGATGCTGAAATAGCCTACTTGATAAAAATATTTTTACTACCTTTTTCTAGTAGTATGTAGGACAATTAAGATTTTTATGTACCTCTGGAATAGAAAACGCGTTTCTATGCCAGCTCGAGATCTCTAAACGCGTTATCTATGCCCTCGGTACATAAAATATCGTTCGTAACAGGCACAGATGTGCTCATAGGTGAAACGGGGAAATTCGCACATCCGTGCCTGTTACGAAATATACTATTTAATAAATTTTTCACGCTTGCAGTACGGAAATCACTTATTCTTGTGTTTACTATTGTCCCGTGAAAAACTCGTTCTTGCCGCGCGCCTTCTCGCCGTTTTCTATGCCGCTCGAAGGTCGAGCGGCAGAGAAACTCGTATTTTCACGACACAACAGTAAACAAAAGACTAAGTAATTTCCTTGCTGCGAGCGTGAAAAATATTTCTCGTGTCAAGGAGCATAAAAACGCTCGTTTCTGCTCCTTGATACGAAATATACTATTTTTTAGAGATCTTTGCTATTCCTTACTTAGGAAAAACACATGGAGTTTCACCTAATGAGAGTGTGCCAGAATTTTTTTTTTTCCCAAAGTAACTGAACCAATACACAGAACTCATCGTACTGTGACCATCGACAACTGGTTTACATCGATCCCTCTATTAGAAAAAATGTTAAAAGAACCTTACAACCTCACTATCACAGGCACACTTCGCAAGAACAAACGCGAGATTCCGGATGTTTTGAAAGTTGCCAGTAAAACTGTTCCAGACAGTAAATTCTGTTACACAAACGAAATCACTTTTGTGAGTTACACACCGAAGAAGAATAAGATAATACTTGTTGTTTCTACATACATGTCGTCAAACGAAGTAACTGATGGTAAACCAAATATCATTCTGCATTATAACAAGACCAAAGGGGGCACGATACTTTTGATCAACTCTGCCACTCGTTTACAACAGCCAGGCGCACGTAAAGATGGCCTTTGCGAGATTTCTTCGGCATGTTGGATCAGGCTCGTGTTAATGCCAAAATTTTGCACTCTTGCAAACTAATCAATCAGGGTAAACCAGCGAAAATCAGCGCACAAAGCTCTCTTGAGGAGCTGATACAAAATCTTGTCAAACCCATGTTACAGCAAAGATTGACAAACATGCATATACGCAAAAACATAATTTTTGCCATAAGGGCAATGTTAGCCATTGAACCATCAGATTCAGAAGCAGCAGATGAAGTTATTATTTTGGAGAAACGTGTAAGGTGTCCGATTTGTCCTCGAGACGAAGACCGGAAGACTAAATTGGCCTATTCTTCATGCAAGCGTCCCATGTGCCATAAGCATCGTGCAGGTATTTGCACCAATTGTGCAGGTCGAGATTAGAACTGCAGTTTTTAAAAAATTTAATTTATCTTTCTTTTCATTCATTTATACATAAAAAACAATTTTGTAACTATTTTGACGCATTTGAATAAAAAAAAAAATGATTTTAATATAGAAGTATATGGTATTTGATTTCACCCAAAAATCAAAGTTTAATTTTGCAAAATAAAAACCTTTTTTTGAACCATCAATATCACAGTAATTTTTTTCTTGAAGTACAGTATCCAAAGCATGGAGTGATAAATTTCTAGCTAAAAATATGTAAAACTATTCCACTTATAATTTTTAAGTAAAAAATTCACTTTTTCCATTTTTTTTTTCCAATTTTTTAAACTAACTTTATTTATATAAATATCTATGATACCAAGTGGACTTCAGTAAACGTACTCCAAACTACATTCTATATAAATTTTGTGTGCAATTGTAGGATAGTGGCTGCGCAAGACTCGTCTGAACACGTTGGGGTATTAAATACCCCCAGTACCAGTTACGTATATTGGGAACAGTTAAGGGTTAAAAAAGTGTAAAATTAAATTCACTAGTGAACTCTTAAAACTTCCATTCCTGATTGATCGAAAATTTCATGATTAGAACACTTCTATAATTTTGTTATTTTCTGCCTTTGCTTTTAGCTCTTATTTAGTTTTCAATCCAATGACCTGGTGATTTAATCTCGATCTCGTCTAAATCAGTGAGGTGTATTTTTTGCATTTAAAATAATTCTGAGTCACGAATTTATCACTTTAACATGCATTCTTCATTGTTTAATTATTTAGTTATTCAATCAAAATTTGAATTTTCCATCTATTCACAAATTTTTCTATCCAGATTTAAATTCGAATATCGTAAAATTTGAAATTCTCTTCATTGCAATGATAGGATTTCGAATACAAATTTGAGAATAAATTCGTTTTGAAGAGAATTAAATAAAAAATACTTACGAAGCAATTCTACAATTCAAATTTCTGAACACAGTTCTTTTTTTTCGATTAATTACAATGATCAATTCTCTTAGAGTGCGGAAAATCTTAGTAGTAACAATTTTTCTCTGTGGTTCGAAACTCTGTGATTCAATAGCGTTTCGCTACTCACTATGTACTCGTATTTCAGAGCAGAAATTTGTATACTTCTCATAATCCTGAAGTTTCGTTATTTCAGGACTTTTGAAAATAGCCAGATTTTTCAGAATTCCTGCAATTTTCTGAATTCCGGGATTTTTCGGGATTCGCGACATTTTTTGGGATTCCCGAAATTTTCGGGGTTTTCAGGATTCCCGAAAAACTCGGGATCTCGTCCCGACCCGATGCGAAATTTCCCGACCTATCCCAACCTCCGAAATTCTCAATCCCGCACATCACTATAAACATTAAAAATTTTACAGCTAGCGTTTCGAACAAGTCAGAATTAAAATTTTTTGAAAAAAGTTAAGCAACTTTTTATGTATTTAGCATTTACTAAAATCGTCAAATAAATGATTAAACGCTTTGAAATGCTTTTCCACGTTTTCAAAGACTAATCACATGTGAAATCACATTAAAATGCTTTTCCACGTTTTTAAAGACTAATCACATCTGAAATCGCCCTATAGGAAATCTTGTAATAATCTGTAATTCATGAATTACAAAACTATTACAACCGGCAGGGTAGATCCCTATTCTACCAGCTGATCAACCTGATCATTTCTTAGCGCGAAACATATAATTTATATTTTTCTGGCATCTAACTTATTAAATGTACTTTCAGTGATTACAATTATGAAAGATCCATAGAAAACTTCAACTCTAACGCTGTCATTTTGGTAGTTATTCAAATGAAATGATCTGGATGATCAGTAGTTGGTACAATCGGAATCTACCCTGCCGGTTGTAATAGTCTGCAATTCATGAATTACAAGATTTTCAATAGGGTGGGTAGGTTTATCCTTGGTCTATGTTTCGCCCATCGATTATCAATTGACGGACGATCAATGCGCGTTTGCTAGGGAACATGAAGCACATGATTGCGACAAATGCATCAACATGTTACACAATTATACATTTTTATGTAATAAAGAAATTATATTTACTCTTGTATTTTCGTAATATTTTAGAGCGACGGAAGCGTCTGAGAACTGAAGACTCTCAAAATCGTAGAAGAGAATTTCAGGAGAGATTTAAACCAACGCGAAATTCATCCAGAACCAAAACGAGACAAAATTCAGACACAGGTAAGAAAATAAATGAATTAGGGAAAAGTTTCGAGGTAACTTAAAATTAAGTTTTACGAAATTTCAATGGTAAATAGAAGTTAAAGAATATATTCGGCATCCGAAGAAAATTTGCAGTAATCTATACATGTTTTTCTGTTTTTATTTTCTATTTTTTTTTCTTTTATTGGGTATGGGAATAAGTGTCGGCTGTTTTCGAATAGATGTCCTTAAAAATACTATTTTTGATTTCGCTTAGGTACATTTTTCGGAATTGAAAGGTGCATGGATAGGCTCTCGAACGCAGTAGTCGACATTCGTTTGAAACGTGAACAATATTTTTTTTTCGGTCTTGAATATGTCGACATTTATACCAAATAAGCATCATTTGCGGGAAGTTTTAGTTCATTATTTTATTTTAAAGAAAAGTGCTGCTGAAACATATCGAACAATGCTAAGTGTTTACGGTGATCATTCTCCGTCTGAGACGACTTGCAGAGAGTGGTTTAGGCGATTTTAAGATCGCAATTTCGATGTTACGGTTAAAAAACGTGAAGGGGCACCGAAAAAATTCGAAGATGGACAACTACGGGAATCACTGGATGAAGATTCAAGTCGAAGCCTAGAAGAATTGTCGGAGGAATTGAATGTTGACAAATCTACCATCGGTAAACGCCTGCACGCCATGGGAATGGTCCAAAAAGCCGGAATTTGAGTGCCACATAAACTGAGAGAAAGAGGGACAGTGAAAGACGTTTGGTGACGTGCGAGATGCTTCTCGAAAGACAAAAAAGAAAGAGTTTTCTGCATCGCATTATCACGGGGGATGAGAAACGGATATACTACGATAACCCTAAGCGACCGAAACATTGGATGATGCCAGGTGAACCAGGTCCATCGACGCCAAAACGGAATATTCACGCTTCAAAAGTTATGTTGTGCATCTGGTGGGATCAGAGTGGTGTCATTTAGTATGAACTCTTAAAACCGTCCAAGACAATCACTGTGGATGTTTACCGACTACAACTCATCTGTCTGAATCGAGCTTTGAAGGAAAAACGGCCGGAATGGAACCATAGACACGATCGCATCATTTTGCTGCATGACAACGCAAGACCGCACATAGCCAAGCCGGTAAAAAAAGATTTGGAAGGAGTCAAATGGGAAATCTTGCCCCACCTGCCGTATTCCCCAGACATTGCCCCTTCAGATTTCCATTTGTTCCGATCCATGCAATCGGCCCTTACTTAAGAACGGTTCACTTCTTATGAAAATATCAAAAAATCGCTTGATGAGTGGATCAAATCAAAAGAACCTGAATTTTTTCACCGAGGAATCCGTTTACTACCTGAGAGATGAGAAAAAGTAATTGCTTCCAATGGTGCATACTTTGAATAAAGTAACTATATTTTTTATTGTTCAAGTAAACAACAATCTTCATTCAAAAAACAGCAGAAACTTATTCCCATACCTAATAGTATACGATTGCTCAAAAATAATACTTCGGTATAATAGAGGAACGTTCAGAAAAGTTGCTAGAATCTATAACTATGAAATAAAGTCCCTTTTTTTTTTCACAATCGACACTGTTTCGAGTAGTCACCAAACTTTGCACACGCATTCTCGGTGCTTTCAAACGCGTCGTAGGCGTATTTAGAATACTTGATTTCCGATTATAGTTATAAAATGATTGCATTCATGTATCGCATCCTATTTGTTTTCACCATCGACTTATATATGGTAAATGAACCGCGTGTGTGCTACTGCGCATCCATTTCGTCATGAAAAGAGAGAGCAACAATCCATGAGTTATTGCTCTCTCTTTCAAGGCATCATCAGGGCTTTCTTATTGGCTGGCTAGGACCGTAACCTCACCTGACCAGCCAATATTGGCAAAGGTAAAAAACGGACAATCTCTCCTTCTCTTTCCACAACTGCCACAGCCGCGCAGGCAAGACCGTCGGTCCAGTTACCCTAGCAGGCTTCGTGGGATGATATGGGTGATATAACATCGCTTATAATCCCGTATCATCACATTGGTGAAAATTTTACCACAAACCGTAAACTTTAGAATGAAGTCGCATGGTTTGAAATATTTGTAATCTTCTGATCTTCAATCAGAATGAAATATCTACCCTACCGACGCATGTTTTGATGAATATTGTTCATTGCCGATTTTCTTGAACTATCCATCACATTTTTTAATTAAAAATGTTATTGTCTTAGTAACTGTAGGCACCCGTTGATTTTCTAAACATTTTTTCCGAATCGAAACTATGTGATAAGGCTTTTTCATGCTATGGGATGATACGCGATGATAGGTAATGATAAGTGATGATATATCATTCCACGAAACCTGCTGGGGTATATATGTCGATGGTTTTGACAAGGCCGCCATCTAGACCCATATGCGAAAAAGATTTCCACAATGCAGTGTAACTCAACCATAAAAAAAAGATTCAGGGCGTCTGAGCATATTTGCAATTAGTAGTAAAATAAAATATATTCGAAGATAGGCTCTAATAATGTCAAATGTTACTAACATAAATGAATAAGATAGGTAGGTTTAAGGTTTTTGTACAAAATTGACAGTTCATATTATTAGGTTACGTATCCCTGGCAATCAAACTTCAACCTTCCAAGGTTATAATTGGCTTAAAGTTCGGTTCTAAATTTTTTAAATGAATAAAATAGGCCTTGTGCACGATATTTTCGCAAGGAATGGGATGGGTTCGTCGTGTTTGATTATTTATTGGCAAATTTAACTGTCGGAACTATAAATTTTGCCTTTAATTGTTTTTTTTACACTTTTTATGGCTGGAATTTCCTTAATGTACACGTACATATGGATACCTTAAAATTTTTAATAAATAATATTAAAAATTAACACATCCTAGAACGTAGAGCGTGTCAAAATGATTTTTTCCCTAGCAAACGCGCGTTCACCAAACGTTCACCGAAAGTTGGTGAATGTTTGGTGAACGTTCGGTGAAAGAACGGCGAACCCACCTGATTTCAGATGTTTGGAGTGCTTAAAAACGTGGAAAAAGCGTTCCAAAGCGTAGAATGATTTATTTGATGAATTTAGCAAAAGTCGAGTATACGGAAAGTTGCTTACTTTTTTTATTAAATGCAAAATTGTGATTTGTTGTATTCCGGACACATGAAACTTCAGTCGGTAAAAACAGGTAAAAAGGTGCGAGTTATTACCGACTGAAGTTTCATGTGTCCGGAATACAACAAATCACAATTTTGCATTTAATAAAAAAAAAGGAAGCAACTTTTCGTATACCTGAATTTTGCTAAATTCGTCAAATAAATCATCCTACGCTTTGAAACGCTTTTTCCACGTTTTTAAGCACTCCAAACATCTGGAATCAGGCGGGTTCACCGTTCTTTCACCGAACGTTCACCAAACATTCACCAACTCTCGGTGAATGTTTGGTGAACGCGCGTTTGCTAGGGTTATTGACAATTAGTTATCTGCATCGTCTTTATAGTCTTATTGCGTTTTCAATATTTCAAGGAAATTTCAGCCATAAAAAAAGATAAAATAACAATCCGAAGGCAAAATTTATAGTTCTGATGTTTGAATATCCTGATATATAATCAAACATGATTAACCAATGCCATTCCTTGCAAAAATATTGTGCCCAAGGCCTTTTTTTCCACTTTAAAAATTTACAACCGAACTTTAATCCATAGGTTTACTACTTTTGTGCTAAATTAACGATTAGTATTATTGAGATACGTATTTGAAGATTATGATCTGTTATTCAATGACGGTAAAGACTTTCCAAAGTTTATGCAAGTTTACAATAAGTTATTTTAGACAACCTATTGTAAAGTAAATCGTTGATATTGAGATGTAAACGAAAATTAAGAATATATAAAGTTCAATGAGAGTAAAGACTTTCCAACGTTCGAGCAAGTGAAATAAAATATAATATTACCAAAAAGCGAGCATATCAGGCGGGCGGAGACCGCAGGTGACAGCTAGTAGAAATAATTAAAAATAAAATAATTTTCTACAAGAATTACCAAACTGTCAAGAAGACTCAGTATAAGTTTCAGGAATTGATTAATAAATGTGTGGGATGTTTTACGTCTTAAATACGAAAGTCATACTTTCTAAATATAAAGAACACGAGGAAAACTTACCAAAAATAATTAAAAAACTTTAAAAAAAACGTCATTTCCGAACTATCGATTATTACATGATTCAGTAATATAACCTAAAAATCTTATATATATTCAATATAAGATTTTTAGGTTCTCCATAAAGATTGTTATCAACATTATTATTTACAAATAATAAAATCGATCCCAGGAGCCAAATAGTCCAAAAACTTCAGTCATCTTCCTTTCTAACTATTTTTTAAAGCATTCGGTCCTTAATTGTGCCCCTCCATAGGAACTAAATAAAAACCAAATACATATAAACACCGGAAATTTTACAATAATACTTTAACAATTCACACAAACAATACTTTAACAATAATATGTGTTATTCCAATAACAATTGGAATAACACATATTATTCCTACATTCATTTCTTCATCATCAGGGGGAAACTTTCCAAGCGAGGTCACCGAAAAAAGTCATACCCTTTGCAACCGTTAGACACATGTCAATTCAAAAAATTCTTCTTACAATTTCAATGACAAAAATACAAAAAACTCGGAAAACATAAAGAGACTAGTTAAACTTTCTAATCGCCTCGACAGTTGGCGATAGAGTGAGCAGGAACGAGAATCCAAATCAGAAAAGATAAAACACAATAAACCTTCATACATAAACAAACCCAAACCGTATTTATTTATCGAAAGCATAAATGTACGCATCATAAATAGCATTTAAGTTATCGGTATCATTCTGCTTATTATTATTAGGATTTTTTAAATATAAATCATCTCGGAAATACATCTTTTGAAATAGTTCTGCTCTCTATCCATGACCTTAAAATTGTTCCAGTCAAAGTCGTGACCCGTTTCTATTAGTGGGTGAAAGCTACGGCCAAAATCTCTGACAGAAATCGTAGCGCTACCACTTTATTCCCGGGACAAGGAACTAAAATTGAAGAGAGAAATTTACTCGTGTCACATTCTATCGCATTCTTCATCTGTCAAATTCTAGTTTCTAGTCCCAGCGCCGAGACCATGGCGCTGCGATTTCTGTCGTGCATAGAAGTGAATGGCAGCTTTCACCCACAAAAAATTATTGAGGACACAAAGAAGCATTTAAACCCACTGCGTTCTAATACTTTTGGTGTCGATGCCTTTGATCTCATGCACAATGTTTGAAATGTATTGAAATGCTGTGCGTTTGAATCCTATTTTGTGTCCTTCAATAATTTTCTGTTTGCAGTGTTTCGAAAATTAGAAGTATTTTTGAATTTTCCGTAAAAATTTATTTTTGTTCCTCAAATACTGTTCTCCTGATTTATCTCTGCAGAATTACATGACACTCTTTTCAGTGCGCTCATTAAAGAGAGATGTTTCTGTGGACTCGGCTAGAGATGATTTACTGCGCGGTTTCGAATCTTCGGAGTATTCTAATTTCGGGAGTGACATTTACGGCGCAAACAGCAGAATAGACGACGTGGATGATTTTGAAGACCTGGATCCTCGCAGATCAACCAATCAAGTCGGTTACTCACCACGAGGTATTTTTGACGACATTTGAATTCGTTCGTCATGGAGGGAATAATATATCAATCATTTTAGCCCACTGTGCATTATCAGCATGATGGTTTTTATTAATTTTATTTTTTTCCTCGGTAATATAAAACAAAGATCCAGATAATGGAGCGATCAGTTACTGGCTTGTTACATTCATCTTCAATGCACGAATAATATTCAATTTGCCTTTAAAATACCCATGTACATATATGTGACGTGGAATAAGAAAAGGGTCCTATAGACAATATCAAATTATGAAAAATTGAAGAGAAACCTTTCTTCTTCCTCCGTTCGCAGGAGGTTGTTCGTATTTCCAATAACTTATCATAAGGTACAATGGATATACTTATGCATTCATCATAGCAACTCCTGTTACGTGCCATAGCTGATTAGGTCTGTAATTTTTCAAACTGATTTTCGAAACATAGAAGCTGAAATTGATTTTTGTAACCATAGGTACTTTTTCTGATTTCAAATCACATAAATTGTCTAATCGTAAGTCGAACATTATTTTCAAGACTCGTTTGGCACTTTGTTAATCCGTCTTTTGTTAATTATCTATTTGTTTGGAGTAGAACGAGAAGCATCTCACTCTGTTATCAATGGTTTTAAAACGTTTTAAATCCACGTGTAGTCTAGCTGAAATCATATGTAAGCATCGTGAACTCATTTTGAAACGTCATATAAAGCAGCATGTATTGACTACAGTATGGCTTCAACGTGTGTAGTCAACCCCTGAAATCATTGAATTCAGTGTGAAATCGCGCGTTAAAAGCGCCAGGGATGTAAGATTGCTCGTTTAAGTAAACAGTGATTTAGAGAATGAAATCGCTATTTTAACGTTGAGATCGTAGGAAATCCTAAAGCAGTGCTACTACAATTACATTTGACTACAGAGTGAGATGCCCCTCGGAGTAGAATAAAAGTGTGAAATAACTAGTAGTCGAGTAGAATTTGGAAAACTGTTTGAAAGTGTAAATAGTGACAATTTTTGAGAGTTAAGGGGGAATCTGGTGTAGGAGGCTGAGAAAGAGAGTGATTTTGAAGGGTTATTTCAAAGACAAGACAGAAATCAATCTTATCGACACTTACTGTATTTTTTAGTCAATCAATATTGTGCACAATAGTACATTTCGCATCTAGGTAAAAAATAAATTTCTCACGACGGTGTAAGTTATATCCCGAGCCGAAGGTAAGGGATATATCCACCCAAGGGATAAATTTATTTATTTCCATGGTGCGAACGATTTTTTTTTATCGTAGCGCTATGATAAAAAATCATTTTTGCGGAACCCACTAAACAAAAAATACTTGTTTTGTAAGGGCAGATGTGTAATCTTTCTCCTCATATAGGAAAAAGTAGTGAAAACGCTATACATGATAATAATCATCCAAAAAAAAGGAATAAACAGATTGGAAACAATTTGCCTGACCTACTATAATTAAAATTTAAAGAAAAATTTTTTGGGCGGTTCGGTGTCGATACTAGAACATCTAGTGGGACTAGCTCCTGCCACATGATAACGCACAAGCTATTCATGACTCTATAGCACGACAGAAGTGAATAATGGATATGAAAACTTAAACAAAATTGTCAAGACACTTGAAACCAGCATTCTGGCTGAAAAATAAAAAAATTATTTTTTAGACCTGCTACACCAGACTCCCCCCTTAAAAAAATGAGCCATGCAAACTTTTGCTTGTTACAACCTTTTTTACAATAACTGTACTGATAACGGAAAGTTTGTTTGTTCGAGCAACGAAAAAAAAGTTTACAAGAAATAATACAATTCAAATAATTTATTCTTCATGCTTTTGTATGTTTGGATAAACCCTTGATTCTACGTTGAAATTCTGTCTTAATAGTTTTGGCACAGCTGTAAATAAAATACGTCTTACGTTTAAGTGTTGACGGTTGTGAATTATTTGCTGTTTTTTATTACACAAAAAAGAATTGATTTTTTGTGTGAATAAGTAAATGTAAGGCAGCTATTATTTTAAGGTGTTAATAAAAATGATTTGATGACGCTTAAAATACTTTTGTGTTGGTTGAAGAATCAATAGACAAATATATGTAATAATGCGGTTTGTAGCTCACATAATTTTTATTGTTATCTTTTATTTATATAATAGGTAACTCTGTACTGTGAATGATGCCGCAATGGTTCACCAAAAATATAATTATCATTAATTATTCTTTAAATTACTTTGTGTTTGTTATTTGTTGCTCCTCAAAAGTTATAAAAGAGGGTAAAACAAATGGAAAAATTTTCCACTTGAAAATAACATGCCATAATACATCGCATATAAATATTTACGAATATAGTTATGTTTCTGGATTTCTTGAAATATAAGGTACATGTTGTTTTTTAACAAACACTTCTGAACATTATTCTAAACATTAATAATTATGATTACGTATATAAAGCACGTAACATTGACGGTGCTATATTGTCTTCATTATGATTATTTTTCGATAAAATTATCTACAAGCTTTGGAGCGTACAAGAAACACGTTTTCTAACAATTTAATGCAAATAATAACATGTGATGGAATATATAAACGAAAACAACAGTCGTTTTAAGTATCCATAATCTGTCAAGTAAACAAAACGACATAAAAAGTAATAATCGCAACCACGATAAATGTTACTAAATAGGCAATAGCTATTTTCACAACTTTAATTTTTTCTGCTCTGATATTATTTTTGTTTTTCATGGAAATATCATTTTTCGAATTCGACGAAAAAGTTAATGGCTCTAAAAGCAACATGCTCGAACTATGCTCTCTGCCTTCAATATCTAACTCGTATTTTTCAAATTCGACTGTTTTACACTCGAAATTCATACTGGAAAATCCGCGTCTTGAAATCCGGCCATACCCAAAATGACTTAATCTACCACGAAGTGAATGAAGATCAAAAGTTGGATAAAACACATCGAATATTCCCTGAGGACATTTAAGACTTTTTTCAGCTTTGAAAACTGGCATAAAATCGAAGCTCTGACTGGGTTGAAAGCAAATGAAACCGTTTATTGAAATCATGGAAACGGGTTTTTCAATGATTTCCAACTTTTGGTACACCAAGCGATCGGTGTGAACGGGGCTAGTACCCCGTGCAACACAGCGTCGGCAGATGATGATCCTTGCTGTTTCTGGACATATTTCCTCATATATGTGTTCCCTAGAGCGACGGTAAATAGCGCGTAGTTTTCTGAGCTTGACTTTCAAGGACTCCTGGCTGGGAAGGGAAATGAGTATGGACGTACTTGGCCGTCTTGGATATGCGTGTGTTTCCATATATTTTTGGTTGCTCTTTGTAAAATTTTCGTTTACGTGTTTAATACTCGTATTGCAAGAAGCTTCCAGCCTGGGTTTTTCTACAGCTAGGTTTGCTAAGCGATGGTGAACACACGCAAAGTTGTATCAATTCGAAAAAGGTTGAAGAGGGCTGCTCAGTTCCAGTTTCAGTTTTTCCAAATCGTAAATAACCTGCACATTCAAAAAATCGATAACTAGTTGCTGGCGCTAAATAATCAATCCACCATGGAAGATCTTATATTACCTCGAGAACAGTTGAAGCGCTCCAAGCTTGAGTGCGACAGCTATCTTTGCAGTACTTTCCATCCTTGTTGGTTAGTTCGGGCAATCCTCTCCAGTGGTTGGTGGAAATCTCAATGAAATGTTGAGAAAGTATCTTTTCTGTAGATTCTATGGTGTCCTGTAGCATCTCGTTACCTCCGATTATACGAGCAAAGTGCATCCTCGCTCGGAGAAAATATCCGAGAGGCCAAACCCATTCCTATAATAGTCCATAACCCGTATAATTTCTATTTTTATAGTACAATGACTAATGAATTGCACCGTGGAACAATAATAAAACAGTAGTTGTTACGAGTACAGATATTAGAAGACTACAAAATTAATAATAAATACACTCGTACGTCAGGTAAAGAGTCTTCTATTAGGTATACTCGGGCAGAAGTCTAATTAACCGTGATAAGCAGCCCTGATAACAAGGGGGGGGGGGGTAAAGGGGTATTTCCCCCCGGGACCGGTGTTTTGAGAGGGTCCGGTTTTTGGTGCTATTTTAGAAAAATTTCGAATAATTTGTAGAAAATCACAAAGGAATCTCAACTTGCAAGTTTCTTTAAAAAATTTAAATCTCCCAAATTTTTAACAATTTTTATCTATATTTTCGACGTTAAAGATGTTTTCTGAGCTGAATAACAATAAGCACCCAACCGTCGCCTTAAGGGAAATTTTTAATTTTTTGGCTTTTCGTTTGGCTAATTGTTTTTCATAGTTTTTAATCGTGTTTTAATGCAATACCTACAATTGTTGGCGCCAAAGTTTTTGCTCCTTTTTTTGTAAATTGATGAACTTAGGACATCGAGCGGGTATTACTGCGTAAGTATCGTAAAAAAATTTTTTGTGTAGTTTGAAATATTATAGCATTCTGATAACAATGTTTTATAGGTATAAATTTTTTACCCTTGACTTTTGCGCGCATAAATTGTTATTTATCATATTTTCTTTTGATCCAAATCTGATTTCTGAGGTAGCAGCTGACATTTCATAATCTATTTTTCTAAGGAAAAGTTTTCCTCAAGTATTTTTTTCTAATGCTCATATTACTACTCGCTTTGAAGCTGCGAAGAATTTGAAGAAAATTTTCAATTTTTTGTGGAGGTTTTCGAAACGGATGAAGAAGAGAACAGCAAATTTAGTCGAAAATACCCAGTGATTTATCTGACGAATTGTGGAATGAGAAATCATTCATCTGAAACATATTTGAGAGTGGATATTCAAAGTCGTATAACCGCCAATTTTTCAAAATTTGTTTTTTTTTTTTTCGATATTCCAAGCTGATGCCGTCATTCCTGTAATAAAAGCAAGTCAAAATTCGCAATAGTTTTGTTGTAAAAATTTATCGAACATTGAATTTCGGTAACTGGCGACCTATCGGCAAATAAAAGTCGTATAACAAGCAATGGAAACTTATGTAATTCAGTAAAGAAAAGTAATTCAATGTTGAAAGCCGTCAAACCGTGCGTTCGATAATATTGTTACATACATTGACAAACATTTTGATACAAGAAGCAATGTTATTTACAATGTTGTAAACAATAAAAACTGCGAATACAAAAAGAAAACGAATTAAATAATTAAATTTCTATCAACAATCACAAATAATGACAATAATAAACAAAAAGTGGAAATTTATTGGGGTATTTCGGTTATATAACTGCCAAAAACTAGATAAAACTTTCGCGAAGCTTTTTTTTCTTACTTTTATTTAGTAAGGCTAATAATTGATATATGACTTTCAACTGCCAGACCCCCTCGACTTACACGTGGCGAAATTTCAAGTGGCTGTGTTTCCCTCAATTTTAATCGTAATTGTTTCAAACCTTAATAAGTGACGTCTTACCTTATGATGAACAAACAATCGTAAGTTTTTCAAGAAGTTTTAAAAATTAAAATAATACGAGCTTTTTTATGCTCTCCTGCAAAAATTGAAAATGGTGGTTATACGACTTTGAATATCCAACCTTCATTTATTCGTCAAACATTCAAGAGGATCTCAAACCACTGAAACTTTTGAATATCATCAATGGCAAAAATTTGAACGCACTTTTTCCAAATGCTTCCGTTGCACTGCGAATCTTTTGTACTTTGCCGGTTTCTGTTGCAAGCGCTGAACGATCTTTCAGTGTGCTCTCAAGAATAAAAAATGACCAAAAATCGACTAGTAACCTTCTGCTTACGATTAGAGTCAGAGTTAGGTAGAAAATTGAATTTCAAATTTCAACATTATCAACACCCTCGCCTTAGCAAAAGCACGCAGAGCGTGTTGGAAGTAAGATTCAATAATTTTCAGAGAAAAAATTGGTTCATCGTGAAAAAAAACGACTGATAGGTAACAACGTACAAAACTTTCTTGTTATTCATATCTTCTGCTGAATGTTATTCTATAACTCTTAATTTTATATTACGAAAAGTCGGCGATGTATTTTTCGTTTGTACGCGTTAGATAATTTAGAAAATGTGTGTTCCTTTTCAATTTCGTTTAAATTATCTGTTTTTTGACAACAATAGAAATGTTATACATACGCAAACACTAAATTTTTCCTTATCATCCTTTATGCAATTTTCCTATTGAATAAACCTGAACTCTTATATTATGATAACTAAAATTTAGAAAATGATAAAGGGGCCCGTAATTGTCATACCCTGGGTCCGGATTTTCTGTCTACGGCGCTGGTGATAAGAAAAATTATCATATGTAAAAGTTATCGTTTCGCTCGTACCATTGTTAGTCTAGCAACGTAACGTGTCATGCCGATTATATTGAGACAGTTCAAATTCGACACGCTTGCAAGTGATTATACTAAAGAAAAAATATCGTTTTGTTAAAAAATCGTTTAAGTAGACTGCCTCTGAGCAGTCTACGTAATCAACTCAAGAGTGTATATGGAAAAGAATCATGCTATAATGTTCATATATCTGAACATATATATATATCTGTGGCTTCCCGCCATAATGACGAAACTAACTTTTTTTCGAAATTGAGTTAATGTAAAATTTGATATCTGTTAATGTTAATCTTTCCATAAAATGTTAATTGGGACTCTAATATCCAACATTCGGTTCGTTCTATCGACATTTCATAACCAACAAACTGCATTTTTCTCAGCACAACAACACAACTCAGCGTTTTCCCGGCATAAGGAATCAGTTCATCCGTCATTGTTTAAATCAATTTGATAATGATGTCTGTGTGATAACAGAGAAAGTCACTTATGCCATAAGGCTCATTTTAAATGACATTCTGATGACATTTTGAACGTTATGAGATGTGTGACTTTGTCTGTTATGGCGGAAAGCTACAGAATTTTTCGCGGACAAAATAAATGAATAATTCGACTGCATGGTACGATTGTTTTTTCAATTTAGCTATTTTTTGCAATTTTCACGCACACAACTGCACATAGCCTTTTTTCTCACTGTTTTTTCCATTTTTGTTTTGATCAGTTTTGATCAGTTTTGATGCTAAACACAGTTGAACATCAGCTGACTGCTGCCCCTGTCAGGCAGAGGACAATACTCACGCAATAGACAATAGTCATAAAATAGTCAGATGGATGCCAGGAATGTATTCTGACATCTATCTGACTATTTTATGACTATTGTCTATTGCGTGAGTATTGTCCTCTGCCTGACAGGGGCGCACACACGTCATAACACCTGTGGCTTCCCGGCGTAACTGACTAAGTCACAATTTTCAATAAAAAAATACTTTCTAAGCATATTTACGCGCACTCAACTAAAATATTTTCACTTACGCAATGCAATCAATAATTTCGTAAGAGAAAAAGGCACAAAAGTTTGCGAATTTCGAAAAACACTTTGAAAACTTTAAGGCTGGTTTTCTCGAAAACAGCTGTTAGTGAGTTTCGTCATTATGGCTGGAAGCCACAGATATATATATGACGTTCGACAGAAAAAGTATACAAAGCTATGAAATAAGACATCATTTTTGTGCCAGTCTCACAAAAGTTACTTACTGGTCCTTGATGGTAGTTCCAGCCATGAGCAACTGTCATATCATTCGAGTCATTAGAATTATCGTAGTAACCGTTGTAAGCCCAATCCGCTGGGTCCAAAGTCTTCATTCCAAGCGGGCCCAAAAGGATTTTCTCTGCATTTTTCAGCGCGGTCCAAGCGTGAATCGGTTTAAACAATTCTGGCGCCTTTGAAATAACGGAATTCAAAAATGGTCAGAAAGGGCTCCTAAGTACAGCCTGAACTATATCAGCAGATAATTTAATTCTATCAAATTTTCAGCTCTTGATCTCACAAACTGTTTTTAGTAGGTACGAAGTTTTTTTTATATAATTACAGAAGACACATGTGTAACTTTTGTTTCAAGTCAGAATTTCGGTGAAGTGTGTATGCTTATAAGCGTGTATAATTTATATGTTCGCTATACATTTTCTGACTATGATCCCAATATTGCGCAGTAGTCTATATGTCACATGGTATTCAAAATAAATACTCACAACCACCATTGCGATGGGAAAATTCGGCCTGAGTTGATAATCTGCCCAAGGCTGCGAAGCTCCATGAGAATCCTTGATGATTCCACGACGATGGATCAGATCTGGCCGAAGTTCACCTTCTGTCGGTTCTTCACTCACGTAAAAATACCTTTCGAAATTGGCAACGATCCTGTCCGCCCATTGTTTGTAACTCCAAGTTATAGTGGAACCTTATTATGAAAAGGAAATTGTGTTCAGCTTTTGAAAAAAAAAAAGATTTAAAAGCGTATAGTTAGCAATTAAACATGTTTCAACTGGCTAGATGTCCTACGACGCTCGAGAATAATATTTAGAGTTACGATAATTTCAGAATCTGTCATTATAAAAGCAACAGGAAATGTATAAGTAGTATTCAACAAACTATAAGACTTTTCCAATAGTTCATTACACGAAAGTATTCCTTTTATTCTCTCTAGAAAAAAGTTGTAAAGTTATCTGACCACATGCGTGTATCGGTAAGAGATCAATAATCCAACGATATTATCTTTCGGAAATTTATCGTTATTTTTATCGAAGTTCCATCACGAGGTTATGTAATTTAGAGTTAGAAATTTATCCATTCTATTCATTTTCCGCGTCAAATGTACTTAAAATTCCTGTGAAAAAATGAGATCATTCGAATTGGAAGGTTCAAAGTTCAAAATATCTTTTGAAATCTTAGGTATCTCTGTTTACGTGTGTATTTCGATGGCTCCATGCAGGTTTATCTTAAATCGTATGCACCGATTCATTCTATCGTATCTCTTTGTTACAGTATAGAAGAAATGACAGAATGAATGGGCGCCTACGAATTAAGATAAACCTGCACGGAGCCATCGATTTAATGATTTTTTAACAAAAAGAGAGATAATAATTAGGAGAAAAATAAAGTGTATGCCTGTTGTTGTTAATTACTTGGCATTCAAAGAAACGTAGAAGCACAAAAGTTAGTACAGCACGCACGTTACGCAAGAGTACATGACACGATTAACAAATTCTGCACGCATCGATACCATCTCTAGTAATTGAAAAAAAAGCTCCAATAGAATGTCTAAACTTGAGATTATTCAGATGTTGAAACTTAAGGGTAAGCACGCATACATATACTGTAAAAAATTTTCATAGTAAACTTTCAATACATGTATTGGAAGTTATTAATCAATACACATATGGAAGTTTTTCCATACTTTTTGTATATGGAATTAACCAAAAAAGAAAGAGCATTCGAATAAAATGAATGGGAAAAAAGGTACTCAGTAGAGGAGAAAGTTCCAAACGTGTACCTGTGGGAAATTTTCCATTCTCAGATCGTTTCCATACAACGTGCAAGAGTTTCCATACTTAGCGTATGGAAATAGCTATTTGTGCGACGAGTGGGAGAAGGAGAAAATAATACGTGTGGAGTTTATTGCGTGAGCGTAACGAGTGCGACAACCTACGAGTGGAATATTCTCCTACGACCACTAGTCGACCACAATATTCTGTTCAACTACCGTAAGAAATATGAAATTAAGCGAAAATAATCGGCCCGCCACGATACATTGCTGACAATGCACTGATGGATCGACGGCGGCCATCTTGGAGAATGGCCGTCAACAATCGCTTACACATATAGATTTTGAATACGTCGAAATCCCGTTTTAGTTGTAAAACTTTTTAAAAACAGTTTTAGATATGCACAATTAATGGCACGAATGATTTTCACGTCATCCTAACTTTGTATTGCGTTCTTCTAACTCCTTACCCCTCTGCCCGTACCCGTGGGAGAAGAACCTCATCTCCTACTAGTGGGAGAAGAAGATCTTCGCTCACGAACCTCGTCAACAGTCAGGAAATTTGACTTCGCCAACTCTCAATAGGGACGTGAAATTACATGTTCCTCGCGGGTGTTGAACAAAATTACGATCATTTTGTGTAGGGTGGCAACATTTTTTACCATCTCTGTTCTTCCTCTGAACACTCCCATACGGGAAAAGATTCTGCTTGTACAATTCTGCCAAAAAAGTCAAGACGCTTTTAGAAAGTCCAACAATTTCGATAGCGGAACCGTCTCTGGGAGTTGCTGGTAATCCTTTGTTTTTGGCCTTTTCGGAGGAACCCATTTTGTCCATCCACGTGCCGCAATTGACCTCACTACCACCAAAAACAAAACCAGTTTCTGGATGGACGCCGATTTGGTTATTGAAACCACGATCTGTCATGTGCTCGTCAATCTGTTTGCCCGCATTACGCTCACGAAAACACAGCCCTTGGAAATGAACTGTTAAAGCCTCTTGGATGACATCATACAATGATTGCTCCTACAAATTATAATTTTTTATTTCAACCCACGTTATTATACACCTAAAATCAGTTATTCATAAAGTTTTTTCGGTTACTCGTCAGAAATCACGTTGTAATCGCAAATTTTGGCGATAACTCACTGGCAAAAAAACAGTTTTACTTGATGAAAATGGATAATATCGAGAAAAACCTAAAATTTTTTTACATGTAAAAGTAAGTGACTAGTGTCCTTGTATTGTTCATGTATTTCTTTTTGTTGTAAAACTTTTGACGGAGCTCCTTGAGTTGAAGTGCTATTGCAGAAGTGAAATTACAAATTCAGCAAATTTATGACCAAAAATGGTGGCATTTGGCTGACAATGGCAGATGCCTGACCTTGTGCCATTACACGTGCCTAGTAATTGATACTGGTGGATTTTCATCATGCATTTTTCCACAATAACTTCATTGATTAAATTTGTGACAATAGGCATTTGTTTCTTATTTAAAGATCTCGAAAATGGCCAATAGTGGGCCTAAAGCTAGATGAATAAAATTGTACGAATCTAATGAATCGCATTCTTATAGTTTTTTTGAATAATATTCAATAACCGATTATTTTCCCGATTACGAAATGCGGCATTTGGTACTATGATGCCTGAATTTCGAGCGGAAATTCAAACTTGCCACTGATTTGGGGATACAAGAGAATATGGAAGCATGAATAACTCAAATATTGTTTCTTTATATTTATAAGATTCTCGAAAGGAAAAACTGTAGAGATGCTTCTAAAAAAAATGGCTAAACATTATTTTCCAAATTTCCTTGATAGAGTTTAGTCTCAATTGTCATAAATGTGGCACACTTCCTTCAGAATTTGAAAAACATGAAAATTTGAAATCATGTAAATATTAAAAAGGAGAGGGTTCATAATTGAGAAATTAGTGACTATTATTTATTTAAAATAGTTTGAGTGAGCTATTTTCGACATTTAGGTCTACGGCTTGACCTGAAAATAGCCTTATAGCCTGTATTTTTGTTGCTTTAAGCCAATCGGCCCAAATCACTCAGGTTATTCCTGAGATCTACAAGCCGTTGGAACAAGGATAGCTCATCAAAAATAATCACTCGTTCTTTTTATATAAAATATATTCACTGCTCTCTCGTAAATTAAGGAAGGAGTTAATATTTAAATTATGAACCTTATCCAAGGACACTTTAACCAGGATATGAAACTCATGTGGAGGAGGTAGTCAGCCACGTATCAGCAATGATGTCACAGTCGGAACAGTGCGCATAGACCAATTTTTGGCCACTGCGCATTCTGTTTTGATTGTGAAATTAACCAATGTAAACAAATGTTAAATATATAATAAAATATTGTTCAGTGACAACAAGTGCACTTGTTTGCCCAACCAACGAAGAAATCTATTTATTTTGACGATTTTCTTCAATTTTCTTCTCTCCTTGTGCAAGGAGTATTAAAAAACGGTAAGTACATAGCAAACGAGAAAATATTAGATAATCAAATCCTCAATTCAAACTCGATGACTTTGAATACTTTCCATAAAAGATCAAAGTGCCGACATGAAAAGTATTCAAAGTTATCGAGTCTGAATTGAGGATTTGATCATCCAATATTTTCTCGTTTGCTGTGTATTAAGCCGTTGCATATTTTTCAATAAATTGCGAATTTGAAAATAAATAATTTCCGCGGAAAATTTTTATTTTTATTTTTTATCATTCAAAATTTTTTATTCATCATTTTAATATTTTTGGAATGTTTTTTTTTAATGTGCCTTTATTTATTAAATTTTTTTTAATTCGTCGGGGTACCAAACCCCACAAAATTTGATGCAGCAAGTGCGGGTCGTTTTTTTCCCGTGATTACACTAAAAAACACGATTTTCAGTATATTATCACTTTTGCGATCGTAGACAACTGAATACGAGACAATCAAAATAAACACATATTAGCTGTCATTGCCAGCACGTGCGAGGTTATAAACGAGATGCGCAGACGTTTCATTTATTGCCGACTGCGCGCTGTTTTGCCCCCTCCTAATAAGATTGCCGGCATATTTCCTACCGTCGCTCTGTACAGTGAAAGATAGGCAATTTCATATCCTGGTTATAGTATCCTTGACCTTATCATTCAGGAGCAGAGATTTTATCTCTGCTGAGGTTGTATCCACTCAACCTGAGGATAAGGGGCTGTAATTGTTATAATAATAATCCTAATTAGTATGAACGAGGAATTATTCAAAGAGTAGTGAATACAATATAATAACTGAAATCCTTTAAATAAAATTTACAATATCAAGAATTTTAATCCTAATAGAAAATGGAACTACTTGAATGGAATACAATCAGAAATACGGACTATGGAGGAATTGCGAGGAAATCGCGAGCTAATATTTAATAAATTGTGAGATAGAAAGGGACTTATGAACTCAAACGGATCGTGAACTTTAAAGACACTGGCAAAGGCCCGGGGACGGAGTTCCGTGCTTTTTGCGTGCTCTTTACGTCCTTTTTCCGTTCCATGCTGTTTTCTCAGCAATTATTATCAAAATCCTATACATTTTTCCCGGAAATTGCTTTTTGGAGTGTTATGTTCATAAAAAATCAATTTTGACTTAACAATTTATAAAGAATTTAATTTTTTATGCCAAACTGACTTTACACAAATTTATCCGGAATATTCCTTACCGACTTTTTTGCTTGACAGTTATCATGCGATCACGGATTTAATTTTTCGACTTTTTTAATTATTACATGTAAAAATTCAATTATCAACTATATAATAACGGAGAAATTGACCTTATTTATTAAATGTAATCAAAAACAAGACATTCCAGCATGAAATTTAGGAGCATTTATCAAAGGGAAGAAAAGGCATGGAGATGGAACACAATGAGCACGGAGTTTCGTGCTTTTTGCGTGTCTTTTGCGTCCCCGAGCCTTTGCTAGGGGAATTTGTGAATTTAAAATAAGAAGTTATTGCTTTTTTGTAAAATTCAGATTATAGAAAAAAATGAAATAGGAATTGGAATTGCAAAGATTACGAATAGAATTTTTAAGGATTTGGATAATAAAGAGTTTAATAATGAATAGGATTCTAAAGTCAAGCTAGGGTTTACTTTAAGAAGGAATTAGTACATCTGAATAGAAGAGAAGTGTGAATAAGTAACGGGAGAATTAGAATTCCCAAAGCGAATTTAGCAGAGAAATGTAATTTCATGAATGTTGCCAGAGCCAAGAACAAACCCTCCAAGAACGGAGGGTCCTTTCCAGTGTTCGACTAGATCAAGGAATCTATTTTCTTAGGCGTCTTGCCTACCACACGGGTTACTTTAAGAGGGTTGATTTCTATTGATTCCATTGATCTGGCTCGTCACACAATAAAACTTACAACGCATACTAATTGTAAGTTGCTCAAAAAAAGCTCTAAATTTTTTTTGCCTCTTGGACATTGTAATTGACAACTACCTTTAGGTGTCTTAAGGCCCATCATGTCTTCTTCTTTAATAATGCACTACATTTTTGTTAATCTCATGAAACAATTTTTGTCATTCATTTCACTCAAAGCCTCAATCCGATATTATAATTTTTCCTGAGAAGCTGGTCCAAATATTTACGATAAACTTCAGTATGTTTCCAGTAAAATTATAATAAATAATGACGAACTGTATTTTGTGATACTGTCTGACCGTAATAATTGAGTTGGTTTTATAAAAGTCTTTAGTAGCAAATATCATAGATTTAGTGTACGAAGTAACATTTTTTTTAACGAATAATTATTTCATAATCTCTTAACATGCTTTTTTAGTTATACATAAATAATCTTTATCACTTTGAATTTTTTACGTTCTGCCATCGATTTATAAAGTTTTACTTTTGCCACGTGGTCTATCAAGCAGGCACCCAATTTTTAGATAAAAAAACTTTGTTAAATGAAATAATGAAATTTCTTCTCCTTTGAAGCTTCTCCAAAAAATAATTCCCTAGAACACGATAGATGTCGTAACCTTGAAAAAATACGTAAATAAAAATAGTGTAACTTGTGTATTTTCAGTATAAAATAAACGCTACTGTATATCAAATAAGATTTAAATCTTACTACTTGTCCAGCGGGCAACGCTGGCGAATCATCAGTGGGAAAAAGCCTTGAAACTTTGTCCGACAAAAGTTTCAAACCATTCGGCACGTCGTTCACATAACATTGGATCGAGTAAAGCCACCACCATACTGCATCACGACAGTTGAATCTACAATCGTTTGGAAAATTTTTTCTTTTGCATGATCTAGACATCGTAAAAAATTAGGCAATCGACAAAAATTTATTAAAAAATGTTTGACTTAAAATTGAGTTAGGAGATGATCTCCTGAGTTGTTATTTGATACGTTAAAGATTAGTAGCTTTTTTTTCAATTTCTGAAACGTTAAGCTTTCTCATATTGGTTTCGTTTGCTTGAATTCAAATCAACAATACCGAGCATTGTCGCCTTTGTCAAGGAGATTCGGTATGAGGCCATGTCTGAGCGTCGCAGCGAATCCGAGTATGATGAATCTCGCTTCAGAATGACGATTTGTCAGCAAAAATAAGCCTCTTAGGGCGATGAAAGTGTCACGTCCCCAATTCCTCATGTACCCTGTCGTAAAATGTGGCAGACCAGCTGACATAGTCAAACAAAGTTGCTCTTCTTTTCCATCGATTTTACGAGTTTTGGGTTTCGGTGGACTCAGGTTTGGAGATAGCACGGGTAACTGAGAAGATTTTACGACGCCACCGACCTGGACCGATACCAGGGAAAGATACTTCACGAAATTTGATCCCTTTTTGGTGAAACTTAAGAAACCAAACAATATTGCTCTCAAAATAAATATAAGTATGAATGTAGAGTAAATAATGGGTGTAACTTACTCAGACATCAAAGAGTAACATCGATCCAAAAGAACAGTGTAAACATGCTCAATGATGACATCAAAGTAACTTGGCACTAAATATCGAGGAATCAATGAAAATGGTTCGGTAGCTTTTTGAAGCCATTCCCCAAGTGCATATGTCGTTTCTGCTTCCTTCAAACGTTGCCAACTGTAATCTTGAACAATAAATTTTTTCCAATAGTGATGCTTAGCGATCTTACTTTTAAAGTATTTAACTAATAGAAAAAACTGAAGACATTGACAACCGACTTGATCCGTTAGTTTATTTTGCCGTGTTATCAAATGAAAATTGTTGATGACTGAGCTAATTTATAAGTGATACGATAGTATAAATTATTATAATACACTGGAACCCCGGAACATTTACATGGCTTGAAATGAAGCGGGCGGTAAACAAACCGGAATAGTTACATTCTTCTCCATCCCCTCCACGCCGGCAAATGAGAAAATATTGAACGTTTTCAAACGAAGTTACTTTGAAGTCAAAGTCTGAATGCCTGTGGCAAGTATAGGCCTCATATTGAAACTTTTGGTCATTGAATACCTGCCGGAGTATTCGAAAGCTGCACTGCAAATAGAAAATTATTGGAGACACAAAATAGGATTGGAACTCACTGCGTTTTAATACTTTTATGGCGTCGGCGCCTTTGATCTCACGCAATCTCCCTCACAAAGTATTGGAATGCTGTGCGTTTGAATCAACTTTTGTGTCTTCCAATAATTTTCTGTTTGCAGTGTGAAAACTTTCTGGCAGTTTAAACTAGTTGAGTTCTTGTAGTGGCCCTAGTGATTTGGAACCTTATAAAAACCGAATAATAAAAATTTTCTTATAAAAATTTTCATAAGGTCGACCTAATTTATAAAAATTGTTTTCAGTTGTTTAGGTTATACGTATTTTTTAGTATATTAAGTGAATAAAACATCTTCATAGGCATATAAATCTAAAAAATCCGTCATTATTAATGTTTCGTTTTTGCAGACATTTGCAGAAATGGTTTCCACCCATATTTAAAGGATTTTCACAATAATTCGCATTTCAGAAAAAATTTCATGTAGCCACCTAGCGAGCACGAGTGTACAAACCAACTAGCGCGTGCGCGTTAGATGTGACGCGCGTTGATTTAAATTTCTAATAAAAATTAATTTCATATGAAAATTATATTTCTTATAAAAATTCACGATTTTTCATAAGATTGGGACATTTCTTATAAAACTTCCACAGTATATAAGAAATGTACTGGAATAAAATATTTTCTTATAAAAAATTTGATATTTCTTATAAAAATTGTCACTGGTTTTTACAAGAAAAATTTTTCTAAGAATTTGTTTTTCAATATTTCTAATGAATGTTTTTTTCAATTTTTCGAAAAAAATATTCGAATGAATAAAGTTGCATTCAGAATGCATTGGAGGAACTAACATTAATGAATAAAAAGGAGAAGTATTTAAGTAACAAGAAACAATGAGTGTCTGGCTAAATTAAACGCTAAATATTCATTTCAACTCGCCATGAACATCTCTGTGTAACATTGATGAAACTGTATTCACTATAACAGCAATTGAATACTTTGTGCGGCTGCTAATTCAACATTGTCGAGAAAAAACTTATCGGAGTAACGTTTGAACACCTTCAGCAGACATCAAATATGTGGCATTCAGCTACGTTGTCGGCCAACACTCGTGGTCAGTATTGGCTCGTTAATACCGCTGGAAGGTGTTCATAGTCATAACCTAGCGTTGCGACTTTCGATACTGTTCATTACTCCACAGAATATTCAAAGACTTTTGATAAATATGATGTTGCAGAGTATTGCCGTAGCAAAATATTCAAACTCACGAACGGTGAATCAAAAAGTGACAAATTCGTAATAGAGCCGTATTAAACGACGCGAACTTCGAATACGCTCAATATTTTCACGTTTGCTGTGCGTCTTTTCACAAGATTCCCGCTCCAAGCGCATCTATCTCTTTATATCTCAGCTGCGTTCCAAGCGCTGTAGTGGGGATGAGGAAAGCGAGGGGAATGTAACTAACGCGAACCTTCCACATGTAAATAAAGCGGAATGTAACTCAAGTGAATTGTAACCAAAAGAGGGTTCCCAGTGTATGTCATCATAAAATGTAATAAAATCATCGTAAAGAAGTTGACATCATAAAATGTCAACTCCTGTTTATTATTTCACTACCTCTGATACTTCAAGAACTAGTCATCTCGATTGGGGAATTATGGTAACGTCGAACACGTTTAATTTTTTCGTTATAACCCTGGTAGTAGTGTTGCTCTGTACTTATGAGTCATGTATGGGACAAGTACAGGGCAGGTACGGGGCACTTTTTTTCCGCTCAAAGTTCACTAAAAGAGACTTTATTAAACTTCAGTTATATTTTATTTAGGTATCGCTTAATGTTTTTCAGTGAAATTATGGGAACAAAGTTATAAATTTGCAAAAAAAAAAAAAAATTGTCATTATTGCTGTTGTTTTGAAAATACATGCAAATATTGATTTGTCTAGAAGGATGTCGAAATACTTGAAAAAAAAAAATTTATACGTATTTTCAAAAACAGCAATAATGACAATTTATTTATTTTGCAAAGTTATAACTTTTTTTTATAATTTCACTGAAAACCATCAAGCAATACCTAAATAAAATATAACTGAATTGTAAGAAAGTCTATTTTAGTGGATTTCGAGCGGAAAAAAGTGCCACGTACTTGCCGTGCATGATTCATAAGTACGGGACAAAGCTACATTACATACATTACATACATTCAGTAAATGTTTAATCTTGACGAACTTCGTTATAAGAAGCAATATTGCATTGATTTGCAATAAAAATACTTAACAAATTCAACTACACTACATTTGCTTGAGAACGACCACGAACTATTAATTGTTGAAACGTCAAAGGTAGTATAAGAAAAATCTCGAATCAACCAAGAATCAGAAAAAATTGAAAAAATTTGTACTGCTTACTATTAAATAGAACACATTACACGCTCAAAACAAATATATTTACTATACTAACCTATTAACCAATTGCCGTCTCTCAAATTGCAACAAACTGGATGACCCAAGTCATTTATCGGACGAATTTCATCAAGTAAAGACATTATTCCTGAAAAAAGACTACTAGAATTGTATACGGATTGGCACAAACTTGAGGAGAAAATGTTTACGGACATCGTACAGACGTTGTCTGAATGTATTTTATATGTATTAAATTTAGACAAGTTTTTATTCAGGAAAGTTAGATGATTGTTGAACAAGAATAAGAACCAGTTTTATTTGAAAAAAATTCATTTTCACCAACCCTGGAGTCCAGCGTAAACCAAAGACCCATAATTAGGGATGTTATAGACCCCGAAGCGATTGTCAGTTTCATCACGCTCTTCCTGATCACACCTATAAAGCGCTAGGTTCAGACTCTCAAAATCCATTTTAGAAATGGTAGCCTGCAAATCTGAGTCGTCTGATGATGTTATTGCGGATATTGTGTTCTGCAATTTCAACAGCGCAGGTTTGATATTTGCGTGGAGAGATACCCTAGAAAAATCATAATTTGGTCAAAATTCAGGCATTCATGAGTTTAACTAGTAAGTTCATAAGCAATGTAATTTAACGACAATATGAAATTTACTCCTCTGGAGTAGAGTTAGTGTTCAAAAATTTTTTTCTCGCATCATTACCAGTTTTTCGGGACCACATTCGCTCACACAAAGGTTATTATATTACATACCATAGCTTTACAAAAAAAATTCAAAGTGAAGAACTTTTTATCACACATGTGTACTCCTGAGGATTTTGATCTGCGAATTTCAAATTCAAGATCGAAACAGCACGAACCTCAATTTGTTTTCGTCATTTTCAAAACATGGTAAAATATCATCAAGAAACCCAGTAGGGTCTAGAAGGCTAAGAAAAAAAATAAGTAGCTAGAGAGCCGACCGAGTCTCTATTCCCGAGTTGGAGCGATTCTGGCTTACCGACACTCATATTTTGGGAAATATTTCATACTTACGGAATAGATTCAGTTTCATGTGATATTAGTGTTGACACTAGAATTTTTTCCCTTTCATTTGAACCCTAACACTTTACGATTCGCTCCTTTGTTCACTAAAGAAAACAGAGAAACAGTTTTCTTTTTTTCACGAACATTGAAAAATTGATTCAGACTTAGCAGAAATGTGTGTCAGAATCCGCTTTCCGGTGTACTGGCGCTCCTATCGGATGTTTTGGGAAACTCCAGTTTTGATTGGGTAGGCTTAATACTTCAATATGTATATATTTTTTTACGTTATTTTAAAAATAAAACATTCTGTAGAATATCATAAAAAAGTACCAATCCCTAGCAAACGCGCGTTTACCAAACGTTCACTGAAAGTTGGTAAATGTTTGGTGAACGTTCGGTGAAAGAACGGTGAACCCACCTGATTTCAGATGTTTGGGGTGCTTAAAAACGTGGAAAAAGCGTTCTAAAGCGTAGAATGATTTATTTGATGAATTTAGCAAAAGTCAGGTATACGGAAAGTTGCTTACTTTTTTTATTAAATGCAAAATTGTGATTTGTTGTATTCCGGACACATGAAACTTCAGTCGGTAAAAACAGGTAAAAAGGTGCGAGTTATTACCGACTGAAGTTTCATGTGTCCGGAATACAACAAATCACAATTTTGCATTTAATAAAAAAAGTAAGCAACTTTCCGTATACCTGACTTTTGCTAAATTCATCAGATAAATCATTCTACGCTTTGTAATGCTTTTTCCACGTTTTTAAGCACACCAAACATCTGAAATCAGGTGGGTTCACCGTTCTTTCACCGAACATTCACCAATTTTCGGTGAACGTTTGGTGAACGCGCGTTTGCTAGAGATGCTATCATTGATCAACCAAAAACAACAATTGTCAAAAAGGAAAAAGCAATTCATCGCAGAGCTTTCCTTTTTCTTGTAGTTATCGTAAGAAACGTGGTCATATCTGGAGCGAATGTAGAAAGAGAGCGAATGACATGAAAAATAGAAATATTCATAATGCAAGTACCACGACTGTGCCATGGGGCGATAGCGACTCGATTAATTTTTGTTTCGCAGTATTTTCAAGTTCTCATACAGATGACAGAATTAAATGGTCTTGATTCCGGAGCTACGGAACATTTGATCTGCAGTGACGTCGAACTGTCCAACACAAAGAAACTCGACAAACCAGTAAGGATCAAGGTCGCAAAATCCGGATCATATCCAAAGGCCACAATCATTGGTGAGGTTCAACTGACAACCAAGGTAAGTGGAAAAACAATCTTAATCACAGTCAAGGAAATATTTTTACTCCCGAAACTCCAGTATGATTTGCTGTCTGTGAGAAAACCCGAAATGAATGGTTCCCAAATTATTTTTGAAAATGACCTTGGTCGAATCATAAAAGGAAATCAGATTGTTACTATCGCTGTCAGAAATGAGAGTCAGTTGTACGAATTGAATTTTGGAAGAAAAGTTTCTGCAAATCTTGGCACAAAAAATGAAGAATTTCTTTTTTTTGGCACAGAAGAATGGGACATCTGAATTTCGAGGACATCAAAAGGATTCAGAGTCAAACCAGTGGCATGAAGACGGATTTTTCAGGTGAAAAAGGAGGATTATGCGAAGTGTGCGTCGAGGGAAAACAGGCTGCCCTTCCTCACAACCAGGAACGAAAACGTGCAACACGACCACTGCAGTTGGTGCATAGCGATCTCATCGGTTCCATAAGTTCCATCTCACATGATTCAAAGAAATATGTTCTCACTTTCATTGATGACTATTCTCATTTCACCGCAAGTTATGACTTGAATTCAAAAACTGAAGTTCTGCGTTTTTAAAAATTTTCCAGGCCATAGTAACCGCTCACTTTAAGGGGGTCGTCTAGTGTGAAGGCCGTATTTTTATGCTTTTTTTGACAGTCATTATTAAAAAAAACCGTTCAAGTAAGATAGCTTTTGAATTTTATTTCTTTTTTCGGTACATTTGAAAAGTATTTTTTAATTTTTTTAAGCCAATATATTGAAAAATATCGGAGATACACAGCTCAACAGGAAGACGAAAAAAAAAAGTTGCTCAACTGCTGCCATGATTCCGGGCGTTGTAGTTATCTGAAACCAAAAAACCGAACGCCATTTTATTCCTGAGACTTCAAACTGCAAAATGACCTAAAAGAAAATTTGAATTCTGAAAAAAAGTATTTTTTTGCAACAACAAATAAAAAACCTTAGTTTTTTGGCCATTTTTCGCGTCTATATAATTGAAAAAAAAAAAAAAAAAAAAAAAAACTAACGAAGCAATCTTAATTCTTTTAGGTTAATTTGTAGTTGGACATGTACTGAAGATGCTGTAAAAATTTGATCATGAACAGTGTAAAAGTTTATGAGATATCGTAGCAGCAGTTTTGAAAAAACGTGTTTTGAGAAAAACGCGTTTAAAGGTTGGTGTATGTTATTCATAATAAAATAATTGTCTTACCATCAATCTGCTATACCTGGACCATAAAGTACCCCTTCCTCTTCTTCAAAAAAGTCATGCAAGGCCCTTTTCTCTTCTCTGTTCAATATCCGGGCGTGTTTAACGAAATCACTTAATCGTTTCTCCGAGCGGTCGATGCGAGAATCGTTGCGCTTTTGGACAAACGCTTGGGAATTCAGGCCAATTTTTACTCCCATGACTTCCATCACCTTCAGGATAGATTCGAACCATTCATTTAAAATCTGCACAGCAAGAAATGTGGCGATTTCGAGAGTTTTCGCACCGCAATGAAGATGCTTCGGAGCAAAGGTCCAGATTAGGGAGTTTAGTGACTCATTATTATTTTGAGTCTCCGCTTCCAAGCACCTGTTCAATAAATCTTCTCTTGACAAATCTGCATAAATCGACTTGATAACTTTCTGAACTTGTTCCGAAAGAGGCTTTTTATCGTGTTTGTATTAATCAGTGATTCCCAGAAATTCAGCTTTACGCCACTGATACCAACTGTTTTCACCAGCGGGACAGTTTTGATGCTGGGGCTTGTCATCAGTCGAAATCTTGTGATAAAAAGTGGCCCAAATTTCTTTTTTCATTTCAGCAGCGGAATCTGGGTGTCTTCGAATAGCCAGTCCATAATATTTTGTCAAGTCACCAATTACTTTATCAGTGAGTTTACCCTCACCTCTTCCGCCTATGCCTTTATTATCTTTCTTTGCCTTTCTGAGCCGGGTTCCCATTAGTTTTTCAACATGTCCGACACATTCTTTTTTGACAACTTTTTGATTTTTTTCGTATTGTTCTGCGTCTAAAATACCTTTAAATGTCTTACTGTCACCATCACCAATATACGTTACATATTTGATGCTATGTTTCTCTATTGAACGTGTGAACATTTGAACGATTGCATCTACCTCCATTTTTCCAGAACTCTCAGTATGATTTATCGTACAATTTTCTTCATGGGAAGCGAACCATTCTTCATATCCTTGTGCATCATCCACCTTTTTTGTTTTCCACGAAAGACACCCTTGACAAAAACTACTCAACACACACGTATCCACTACTTATCCGGTACATTTTGCAATCAGTGTTGAGACGCCAAATAAAAATGAAAAACCTCGCTTTTTCCAGGTTCCATCCCCCGAGACTGTAAATTCATCTTCTGGTTTACCGGCTTTTTTATTTAGCTCTTTCTCTTCAATAACCGCTAAAGACAATGCTTTTGTATAAACGGCCGAAGCAGCTTCATATATATTATTCAATATTCCATAATAAGTATTTCGAGCCAAGCCTTGTCCTATTTCCATAAGCCCACAAAACATTTTCAAACCTTCTAAGCCGAGCCCTAATAAACGCATGAATAAAACGATGCGACGATTGATTTCGAATGCATTTTTTATCATAGGGCATGAGTCAATCAGTTTTGTCTTGGCACACTTGCATTCCATAGAAATCTTGAAACCCAGGCCTCGTATACCACACTGTTTGAAAGTCACTTCACTTTTGCAATTCTTGCAAACGACGAACGAAGAAATGGCTGAGAAAACACTAACAAACTCCAAAATGCAGTAAACTAGGGTGGGTTTCAAAATTCTTCTTTGGACCAAGTTTCTTCGCTGACGTAGATGCGAATGACGTTTCACTTCTCGTAAATCTATTTCCAGTGAATTTTCTTTCCCTACTTCGATTTCTATGAACTGGTTTTGAATGACTTCCTTTATGCACATTCTCCATTTTCACTTATTTTTGAAAGTACATCGCTCGAGTAAAATAACGAATACAACGATTGAAACTGAGTCGATGCCAAGGAGAAACTGATCGACCCTCAAAATATGTATACATTTTGAAACTGTTTTTTTAACAATTATGGGTACCTCTTATTCGAGCTTATCTGCCAAAAAGCAATTAGGCTAGAATATATTAGACGCGATAGCCAGCGCTGCGTCTTCCCGATAGCGCGCTCCGCATACCTGCTCCGGTTTACGAGTGCAACTTGATAACGGCTTCGAATTTTCAAAAATCCATTTATACACGTCTTCTAAACATGTTTTAGACGTGATTTATGAAAAAAAAAAAAAAACCGATTTTTTTGACCCGTCACACTAGACGACCCCCTTAACTTGAAAATAAGTCGCTGCAGGTGTGACAATGGCCGGGAATACACCTCGAAGGAGAGCAAGAAATTCTTTGAGAACAGTTTGAGTTCACCATAAGGTACACCCCTCGAAAAAATGGCGTCGCAGAGTGGATGAACCGCAATATTTTGGAAAAGGCCAGATGCATGTTACTAAATTGCAAACTTGGAAAAGTTTTTTGGTCAGAAGCTGTTCAAACTGCGGTCTACATTATCAACAGAAGTCCGCCTTCAACCCTGAATGGCAGAATTCCTGCTGCACCATGGTACGGGATCACACCAAACATAACAAAACTGAAAGTGCTAGGATGCATCGCTTACTTGAAATTACTGAAGCAAATTCTCCAAGGAAAATTCGATTCAAGATCAATCAAGAGTTATTTCCTCGGATACTGCCAAATGGATACAAGTTTTGGAATCCAGAAGAAAAGAAGATCATTTTTGGCACAGATACAGTATTCAATGAACCATGTTTCTCATTTGATGGTTTGAGCTGTAAGGAATGGATCAATCACGAAGAAGATGAAGACTTCAAAACCCCAAAATCACCAAAGAGGTCCAAGTAGCAGACTCTGACTTCAACCGGCGAAGATGACGACGAAGATGGCCATCATGGAAAGACAGAAAAAGAAGGAAATGTAGAAGAATCCGAACAACGTCGAGAATCTACAAGAAAAAGACAACCTCCTCGTTACCTTGAAATTACCTTGAAGTTGCTTCCCCGTTACGGAGTGGAAAGTTATTTTCGAATCCTCATGTACTTTCTTGATCATGTTTTTGAATCAAAAATATGATGAATGAAATTAATATGAGTGTAATAAAATCAGTTGTGTACAATATTCCGTGAAACTGAATACTAGGTAGGTTTATTCAGGGGGGGTGACAAGATCCACATCGGTGGCAAAGAAATGACACGAGTTATAGGCGGTGCTACTGGAACAGACGACGAAAAACCCCTCTTACTTCACTCCTCACCCAGCAGCGCGTTTGTTCCCCACCATCCCCACCATTCGTACCTATAAACTTTTTCTTTTTTTTAACATATTTCTTCCATTTTACAACCGCATTTCTCGCCACTTTGTCGGTTTTGGAGGGGAAATTGAAGAGGTACAGTTTTGGCGGAGATGGCCAAGGAGAACAGTGCAGAAGAGTGGCGGGGCGGATGGAGAGGAAAAAAATTCTCCGCACATACTACTAGTGCCACGTAGTGGATGTGTTTTTTCGTCGCCACCAGCTTTTATAACGCAGCCTAGTTTTCATAACGCGCCCCCCTGGGTTAATCTGAAATCGGCCATGGCCGCAAAAAAGGGGTGGAGAAGAAAAAATGTGGTAAAGAGAGAGAGAAAGGAAAGAGTGGGATAACGACGGGTATTACAGGTCCTCAAAGACCTGCAATGCCATGAGTAACCGAAAAAATAAAAATAATATAATACTTTACCGGATCGCAATCACTGATCCAGGTTGAAAATTCACGAAATTGAGCTGCGTGATTTTGTGATCGCCGGAATCCACTTTTTGCAAAGCTGTTGAATCACAAAGTTGAATGTGCTCCTTGATATTTAATTTGTATTCGGATAAACCGTTTATGAATTCTTCATCTTTGACATACTTTTGAGGAAAACTGAAGGGTGATGCACTTTCTCTGAAAAATTTGGAAAATTAGTGGCATTTAAATAAAAAATTCAAGGGTCGTATATAAACTACCAGACTCATTTTTTGACTCAAAGACCCGATTGTTTTTCATCGTTCCGTGCGAAGCAACAATTTATTAAAACGGAAAAAAACTCTAATTAATAACGTTTCCATTGCGAATGAATGTTTTTTAAACAGACAGAGTATCTTTTTTTTTTCATTTTCATGGCGTTCCTTTTGGAGTCTGCTACTAGTTGTTTACAAAAGCTCTTGAAACACATTATCTCACGAATGTTTGTAGACATTTTATAACTTTCGTTGGAATTAGCGCGTAATTTTCCCTATCAAGGTTTGTTAGAGAGTCAGGAATCGATACGGACAGAATTGCAGCTCCTATATAATTTTTGTAAGGGGACCTGATACGAAACAATTTCTCACAAATAAAATTAACAAACACTCTAAAATCAAGAAAATACTTTCTAATCTAAAGTAAAAAATTTATGGTTGGAGTCCGAAAATTACTTATCGTCTTCTCGAGCAAGACTAGTCTCAAGAATGATCTCTTCAACCACACCCTCGACTCTCAAAGGTCTCAAATGACGCCTTAAGTCCATGGCATTCGTGTCAGGGTGTTTAAAAGCTGTAAAAGCAACGAGGATGACACTGTCGTGCGTCAAAGGCGAATGCCTCGTTACCGCGACAACGTCAGGGTCCATTTGATCGACGAAAACCTGGGTGAACTCGTTACGCCCTAGCCATTCATGCAACTTGTTCAACGCTCTTTTCGCCAAGATTATTCCCGATTTTGCATTCACCGTTTTCACGTTACTCGTTGGCAAATCTTCTGCGTCGGCCCAGGAGGTGTATTGTCTTTCTTCGTCGACCACGTGAATCTGCAAAATTTTAAAGCGATCGGATATATTAAAAAACCTTAAGAAAATATCATGAGAAGAATTTCATACAGTTGACCTTATCGAAATGATATAAAATAGGTGTATCTTTTAATAAATTATTGTCCATCAAGCTAGCACAGCGCAAGTAATAGACGCAATAAAAAAAAGTGTATCAAATCGGTACGAATTAAGTGGTAATTTTGTACGCAAAAAAATTTACTGCTAAATTTTTTTACAAGTTATGGGTGCGTGTTCGCTAGCTTCATACTTAGATGAACAAATTTTCATAAAAACACTTGTATAAAAACTATGCATGGGTAACATCATGAAAAACACAATTAAAAAAAAAATAGTCAATATAGCACATATGGAAGCTTGGGCATTTTTTTCAGAAGTATTTGTAGAAAGGTTAGTTAAAAAGACTTTACGTGATGTGGAACGAGTTCATCGTAACCACGATTGCTGCCACTGGCACAGCAGGCCATGGAAACAAGAGCTGTACTAGGCAAAAGATCAAAAACACTTCGGTTCTCCACTGGACTAGGATTATCGTGGGTGAGATCGAGAAAAAGAGCGTGGGCGATGCAAGGGACTAAAGCTCGACGTCTCGGAAGCAAAAAAGCTCCCACTGATTGGCCACCGTAGCGGTATACAAGTCTTCCTTCCTCGTGGCTGTCCCATGCAGACATTGCCTCTGAAAATATGCATGACGGTTTTCTTAAAATTTTTCTCTGAGTATTATAAATGAACAGTACTACTATTATGGAATATAGTGATCACAATCTCCTATCTGTTTCACTTCTTCGCTGGTTATTATTACAAGATGATAGGCAAAATCTTTCTCGACATTTACCAGCTAATTAAGTTTTGTTTAGGAATTTATTTGGTTTACATACTCCGACGTTTCACCAACAGGCTTATGGCCCTCTTCAGGGAGCTTTATTCGTAAAAAGATAGGACATAAATTAATACAGAAAGTTTGATATAAACAAACAATATCGTGCAATCAAATCAGGTCAATAAATGAATAAACAATCAAAAATGAATTATAAAAAACTTAACTGAATGAAGAGTGTCAGAAAAAAATAGAACAAAAACAAGAAGTCATGCAGAATTAAGGGGTCTTCTAGTTACGAGCCCGAATTTCAAGCATATTTTTATGGATGGATTGCACGAAAACTAAACATGATTTTGAGATGCGGTTTTTTATTGTATTTGTACATCTCTCTCCTTAAAATCTAAACATTGACATTATTATTTTATTGAAAATTGTGACCTTGACGTGGGCTTAACGGCACATCCGAAAAAAAGTCACACCCGACTTTATGGAAAGCTTCCTTAGGTTGGAGTGGATGAAAAACCGGATAGAAACGATATTTCCGCAATTTTTACATCTTTCGCTATAATCTGACTCAAGCTTCTTTTAAAAGGTTGAAAATTCTCAAAATCGTGGATGTTAGAACAAAAAAATTATTTTGTCACTATATTTTTCAAACTGATAAGGGCTGTCAAAACGAGAAAAATATTTTTTTTAAAAAAGCTCGTATCTTACCATAGCGACATCCCTACTGAATAATTTAAAATTTACAAACCCTCAATATTCCAAAAACTCTAGTCAGGCCCCAGCCAACATTTTTGAAAAACACGACTTTCGGGTAGAAGCGTTTAAAGTTTGACAATGAAATTAAACATGTTTCCGAAACTTACAGTTCAATCGGCTATGCCAGGTCCATAGAACTATTTTTTCTCATCTTGAAGAAGTTCTCTTTTGGTCAGTTGGAAATCTATTGAAAAAAACCGGTCAGAGAAAAATTGTGAATTTCTAAATTTTACTTTTACAATATTCTTATGTATTAACAACTTTGCAATTGAAACAAATTTGCACTGAAGATCGAGAGTATCAGTCGAAAATTGTCGAAAAACATCAATTTCATCAAAAAATACCTATAATCTGCACATAACTCAATTTTCTATATGACAGCTAAAGTGCGAAACATTGGTGTAAGATTTTGAAAATTTTCTCTGCAGTTTACTGCAATACTTGCTTACAATATAACGTGTCTAACCGATTTTTAGGACGCCTTATGCGCCCACAAAAAATAAGAGACCCAGATGTAGACGAAATCTCATGTTATTTAAATGGGAAAGAAGACGTCTATAGGCACCTGTTAGTTTTGAGATAAAAATATGAAAAAATTTGAGGCTTGTTTCTGAATTATTTCGATTCGATTTAAGGGGCATTCAGGTTTAAATTTCACCGCAACCATTTCAAGGAGCACCCTCATATACAACCAATCGATCTTTGGTTGTACCCGATTTGATATTGGCAAATGACTTTTGACAAAAGGAATTTCGTTTCTCATTTTGGTGAATTAAGTCAGCATTGACTTTTCGTTTCGTTTTGTTTTTTTGTTTTTTGATACTACTCATTGAAGTAAGTTTTTTTCAAATTCATTTATGATTGTTTATTTATCCATTTATCTGTGATTGCACAATATTGTTTGTTTACATCAAAGTTTCTATATTAATTTATGTTCTCTCTTTGTACGAATAAAGTTCCCTGGAGAGGGTCACAATCCTGTTTGCCGAAACGTCGGAGATTGAAAAAAAATAAACTTCTTAACAAAACCTAATTGGCTGATAAATGTTGAGAAAGATTTCACCCATCATCTTAAATAAAGTCATCTTCAAAGAAAAACTGCTTTATCGTGTAAGGTGGTGATTTTTTCAGTTCATGAAGCCACATGATGCAAGTTTTGTTAAAAACCCAGTAAACCTGTGAGCTTCCAACTTCCGCTTTTCAAACACGTTGGCGTGAGCGTACTGTGAGCTCACTGTTAGCTTCCATGGAAAATCTCGAGGTAAGTTTACTGACGGTTTTCTGTGAGATACTTGTGAGTTTCCCGGGAAAAACAAACTTGCATTTTTCATGTATGCCATATGCATCAGCATGCATGTCGAAATAAGCGATTTTTTTTCTTTCTTTTTTTGCATTGCATTTTTTTGTGCATGGAAAATTGCAAGTTAAATTTGCGACCATGAAGAATTATTCTTCTATATTTGTAGAAAGTAAAAAAAAACATATTGGACCTCAACTTCCTAGCGATTGCGTCTACCGTGCCTTCGTGGCACAAGTAATGACACTTACTAGGGAAATGGGCAAAAAAGTATCATATTAATTAACAGGAGACATGCACTTGATTTAAACATTCTACACAAAACTTGAAACATGAGGAAAAAAACCAGCAGCCATCTAGCGAGCGCTTGGGGAGAGCATGCGGATTTTCAAAATTCGAATATAAAGTAATTCAAATTTTGAAAATTCCCGCGCTCTCCCCAAGCGTTTGCCAGATGGCTGGTGGTTTTTTTTCTCGTGTTTCAAGTTTTGTGTAGAATGTTTAAATCAAGTGCATGTCTCCTGTTAATTAATATGATACTTTTTTGCCCATTTCCCTAGTAAGTGTCATTACTTGTGCCATAAAGGCACAAGTAATGCCTCTCTCAGTTTTTCAAAAAAAAATTTTCTTGACACGAGCATGTTTCATGGCAGCTTTCGTAGCCTCTATGCCATTGCGAAAATGTCCACATGCAGCCCACTAATAAGTAACAGTCGTTTAAATTTACGTAGCCGTCTGAAGTTTATTTTCGCACCTACTGTCGCATACCACAGGACGAAAATTTTGGCCTAGGTACGCGAAGATAGGTAAGAAAATAAATTTTGACAGATACGTAAACTTAAGCGATTGTCACTTGTTAGTGGGCGTATGGACACTTTTGTGAGGACTTACTGGCAACAAAAGCCGCCAATATTCCATGCTCTTATTGAGAAAAATACGATACACACCAGGGGACGAACCTCGTGATGCAAACCGCCCTCATCTGCAATCACTCGGTTTCTTCCTTGGTACGTAATGTACTATTAACTACATGTGTTTTTTTATGTACGTTAACAATGTCTTCTATAGGGCATGTTTCGTTTAATTTTCCTTGGTGTACTGGTTAAACATCCTTGCTGTGCTTGAAAATTGATTCCGATGACAAAAGTGTGTCTCAGAATCTGTATTATATGTCATATAAAAATTTAACTGAAGGCTTCAAAGCACTTAAAATGTTAATTGTACGTTTGCCGATTATAACTACTTTGAATAAGAAAATTTTCTCTAACTGGTACAACCTTTCCGAACTAAGACGACTCGGAACCTGCCCTAGTGCGAGTAAGACGGTTATAATGAAAACTAGTTGAGAGGAAGAAGGACGAAAAGATAAAGTCTTCCACGTCATCTTAAAATCAAGATGTTTATGACTTTGCCGACCCTTGTTGCCTCAGCATGGCAACATCCAATGAAAACATTGAAGTAATGAAAAAATTAGTCAAGAGGAATGATATAAAAAATATTGTATTTTTATGTACAATCGTCAAGAAATCAATAAGTCAATTACATAAAATGAAAGGATTTGCCAGGAATACCAGCATATAAATAAGCACACACCTAGCATTTGTTACAGATGTTTTGGTCATGAAACGCGTCGCAACGAAATTTGTTTGGAAATCATTGATTTTCGACAATAAGAACCGTTACATAAACATACATTCTTACTACACGTTAACGAGTTGGAGAATGCAGGAGAATCCTTAGTTCTCCTTGAGAATCATGCTTGAGAGTGACACGTTGTGGTGCTCGCGAAGCATGGGTACGAATAACACCATTATTAACATTTTTGCGTGACATAGTTCATCTATGCCTGACCAGCTTTTACCTACCCTTCCATAGTAGTCTATGTATTGTAAACTCTTATTTAATCTTTCATCTAAAACTCAATAATTATCTACACTCATACACGTATAATCTATTATATTACCTCTTATAAGAGAAGTGATCCCCAAACGATTCACAAAAATATTATCCTTCTGATCAGAATTAGTGAACAATTCAGCCACGATATATAATTCAGGTCGAACTTTCCTGGCAGCGTCTAACAAATACTGGAACAAGATAATGAAACCTATATTTTTAGTACTACAATAGAAAAATTTTTCTCACTGGTGTCCACTAAAATATGATTTCAATTTGATATCACATTCATGATCGGAACATCAATGAAGGGTCGAAGTTATCGATCAATACTCCAGTCAATGAGAGTCATGTAAGTGCAGAGCCAATCAGAAGTGACCTTCTACAATAAGCGAAACCGTTCAAATTTAAAATAAACAATTTATTCAAAAAACCATTACTTTTTGCTGCTGATTTCCTTTTATGAATTGCCCTAAAAAATCCTATTACAATTATAGAAAATTCTAGGCATTTCAGGCATTTTCATTCAAAAATTTATTTAAAAAATTGAAAACACTTCAATGGGTGATACTTTTGTATAACTATTAAATATGCCGGGAGTGAAATGTTTCAATGGGCAATAAAAAATATTTTTAAAAGGAATGTGATTGCAAAACTAGATTGATGTAAACGCGTTTCGCAATATTTGAAATTAATTAAGAATGCTCTTCCAGCAGTGCACTGAGGAATTTGCCTTTAATTATTGAATATTCAAATAGCGAAAAAATTCGGTGTTCGTATTGGGACGCAACCATTTCCTGAAAAAAATAATGCCCTGAAACAGTTAGTTGCCCGAACATTAAGAAGCCGACTACAGGAACCTCCGAATTACGTAGTTTAAGATATTGCACAAAACAGGGCGTAAATTGCACCGTTTACCTAATGCGTCGAAAAAAAATAACTGGAAATGAAAAAGACTATGTACCTCACACCTGCGGCAGAGGAAGTGGTGAGTGATGTCACCAGCCAGCCGAGTCAACCCTGTGCATGGATCCAAAGGCAGAACTATGTCAACGTGTATGAACTAAGTTTCGTAATGGTAACGGCCCATGCCCCAGCTAATTCAACTCAGACTGGATCTATTAGGCCCTTAGCTTCGGCTACTTTTTCACTATATGTCTGTGGGCATGGCCACAGTATAAAGCACCTCCCCGGGGTTCCCCGCGGGTATAATATGAGAATTACGGTTGTTCTGGCAGCTGCGACATGCTATAGCTAAATGCTTAGCGCAATTCCATTAAGCGCACATATGGAATTTTTCCTTGACTGAACCCATCATTTGGAGTGATGTACTTAGATGGCGGGTAGGTATTGTTGTGCGTGATGTCCTGAACGGATAAAATAGAAGAGTTTGGCCTCGCAATTATGCCTCACCGAAAGAAATAGTCTGTTTTGAACGTGAGCTGGCAGGCTGCTGGCTCTGCTGCTCGACTCCAACAGAGTTCGTAGGGTCAGTAGCAAGTATGCAACCGCTTTCTCGAGGCGTCAGTGTTTCGCTTACGCGCTCATGGGGCGCGATTAGGGATCTTGAGCGTGTAATACAAAGTGTTGCAGTATGCGTAAATCTTGTTTTTTGACTTGCTTTCATCGCTTGCCTATTTTCTCTGGGTCTCAGAGGATAGGCAAAGAAGCAAGGCCTCAAAGAACCCATCGCCTTCTAATGTATCAATGGTTCCGATGATTGAATGCCCAGATCAGAACCGATGAAGGAAAGTCTGCGAGATCTGACTCGTTTGATTGATACAATATATTCTCGCAGCCATTCAATCCCTACACCTTAGTGGAAAAGGGTTTTGTTTGCCTCCATTTACTGAGGGGATGGTCTGGATGGTCTTGACTTGGAGCTAAAGACGCATAGGTAGTGCAGCCCTACCTTCTTCAGGACGGTGGATGGCAACGTGTGGTCCTGCTCTATCCTTTTCTGAGTTGGGAGTTGTAGCGTCTCTTGCATGTGAACTTTTATATGTCGATAAATTCCGATTAATTTCGGCGGAACTTTTCGGGGACCTATCTTCGCGTGGTTTTCCTTGTCAGCGTAAGCTTAATGGATCACCACCTAGCTTACGTTGCTAAGAGGTCCTGCTAACCTCGTAAGAGGCGCGAAAAGCCTAATTTTTCCAAGAATGGAGTTGGATTGCCGTGAACAACCTTCTTGCATTCGCAATCTTACTAATAAGTGGAATGCCGACGCATGTGCTGAATTCTTTCAGGTGTGTTCGGGATGCAAAGCTTCTATCAGCCGCTGGAGTGTATCCCGATGCTGGGCTTGCCTGGCACTGTGTGCATCTGTGCATGAAGTAATTGCTTTTAATAAACCGGTAGATAGTTTAACTTTGATGCGTAATGTCCCCTCGTGTGGATAAGAACGTCAGCTGTTGGACCTGTGTGCTAGCAGTGAAGAATGAAATGTTTTGGACGTGAGGGCTCTCCTCCCCCGATGATCAGCCGACAGTAAATCCCAGGGGGTGTTCAATCCTATAAGTCCAATGTATCCTACTTCAGCAAAGGTGTCACCTAATGACGGGTAATCTGTGTGAACAGAAGTTTCCGTGTTTATAATGTAGCTGACGACGCGAGCTGGACAACAACAGTCACGATAATTGTTGTTATTGCTGAATGTAATTCATTTTTCAGTTACAATTGATTAATTTATTTTCGGAATTGAGGTAAAATGTCGTAGAAACGCTCTGTAGAATAGAGTAGGACATCAGCTCGATGTCTATAGCATAAACTTCCATCTGATGCGGAATCAGTGAAAGGAGTGAACGTCATATTGGAAATATCGAATTTGAAGAATTAAAAAATTACTGTTGAACGACAAAATTACGTTTATTTTTGGGTTCAACTTCTTCTGTTTACCTTCATGATTTACCTTTAACAAAAATATAAACTTCTTGCAGTCGCGAAATTCATTTGAATATGATGTAATCCGTACGATACATTTGAATTTAAGCAGAAAGCGCGCGCGATTGACTCTCACGCATACAGTTACACGTTCGCACAGTTGCCCAACTTTACCGACAATTTTCTCGTTTTTGAAGGATTGAACACCCCCTGGTGGGCCCCACGGTCTAATGGGAAGGAGAGTCAGGAGCGAAGCCGACAGACGCCGAGTTTCAGGTGCGGTGACTCAAAGTTCTGGGGTGGGTAAGGTGTGGGCTAGGCAAGGATACTGGAGACAGGATTAGCGACTCTGTCGCGAGAATTGGACAGTATTTCTTCGAGACGGTGGGTGTAGCTTAACGAGAGTGGGAATCGTGCATGAAAGGATGAGTTTATGTGAGTATGTGTGGCAACAATGCAAGCCACACCCACCGCCTCGACGATATTCTGTCCATTTTAGAAAGTGGTTCGAGTATACAAATCGCTAATCCTGTCCCCAGTATCCTTGGGGCTAGGGCCGCGATGCCACACCTTGCTTACATCGGACCAAGGATGGGTGGGGGAGACAGGGCGATTCTCTGGCTGCCTCACCTGGGTCATGGATAATGACGCAGGAAGTGGCTGGCTATTACATATACTATTAAGCTTTACCGAGGGAACTCGCGATTTTTACTTTTCAAAGACTGGTAGATTTACTTCAATTTATAATATACTTAATCTATTATATAATAACACTTGATTTTCTTTTTTGTTTTCTCAGTCGCTTTACGTTCAGTTTGTCGACGTTTCGACTACTTGTACATGGTCATCTTCAGGAAAAACCCAAAGATCTTTTATGATTAATTGAGGCCGCGGATTCTGTAACGTCCTGAGTGCTCAAAAATACGGAGAAGTATTGTCCGCACAGTGACTTTACGAGTCCGAATATGGAAAAATGAAAAATACTGCTCGATAGCTTTTGAAAAATGAATGTTAGTCTACGTTTAAACTTTTTTTGTAAACGTCATAGTTTTTTTTAAAAAAAATCAATATTTTTTTAAACTTACAACGCCACTGAGCATTCATTTTTCAACGTATTTACATAACTTTTGTTTAATTTTGTTCAGGAAGGTCTAGCGATTAACAAAGTATAGTTATGTTTATCAAAAGTTCATAACAATCTACTTTTTTTTCAATCCGAATAAAAAACCATGTTTTCTGATGTTCGCATTAAAAAGGTATTGAGGGAATTTTCATTTTCAACGGGGTTTTCACGCTTGTCATAATCTTAAGTGTATTGTCGAACTTTTTTAAAAGTTTGAACTCTTTCAAACTACTATTTATAGAAAACTCAGCGAGTTATACACAACGCGTAGCGCGATGTGATTGCATTTTTCGCTGATACGACAAACTACGGAGCTCGCGCGCGTCACGAGCGAAGCAAGTGAGCGAATTGCACGAGTTGAAATACTCGTTTTTGCCCCTTGATACAAACAGTACTTTTTTTTATCGAGAACATTACACTGAGAAAAAAATCCGCTCATTCCAACATGGACTTAGTGTTGCGAGTGCATGAATACTGCTCTTGAACCTTAATAACACGATCAGAGTGTTGGGTTTACATGAAAGCATTGTTCATCCTGAACCGCATCGTGTTAGGCCAACACGATTGTCGTGTTCAGCCAAAACTTAAACGCTTAAACGATGGATCGTGTTGGGAGAAGCGGATTTTTTCCTCAGTGTAAACAAGCGTTTTCGTTGTTTACGTGTAGGAATTCAACGCTGCCTTTCCAAATCGATGGATCGGCCGTCCCTAAACATTAGTATGAAAATGGTGACCTTGCATCTAAACACCGGTGTTTAGCCACGGTTTGTGCTTTTTTTATTCATGAATACAAAACATACGCGATAAACATAAATACGATTCTCTAGCGCTCCAAAACATTGTTCGAAAAGGCGGTCATAAGGTAGAAACGCGCAGGACTGATTAAAATTTTGATGATTCTCGCGTACTTTAGAAATTATCATTTTTTTCTTCGTCATCTCGTCCTATTTCACCGACTTTGTGGGATTTTTCTCAGTCATCTGGCATCACTGATTGGAATGCCTATCGCGCAAAACAAGATCAGCTCCTGCTCCTGCTCTCACTCGAGTTGGCAGGACTTTTTCCCGAAAAACAAGAGCCATTCCTGTTTTGTTCTCTCCGTGCGGAAGGACTAAGTGTGTAAGAGCAAATGTTTTTTGTCATTTAAATGTTTCTTTCAATTGAAAAACTGTGACATTAACGAATCGGTGACAAATTAATTCGTGACTGTGAACAATCGGTTTTTTTTTGTGGCAATTTATTGGTGAAGATATAAAATATACAAATTTTTGGAATTCCAGACTATGCGAGAGAGGTCTGTAGAATTTTCGATCTAAAATATTTTCATCGGTATGAACACTTTTTTCAGCTTTTTAATTATTAAAAAATGCTAGTTTGCGAGCGATCGTGAAGTCATGTTTTTAAGGAAACGGGATTTTTCATTTGCAGACATTCGATTTTACGACTAAATCATGTTTCGGCACTTTTCCATTCAGTTCATTTTTCAGCACAGTTCTTTTTAGTTTGACGCATTGGGTAAACAAAGTAGTTTACGCGCGGTCTCGCGGAAATTGCGGAAACTACGTAATTTGCAGTTTCCTGCTTTCGGTTTCTTTGTATTCAGGCAAATGACTGTTTCAGGAAAATAGGGGCGTCCTTACGTACATTTTCGATTTTGCATCATTTCAAAGTTTTCGATTATCGGAATATTGTGACTGTTGCTATGAATGTTCTTGTGAAGAACAACATTTTGTTGCCGTGCGTTAAATCACGATACAGAAACCATTGTCGGTCACAAGAGACAAAAACGGCTTATTTCAGTTATGTATTTCAGAAAATCTGGTGTGAGCGCGAATTTTGCAATCATCATAATAGATTTTCTCGCAGACGTGTTTTTTCATGTTTAAGATAATAAGGACATTTTCATAGTTTGGCCTATCGATTCTACAGAATGATGAAAAGACCACATTACTATTGTATATTACTGTAAGTCGTAAAATGGCACTGTAAGAAAGAGTACAAGGACAAAAACGTCTTATTATTTTACGTTTGATTTTAAAAATCATATTTGAAAGTCGAAAAGAGCGTTTAGAGCACTAAAAAAGAGAGAAACGATTATAAGTGAGGTCGAAATTTCTTCAACTAGTAAGGAGGGCTTGAAATACAGATTAAGGAAGTTTAATTTTATGGGAGCAACTTGAGTGAAAATGGAAGGACGGATTCTCTAATTTGAGGGTTTGGTGAAAAAATGAGAGGGTTGGTTTTTTTCATTTAAGGGTTCGGATAGCATATGGAGGGTGACTTGATTTCGTTTAAGAATCTGGCGAGTTTCAGGAGCATCCTCCATTTTAGAAAACAATGAAAAAGAGGGTTTGAAGCATCATTTGTGACTTTCTGATTTCGCCTCGGAATAACGCCGATTATAACATTTATTGAAATCGATTTATAGTGGACACTAGTTCTAACTTAAAAGTTGACCACAAATTTACCTCAGCTACTGGAATTGGAGTAGAATGGCAATTATCCAATCTAATGCCATCAAAAATTCGGGCTGTCAATTGGACATACTCTGCCATTCTTTTCCACAAAAATGGGCAGTCTTCTTCTTTCTCTCCATATCTACATAAGTGAGAATTTCATCGAAAAGAAATTACATGGTAAGGACAAATAACTTCCAAGTGCAAAAATGAAATTTGTATGCTTGTGGCTTTTTTTACGCGAAGTTTTTGTTAAACTTTTATATACATACCCACTTCATATGATGAGATCATGCAAACAACTAACGTCCGTATTTCATAAAAGTTAAATGAAAATCGTGTGTAAGATTCCTATGAGCATGAAACGTAACGTAAATGCCTTTTTGTACGTACTGGTTTGTAACAGTACCAACTTGTAATTTTCAAACTTGATAAATCACAGAAAATATTAAATAAATTATGTTTTCTGTTTATGTTAGTATACTTCACGATAAAAACTTAAGAATCATGATTCACTTAAGTATATTCGAACGGTTGAAAAAAGTTTTGTTGTTGTCCATGATGGATAAATATAGTTAAAGTAACAATGTTTTACAGTGTGTTTACGGAAGATCTGCTATTAAAAAGTCGTGAATAAAAAAAAAAACAAAAAAAAAAAAAACAACTTATCAATCTACTTACCGTAGTTTGACACTATCGCCCCATGCAATGAGCTCCCTTCGCAAATAAACATTGCAATCCGGACCAGCAAAATTTTTTAAGGGATCGGTGTTCATGACCCAACCGTTATGTGCCATCATATAACATCCGTTTTGAGAATACATGATAGCTTCTCTATCAGCCAGCGATCTCGGGGTACCAAAGTCAGTAAAATATCTTCAGAAGTAAAAAAGTAGCGGATGATAGTTTGAACCACTCACGCTTTACATGAAATTCATTTATCGCTAAGAGTTTTATTGATCATAATAAAACCATGACTGAAAAAAATGACTAGTTAGAAAAGTGAAATGAATTATTTGAGTATGATCCTTTTTCTTTGTGGAAAACTTTTTGAATTTTCCCAGGACGAAACTTAAGATATCAATTTTAACTTCTGTTCAGCATTAAAAAAGAAGATTAGAAAAAAAAGATGCGTGATTGCTAATCTTGCTCAAATGTCCTCTTGACACGAAACAGTAGAGTGTTTGACCTACCAAAACTTCTGTCTTTTTAATATATGTGACCAAAAAGAATACCTAGGTACTAGTGGATTCCTTTCACTTATTTCCTTTACTTTCGGACCGTCAGATTGCACTCGAAAATATCGGATTCCTGAAATAGTATTTTCAACAGCAGCATTCAGATGATTTTGTATGTCATTAATAACTGCGTCATTAAGTTCTTGAAGTTTTCTCTTAAGATCTTCAGCACAACGCTTCAATCGCGTTTCTTCGTCAAAACAATCAGTTCTAGAATGTAATAAGTATAATTTTACCACACGATGATAATAAATAATAAGATTTTTTCAGTTTACATTCATCGTCTGCAACATTCAAGAATAGTTCATCTTATAAACATGCACGTTTATAAAAATCTGAAAAACCTGTCTAAAAATCGTCTTCAATCATTTATGAAGTATAAATTATGCATTATTAATTATCAATCATCTCACAATTTAAAAATGGTTTTTTTCAAGAGAAACTTCTATGCTTTTTATTATTTTCATTCATTCCTTATACCAATTTAAAATTCGCTATTGATTTAATATATCAAAATGACATTTCATATGACTCTTGTGGATTTTTTTTGAAAATATTCCTGACTTTGTTTTTTTTACAACTCCAATGTGTACCTGTAAGTGTTGTAAAGACGCAAGGCAAGAGACATATTTATCGCCGATTTCATTCGTCGAAATTCAGGATCCTGTTGAAGTGTGATTTTCTCGTGTGGCTTAATATCGCCTTCTTGAGGAATTTGACTTCGTGCCAAATTCAAAAAGTCTGCAACAACTTCATTGATATCCAAAATGAACAATTCTTGAATTTTTACCAGAGGTAAAAAATGAGTATGCAAAACATGTCGAATCGCCTATAATAAATCGATTCGTCAACGTTGTTATACTATCAAAAACTCATTAATTATTTTGTATGTATGCAATAATAACATGATAATATGTTCTTGTAAAAATATATAGTTCAAAGAAGTAAATTTGATGTAAATATGTGATTTTTACATTCAAATGATCTTCTGTGTCGACGACTCGGGGGATCCCTTTCATCTCCCATTCTCCAGCCGCAACTTGTACGGTCATTTCGAATAAAGCAGCGTCTAAAATGTAAGCTGGACGCAGGTGGGGACAATTTTGGCAGTTATACGTACATTCTGGATTAGTAACCAAAAAAGGACTTTCATTTGCAGTATGATTCAAAACGACATCACAAATGGAAAGAACCTAAAACAAATAGCACAGAAAAAAAAAAAAAATATTCCATAAAAAAATAGCTTTTTGAAGATAAGAGTGAAGTACTCAGTGTACTTATCACTAAAGAGTGACTAGAAATTCTCTCTTTTATGAATGAAGTTCACAGTAAGCTTCTACAAAAAATTTTATATAATTTACATAAGTGGCGTGGAACGACAAAAGGAACCTAAGGACCAAACTCGTCTTGGCCTACTTTCTAATGCTTCCGAGTCGGATACTGTGCCTAACCGGTTTTGGTCTTTAGGTCACTTTTGTTACTTGCTTTTGCATACTTTTTGAGGTGATTATTATTTTGAACTATACACGACAATAATAAGTATGCTAGACGGTTTTTAAAATTGAGAAGTATCGGTAAAACGCGAAATTATATTGTTGCAGATGAGCGACAAAATAAAGACTTTTTTTAAATGGGCTTTTGGCGTGTTATGTATTGATACAGGTGTCTCTAGACTTAGAGACTCTCTAAAGTGAGGGGGAGTCGTGAACGAGAACAGATAACATGTATTTAACATATCCAGAACTTATTCTAATCTCAGAAGGTATCAAACTTCATTACAATTTTCCAATTTACAGATTAGAAGGTATCAATGTTTTAAAAAAATTTCCAGCATACATATTAGGCAGTAAGAAGTTTTTATATTTTCGAGTATTTGTAGGTTTTATATTCCTCTGTGATACTTCCGGATAGTTCCTCATATGTGTCATAGGATGAGAAAACCCAGCTTAGTGGTAAAATTGGTAAGGTTTATTTTGAATCTACTAGAAGTTTTGGGCCCGAAGTGCTCTGAAGCACCATGCTATGGGAGAGCAATTGTGTTTGAGCTCGAGCCCCAACAAACTCAGCCCATATAAGCGCCATTCGTTCCAGCGCTTACGCTGAGCGATTTAAGAGTTGTCGAAAAATAAATTTTTCGCCTCTCAAGCATCAATCATGAGCAATTCTAAACCGGTTTCGACCGACAAATATGGTGTATTTCAGGCTAACACGCAGGCTGTGGAACAATGACACCCGGCGAGGTGAAAGGCGGGCTCTTTCGGCTCCTTTTGAACCCAGCAGGCTCGAAAGTACCCCCCTTTCCCCTGCCGAGTATCATTCTCTCCAGTTACCGGTCGACCTTCAATACACCATATTTGTCGGTCGAAACCAGTTTAGAACTGCTCATAATTGATGTTTTCGAAGCAAAAAGTATCGTGTGTACCTCGGAACAATAACACTCATTCTAAATCGACTGTTTTTGTTCCTGGCTACACAATATACTATTCGAGCTTGAACAGATTAGCTTTTCCACAGCATGGTGATTTGGGAACTCCGGGCCCAGAATATCGAGTCGGTCCAAAGTGAACCTTCTTGATTTTGCCACTAAGCTGCGTTTTCTCATCTCACGACACATACGTTGGTGGGATGTCCGATATTGTTTTCGGTTGGAATAGCTAGGGAATGTACTGAGGATAAATTCCCTGTACATGGTACATGGGTTCCTGGAGCTCAGCTTCCGTTCTGGACGGAATAATTTAAGTATGGTTACATAAACCCATATATGTAATACTTCTATATGGCCAGCAGAAAGAGAAGTCTCTCCGACAAGACTACGGTCCCGACAACACTCTCTGTCCTACTTCATTACTCGTTTCCCTAGCAAACGCGCGTTCACCAAACGTTCACCGAAAGTTGGTGAATGTTTGGTGAACGTTCGGTGAAAGAACAGTGAACCCACCTGATTTCAGATGTTTGGAGTGCTAAAAACGTGGAAAAAGCGTTCCAAAGCGTAGAATGATTTATTTGATGCATTTAGCAAAAGTCAGGTATACGAAAAGTTACTTACTTTTTTTATTAAATGCAAAATTGTGATTTGTTGTATTCCGAACACATGAAACTTCAGTCGGTAAAAACAGGTAAAAAGGTGCGAGTTTTAATAGGAGTACCACCAAGTTGTGCTACCATAACGCTATCGAAGCGCTTCTGTCATAGCTATAGTAATAACGTCATAAGTCTATGAAGTTGGTGTAGGTGACGTGTTGGGTACATGTCACAAGACCTACAGGTAAGATAGAGATGATTTTTACCAAACTTTCACCAGTAGGTGACATATAGGTCACCTACATATTAATCTACAGTTGGCCCATATGCCACCTACTGTTGTCGTATGAGTAACGTACGTATAACGTTCACTTCAGTTATAGGTTACTCCTCTTTAACAATTACTTTACTGTCGGTGTCCTATAAGTGATCTATATTTATCTTCTGGTGCTCAACAAGTAACATATAGAGTCTTATACGTCACATACAGTTACAGATAGAAATTTTTCAACATTTCAGTTTTATTCCATTTTTCGTAGTAAAAGCATAATAATATAAAAATTTTATCTTACCAAGTCTTCTCATCAATATTCTTATTACAAATCATGTATTTTTTACTCGAATACATCACATTCGAAGTTTTTTTTTTACCTGACGATAATTGAACTACAAAAATTTATTAATTGTTAATTAAGTGATAAATTATGATGTTTAATGTTATTTATCGGTTTCGAATGAGTTTCTATGAAATTGATTATATTTTGTTAACTAAGACAATTTTTAGATATTGTTACTCCTGAGACTTTAAACTAAAGAAAATTTTCTTTCTACACACCGGAATGGCTCAGTGGTTCAGATTCGATCTCTTACCCCGGCAGCCCGAGTTCAAACCCAGACGGAAGCGCACTTTTATTTCTACAATATTCATTGCGCTCACAGTCCAACATTAACAAGAGTGATATTTTGATAAATAATAGGGAAAAAAAGTAAGAAAAAAATGATCAACATTAATACGTCGATCATTTACATCATATCTTTTTATTTACGCTCACAGTAGGCATCCTGTAGGTACTATTCACGATCCCTATAGACAATATAGATACCGACTACATGAAATACATACGCCAACTACTTGCACCCTATACGTTTTTTTACCTACAGGAAAACTACTTACACCCTATAGTCACCTTAGAGGGACTTGTGTGCCAATGTAAGCATCCGTTCGAATATTTTGAAATTCATCAACTTGAAAGTGTAAATAGTTTTTTATAATTAATGTAAAAAAAACTATAAAAAAAACTTCAAAAAAGTATAAAAAAGTTTGGCAGGTTTCCAGGTCAAAAAAATAGTTGTTGTAGCTTATTATTTAAAAAAAACTCAAACAAGGTACATTAAAAAAAATCATTCCCAATCTTGGGTGCAACGGAACATTCAAATCTTTATACTACAAAAATTTTTTGTTACAAAAACTTTTGATACCATAATAACAGGCTTTCATTATCGTTTGATATTGACGATTTTCGATTACGAAACATAATATTAAAAAATAATGATAAAAAGCTGATAAAAATAAGGTCCTGAAGCATATGATGCAAGAAATTAAAAACTCCTTCTCCAATCGCTATCGATGTTAAAACTATTCTGTTCATGCTTAGTTCATGTCCAACCGATACTTAATGTTCCTCGTAGGTACATTCGTTCAAGCTCCAAATGATGTGTGGAATTTTGAGATGGTGTCGTGTAAGAGGAGTATTACTTTAGAAATTCGCAGGAAAGTTCAAAAAAGGCCCGACAACCCGCTTTGTTTTCTGTAATACTAACTTGTTACATTGATTACACATTGAAGTATGGAGGGTATATATATTTTGAAAAGGTATATTCGTAAGCGTTTGTTTATAAAAACTTATCATAAAATTAACAATCCAAATATTTAAGAAAAAAAAAGTAAAGTTGCTTATGTAAAAATGAAAAAAAGACATTACTGTTTATGAGATACAAAGAAAAAGTGTCCTAATCATTATTATATTCGTACATATTTGCCCTATCGCCAAAATTTGTTACCTGACAAACATTGTACCAATCCTATTAGCAAAGGTTTTCGGATGACGATCCGATAAAATATATTAGGGTTGGCATTAGATTGTCAAAATAAGAAAATTATCGGACAACATATTTTGACTCTCTTCGCAGCGAAAATCATTCTTTAAATGCTTCCGGTTAATGTAATGATTTCTGTTATTTTATTACATTTGGAAAGCAATTTTATGCAAAAAATTACAATTTATATCGTAAATTCGATATACCAACGCTACATAGTATCGGCTAATAAAGTGGAGAATTTCTTACAGAAAGACATAAAGCGGGTTGTTGGGCCGTTTTGAACTTTTCTGCGAATTTCTAATGTAATACTCCTCTTACACGACATCTCAAAATTCCACACATCATTTGGAGCTCGAACGAATGTACCTCGATGAATTTTTAACGGTAGTATCAAGATTGCACTAAGATTGCAGGAAAGTTAAACGAGAGTTTCACCAAAATACTCCAAAAAAATTAATGAAAGTACTGACGTTGCAACGCTATGATGGGTAACCTTACAGCATCTAAAATGGTGGCGTGTAGATAGTTTTAAGGGGGAAGGCTGGTAAAAAAGGTTAAAAAGAGTGATTTTAAAGGACTATTTCAGAAGCAAGACAAAAATAATCTTATCTCCACGTACAGTATTTGTTCATCCATCAATATTGTGCATAGAATTATTTTTGCAGAACCCGCTAAACAACAAATACTTGTTTTGTAAGGGTAGATGTGTAATCTTTCTCACTGCGAGAAGCAAAACGACGGGAACGATGACTTTCGAGAAAACGGTCTTAAACCAAAGAACCAAAATTTTTTTTCAAGTTTATGCCTACATTTAGGCCATGAACCACTATGAAGTAGAAAAATTTGATATTTATTAGAAAAAAGTAGATACAATGGTATGGACGTAAGTTTCAGCCTTAAAATTTGCCATTTTTTGTTTAAATAAAGTAGTGAACAAAGTATTTTTCTAGCTTTCAAAGGCTTATCTACTAAGAAAACATAGAAACTCTCCGATTATGCAAAAAAAAGTTATGAGCAAAAGAGCAATGAAAAGATGGAAAAGGATTCACCTGACCGCCTAAGAACTATGATCAATATTTTGAAAAAAAAAATTTTTTTTCGGTGGTTTAATGCCGATACCCAAAGTCCACTGGGACTAGCACCTGACGCCGACGTGATAACGCACAAGTTACTCATGACTCTGTAGCACAACAGAAGTTATGAATGGCCATGAAAACTTCGAAAAATCATTCAAGACACTTTAAATTAGCATTCTGGCTAAAAAACAAAAAAATGATTTTCTTGACCCTCTACACTAGACTCCTCTCTTGAGGGTGAAATTCGTATAATTTTCTGCGTTGTTTTCAAATGGTGTTCAAGTTACGCCCACCCATCAACCAAATACATCAACTGTTGAGCGTTTCAATGTCTAAGACTGTTAAATCAGTTAAAGACTATGAATATAATTAGAAGTCATCAAAAAATGTCAAAATGCAGACTATTAAAGCTATAGGAATTCTGTGGCTTTACGCCATAACCAAGAAAGTCACAAATGCCATAACATTTAAAATTTTATCAAAATATCATGTAAACTGAGCTTTATGGCACAAGTGGCTTTCTCAGTTATGGCGGGAAGCCACAGAATTGTTATCAAATGTTCCACTATCGAAATCGTCATAACTGTTGAAAATTTCATGAGCTTTTAATACTGACCTGCCGTTTGTACAAAGAACAATTATCATGGGAATTATGTATAAATTTTCACAATATTTTTAATAAAGCTCACTGTGAGCAACAGGTTCACTGTTAAATGTTTGAGAGTATTAAGAAATTTGCGGAATTTGATAATGAATTCCAAATTCTAATTGAAAGCTATATGAAGAAGAATAATGTTACGATTACTTAAGAGTTATGTAATCTGGTTACTCAACTGGTTCAAAAAGGCACAATATATATGCTAAAAACTAAAGTACTCACGTTCCAGTCACTACGCATTTTGTTTACAAGAGTTTCGATGTCGTCAAAAGAAACCTCTACGTTGCCGTCATTAAATGATGAATTTACTTTCAATTGGTCACTGAGACTGTAAGACGATTTGGATGCTCCCAGTTCCTAGAATGTTCAAAAATACGAAAAGTAAACAGAATATTCGACATCGATTCGAATCAAATGGTTCGCTCAAATATCTAATCAAATGTCCATTATTTTTAAAAGTGAAACCATGTTAACTAAAATCTCGTAATTAGAGTTATATTGTATAAAATTTCAAGAAAACTATTGTTTCTTCAATATTGAGGGTGCGCGTGCAAAATGACCTTAGCACTCGGCCTAGTACCTCAAGGAGGGGATAACGCGATGCGCGAAAGCTAATGAAATAGGCGTTCGCGCATCGCGTTATCCCCTCTTTGACGTACTATCCCGAGCGCTAAGGTCGTTATTGCATGCGCACCCTCAATTGTTGATACGTTCATTTTCCTAATTTTATATAAAAACGTGTTGAATTTTCGAAATACCTCACAATGAATTTACTAATATGTAGACTGTAAAATAAAAATTCAGATTTTATAATTCTCGAGTTTTTCAACCGAAAGGTAATATCCTTAACATTTAACGTATATACCTGAATCGGAGTAAAATGTATAACATTGTAGCCAGAGTTTTTGGTGACGAGTAATTTTTCTTCCCATGTAGAAAAAGGCCCCAAGCATTTCGCAAGTACTGTTTGGCATTGAATACTATCCAGTGGAAGCGTTTCATTTTTCAGTTTCAGATCTGGATCGACGAGTAGGTAGCCTGAAGCTATCGATTTTGTCTGATCTTTCGATCTTAAATCAAAATTGAAAAAATTATATTTATGTAATTATAAATCTATACGACATAAATTTTGTTGTTTCTTCACACCTTAAGAGGAGCGCTCTATGTTTTCAGCTAAAATCATATTCAAACTTTGCGTGTAGATAGAAAAAAAATCAGTTCATGTTAGGCATACCAATTTAGGTACATATTTTATTCTTCATATAAAGAAATGAAAAATTGTCTCAATTTGAAAAAATCGTACTTGGTCTGCAAAAACAATGCACCCAAAATTGGCACCCCGTGGCGTGCAGAGGTAAAAGGTGCGACGTTTATTTAAAAGTAGTTGTAACCTAATGTTAATGCAAATAGTTAAACTCTTACAAAAACATTGACGTGTATGATTTAAACAATTATTATACCCCTGAGGAGAATGTTCCTTTTTTCTGCGATGAAAAAAAAAAGAAAACAGTGAAATCAATTTTCATTACTATTTAGAACAAATTAACGTATGTATGTGAATGTTCTTCATATGTAACCGAGAGTTAGTTATGATCTAGATGATAAAAGCTATAAAACAGAGAACCGTATAGATAATGAGTGACTCGATTTCAACCATACACTGTTAAAAAATTTATTAAATTTCATACACTTTTTATTCAAAATTTATTAAGGATGTACTTGGAATTTCATAAGCCAGCTGTATGAAATGTATATTAGGTACACATGTTTGAAAAGTGTATACTTTATAGACACCTACTAAAGTTTACTGCCCTTCCCATAGTTTATGTATTGAAATGTACTGTAAATTTCATAACCCTTTTGACCACGTCTAACGGGTACGCGCAAGTTGGTTAGTACGCTCGTGCTCGCTAAGTGACTACACCAAATTTTTTCTCAAATGCAAATTTTCGAAGAAATCCTTTAAATATAGGTGGAAACTTTACTTTTCAGTAGCTGTGGCGAGGAAATATAACTCATAAAGTCATATTATACTTATTTTAGTTTCATATAGCTAGAATTTCAAATAGCTTTTTATAACTTTTATTATCATTACTTTTAATAAACTTTTCACAACGCAAATCTCATACAACCTGTCTTCAAAAAGTATATGAGTGTCAGTATATTCTCAGCAACTACATATCACTTTTGGACACTCGTATATTTAAAATTTAATACACTGAGTTACCCTCAGTTACCCTTAAAAGTGCATGAAACTTCAACCACTGTATATAACGCAAAGTTCACATAACGTGTATTGAATTTTATTCAAACATTTTTGTATGATTTCAATACATCAGTACATTAAGGGACACAGACGCTGCTGAAAAGCGAGAAAGGCGCATAGAACGGAAACCGAATTAGTAGAAGGAGGAGGTGAAGTATACGGCCTCTGTGACCTTTAATACAAATCAGACTTGAATTCATCTGGAATATAATATAAGTGTATTAGGGTAGTCCTTATCTGGGCAAAGTTGGAAAATGTTACGGGACCAGCCGGAAAATTAATCAAGGTATAAAAAAAAAAAAAAAAAATTTCATAAAGTTTCAGCAAAATTGAATCATTTAAACACGTGTCTCTAGGCGACTGAAATTTAAAATGGAAAATACATGTATTTTTTTACTAAAATTAGTCAAGATTTTTTGTAGCCCATATGAATTTGCTAAAAAAATTAAACCTTTGCTTTTATTTCTGTACATGATGTCAGGTTTTAAAAGTAATTTTTCTAGAATTTTCCGAAAATTCTTTCCCTACTTCTAAGCTCAGCGAATATGGCTCTGTCACACAATACCATGAAACCAGCTGTAATATCATGGAAAAAATAAAGAGGAATGACAAGAGAGAGTTGATTTCTAAGGATTTTGACGCACTGAATCCAAACATGCATTTTTTTTTTTTTTAATTGCATTGAGTTTATGAACAATTGTTATGAACTATTCGTTATGAACAATTGTTTCAAACGATTTTTGTCGATTTCCCAGGATTTTGATGCAACGAATCCGAATATCCAATAAGTTTTTCAAAAACAGTTTGTAATAATAAATTTTCGGAAAATTTATTTTTCAGACTTTACGTGTTTCATGTCAGGTTCAAAATTTCAATGAGAAATAATACAACATGGTCAAAGGATTTGCAATTTTGTAAAAGTCAACTGTAATGTTATGTTTTACATATTACAAACTTTATTTATTATTTCTTTATAATGCAAATCGTCTGAGATGATATGAAAAGTGCAAAAGAGTTTTGAATTCTATTTTGTATATATGTAGTCAGTAGTCGGCGAAAGATTCACAAGGAAAAGCTGTTTGTAAAAAATTTTATCAGAAGATAAATGTATTTAAATGATGTTGCAAGATTATTCGAAAAATTTGTTTTTCAAATTTCACAAGTTACGTCTGATTAAAATTTTCAATGAGAAATAATACAACCAAGTTCAAATGATTTTTAATTTTTCTACAACTTTTCCCAATTTTCGTAGTTGTAAAAAAACTGCCAACTGGTTATTGACAATGAAAATTTCAAATAACGCTCTTGTTACTACAGCGAAAAGCAGAAAATCTCTGTTTTGCAATTGTATTTATTGTTATATGTTTAAGGAATAAGTTATAATAAATTATCGCCGTCGTCAAAGAAATACAAATATATATTCCTTAGACATATTGTAAGTAAATAAAACTACTCAACTTTGTTCGAAACTGATCAAACCTACAATAATGCTCTAGAATCATCAACAAACAAACCATTTTAGAATTATGTGAAATTTTCTGAATTAAAAGAACCTATTAGTGGCGAGATGAATACAGAATTATTAATGGAATACGAATTTCTTCACAGGAAAAATTAAAAAAACAAAGAAACAAGCAAGCAAGCAAGAAATTGATAAGCGTCTTGTATCCATATCCAAGCATTATTTGAAGTGATAAAATTAACATGAAGATTTTTTTCGACGCCTCAAAAATTAAAACCAAAAATTTATTATCAGCTAGAGTAGTACACGTTGGAACTATAATACACATGCATAAGCTTTACGAGTATTATTTTGCGTAAATTTATCAATAATGTTAGAGTCACTAACCGAGGGTTCGTAGCGTAATAATGAAAAGATCCGCTCAATTGTACGCGCAACGATGTTCTGTCGTCAGTCCATTGTAATTGGTAGTATGAATATCTTTCAAAGCTTTGTCCTTCGATCAATGGATGGTTTATAAAAAGATTGACTTTTCTTCCAAACAAGGAAGGGCCCAACCTGAATTCCACCAGCCAACCTAATTAAAGAGAAAAAAATGTTACAACTCCATTGAAGGTATGATTTTCACAATAATGTGCTACTTTCAAACAAAAATCAAAGAATCAAAATAGAATACAACTCTTCCAGTCAAAAAAATCTCTTATATTTATTGTGCAAGACACAACGTGTCAGACACCGGCTGTGTCCCTTCTCAAATGTCCAATACCAACAAATTACAAAAGTGTTATCAATGACTCGAAACCTAATACAGTGGACTCTGTAAATAATAAAAAGTTTGGGAGGATTTCTTTCTGTAACACACGAATTCTAAAAATCGCAGATTATCGTGATGAGCGTGAAGTCGGGTCAGAGCAGTCAAATTCTATAGAGGAAGTAAAAGTTTTGAAAGATGCGGCCATGTACTTGACAGTGAAAAATATATTTCTGGAAAATTTGTCACTGCGGGTTTGTTGCCCATTGTTGCCTGCGCCGACTATATATAGTATGTAATTCTACGCTGTTCTACGCCAAGAAATCCCTCAACCTCGGCCGACCGCCGAGCATCACCAAGTTCGACTCTCGTTTACCTGCAAGACCTTCCGTTAAAGTCGAAAAATTGTCTTTTTTCCAACTCTAGTATATACAGAGTCCACTGTACAGTCAAAAAGAACCATTAAAACAAGAAGACATACATCTCATTACCAATAATGTTGCCAATGATTCGAAAAATTCTTTTGTTTCTCTTCACGGAGAGGAGTTAACCGGAGCAGTCACTGCTCAAACCGTAATGGTTACTGCACTGACAGTATTCGTTACGCAGCCAACTTCTTATTCTACCTCTACAACTACTGGCTTAGGCAGAGCGATTCTCGCTTTCACTGTAACCATTACTAGGCCGCCCCGGAATATGATTTACCGTAACTATTAAAGTTTTAGCAGGAACTATTCCTGCTAAAACCGGATCGGTTACTGTTGATCGCAGCTCCTGCTCAGCAGCAACAACTGATCGTGTATGAGATTTGTTCTGTATGGTCACGTATGGTTAATCCTATACGTCCACCGAAAAATGCTCAAGCAGGAACGCTTCCGGAGCTGGCAGTCACCATTAAATACACCAAGAAACCCCTGAAGCTGCGACAACACTAATTTAATAGAGAAATTAAACGCCAATTCATCATAATAAATATACCGAATTTTTCAGACTTTTCTTTGGCCCGAAAGAATTCTGCAGCACTAATTAAATTAGTTTGACATTACCTTTCTTTGAATTCTATGAGAAACATATAGTTTCCGACTGCTGGTCGGCCGTTTACGAATTCCTTGGCTGACATAAATTGCATCTTAAGAATTAATGACAAACATTTATCAAAATTGAGGAACTGACTTCTCCAGACTTATGTTCAGCTCGAAATAATTCTGCAGCTTGGGTTTCACTAATTTTTTGTTTTCTGAGTTTCAAATGGTATCAGATATTGATAACTTCAGATCGCTAATTGGCCGTTCAAGATTTTCCAAATTCACTGAGATGGAAACTTGAAAAGTATCGACGCCAATTCGTCAAAATAAAAATACCTACTTTTTCAGTCTTTTATTTGGCCCGAAAGAATTCCGCAGCACTAATTGAATTAGACTGACATTTTCTTTTTTTTAAATTCATAAGATACATATAATTTTCGACTGCTGGTCGGCCGTTTGCGTGTTCCTTGCGTGACATAAATTGCAACTTAAAAATTAATGACAACAATTTATCAAAATTGAGATACTAACTTCTACAGACTTATGTTGACCTCAAAAATTCTGCAGCTTGATATTCACTAATTTTTTGTTTTCTGAGATTTTGATGGTATCAGCTATTGATAACTTCAGATCGCTAATCAGCCGATCAAGAATTTCAAGTTTCACTGAGATGGAAACTTGAAAAGTATCGACGCCAATTCGTCAGAATAAAAATACCTACTTTTTTAGTCTTTTCTTTGGCCCGAAAGAATTCTGCAGCACTAATTAAATTAGTTTGACATTTCCTTTCTTTGAATTCTATAAGATACATATAGTTGCCGACTTCTGGTCGGCCGTTTGCAAATTCCTTTGCTGACATAAATTGCAACTTAAGAATCAATGACAACAATTTATCAAAATTGAGATACTGACTTCTCCATACTTATGTTGGGCTCAAAATAATTCTGCAGCTTAAGTTTCACTAATTTTTTGATTTCTGAGTTTTAAATGGTATCAGATTTTGTTAACTTCAGATCGCTAATAGGCCGTTCACGAATTTCAGGTTTTACTGAGGTGGAAACTTGAAAGGTATCGACGCGAATTCGTCAGAATAAAGATACCTACTTTTTCAGTCTTTTATTTGGCCCGAAAAAATTCTGCAGCACTAATTGAATTAGTTTGACATTTTCTTTTTTTGAATTCTATGAGATACATATAGTTTCCGACTGCTGGTCGGCCGTTTGCAAATTCTTTGGCTGACATAAATCGCAACTTAAGAATCAATGACAACAATTTATCAAAATTGAGATACTGACTATTCCAGACTTATGTTGAGCTCAAAATAATTCTGCAGCTCAAGTTTCATAATTTTTTGTTTTCTGAGTTTCAAATGGTATCAGATATTGATAACTTCAGATCGCTAATCGGCTGTTTAAGAATTTCAGGTTTCGCTGAGATGGAAACTTGAAAAAGTATCGACGCCAATTAGTCAGAATAAAAATACCTACTTTTTCAGTCTTTTCTTTAACCCGAAAGAATTCTGCAGCACTAATTGAATTAGTTTGACATTTTCTTTTTTTTTCAATTCATAAGATACATACAATTTTCGACTGCTGGTCGGCCGTTTGCGTATTCCTTGTCTGACATCAATTGCAACTTAAGAATTAATAACAACAATTTATCAAAATTGTGATACTGCCTTTCCAGACTCATGTTGAGCTCAAAATAATTCTGCAGCTTAAGTTTCACTAATTTTTTTTTTCTGAGTTTTTTATTGGTATCAGATATTGATAACTTCAGATCGCTAATCGGCCGTTCAAGAATTTCAGGTTTCACTGAGATGGAAACCTGAAAAGCAACGACAACAATTTACAGGATAAAAATACCGAATTTTTCAGACTTTTTTTTGGCCCGAAAGAATTCTGCAGTATTAATTTAATTAGTTTGTAATTAGAGTAATTTACAAGTTATGGCAGGATTTTGACGAGTTTGCTTAAGCAAGAACAGCTTATGCTTGTCACAGGCATAAGTAAGTGCTGCAGCAAGCTAAGAAAACTTGTCACAGGGACAAGTATATTCATCCAAGTATACATTCGTTGAAATCACTCCAATATAGGAAATTCACTTGAATTTGGAAAATTCACTCTTTTGTAGAAAATTTTCTTCAACATGTAAAATGTAACTTAATTTGTAAAATTTGCTTAAATTGTACAATTGACTCAAATTTGCGAAATTTACATAACTTTCGAAGGTTTGGCTACATTTCTGAAATTATCTGACCTTACCGCTTTTTGAGTTAAACGCCTTTCTTCGCAGAGCCTTACATATGTTCTATGAAGTATTTATTCGAGAACATGATGGTAAACGAACTATGAAGCACCATACCCAGCCCCATCCGGACTTTTTATGCTGAAACGTCGCCTATTATTCCTCATGGATAATGGCAATAAGGTCTTCGTAAAATGTGTTTGAGTGTTTTTACAAGTTTTGAACCGGTAACATTTATTTGACGGAGACGGAGTGTTCTACGGCTTTTGCAAAGATAATGAAATTGTAAGTTTTGCCAATTATGTATTATTTCGCTATAGAGCTTTAAACGTGTTTTCCCGTAAGTAGTGTTTTTTTTTTTCATGTTGGCACGAGTTTGACGAAACTTTGAAAGATATTGGAAAAATGTTGATTGTTGCTTATTTAGAAAACGTTACTGTAGGTCAGGACACGAGTTTTTCCGAAAATAATTTTTTTTTATTTTAAACAGACCTTTTTCTGCCTAAAAAAACAGGGTAAAAAAGCCTTTTTTTCGTGGTAAAGCTGCCTTTTCGTCAAATTTAGAAACATTCCAAAAAGTTTGTGTCCTGACCTAGTAGTAGTAGTACAAATTAAGTGAAAATAATTTATTTCGTGTTTCAAGGTTCTGGAGCTGAGAATTCGTGCCACAAAAATTACTATGTCGCTCAGGCAGAGGTCAATTAAGGGACGCGGCAAGGCCAGGAAAACCAGCTTAAAATAAAATAAAAAATTTTTTGTTGAAGTTCGAGAATGTACCAACAAAATAAAAAAAACCTTATGTCATTATGACGTTCAGTTTTTTCGCAATCCATCGTCAAAAATGACTACTTAATTTGAGTGCGAAAGTAGACGATCCCCTTAAAAGGAATAATGAACCTTTTAGGAGGATTTTCAAACCTTATCAGGAAACAAAAACCTTATATAGAAAATCCAACTCCTACAAAATAAAATTTTTTTAAACATTTTTTGAAACTGATTAAGATTTTATTTTAGGTTATGTTGAAATTCATCATTGAAGTTACAGTTTATATTATTATAAATACATCGAAATATTGTTGGAGAGATTATTAAAATCATGGTCGCCCGAAAAGCTGCTGTTTGATCTATGCGTCGATGGCTTCTTTTAGTTTCAGGCTGATAAATGAAAAAATATAATGATCTTACAATTCCCATAAGAATCAGCTTCCTTATTAGAAAAATTCGATTTCTTATAAGGGAAACGAAATTTCAAACTAGGCAATTTCGAATTTTTTTATTAATAATTATTTTAAAAATTTTAAATGTTAAATCCTTGTAGGGGAATCTAAATTTTTCACAAAATTATTTCTTATAAGGATTTCATAAGGTAACCTTATCGATATTCAAATTCTTCACAAGTTTTTTTATAAGGTTGTCTAGTTAGTATTCTAAAATCTTATGAAGAAACTCAGATTCTTATAAGGACCTCTTAAGGTTTTTTCAAGTTCAAAGTTACTAGGGCAGATAAATATTGTTATATTCAGTTCTCATAACATAAGTAAAATAAAAACACTCTCTTGAGACCATCTTGATATTTCTGGCAAGGGGATGATTAAAGCATCTAAAGGTTAACCATTTGATAAACTTTGTTGACCTTAATACCGACGGGCACACGCAGCATGTCGGGCGATCCAGCGAGTTATAGAGTCAGTACCTCAACATCATCGAAGGAAATATATCCTGGATCTTTTCATGAATTAACGTTCGAATTAAATTTGATAAAAACAATTTTCCAACAGATGCGAATTCACACCTGTTGAAGTTGGTTTTTAAAATTTTCCACCCTCGAACTCGAATATCAACCATCGGACACGAAAAATTTACAATTCAATTTTGTTAATGAAAAAACTACAAAAACAGTAATTATTAGTTCACGAATCCTAAAATTTACTATCTCCGGATTGAAGTTTATGAAGCCTAATAACAAACTTTTTGAATCGAGAAAAATTCATATGCATTACTTTTTATGCATGACCATTTAACTGTAGAAACACAATATTCTTGCGGTTAAACAAGGAAAAAGTACGAAAACCTCAAGATTGGTAAATTCTAAAATTCGTATTATTAAATTTTCACATACCTTTTCGAAATCGGAAAAAAAACTTTTAAAATAGATGCACCCTGTAATCGAGTTAAAGTAAATTTTCAAGAAATTGAAAAAATACTTATTAGATATAATAGTACATTACGTGACAGGTACGGATGTGCAAATTTAGCAAAACGAAGAAATAACTGACCGAGCAGAAGGCGAGGTCTGTTACCCATTTTGCACATGAGCACATCAGTATATTTTACGTAAGATAGTTTTTGTTATGACAGCTGGAAAGTCACACCAAAATATCAGTTTTGAGCTTAAAGTAACGAGAAAGTAAGACAGTTGCATGTAAAATAATAGAGATATACAAATCATATCTCTGAATTGTATTCGATTCAGGAAAATCTAATACAAAATTTCAAAAAACCAATATGATTCTTTACACACCGAAGTTTTTACAATATAGTATAAAATTTTGTAACATTTCTATATTAATTTTGAAAAATACTTTCATTCGGCTACCCGCCTTGCATATTGTTTTCAATCGTATCCAAACATATTCAATCTTTTTTTTTTTGCAGCAATCTGAAGATATGGTTAATTACGTTTTATAAAAAAAAAAGGAATAGCATTTAAAGAGATCAAATGATAGGATTTTATCATTCTTCTACACATTCGTTTTTTTTCCCGTAGTATTTTGTTACAATTCAAAAATAAAACTTCTTACCTTTTTTTAGTCGATATAATATTCCATCCTGATGTTCTCCCTCATTTAAAACCAAAACTCGAATCTGATCGTTCGAATCTTCCCTCGTCAATTCACGAATAGTCATCTTCACACACTTAGACTGCAAAATTTTTCTGAAATGACAAACTGTACTATTGAATGGTGATAATCGCAAGACAACTCCGAAGTATTTGAACAGATGGAAGAGGTTAGAATTAACAAGTGTTCAGTGCGGCTTAAGCCTAATATAAATTATTGGAACAAAGAAGCGCTACTAGGCGTGATGAAATCAGATATTACATTACAACGTTTTGCTTCATGAGCACGCATAAAACACAGGGCTAAGCTATTATTGCCCAAGCCGCTCTAAGATTACATCTCATGTTCAAGGCGTAAAAAATGTAAAGCAGAAAAGCTTTCCGAGTCCACGCGGCTTGCTTTAACATTGAAACCATGTTCTCTACCGTTTTGTACCTTTTTTATGGCAGACTAAGCTCGCGTGACGCAACATACTGCATTTGTCATGTGAGCTTTGATACAGAAATTTAAATTGAACAAGCGTGAATTTGTAAGAAATTTTTGAACTGTGGTATGAGGTTTTCTATTTCTCTCAAATAAATTTATTCAGTATTTCATCTTCAAAAAGAGAACATTGTTTGTTAACCAAGTGGGGAATCTCTCACGCTCTTTTTCGAGAGCGAATTGAGCATGGCAATCATGCGAGTTGAAAATCGCAAACAAAAAACTGTTTTTTTCGCATTATGAAAGAAACAATATTCCCTAATCCATTGGATTTTCAAAAGATTCTTATCTGATAACCGCTGTCTGTTGAGTTAGCTGACTGTGAATGCGTGTCACGCGCATGCGCACAGCGCTCTCAAGCAGGAATGCGGACGATTTTGGGGTTCTTACTGCTGCTAAGAATTGTACGGCGCATAAAATGACACGTACCGCAAAGATGAGTGGCTGAATAGAAAAGTGAACTAAATATCGTAAATGCGCTAAAGTCACGTTAAGAAGTCTCAGCGTTAAAGTGACCTGAAATTCTTCACCGCATAAGTGACGCGAAGCGTCTTGAACAAAAAAGTGGGCTAAAATCCAGAATTCCTGGAAAAAACTCAAAAAATCGAATTCTTCTATCCATAGTAAAATTGTTTTTTATATTATCTAGAGGGTGTTAGGCTCTGAAATTCTAATAGGGCAAGTTTTTTTATCTTATCCATGATGACAGTTATGTGCTGTAAAATAACGTTGTCAAGCAGTGCACCCGAGTCAAAACATAGTTGTCATCTTCGCGCTCGCGAAAAAAAGCCGTTTAAAAGATAATAGGTGCTCAATAGTACATTACGTAGTAGGGGACGAAACTGAGTGATTGCAGACGAGAGCGGTTTTGGCTGCTCGTGGGCGCGTAGCGCCCGAGTGCTGCTAAAATTAGCCCGAGTTTGCATCACGAGGCGCGTCCCCTGGTGCGTGCCGTATTTTTCCCAACAAGTGAAAAAAATAAGTTTTTCTCCACGGCTTGATTCGTCGAAAATCGCATTTCTTCCACTTAGTTGGAAAAAATATATTCCTCAACTTGTGCAGAAGGGCTTTTAAAGAGAATGTGATAGCAAAACTCGCCTTCGGCTCGTCTTGCAAACTTCACATTCGCCAAACAAGCTCATTCTGCACTCGTTGAGAAATATACTATTACTCGATGAAAGCATGGAATTTTGGCGGCTTGAGTAGCCTATAGACCCGCGAAAGTGCCCACGAGCCCATAAACAGCTGGGTGCCCGAAAGTAAACAACACAAGGGTAAATCTACTTTCGCCTCTGTGATTGGTCGGAAACAAAAAATAATTATCATTTATGATAAAAAAAACGTAATAACTCAAAAACAATCTTCTCTTTTGCATTTGACCGCTTATTTTTGAAAAATTTGTGTAAAAGTTTTTTATCTTCTGGAAAAAAGACGCTCGCTAAAAAATGCACAAATTTATAATAAATAAGCGGTCAAATGCAAAAAAGAAGATTGTTTTTGAGTTATGACGACTTTTTATCATAAATGATATTTTTTTTTCATCCGGGAGGCGTTACTGAAGCAAGTAGAATATATTTTTCAAAATTTGGCAAAAATCAGATGATTAGTTTCGAAGCAATCACGAGCATAGTTTTTAAAAACGGATTAAAATTTCCGTACGATCGTGCTCGACAGCAGGTTATCCCAACTCCCATTCAAACCATTGTCCCAAAAATTACTTATTGTTACATATGAGCGACTGTTTTCGGACCAGGGGACGTAGTTTGGAAACGTTTTTGCCTGCACACTACGAAAAGTAGCGTCTATGAGAGCTCATAGACACTAATTTTCAAAGTGTGCGAGCAAAAACGTTTCCAAACTACGTACCCTGTTTCGGACCCAGGAACTACTATTGGCACGCATATTCTTATAACGGGCAGACGCTACCGCCGCCGTTAGCGGAACCTTCGAAGCATATCAGGTAAGCCTAGGTTTTCGATCCCATTTTTTTCGAGAGTTGGGCCCCCCTGCTCGACAGCGCTAGGCCTGTTCACTCATTCCTTCATTTTTTAACTGTCCCGCGCGTGATTATCGTTGGTTTCCGGTCCCTCATAATACTGTTGGAGCGCGTTTACGAGATATGATAAAGTAAGCAGGGACCCATCGAACTAATTTTACTCGCAAATTTTTGTGGAAGAGGAATTCTATAAATTTATTAATAGTAAAAGAATGATTAAATAAGTAATGCTTCAGTTGGAACTTTAAAAAAAGGTAAATTTTCAATATTTAAAAAAGAAAAATTCAAATATTTGCAATTGTTTGATTCTTAACAAACACGTCTTGCTAGAATATTTTTTCCTACGACTTAACGAAAACACCAAACTCTTTGTCAACTGATTTTTGTAAGGTTTTCTCAAAATTAAAGTTGAAAAATTTATTTGTTTTGTTGCATAGGTGAAAAAAACTATGAAAGTATACTCTTTTCATCGCGATTAGCATGTAAAGTCGAGCGAAAAAATCAAATTTCAATTATATGAATTATGAATGACCATTGGCATATTAAAAGCATTTGACGAAGTTTTTACGTGTCATCCACGTATTCTTAATATGTATAACACAACAAAACGTGACTAAAAATAGGAAACAAAACAAAAGAGAACACAGTAGAAATGTATGTATGTGTATATATTATGAACAAATAACAAACCATAAAATTACCTTGGTTGCAGAAACTTGTGTTGGGGCAAAAAGGCAAAACTTGACGACTACTTTGACCCTGTTTGACCCCTATTTGCCGCAATTCGCGGTATCGTAGACGTTGAAAACAATACGAAACCATGTGAAGGTCGCAAAATAAAGGTGTAGTTACACACAGTACACATGAGCAACTTGAAATAGTATCTCGTGCGTGATTGGCTGTTCTATAGATAGCGCCATATTTGTTTTTAAATATCTTTCCGAGCAATAGTGTTTTCAAGTGAATCGATCTAATCGCATTGATCCAGAGATGTAAAATCACCGGTAATTTATTTTTTGGTAATATAACTTGTAATATACCGTTTTATAACGGTAAATTATGGTAATTTTACAGTGAGTTCTTTGTTGATGTGTAAAATTAATCGCTCATAGCACAGTCAGTGTTGGTAAAAGTAACGATGATGTAATATTTCAATTATAAAAAAAATTTGAAAATTGAATCAACTACATTGTTTTCTTAGAAACAAACCAAGCATGTCGCTTTTAAATGAAGTTTTTTATTATACATACAAAATAAGAAAGAGGCTGCATTTGGAATATAATATCAGTTATTATATAAATAAAAGTATATATTAGTAATGAAACAAAATATTTTATTTCGAATATTTAACAGCTATAATAGTATTTCTTCAATACATAACATTCTATCAAATATCATAATTATTTCACACATTTTTTTTGAGCAGTGAAGGTAATACTTTGATAAATACTGAAAATACTGCATTTTTTATTGTTTTTTGTCAAAATAAAAACAGAGAAAAAAATTGTTATGAAGTGTGAAAGAAATTGTTTCACCTTCCATCTTGATAAATGTTCAATTGTGCTGTAACGAGCAGGGTATTTCCACTCCTGAAAATATATGTGGCGTGGAACGAAGAAATCGACCTAGCAGCACCAAACGTTTCGGCAGATAATCCTACTCAATGACATTAGAAAGTAAGCCGAAACATTTGGTACTGCTAGCACCAAAAAAACAAGCCCTCAAGATCTGGGGGCCCTCAGAGTTCCAGATTTCGAAAAATTGTATAAATATTATAAGGGGAGAAGGGCCCTCTATTCCCACCGAACACAAGATTTTTTGAAGTAGTACACCACTGTCTGTAATGATTTCGACAAGGAATGTTGAGAAACATATTTAGAGATAAAAAATTAGGTAACTATTTAATGGCAATCTAGTGAACATTTATGATTTTGCAAATTCATCATATTTTTCTGCAAAATAATTAAAGTTTAACCATTCGAGTGGTCATTTTCAGTAGTAACAAATAGGTAATCATTTGAAAGTCATCTTATATATAAGATACATCTACAAATCGCCATCAGTGAGTGTCTTTGATTAGAAGCTATTTATGAAATTTTGACAATGTTTAATTCACTTGGGAGATATTGGAAAGTGGTTTCAACCATGTTCGAATTATTGAATCTATGGTGTATTATTGATGAACAAAAATGAGAGAGCTGAAATTTTTAGTTTATTTGATTTTCAATGGGTTCCAAGTGATGATTTCTAAATACAGCGATATTTTCTCAGAGATTGTTAGAAGTTTTTTTTAAAGTGAAACTTCTATGCTCTTGTTCGGACGCTCGGTTGGGTGTGAAACGAAAAACCTGAGATTGTCTGATAATTCAACTAAATTTATGTATTACAAATGGTTTATACCTATTAACTATACTATTTAAAGGTTATGCTTAAATGATGTCATTGTATTTTGAAAAACAATTTTTTGAACAAAAATTATACCAAACTCAAATACTAAATGGAAATTGGTGCGCGAAGCATGCAGGACGGGGGCAAAGCCCCCGTTTGTTTTAAAATTATTCGTTTTCTCCCTCTCGGTGGAAATTGGTGAAAATTTTTGGAATAAAATTGAAAATTCACAAAATGGCGTTATCAATCATTCAATTTATGAATAAAGGGTGTCCCGCGTGGTAACCACGTAATAAATGTCCTGCTCCTGACAATGATGGTGCGACCGGGTTCGGTCGCAGTTCGGTTGCACTTTTCATACGACGATTTCTCTGTAAATGAGTAATGAAATAATCGAGGTAGTGCGCATTACAAAGCCCTGACATTTGCGAACGATTCCATGCATACCTAAACTGCGGAATATTTTATGTCGCGAAAAATAATTCACCTAAAAAAATAGCGTTCATGGCCACTATTCACGTACTTTAGACGACACGTGCGCCAAGTTCAAGTTTAGTTTCCATTGACTGGCTGCAAAAAAAGTAGAAAAAATATTTATCTTTCTGTTTATACTAGTTTTTGATCACGTAAACGTTTAATACACTTGTTTCTAAATCGTACAAGCAGCTCGTGACCGTGACCTTCGTTGCCTGGGGGTGCGCGAAGGGCTCCCACTGTCGAACAACTGCACAGAATGCGCAAAGTAAGATGTGTGAGAGTCAGTCGTAGCGAGACAGGTCATTTCTTCACTGATGGCACACGAAGTCTACCAGCTTATGTGTGTATCCGCACGAGGGGACATCACGCACAAGAGTAGCTGCTACCATACTTTCCTTTGAAGCGAGTACCCGTTTCGGCGGGCTTCGCGATCCTGAAGCAAGTGACAAATCACCTGTCGGCACCCCACTCGGTACTAGGGCTGCAAACATGTAGAAGGGCTGTCCGCGCAGCCTTCTGACACTTCTTGGAAAAATTAGGACGTGGGCGCTTCTTGCAAGGTTAGCGGGACCTCTTAGCAACGCAGGCCAGGTGGGCAGGTGGTAATCCACCAAGCTTACGCCGACAGATAAAAGGGGACCCAACTTCCATAAGAACCCGTTTATCATGAAATTACACAGACGCCCTCTCGATTTAACCAAAAAGTCAACCAAGTTTCTACCGATTGGAGGGGAAGTCAACCGTGAAACAACCGAGTAGAGGGAGTAGACCGAGTGCACCAGCGTCACAAACAGGTTCTTATTCTTAATGAAGCCCCCACTTCCAGAGAGCTTCTGAGGGGAAGCAAAAGTATACATGAGAGATAAAAGAAGAGAGCAAGAGCGAGGATTCTGTTGCATTGGTGGGAGTGAGGGTTCTCGTTCCCTGAAAATTCACACGCTCTTCCGCTTTGTTTGCTTGTACGATTTAGAAACGAGAGTATAATATAATATATAATATGATATTCATCAGACTTTTTCGCACTTATAATGAATAACATGAATGTCGATAACAGTGTCGTACAATTATTGTATAAGTATCATATAAATATAGCATAATAATGCTACGGTATGATTGATGGGCATATTGTCTTTGATTGTCATAAATCATAAATTTAACAGAAATCGCGCCGGAAAAACATGTATTTAATACTTCTATATGGCTAGTTGAGGGCGAGGAAGGGAAGCCGAAAATGTGAGACAGAATACCCTTTTATCTCTCTTTTGCAGCAGGTAGGCAAGTTGAGAACGGGTAGTAAGCAACCAATTGGAACTTGCCTACTACCCCTTCCCCAACTTGCCTGCCTGCTGTGAGAGAGATAAAACGGTATTCTGTCTTATATCGTCGGCTTCACTTCCACTTGCAGGCGAACGTAGAAAGCTGGCCATATAGAAGTATTACATATATGCGGAAAATTTTATTTCCAGCTAATCTGGCCTGATCACATAGCTAGCACTTTTATGGCAATATCGATGGAAATAATTTTCAGCAAGTGTTGCGTCAGTCTTGCTTCGGCAACGTTTGTTTATGAAGAATGTTCTAACTTTTAACCGTACTTTCCAGTACTTTCAGAAACAAATGTTGCAAATGAAAGGGCCTTGATGCAAGAAAGAGAAATTTTCACAACTCGAGTACCAAAAATTTGACGTCTGCCAATCATGGCATAACTGAGCGATTTATGAAAGGCATTTATGAAAAACACTGTACACTCGAGTTGACTGTTATTTTCTACATTCAACTCGAATCTTACACTAATCGTCAATCTTTTAAATCGAATCTTCATCTTCACCGGAAAGTTAGGAATTTTGCAAAGGTAATACAAGATTACATATCTTACATCGCACAATATAAATTGAAAAAGTAAAAGGGTAAATGACAAAACTCTCAGAAACATTTTTTTATTTATTTTTTTCATTTTTGTTTCTCCTGCTCTCTTCTTAGAAAAGTAACGAAATATTTTTCCCTCCCTCCGTTTCGTTATCTCTTGTCTTCACGCGTCTTTACTCTTAAATTACTCCTAAACCTCAGATATCGGAATATCTACTAGCGATAAAAAGTTGTTTTCATGGGCTACGCTTTTCCCCTATCTCTTCTTAAGGTCGAAATAAAATTGAAAATCAAAATCAGTTTTCTATTCGTGACATGGAATAAAAAAAAGTTTTTCAGCTTTAACTTTTAAAACCTATTTCAACTCTCGTATATTTCTTCCAACTTAAATGAATAATAATTCAAATATTGACTTTTTATTTGCAGTGTCTTCATTCCAGGTCACATTCAATAAAAACAAAACAAAAACAGGAAAAGTCATTTATTTCTAAGAAAAGCATCATATAGAGAAAAAAAACAAAAAACAAATTTCATTTCGCAAATAAGTGGCAAAAAATGTCTACCATCGTGGACCGAAGGCATTTGTAACTGAAGCAGAATAGAAGTTGTGTTTCGGCACTTTGAATTTAAGGACTTGAAAAAAATTGAGAAACAATCGACGGTAAAATAAAAAAAAATTCATGGCCGTTTTTCAGACTGTTCCTCGTTCTTCTCAGCCTCCTGCTCATCTTGAGAAATTCGCTCATTCCACACTTTTTAACATGATTCATAAAAAGAATTTGACAGAAACCGCAAAAAAACGAAAAACATACGAAGAATACGAACTTTCAAAACAATTCAGTTTTTTTTACAATGAAAAAAAGCAACGCACTTTTCAAAACTTTCTTCATTCACTCGTTATTTACACGCATTTTCATGTAATCAAAAATTTTTTTTTTTATATTGGCCGTCACCGCTAAGAGACTTTCGCACCGAGACTCGAATTAAACGTACGCTTTTTTGGCTTTTTCTTAGGATTTCCAGCTCTCGGCATTGTAGTACTCAAGAATCACTAGCGATGACGAGGCCGTTCTTGAAAACCCTGTTGGAATGTCGGTGATTGTCACAGCTGTGTTGATTTAAAACTGGTAGACAGCAACCATAACAACACAAACTAGTGCAAAATTTAGTGAAAATTGCACCTGAATTTCATGCAAATCTGTTGCATTGCAATAATTGGCATTAACTTTATCCAGGTTCAAGACTATACATTTATATACTCATCAAAAAATTTTCATATAGAAATAAAGACATTGAGTATTCATTGGTGAATTTTTAAAAGACATAAAAATCTAGTAATTTTTGAAAAACGATTGCGAAATCTTTTATTTAAATTAAAAATCAATTAAACTGAAAGTGAAATTTTTTTTTACGATAACTTTGATTATAAAAAAAAAGGTAGTTGACAAATGCCGTAATCACGATGAATCTGTCACATAACTTTGAGAAAATTCAAATTTTTAGTTACCAGATTCACGATACTGAAATGCGAACTTCTAAAGCAGGCGGTACATCATCAACAATAAGTTTTAGATGTTCTAGATTCATGATCAAAAAATCGTGTAATTTTTAAATAAGTCGACCTGTTTACTAAGTTTATAATATGCAAAGCTGTGATAATCATCGGGTATCCAAGAGAGCACCTACGACTTAAAGTTGGACACTAACTCTGCTTTTAACGTCGTGAGAGACTGAGGGTCCTGGCTTTGTAAGTGTCACTGACGACGTCCAAAGCAACGTAAAAGAAAGTCAAACCACATAGCCATAACTCGTCCCCCGGCCTGACATCGATTCTTAGGAAGACAGGTGTAAAAAAAAATGCAAATAAGCCTGAAGCGCTGATAACGCAGTGACAGCCATGGCAAATCGATCCAGCGAATGATTTCAAGTCAGTAACTATTCCCGCGCAACTGGACGATAATCAAAACGCACCCAGACGCGTCCAACTTTTCCTGCCTCCAGTACTTGTTTTTTTTTTTTTTTTTCATGTATAATTTTGTACGTGTCATGTAAGCCATTACGCATTAAGGAACTCCTTTCAAGATTTATTTTTCAACTTTCAGTAAAAAAATGATGTAAAAACACGCCAAATCTAGGGAACAATACTCAATTAAAAAACATAAATTTACAAGATTGATTTCGTGAGGCTTAATTATCTCAGTCAACTCAAATTTGGTAAAATTCGAGTTCATTGAGATGCACTCAATTTTTCTACTACGCGTCCACCGGTGTTTAAAAAAAAAAAAAAAAAACGAATACGAACATGTGTTGTCATTTGAGTGATGGGACAAATGGCCCTAAATATTGCGGGAACTATCAAAAAATATCAATGTTCAGCGTGTTTTAAAAAATCTGAAAGAGAAAAAACGTAATGAACTTTTGACATCTATTCGTGTCGTATGTGTCGTGTCTTGTATGTGTTGGTGTCACGTTTGTTGATGTAACCCATGGAATACAGAAAAGGTTTGATATACTTTTTTTTTGTACAATCAAAAGAAAGACGGAAACCCAGATGAGAATACTAGAATATTTTCATCAAAGATGACTAAAAACAGAGACGAGAACGAGTTGGACTTTAAGTCGTGTGTCATTTGTGAATCCGCAATTTTAGACGATCAACAAATGTTTCTTTTCGTTCCAACATTATTTCTTTTGCCTTCGACTTTCGGACACTTTTCTCCATCATTCAAGTTGCAGAAAATTAAGAATACTCTTTAGCCACTGATGGACGTGACCATTGCTAGATTGCGATTGATGAGACTTGAACGTGCCTTGATTCGGCGCTTCATCAGTTCGCTCTCAGAAGGTGGCGACAGGCCAAAGATAGTAGTGCCAAAGTCCTTATCGAGTTCTCGGTTCTTGGCGATGACGTTGTCACCGTATTCCATACTGGAACGTGCAGAACAGGGTTTTACAGGTTGTTCGCAATCGCTGCTCGAGTAGGAAATATGGCCGTAAGGATGGTTGTCGTCGTCTGTTGATGAAGTCGACAAACGAGGCTCGCGTTTTTCTAGGAGCTCTTCCAGGTTCACTGAAAAGTGCTGCAGCACCACTCGGTTAACTGCCATTGCTGACTCTGCAAAGGCAGACAGCTCACGAGCTGAGTTGTTCCTTCTGAAACAAGATTAGACAAACATGATTTTTGAAATGAAACTTCTTTTGGTAAGATGAACATTAGAATGTTTTAGTTTGATATTGGATGTAATAAAATTCTTAAACTCTGCAAAATCAGTTGAAACCACAAAGGAATGTTAAGAGCATTGTGCAGTAGTTGATACAGGTTTAGTATATCCTTGTCTTATCCTTGCACTAAGAGGCAACATAGGGCCAAGACAGGGGTCTGACTGGTTGCCGAAAAAGTTAACCCATTATGTCCCTGTTGAACTAAACCACCAGAGGCGCTGGCAGTGATGTTACCCGAGAGAATAATATCGGGCTTCTCTTTCGTAGGATTCTGATTGGTCGCTTCCAACCAATCAGAAACCGAAAGAGAAAGGTCTGATACTTTTCTTTCGGGCCACATCACTGCCAGCTCTTCTGGGGGGTTAGTTCCACTGGGGCAATTATGGGTTACAGCTTTACATGCGTTTCAGCGGAGAGAGTCATACCCCTGGGCAAATACGGACGAAACCTGGATATGCCACTGGCTTAGTGGGACCAAACAAAAAGATGGCGAAGGACCCGAAATGGTTGTTGGAACTAAATTTGGCCTTTAATCTGTAACTTCCACCTACAAATTGAATTGTTGAAATAAAACTTTTTACTGAGCACCTTTCAGTTAAGGGCTAAGATTGCTTGTGAAATGGCTGACCATAAGGAATGCCTGACCTTGAGACATCACATGCACCCAGTGTAGCCAGAAGTGACACAGACCACGTTTTACAAATGTACGTCGATGAGGCTTACTTTCACTTGGGCCGGGGAAAGGTGGGAAATGAGTAGCCGAGGGGAGATTATTTCCAATTTTGGCGTCCCTCGCTTATTCCCAAATTCATGCCCAATATCTCAAAAGAAAACCCGTTCGGAGCTGATTCACATTTTGCCTAAGTTTCTATCTCGAATGTAGAGTACAAAAAAGGATTGTTTTTTTTTTTTTTTTGTTAAATTTTTAGATGCGGAAATAAAGTATATTGTTGTTTCGTCTCAGTCATTTTTTACGATATTTGCAACATACTTCATTCATAATTTTTCGAATCATTTCCTTCTCAAATTCTGATTCTCTACAAGTTTAGATAAAAATATTTAGTAGTATGAATCAGGGTCTGGAAAGTTACTCAAAAAAGTGTAACACGTTATGTTACCGTTACTAAAGTGAAAAAAGTAATTTGCTGCCTTACCGTTACTTGAAAAGAAATAGTAACTCGCTACCGTTACCAGTGGGTACTCACTTCCATAGAGTTCGATGGAATACTGACTTTATCAACGGGATCCTATGTATCGGCATGCCTAAGATGAACTAAGCTCGTATGATGGGAGAGGAGGGTGAGAGGGAAGGGGTAATTCTTTCTTTCCTTCTTCGTGTGCGTTAACCAACACATTCATTTGTCCATGATAACTCACACGCTCTCACAAAATCTGACTGGTTTTCGGCATGAGCGAATACCCCCTGACCATTACCACAAAAAAGTAACTGCCCGTTACTTTTTGTCAAAGTTGATTTCAATTTCTTTTTTTTTTTCGTACTTTTTCAGTTTTTCTACAATTTGAAGGATCGTTACTCAGTGTTTTCGAAACTATTCGTATTTTTCAGGATGCATTAAATGTTCCAGGATTTTCTAGTATTTCTATATATTTCTATATTATAAAGATTTATAAAATTATTATATAGATTTCGAGAATTTCAAGCTCTAAAATTCGAAGTTCATTAATTTTTGGCGTTTTGAAGGATTTTTTAGAAAACAGAGTCTTAATAGATTTTAAATTCTTTCGGTATTTCTCGCATTTCTTTAATTTTTCTATGATTTGAAGGATCGTTCAGTAGTTTTATAATTGCTGTATAAGTTTATTCGAATTAGATAGATTTTGAATGTTTCATATATTTACTCGTTTTTTTTTTTTTTTTTTTTTTTTTTTGTATTTTCTAAGTATTTATAAAATATTGTAGAATTTTTCAGTTTTTTTAATGATGTGTCTTTGAATTCCCAAAATGAGATTTCGTAGAATTGAAAGTTTAAAATATTCGAAGTGTTTTGATTGATTCTGCAGAAAACAGTTTCTTGGTAGATTATCTCATTATCTTTAGATTGCCATCAATATATTTGTATTTTTCACAACTTTCACAAAACCTTTCTCCCCTTTCTCCCACCGCATATAGATTTTCCCTGCTGTCCCCTATCTTCCCTAATTTCTAAATATTCTTCGTTCCTCTCGACCTTCTTGTCGTACTTCTATGTTCGTACGTTCATTCATATGAAAGTTTGAATGATTAAACACTTTTCAGGAACATGAAAAATTCATTGACAGCCGCACATTGTTTCGAAAATCGATGTTGAATTTATTGAAATTTTCAAATTTAAAAAAAAAAAAAAAAAAAAAAAAAAGAAACTTGTCTCAAATATGGTATGTCCAGAAAATCAAACTCTGTGGAACATATAAAAAGTTATAGTTTCCCAACTAGTTGAAAAATATGCAATAAAATACAATTTTTTTCAAAAAATTGAGTACTGTTATAGACATTGCGACATTCGTTTGAGAGTTGAAATATTTGTTTGAGGTTTAAATATATTGTAGAAATCAATTATTTGCAGAAAATCTCAAATTTATGAAGCATCGAACAGTTGAGAATTTGTTCGATGAATCTAAAACTTATCAAAAACATGAAAAAAAATCCTGAAAAATTGAAGATCGTTTGGATTATTTAGATTTTTGTTTAAAAGTTACAATTTCTAAGTCACAAGTAGCCAATTTTTTTTTGTTATCATACGTTTCTGTGCAAAAGCTTTATTTTTCTTTTGTAGTTTATCATACACTTAAGAATTGATAGATTCACAAAAATTTTTACTTCAATTTTCGTAAGCATGCAGATTACAAATAGAATTCGACTAAAAATCATCATATCTTATCTTATATTATCACATCATATCTTCTGCATGTGAAAAAAATTTTAGGAAACAAAAACAAATCGTTCAAGGAATTAATTGTGGTGTTGTGAGTTAATTTTTTTAGCACCGTATTTACTGTGCACAGGGGGACTGTGCACATTTTTATACGCCTGTACAGTACTCCTGGTGAAATAAAAATTAATTCATAGTAAAAATTTGAGAATTTAAAAGTTTTTATCTCCGAATTTGTTAAATGGAGATTCATAGCGAGGTAAATTGTGAAAATGTGCACAATAGCCGAATGCACAATAAATACGGTGCTGAATAAATTAATGCGTAATTAGTTTTAGAATCAGAAAAAGACTTTGGAAAATAAAAATACTCTTTTCAGAAAAAAATGTCTGAAAAATCTTGTCCATTTTTTTTTTATATCAATAATTTCATCGAATGTTCATTAATGTATAAAAAGGTCTAAATTACTTAGAACTTTTCGAAAAAAATTTGTTAGAATCTATTACTTTGCTAAAGCAGAGCAAGTTGAATGAGAAAAAAATAATTTACGCAAAAATGAGTCATGCCGAGCAAGGCACGAAAAAATTTCAACGGAGGGGTTAAGTTTATTCATTCATTTCATTATCTTACTCGATTCAATTTATTTCTAGCTATTTTATATTTTTATATAAATATCATGTTTTCGTTATACATATATATCATTATATTGAACCTATAAGATTATAAAATTTCATCTTTTTTCTCATTTATTTGAATATCATTCCGTTTGATTCATTTTTTATAATGTTATGTGAAACGCTCAGCGCATAGGTGAGTTGTAGAAAAGTTTTGAGCAAAAAAACGATAGAGATCTGTACGTCTCTCTCGCTCTAGTGGTTATCTGCACAACTCACCTTTGTGCTCAGCGTCTCATGTAATTTCGTCATATTTCTATAGAAATATTAGATGAATGTTATTTAATTTGAGTTGATTGAACTTCATTTTTTGTATTTTTTTTATTTGATTCTAAAAATTCATCATAGATTTCTTGAATTTCCGTTCACTCCATGAATTGGCTATTTTTAATTGCAAGGTGCATATGATACCATAAGTTCAGGCAATCTCCATTGTCCAACGCAAGACGCATGTGCCTTTGCGATGACCCCGCCTTTTTTGTCAGATCTCTCCCAAATCAACTTTACTCCCAATTCCATCTATCAAGTGCAAGATCAAGCGCCGTAAAGTCTAATTTCAAAAACTCTAGCGAATAATGCATCTATGAAAGAACAAATGCATTGTAATCTGCCGAAAAAGTAGCCCATTTCAAACATTTTGACATTTGAGGCGCTTAGAGCAAAAGAACTTGCGTGAGATAGAAAATATGGATTGTTCTATCTATCTGTCTCACGCAAGTTCTTCTTTTGCTCTGAGCACCTCATTTATAAATGACTAACTTTGAAAATTTCCAGACGTTGCCGAAATTCCAAATATTTTTTGTAATTGAGAAACCCTGAGGTCTTTTTCGAGTATTCCGTATCTGTCTCACGGAAAATGTTTTACCTGATTACTTGAGGAGTGGTCAAAGGGCGATTGCCAACTTCGTTAGCAGGTGGCCCGGGTGAGATCCAAGGATGATTCAGAACGCACTCGGCGCTTAATCTCTGGTTTGCCTGCTTGACGAGCAAACCGCGAATGAGGTCTTTCGCGTCCTCCGATATCTCAGACCATTCGTTGTCTCGGAACTCGTACCTACCCTCCTGAATGCTGGTAAAGAGCATCTGCTGGCAGGCGCGACAGTTCTCGCCCCGTTCCCAACCACATTCGGCGCCACAGTTGCCATAGAAAGGTGGGTAACCGCAGAGCAAGATGTACATGATGACGCCGAGGCTCCAGAGGTCGCAACGCTTGTCGTAGTAATTCGCCTCACCGATAAAGGCCTCCACAACTTCCGGAGCCATGAACTCCGCGGAGCCGACAGGCGTCAATAGCTGCGGTGTTGCGATCGGGCTCGACAAAGAGTTGTTGAATTTTATACCCGAGCCGAGATCAAAGTCACACACTTTCACCGGCGTAAGTTTGTCCGGATGAACGCAAAGAATGTTTTCTGGCTTCAAGTCTCTGTGAGCTATGCCTGCAAATGACATTTACAAATCAACTTCGGAGTCACAAAAAGACATAGGCAGGCATATCCACCTTAAAAAGATCCAATTCATCAAATACTATTATAATAATCACAATAATAAGGAAAAACATTATTTTCTATCATAAGGACAAAAAATTGATTGATTGCGATGACGCTTCTCTTAAGGGGGCCCTACCATGTAAACGCCGTTTTTCGAAGTGTTTTTTGGAATATTACTGAAAGAAAGGGTATTCGATATTTTTCAATGCGGTTTTTTTTCAATGTTTAATTGGTCCTTGAAGAACAAAATAAAGTAATCATCTCTAAAAAAAAAAGTGCCACACTGCGACCACAGCATCTTTGCAAAGTGGAGCCTTCTAAAGAAAGGTTGTAAAACCTTGTAAAAACTTTTAAAATGACGACTAATAGATCAGTTCTTCTCTACGTCCATCTCTCCCTCACTTACTCTACAATAAATTCCATTTTCAAAACTGAAAGACAAACTCGTAATCTTATAACGAGATAGTTATCTCAACCTGGGAAATATATGACTAATTACAGTTCAGATCACAGGCGATGTGTAATATGTGTATTCTCTAGTAAAAAATCTTATCGAAACAAGAAAACAATGTCACACATAATAGTTCCGATGTTGATAACTCTTGAGCTTTACTCAAACAAGAAGCCAGAATGTAATTTCGGAAGAAAATCTTCCTTCGACCACGCTCAACACTAACTGTGACCAATTTCAGCTAAAATTTTCAACATCGAAGGTACTTTAACATTTTAAAATACTGAATGTTGCTTCAATTATTAAAAAAAATGTTGTAAACTCTTTTGATGAGATTTACTAAATTTATGAAGGATTTCAACTAGTCTAGGAATAATAATCACGTTTTTACAAACAATCACTTCTCGGCTCATTCAAGTGAATGATTAATTTAATTTCAGTTTATTTTTCAAAAATATCAAATCATGCAGTCATTGATTCAATTTGCTGTTCCATTACAGTCCACTGTAGGTTTTTATGAGTTAGACGGTAGGAAACGAAATTCCGCCCTTGATTTCTCGCACGAATCACTTACCGACGAAAGTTATGATCATGTGTTAAAATCAATGTCGATGGGTGCGATCTCAGTGTTATATTTCGTGGTGAGGGATTTTGAGTCGACGGGAAAGAGAAAGAACGATGTGGGAGTGAGAACAAGTGAGTAGGATAACATGTATTTCGTTCTCACTTGCTCTCACTCCACATCGTCCTTTCGCTTTTCCGCAGATTCAACCACGATTCTCAATCAACTGATCAATGTTTAACACGAAATACAAGTATATATGCGAATTATAAATAAGAATAAATCAAAGCTACCTTTTTTATGCAGAAAATTTAGTGCACTCGCAATCTCCTTGATGATTTGACTCGCTTCGCGTTCAGTGAAATGAATTTTCTCTTGTATGCGCCTGAGGAGCTGGCCACCGTTGATTTTTTCAAAAACGAGGTAGAATTTTTCATCGTCTTCAAAGAACTCGATCAGCTGAATGATGTTAGGATGATCTTGGCAATGATGGAAGGTCTCAACTTCCTTGAAAACCCTGTCGCGAGAATGGTCTGGAATTTTGTCGATGATCTTGACCGCATACTCTAATTCCGTGTACAGTGAGGCGCATGTCTGAACGGAAGCATAAGCTCCTTCGCCCAAAACTTCGCCTGTCAACTTGTACAACTCTGAAATAGCGTTTTCGCAATTATTAATTAAAAGATGCATACAAATTACTGCAACGATATTAACTATATAGTAATCGAGGCCTTCGACCCTGAGATGAACTTTCTAAAATCAATAAGTCTTAACATGATAATGGGACTGGCATGCTCAAATTTTTCATGCATTCTATTGACAATGTTCCATTTTTCCTTATTGTCATTTTCACAATCAAGCCTAAAAAATATCAACTTTTTGAAAAAGGTAGATTGTGGACAGTAACGACAATTCCTACTTTTGAATCTTCACTATTTTCTCAGCAGATTTTTGGAGAATATCTCATACCGGCAGATATAGAGAAGATGTAAACTTGGCTGCTGCGAATTATTCTGTCGATTAAAATTTAAAATTTTAATTTACACTGATTTTGGATAAAGATAATTTTTGTTAAAAATAAAATGAATACATTGAAATCAATGTTTAATCAAGCCCATTGTCATAAAAAACTTTCATACACGGGGTGAGTGGAAAACGCTGACATTCATTTAAATCCGTTATTTAGTTGGAAAAAAGGTCTAATAAAAACATATTTAACTATACATGAATTTGTGTTTTTAATAATAAAAGCTCCTGTAGCTACTATTCAACACTTTCGGATTCAATGCATTAGTGCTTCTTTTGGTTCTCCTTGTTATTATTTTTTTGTGTTTTTAGAATTTTTACTTGCTGCCTTGTGATAAAATACAGTAAGAACCCGTTGATGTAAATTTCGCCGCTGTAGAAGCTTCATGGCCGCGAAAAAATATAGCTTTGGGTAGCCAGTCGAGTCTTTTCATGAAGAGATTTTTCGTCGCCGTGAAAGTCATTAAGTCATTGTACTGCATACCGATTCAAAACTCATGGTCTGGGATCGGGACCTTCAAATCAGGTTTTCTATTTATTCTTATTTCATGTTTGGTAGATTCGCCGCTGTAAAGCATAAATTTAGAGCCCCGACGACTCTAAATCGGCGGGTTCTTACTGTATATCAAACAACTTCACAAACAGAATCGAATAGACTTGCATTTTAAGATCTATCTACAATAATTGTCGTAAAACGTTGCCGTTGCCGGTCGAAAAATTGGACGGGCTCCTATTTTATTGGCCACGGTTTCCAGCTGTTGCGCCCTGATTGGTCGAAAACGAACGGGACGGGACGGCAGCGGAATCGTAACGGTTCGTGTGATATGGGCTTTAAACTCCCGAATTGCACCGCTACAATCAACTTGCCCAGACTACATTTTCTTACTCGTAAATAGTAAATGCTATATCTTGCAACTTTGAGTGTTTCCGATATTGAAATGAAATTGGCATCGATCGCCCAGTCAAATTATTGTTGTTTTATATATGACACTAAATTATATTAAAAATGAAAAAAGTAAGGTGACGATTCGAGTAAAAACAGATTGAAATGAAAAGATAGTTATCACTCAAAAATGAAAGTAATTAAAACACTGAGAAAATTTTTTAGCATTTTTTCCTACAGTGTATATGAATTTTGGTGTATTGAGCATATGTGACGTGCCAGGAGAAAAGGAACACATCGCTCAAAAATCGAAAACCGGTTTTTTGTATCTGTTGATAGTTTTTGAGTTGCCTTATCCAACACAAAAATTAGCAAAATTCTACGGACATTATTTCTTATTAAAAAAGAAGGGGACAGACTTTCGGGAGTCACCTTTCACTACAGAATTAGTTGGTTTATATCGCTTGCCATACTTTTTTTTCTTCCCCATACACTTTTGATAACAGCCTACACAGTGAGGAAATACTGGTGAAATATAGGAATCCTGGGAGTGCTTCATATTGTTTTTTTACCAGTATTTCCTAGTGTATAGGCTATTATCAAAAGTATAAAGGAAAAAACAAAAAAAATATGCTCAATAGACCAAAATTCGTAGAAACTATAACTATAGGAAAAAATGCAAAAAAAAATTTTCTCAGTGAAGTATATGACGAAAAAAGAAACAAAAATTTGAAAATTTTGGAAAATCCTTTTGGGGTTACTTTATTGATGATCTAAGGTTGTCATTTTTTCAAACATTTCTCGAGCATGTTTCCGAAAGCCAAATTTTGTCGAACTGTGTTATAACAAGTATATTTTTTAGAAAGAATAATTAGTCATTTCTTTAAATGAATTGTATGGGAAGGCTTTCGAGTAGTCGACACTGACCACACTTGAAGTTGAAAATTCATTTACGGAGCAACATTACGTTGATTACTAAGCATCAACTTTAAAAAACGTACATGTGATTAGGAATTGCTTAACGAGAACATGCCACTGATATTTCGAGTATTGCCTGAACCATAAACTTCCCTTGAATAATGTAAAAGTTGTATGTTTGGCAAAAGCATAAACTACCTTAACATGCATTTCATTGTATCATTATTTCTAAACACATCGCGCATTTTGGAATCGGACTTTTTTATTTCTGAAGATGATCAAATCTTTCAATAGGTTTACCTATTACTAGTTTAAAGTACGATTCCGAAGTGTATATGTATATTAGGTTATACAAATTGAAAGCAATTCATCATTCATTCGGTTAATAAATAATGCCGTGTGTGAAGTTTATTCAGGGGATCGATAGTATCTCGGATTTTAGATCGAGCGCGGTCAAATTCTACACTGAGAGAAATGCATGTATAATCTATTCATATGAATAGGCAATTTTCGCCTACCCATATCGATGGATTCTGCACCTATATTTATGGAAAAAGCCTCTATTTATATGGGTGGATACTCCATACATTTAGGTAAAGTTCAAAAAATATGGGTCCAGCGTCATAGACCTTATATACAGCAAAAAAAAATCGGGACCAACATCTTTGTTGAAATGTCAAAGATTGGGGAAGCCGAATTCTGCCGATGTCCTATGAGCACTGTGCTCGTAGAACATCGTACAACATCGTCGAACGGTCAGGGCTTAAATTCGTGATATTCATACTAACTCGTGGAATACCGGCACAATTCGGCTTCCTTTATCTTTGACATTTCAATGAAATGAACAAAGATGTTGGTTCCACTTTTTTTCGCTCGAGTAGCAGTCCATCACTCCATGTACTCCCCCCCAGACCCCCTTCGTGACATCCTATTCCCCCCTCCAGACCCCCCTTCGTGACATATTTTCGTGACATTCTACTACCCCCGTATATATGTCCAAACCGAGGAGAAAGACGTAGTTCTACGTCAAAATCGTGAAAATGCCCTTTATTTCTCGAGTGCAAGTGTATATAACCTCTTAAATATGGTTAGATTATACATGCGTTTCTTTCAGTGTAGGTATACTTTAGTATTTGATAATTTAGTATCGGTCAGGGCTCGTCGACTCGGTGTTATTTTTTTGGCAAAAAGCGCCGTCTGAGAATTCCCTCTAGAACTAAAGAAATCTATTTGTTGTATCACTATATATATTATATATATATAGATATACACGGTGTATGCGCCATCTTGGAAATCCCTTGGCTAGGTCTCCCCATAAGTGTCGACGAGCCCTGGTATCGGTACTGAAACTCGTAATAGAGGGTCCAGAGTGTAACCAATAACCTGACTATATGTTTAAATATTTGTTAATTTTGTAAAACTTTTCGAAAATATAGGACTAAAAGTCTATCAAGCATTTTTCTCCAATGAATAAATAATAAAATTTTCCGTAATCCCCTTCTATACCTGCTTCCTTTGGAAGAGAAAATTTTGAGTCATTTTTTGCCTCGTCATCTCACCAGGTTTCCACGAATTGGTGGGATTTTTCTCAGAGTCATCCTGCCCTTAGACCATATATTACATCAGGGCTCGCCGACTCCCATGTAAAAAAGTTGGCTAAAATAAGCGCCGCCGGGTGGGTTCTTATGAACTGAAATCGACCGTTCGAATTTAAACTTTGAACATAAAGTAAAGACGAAAATTCTTCTGTGCACAATAAATATTCTGACGATACGGAATAAAAAAGTTATGTCGTAATCAAAGTAATGATGAATAGTTTCTTTTAATATACTTCGAATATTACAAAATAATTATGATAAATCGAAAATATTTCTCTAAAAAGTGTCCGATTCTTGGTATAGTAAAACGAGTTTAGCAAACCCAGCTAAAAATTTTCTAACAAAAGTGAACAAAAGAAACAATTTGTTTTTTTGATTCTAAAAATGATTTCAAGGAAAATGTTAATATTGCTTACAACAGTTATGATTTTTATTGCATTTTAAAATATTATTAATATTGAAAAAAAATTATAAAAATTCGAAAACATTGTGGTAACTCAATTCTTGTTTTAATAAAGCAAGTTTTGCAAATTTTCAACAACATTTTTGATACCGCTGCTTCAAACAATTATAGTTGTTATTGCTTTCTGAAATGTAACAAATATTTTTAAAAAAAATTTTTAATTTAAAATATGTTAGCAACATATATTACATTGTTGTTATTATAAAACAAGTTTTTCAAACTCTAAAAAAATTGTTTGACATGCGTTTTATAAAATATTTTACTATATCCGGCGAGCGATTTCGGGTTGTTTTCAATCAGTTTCGGGTTATGTGAATCAAAAAAAATCAAATCAAAGCAGCGATATCAGCGCTCCTAGTGGGCTCCTGCGGAGTAACTTGCTCCCATTAGAAGTCGGCGAGCCCTGTATTACATGGACTGATCGTCTCCTATCTTCGCATTCTTTCCCATTGTCGGGTTTGAAGCCAACATATGGAGCTATGCAAGTTTGACTTAGGCGAACCAGTGACGTATATTATTGTCGAGCGCCCTCAAGCACCCTGCGCTTAAACAAGGAGCCGACTTAGATAGGGTGTAGGAAATGTTATTTATACGTAATTAATCATATTTAATACTTCATTATTTTCAAGTGAAATTTCCCTTCTCACGTCTGGTACTTTTCGAGCCCAGTAACTTGGGTTTTTATAAACTTTTAGAAAACCCCTTATAAAATCTCAAGTTTTTCAAATGAAATTCCGCTTTTTTCACGAAGTGACTTTATGGAAAGAGCAATATTTTGATAAGTTTTTATCAAGTCACTTTATCAAAATTTTATAAATTGACGGCATTTCTATAAAGTTGATCTTAAAATCTAATTTATAATAATTGTGTCATTTTATGAAGATTTTATAAATTTTTTATAAAAACCAGAAAGAACTTTATAAAACATAGCTCTTTTCATAAACTGACTTTATGAAGAAAGCGGAATTTTATAAAAAATTCCGAAATTTCATAAGATTTTATAAAAACCCAAGCTGCTAGGAGCCGGGGTAATCAAGAAAGAAAATCTAATGATTTTAAGAGTGATACAATATAGCATGATATTATTGATTATTTCATGGACATGTTACAATTAATTTAATCAGCACATACATTCGTCGTAAATTTTCTGAAATTAGATGTTTTTTTTTAGGGAATTCCTAATACTCATCTCCCAACTCACGGGGTCTTCAAGCCGATATTTTTTATGTTTATGTCAATAGAAAATTGCATGGATATGATAAAAGTGTTTTTATTATGCAGTTATTACACAACATATTTTCGCCTCCAATAATCGAGCTTTTTTCCCTTTCACACTGCCACATATAGTGCAGCGTATTTCGACGATTTTTTCACCCATTATTCATAGTTTTTCAAGATACAGCAACCTTTGTTTATTGTTTGTCACTGTTTTCTACTCTTAGGTGCGTGACTGCCATATTGGAACTTGCCTAAGTTAAACTTGCAACGCCCCATATGTCGGCTTCAATCCGCGATACTGTATTATCAGTCCATGTAATATATGGTCTATGAAGCCTATAGAAGGAGGCCCGACTATAGGAAAAAAAAAAAATAACGTAAGGATTTGGTGGCGCAAATCCCCACCAATTTTTTTTTTCTTTCTGTACTGCACGAACCAACTCATTTTAGTCAGCTCTGCGCACTCCCGTTGACACCATGCAATCCGCCCGGTGACGTCACTCACTCCACAACGCAATAGGTGGGGATCGAGCGGGAATTCAAAAAGTTGCGCAGAATCGAACAAGTCAAAGAAGTGTCAGCGTTCGTAACTTGTACACCGAGAGAAAAACCGTGCATTTAAAGTATGTTACGGACCCATACAGTTGAAGTACCACGAAGTCAAAGTTTTTATGCAGGGAAAGCATACTTTTTTAGTATGAAATGCAATCATACTGGCAATGGTATGTTAACATGGTTTTTCAGTACGGAACCAATGCAACAGGAGTACAACGCTATTCATACCCCGAACGCTCGAGCAACCTTACTATTAGAGTATGGCAACAATATCTATCATCCGGGTCGCGGCGACAGATTTCGGCGGTAAATAATGCTGAAACAGCTGTTGATGCGCGCGCGAAAGATGGGGAGGGGAAAGGCGTATATACTCCCCTCTACTGTGCGACCTAACGCTTGACTGATGCCTTACTCGAGTGGTATGGGCTCCCATGCTATTCGAGCTAAAATCCATGCCACTGGAGTATGGGCCTCGTACTATCGACGTATACATGTATACTGTGCAATTAAAGTGAGCGGTTTGAACGATTTGCGCTCAACTTTTTAGCTGTAGGAGTATAAATGATTTCGCACTACGATTGTATTGGATTTCCACACACTAAATGTATGGTTTTTATCTCGGTACAGTACACAGAAGGACCAAAAGTTACGAACGCTGAGAAGTGTAGCGTTCGCGCAGTATAGAAAAAAAACAAAGGCTGTAGAGTGGGGATTCGAGCATCCACAGCCATGCATACTCTGCTGTTAGCCGCGACATAGGAAGTCGGGCCTCCTTCTATAGGCTTCATAATATGGTCTAAGATCCCATTGACATATATAACTGGACCGCGCGTGTGCTACTGCGCATCCATTCCGCCATGGAAAGAGAGAGCAATAACCCATGGGCTCTTGCTCTCTCTTTCAAGGCATCATGAGGGCTTTCTTATTGGCTGGCTAGGACCTTAACCTCACCTGACCAGCCAATCCTGGCCAAGGTAAGAGACGGACGATCTCTCCTTTTCTTTCTACGAGCGTTACAGCCGGCAGCCACGCAGGCAGGACCGTCGGTCCAGTTATGTATGTCGATGTACCTGTCTCAGTGTGATCCTGTCTCACTGGAATGAATAGCTTGATGATAGACAAAAATGGGCAACAATAGCTCAGAGTACAAATTGAACATTAGATGTCTCAAGTGTTCTCTGAACGTTTCCGATCCAACTTTCTCTCTAAAGAATAGCTGATCCAATCGCTCAAAGATTTTCATGTTCACTTTTGACTCTGAGAACCTGATGTTCATTTTTTCTTCAAGAATTAAAGCTATACACTTTCGGCTCCGGGGGTGTCGATTTTCGTATACTTTAAAAAGTGAATGAGAACCACTGCTTTTGGGAATAACCTATCGGAAATAGATTATTATTAGCGTCATTATCTTTCAATTTTATCATTTTTAGACTTGAACCAGACATAAATTAACGAAATCATTGCGAATCGATCCAAAAAATTTAATACAGCGTGCATCCTTTCTCTTGCAAATTCCCACGGTAAAACTTAGCTCGATATCACACATCCTCGGGAATCTAGAACGCGAAAAAAAAACGAGGATCACGTTCTGCGATCGCAGGGTCGATATTTTTACGACGTGGCCAGAGGTGAGCGTTAAAAGAAAAAAGGAAACATATCCAGAGAAATCGACGTGGAATGAGATGGAAACAAATTCAACGAGTCGCATCATATGCGGTGCAAGTTCAATAAGCGGCGCCCCTGCAGAGTCGTGACGAGACTAACTTTGCCAGTCGATTTCCAGCTCGAGCCTGGTGAAATTATATGGAACTATTCTTCAGAAACTCGCTTTCCCTCTCATTGAGTCTGTATTTAAGACGACTCGGAACCTATTGCAGTGCGAGAAAAGACGCGTCAAACGAAAATCAGTTGAAAGGAAGAAGGATGAAGGTCTTCCAAGTCATCTTAACTGTAGGACGTAAATCTCAATAACAGAAGCACAAGCAGAAAAATTTCTTGTGAGAGGTTTTGAATAGAGGGGTTAAAATAAGCATTTTCGCAGAACACGCAAGAAAAATGTACTTCGAGAACCTGTATGGCCGCATTGAATACGCCCATTTACGACCGGAAAATGCTTCAGTCCCTGAAAACACGCAATGAAGCATTGCTTCAGTATGCGTCTCCAGGGACTGAAGTATTCGTCCGTCGTAAATGGGTGTACTCAATGCAACCATACAAGTCCTTTAGTACATTATTCTTGTGTGTTTTTCAAAAAGAATTGTTTGCATACATACAAAATATACTATTTTTCAAGTGTGTACGTAATGATTTCACACTCGACCGGCATAATCTATTTACCTTGGAAGCAGGAGGAAACGATCGAAGAACCGGAACGCTTCTTCTTGCGACGCTTTCGGCGCGCCTCCTCCTGGCGTGCCTGCACCGCGCTCATTGACTCGCCTGAAGGCGTCGCAACTTCCCGACATTCTTCTGACCCTGCAACAATCAACAAACGTGTTTATTGAGTTAACGAAACATGTAAATTTTGCGGGAAATGCCACTACACCAAGAAAAAAATACGTATAAACGTATGCGTAAAAATACGCATAAACTTCTACAGTCTCTCACTGGGAGACTATTTTTTGATGAATATGTGACCTGGAACGAAGAAATTGACCTAATAGTCCCAAACGTTTCGGCTTACTTTTTAATATCTTTGAGTAGGATTAAGAGCCTAAACATTTGGAGCTGTAAGGTCGACTTCTGTGTACCACGCCACATATAATATGGTTTTTTTTTTGTTTTCGAGACTTACGTTAGGTTTTTACGTTAAGTTTTTCGGGTTTCAAGACTTGAGTCTTCCAAAAATTCTAAAGAGTGTTGTCTTCTATAGGGAGCCTATCTGCTGATATCGATCCACACAGACGATACACACTAAAAAAAATTCTTATTTTAATCCTTCTCTTAAAATAAGAGTTTATCTGCATATCAGGCTGCGGACGTTTGGAATCCAGCGCGGCTGTTTCAAAGCAATCGCTGTTTCTTAAAATACAAAATACTCGGTCTTGTTTAAACTTTGAATTTCTTTTTCTTTTGGCATAGTAACAATAGATTAAAAAAAAAAAAAAAACGACTTTTTTGACAGTAAATAGTAAACTACGCTCATTCCTGAATCGAACGAGCGCTTTCGTCTTTTTGAATTCTGATCTGTTAGCATCAGAAAAAAGGACAGATACATGTTTGTTCGATTCAGAAAAGAGTGTATCTAAAGTTGTTTACACCAAATGACAATTGGAATATCAAGGCTAGTTATATGGAACCTTAAAAAAAATTTTATTGGCACGATTCAAAAAAATATGCTCGATCGTCCAACACATGCAAAATATGCATGCTTCATGCACGAGCTTACGTTTGTCCGCTCTGTTGATAAGGTTGCCTATTGATTGATAAATAAATGAATGCAATAAAAAGTAATTCATTACTCAACGACATATTATATATGATCTAAATATACCTATTTCATTAAAACTTGATTGGTTAGACTGTGCGACAAAAAAAAATTTTCTAAATGCATTAAATCGATTCCCAATGACCCCATAAACAAGTCTGCAAGAGCTTTTCGCGAAATTAGCGCAAGTTTCTGAGAAACTATTAATGCAAAATTTCGAAAATATAACTTTGTAATTCTTACAATGATGGCTTGATTTTTACCGTATAAAAGCGCATGTCTATGTATTTGAGGTCGAAAATTTTATTTTCATCACAAAAACGTTGAAAAACTGCATTTTTCACATAGTTGAAACTTTGAAGAAAATCACTTAATGCGAATGACTAACGGTTGCATTAAGTGATTTTCTTCAAAGTTTCAACAATGTGAAAAATGCAGTTTTTCAACGTTTTTATGATGAAAATAGAATTTTCGACCTCAAATACATAGGCATGCGCTTTTATACGGTAAAAATCGAGCCATCATTGTAAGAATTACAAAGTTACATTTTCAAAATTTTGCATTAATAGTTTCTCGGAAACTTGCGCTAACTTCGCGAAAAGCTCTTGCAGAGTTGTTTATGGGGTCATTAGGAATCGATTTTATGCATTTAGATCTATAGCAAAAAAAAAATTTTTTTTTGTCGCACAGTGTTATTTATGAATGTTTGATTTTTTTTTCATTGTGTAATTTTTCAATTATAAAGTAACTTATTATGAGCTTCATGTAATTGAGTTTTTAAATATTAGAACTAAATTATCGAATTTTAATTTTTTGCAATTAAAATCAAGGATGAATAAAATGTGGTAGAATACATTTTTTGAAATATACATTGAATATGAAAATTAAAAAATTGATTTCTCGTAAAATAATGTAATTTTCATTACTTGAAGAATTCAGAACTTTTCCAAAGCTAGATGAATCTGAAACGTTATCAAATATGCAAAGTTGGTTTTGTGCAAGCGAAAAAAAAATTTCATTGGAAAAATAAAAAATGGTACTAATGCCATGATTTTGAGTTCCACTTTTAAAATTTTAGATAACCAATAAGAATGAATGTTATGTCCTGGCGCTTTTTTTTTTCAAATTTCTGACCTCATCCAGAAATATCTGTTCAGAGTAAGTGCTAAAGATAGCAAACAACAGAAGAGCTTGCGACAGACTGCAACAATGGCCGAGTACCGACAGAGATACCGATCAAGATCCTGGGTTCGAATCCTGCCACCAGCAAAGTTTTTTTCTAATAAAAATGCCTTTACATAATTTATTCAAATAAATGATTAAATAATGTTTTAGGTTGTAGAATAATTAACTTCCACGAGTTTAAAATGCCAAGAACGCCGGGAAATTTTTTTTTACATTTATTTTGCCCTAATGATACCTGTTATATGGTGAACATTTGACCCTGAATACAGAAAGAAATTGGGATAATAAAAATAAATGCTACCTTACATTCAGAGACCATGTGCTTGGAATCGGAAAGTCATCTCTTACTTGAAGACCATGAAGGGATTTAGAGTAGGCTCCATTTCGATCTTATTTCCAGCCCAAAAACGAAGCTGTAAAATAAACTACTCCGCTCTGTTCCGTGTTGCATCTTATTTTAAGACCAGTTCTTGGTCTTCTTTTTAGAATTTCTCTTTAGTGTGTATGCTACTGTTTTTTATATAATTCGTTGGACACTGGATATCATCATCTGACTAGTGCACATGCCCTGTTTGTACGTTTTTCTTTAAGAATATGAAAAAATGACTCAACTTTAGAGTGACGGATACTGATCCATCTTCTGACGAATTGTTTTCTCACGTATGAATTCAATGAGAGAAATCATTGACTGGGAAAATCGAGTAAAGTGGATAAAACTAGTGAGTAGGACGAGAAAGTTCAACGCAGTTCTTTTCTGTAATATTTAGGCTTCCCGTCGACTTTTCCCGCTTGTCATTGTTCTCACGTTCGGCGGCCAATGAGTGTCGCGTATTTTGAATACCTGCGCGAGAGCGACACGTTTTTCGAAGATTCAGGCATTTTCATTATACCTCGGGTTTACTCGGGTTTCTTCGACGCAAAGAAATGTGCATCTAAAACGTTTTCAAGGAGATGGCGTAAGTGCTCCGCAGTGTCTGACAGGGCCGTAGTGAAAAAATCCGGGCCCGGGGTGAAAACTTACGAATTACTTAAATTGAAAAATTTTTAAAACCATCAATTTTGATGACTTCCTTTCTATCTCTTGAGGCCTGTGCACTAGGTGTACATGTAAGAAGGCCCAGAAATCCAGAAGTAAAAATTTACAGGTGACAGTTGTTTGTAAACACTTGTTCGAGTACATAATATATGACATTTGAGTTTTGCCAAAGAGAAAATCGAGCGAAACCGAGAAATTTCTCCAATCAAGTTCAGAAAGACACAAATCAGCTGACTCGATCAGATGATCGCGGACTTAGTCAGACCCAGCGAGACAGTAGCGTAACTATAGATAAAGTGACCACGGACAATTTCTCTCAGAGCCCTTAGATGAAATTTTTTAAGAGTTCAACATTCGGAGTTTAGTTTTCTTTTTTTAAATTTCATTATGAGCTTTATTTTGTATTTTTTTATGTGGATTTTTGTAGGATGTATGCGCGACATATATCCTACATTTATCATGAAAGTAGTTGTTACTTTTTATGAAAACAAAGTAATAAACAATAAATTTGTATGAAATATCTAGAATAAATACCCTTATTTCATGTTCTTGGATTAATTTGGTGGGTTTATCATACAGCTCTTCAGTTATGTTTTTATCAATGATTAATTTTCGTATTTTCAGTGGCACACCGATTTTATTACTTTAAATGAAAATATGTGTGTGTGCCTTCTCTGCGTGTGCCAAGTGAAAATTTTAAATACGAACACAGCCTGTAATTTTCAAAATCAAAGAAAACTACGAAAATCGTGTCAATTTACTCCGAATTAACTACGTTAACCGAAAATTCATAGCCGAATCACTTTGTGAGAAACAGCGGTGTGCGGTAACTTAAAGCTTAAATCAGCACTAAATTAGTAATAATTTAGTACACTTCTTTTAGTTGCGTGTGCTACTATCGTTGCACAATGGTCCAGAATAAGGAAAAGCTGGCCAGGGGTCAAAACAGAATTTTTTTTGTATATATACTTTTTTTTATGAAAACATTAGTTTCGGTGGTATCCTTAGGTTTCTTGAAAATCATTAGCGATGAACAAATATTTTTTCAAAAACAGTTTTGACTTTCATCAAAAGTCTGTCAAAAAAAGCTGTATAATACGCACGTTTAGCGTGAAAAAATGTTCTCTTCGCCGATGAACAGTTTTCAAGTGGATCTCTTGCGGCAAAATGGATTAATCTAAGAAAAGTGAGTTTATCCATTATTACCTCAACTTATTGTTCCTCGTGTTGAGTCATAAATATCACACGTTCAACAAAAAAAAAATGCTCTAGTAGTTTTTGAAAAAATGACAATCTTAGGTCATCAACAAACAAATCTCAAAAGGATTTCGAAAGTTTGCATCGATTTTTCGAGATGTTAACAACAATAAATAAAAATTGAAAAATCGGTAAAATACGTCTTATTTTATAAAATAATAGCATCATAATGATCTGTTCGATGCGAGGAATTCATTTCTACAATTTTTTCCGTGCAAAAATGATTATGTTTTATCAGTCACACCTCGGGCCTGATTTATTTCCGAGAAATGAACCATTATCTTCACGACGGGACAGCCTTCCTAAATAGACTAAATATATTCAGGCTCTTTCCTTTTCCTACTGGATGAAGGAAAACTTGCCACTCAATCGGTTAGTATGCAGTCTATTCGGGAAGACTACCCCGTCATGAAAATAACGGTGCGTTTCTCGGAAAGAAATCAGGCCCGAGGTGACTGATAAAAATAATCATTTTTGCACGGAAATAATTGTAGAAATGAATTCCTCGCGTCAAGCAGATCATTATGATACTTTTATTTTCTGAAATAAGACGTATTTTATCGATTTTTCAATTTTTTAATCTCGAAAAATCGATGCAAACATTCAAAATCCTTTTGGGGTTCGTTTATCGATGACCTAAGGTTGTCATTTTTTCAAAAACTTCTCCAGCATTTTTCCGAAATGTTAAATTTTGTCAAACTGTGTTATCAAAGGGAGAATAATTTGAAAAATGTTCAAGCTGCAGGTGTCAACTTCTAAAAAGTAAGCGTAAAAAAAGGTCTTACGTAGCCTTGAAGAGTTTCAATTTTGAAAACGTTTATTGAACGTTTGGTGAACACATAAGTAAAAACTAGCTGCTAAAAACGGCCAATATAGGTATTAGAATTATTTTTCTGTACAGAAGTAGAAACTTCAATGTATATGAAAAAGCTGACTTTTAAAAAAGTAAATCATAAAAATATATGTAAATATTGTGACATGCATTCATAAATACACTCTAATTTTCAATTGTAATGCGCAGCCGATAAAAAAGTTTTCAGCAGCATTCAAATGTTTGAAGTTTGTACTTATTGTTCACGCAAATGATTACAGAGCTAGGAGCCAATGGATTCACTTTTTTTACGTCGCGCCACATTTACAAAGAATGAAGAAAAAATTTTGAATAAATTATTCCATTATTACGATCAATTCAGAATGATTTTGTTGTTGGTTTGTCTCCATCCATAGATATGTAAATAAATTACAGTTAACAAATTCTATTCTGCGAGCCTTTGACTGTTTTTAGGAAGTAATGAAATAATGATTGTGTTTGTAGACTAAAAAATGAAAATTTTCTTTTCAAAAACTCTACTGACAACTTATTTCAGCCTCTATGAATTGTGATTACCACTTTATTCGTATTGTTTACTTCTTCATATATTTTTCTAACATTTACTATTGATTATACTTTTTTTTCTTTCTTACTTAATTAGTAATGATAGACTTCAAAAGCCCTTATATTTTGATATTTTGTAATAACTTTAGATTTTCTTCATGTTAAAAACCAATAAATCATTTTGTTTTTTTGTTTTTCGCAACTTTGAGAATACGCTTTCAAAACTAAAAATCCTCAAATCCTTCTGCCGATGAATTTTGTGTCAATCGACACACTTTTTTCATTATCATCCACCATATTATATTCGCGATATTTTTTTGATAGAAATTGAAATCGCTATTATCGTAATTAGCGACCTCAAAAACCCCTCAGGACAAATTTTTATCCCAATAAAAGCAAATCTTCGCATTTTGATCGGCTTTTCGGACTTTTGGACCACTGTGCTTTATGTCAGCTTCAGGGACATCAAGCATTGAAATGATAAAATCAACAACTTTTCGGAATGACGTAGAATGCGATTCAATGTTTCTCGATACAATTTTCCGGGATGAAAAAGTGAGTAGTTCCTGGCCCCGACATCTCCGTTCGATTTTACGCCCTATCTGCCAGCCCACTCATCACACCAGGTCAACAGTGCGCGCACCAGTGTGCGACGCACGGAAAACCGACGTATCTCGGCACAATCGAAAGATTCTTCGACTTTGTAACCCAAGTTTTTCAGGTCCTCGTGCGTTTTCATCAATGAGGAGGTACTCTGTGGTGTCATCGATCTGACGTGGGCGCGTCTGACGTACTTGAGGATATTTTCAAATACGACGCAATCTAGTCCAAGATTATTTTCGTACCTCAAAAACGAGACACGAGAAATATATTAAATCCGTTTTTTATGAATATCACATATTTCGGACGGTGTATTAACGACCCTTGAAGAATCAAGGTAAACTCGAAATGGTTATGAGCATATACAAAAGTATTTTTTTGCCTCAAGAATGAGACAAAATAAATAACCCACTTCCTATCGAGTATGAACGTGCCTTGAAGAGTAGAGAAAAACTTGAAGTGGCAATGAGTATATTTAACTATACACATACTTTATTAGTACATGCATAATTATGACCTATGTTACCTAAAGCATAACAAGTTCCAATGACAGGATTCTTCAGTTTTCTTTATTTAATCCAATGATGAAAATCAGAATGAATTGATTTTCTGAAAAATAATTGAACTGTTTGTGATGTGCTGGAATGATTTGTATAATACTTATAGAGTTTTTTTCTAGTAATGCTAACTTTAAGTAAGAATTAGCATTACTATCTTGAAAAAATTCCTTTTTTTAAAAAATAAATTTGGTTACTGAGAAATCAATGCGCTGCTAGCTTAAGTTTCAGCCATCAGAACAATGCCAGAAAACGGCTTCGACTATTTTAATCGGAATACTTTTTACCTCAAAATTTAAGGCTATTGAAAGGCTCCAGGAAAAAAATAAAACCGAGATAGTAAAAAAAAAATTTTCCCAAAAAATTCACGAATTTATTCTTCAGAGGCTCGCACCAGCAAAACAATCCAGAAAAAGTGTTAAAGACTGTTTTTATCAAAATTTCCTTCAGTCAACTTTAGGGGGTTTTAAAAAGCTCTAAGAAAAACATAAAATGAAAATAGTCCAAAGAAAAAATTTCCGGGAAAACTCAAGATTTCAATCTCCAGAGGCTCGTACCAGCAGAGCAATTGAGAGACAATGCTGAAAACTGATTTAATCAAAATTTCCGTAACTTTAACTCTACAGGCTCTTTAAAGGCTCTAAAAAAAAAGAAAAAAAATAGAAATAGTCCAAAAAAAATTTTCCGGAAAAATTCACGATTTCAATCTTGCATCAACAGAGCAATCAAGAAAAAGTGTTAGAAGCTGTTTTTATCAAAATTTCTTTAATGTCAACTTTAAAAACTCTAAAAAAAAAAAGTAAAACGAAAATAGCCGAAAAAAATTTTCCGCAATAATTCACGATTTCAATCTTTAGAGACTTGCACCAGCAGAGCAATCAAGAAAAACCGTTAAAAGCTGTTTTTTATCAAAATCTCTTCAACGTCAACTTTGAAGGCTCTTTCAAGGCTGAAATCGTTATTTTTCCGGAAACTTTTTTTCGGGCTATTTTTATTTTATGTTTTTCTTGAAGCATTTAAACAGCCTTTGGAGTTAACGTTACTGAAATTGTATTTAAATCAGTTTTCAACACTGTTGCTGAACTACTCTGCTGGTGCGAGCCTTTGAAGATTGAAATCTTGAGTTTTCCCGGAAATTTTTTTTTGGACCATTTTCATTTTATGTTTTTCTTAGAGCTTTTAAAAATCCCCCAAAGTTGACGTCAAGGAAATTTTGATCAAAACAGCTTTTAAAACTTTTTCTGGTGCGAGCCTCTGAAGAATAAATTCGTGAACTTTTTGGGAAAATTTTTTTTTTTACTATCTCGATTTTATTTTGTTCCTGGAGCCTTTCAGTAGCCTTAAATTTTGAGGTAAAAAGTATTCCGATTAAAATAGTCGAAGCCGTTTTCTGGCATTGTTCTGATGGCTGAAACTTAAGCTAGCAGCGCATTGATTTCTCAGTAAACCAATGGAGCCCTAAATAATTAATCAGGGCATTCGATTAGCCTTTAATTAGCCTCAAATTTCGCAAAAAAAAATTTTCGAACCTGCTGACCTTGCTCTGCCAGCGTAAGGGACGTTTTTTCATCGCACGTCTCCTAAGAATTCCGATCACGCAAATGAACGAATGTCGGTGATGATCCTGATGTGATCTCACGGTGCTCATTAATTTCTTAGCTCGCTTGCACGTTGGTACCGGCGGTTTTTATACCGTTAGTTGCCCTGTGCATACATGCATACGTTCATACGGTTTCCACACGCCTACGACATCCGAGCGCGTTTACCCTTTATTTGCGCCGACCATGCACTTTCCTACAAAGTATACTAACGATTATTTCATCATAGTCGCAATAAACAGCTCGTCGGCGTGCATCTCATTTAACAGCGAAAATGAAGAAGGTCAAACGAATCAAAGAAAAAACTATTTCTTCAATGTACGTCAACAACTTGAAGTCCTCGAAAATTTTCAGGATATCAAGCGCTATTATGGCTATTCAAAACTTAGTGCATGAACGATGGTTAAGATAAACGGTTGGATATCACTAAAAACTATCGACGTCCAAGAAAACGTTGCTTTTCACACTTGAATTATTTCCAATTAGTCCATCCGAAAAATAAACAGCGCATTACCAAGATCGAAGCAAAAAGAGAAATAATTCTACAACAAACATCTTACCAAGTAATATATTTGAAATTATTGATATCTGAGAAAGCGTCGCTTTTCAACATTGAATTATTTTCAACGATAATTCTAAAAGATAAACAGTCAATGATGCAGATAGATTAACAATCAGTAGGATATCATTGAAATCACAAATTTTTCGTTTAACGGTGATTTATTATCTTCCTTTACCCCTCAATGTAATAATTTCAATACAATACAAAAAAAACCATTAAGCATTTCAGCACTTATGGGTTAAAAAACGCTTGGTGGCCCGCTTAATGTTTTTTTTAAAAATGTGTCTCTACAGACGCAGTTTTTTTTAATAGATCATCCGAACAGATTTATTGAGCACCTGAAGTCACGCCCAGAATGCAATGTACATTGATACTGCATAATGTCAGTATTACACATTTTTTTTGATAAAAAAATGAATGAACACAATTTTTAGGTATAATGGATTTTCCTCTTTTTCTTTTCTATTTAATAATTATTATCACAAACAAATGGGAAAAGAAGATAAAGCTATGCAGTCTATTCTCGTAAGTTTTGGAAATTCAGGAGCCACCGCAACTATCGAGGCACTGAAATATTCTCCTTGCATGTGCAAAGGTGTGCAAAAGTAGCGCCGGATAAATGAACGCGTGGAGTATACATATAGTAGAACATAATAATAGCGATATAGTAGAGCATAATAATAGCGATTTTAAGCTTTGAATCATTGATGATAGGAAACCGCAACTAACCAGTGAGCAAGTTACAAGGCAAGAGTGTACATAGATGCTTACATGACTATTTCCGTAGGCATATTATGTATTTATTCAAACTCGTATCATGCTTTGGACAATAGTTTTAATTTCGTAGATTTCATGAAAGCGTTTTTCAACCCATAAGTGCTGAAATGCTTAATGGTTTTTTTTTGTATTGTATTGAAATTATTACATTGAGGGGTAAAGGAAGATAATAAATCATCGTCAAACGAAAAATTTGTGATTTAAATGTTATCCTACTAATTGTTAATCTATCCGCGTCACTGACTGTTTATCGTTGAAAATTATAGTTGAAAATAATTCAATTTTGGAAAATGTGCACAAGCACATTCTGTGTTTGTGCACAGAGGCACAAAACACCGTCGTGAATGTTTTTTTTCGCGGAAAGTTCATTTTTTTGCTTTCTTTCTTCTGTTTTTATGTCAACGCTGCGATTTTCCATTGTAAACGGTAGCAGTGTCTTGAAAGTATACGGACAGTCACGTCACACGAGTTGGACGAGATCACGTGATACAGTCGCGACGATTTAGCGCGAGAAACAAATTTATATTTCATTTATTTATTGCTAGGCCAATTTCGCAGTAAAATTGCCGGATATGACATTTTTTACTAATTAAACCACGCTCTTTACATTGATCATACTTTTGAAAAATCGTCAAGTTCCCTATTCAAGTGTGAAACGCGACGTTTTCTTGGATTTCAATAGTTTTTAGTGAATATTTTTTGTTGAATTTTTGTCCCCCTTAGTTCCATCCTTGTTGTTTGCTATTTCTCAGAATTCTGCCAAAATTGATAAGAAAATCGTATGTATTTTTACAGTATGAAACACCCTACAAGCGATGGCCGCTCTTTACATTTTCAATGTGTGCTTTCGGGAGGTAGGGGGGGGGGGGATAGGTAATTTCTATTGAATTAATACATGACAGTAATATGACTTATTTTGCAAACAAAAATTGAATGATCAGACCTAGTGTTCCGTGCTTATACTTTCAACTCAGTATCGTAAGTACGTCTATTCCTTATTGTTTTAAAATAGGAAAATTTTAACTTTTTTTGAATTTCTCTGCACAACGAATGTAGAACAAATTAATAACGCCGGAATAGTACATTGCGTACCAGGTACAGATGTGCGAATTTGGCAAAACGGCGAAATAATGGACCAAAGCAAAGCTGAGGTCTGTTAGCCGTTTCGCCAAGGAGCACACATCCATGCCTATTACGTGAGGAATTTTACGCCATGATAACCGAGAAGCACGTCGAAATGTCAGTTTTGAGCTTAAAATGGCGTAAAATGCTTTTACTTTTAAAAAAAAAAGGAATTTTTCAAGGTGGTAACGCTGACTATAACTTCAACAAGTTGGCATTACCACTCATTATTTAAAAAAATTAAAGAGCGACAAATTTCTTGTTTGCACACCAAAAACGCGACAATTAACTTATTTAACACTTTTTCGAAATTCAAAAGTGGTAATGCTAACTTTAAAGAAATTTAACCAATAATTACATGATATAATATACTATTGACAATTCTGGAAATGCATGGTTTGATGAAACGAAAAATTGCAGACCGAGGTGAAGCCAAAGGTTGTAATCGTTTCGTTAAAAAAGGCAATTTGCAAAATTGTCAATACGGTATTTTATTGACTGTTTGCTAGTAATTCATGTCCAAATGTCTAATTACACAGTCCAACAAAAAAAATGTGCACAGTTTCACCGGAAATATGTAGCTACCGTCAATACTTCACCAACCCCAAAACCGTTTTTCATAATCAAATCGCGTTTTCAACATATGAATTGTTTGAATTATTTTTTTTTTTTAATCCGCAATTTCCTCAAGATGTTTTTAGGAAACAAACCAAATTGTGGTTTCCAAATGTAGATAAATTTTCTATCTAAAAAGAGTCTTTTGCATGCTCATTCTTTCTAATTCTACGCTCTCCGGAAAAAAAGTCGTGTTTGAATCGCATTCCTGCGGAGCGGGTATAAGACCTTTTTTTTAAATTGAAATTGAAAATATCGATTTTTTTGCATTTTTGACTCTAAAGTCAGATTCCTTGACATTGAAAACCTACCATTTGGTTATTTTCTCGAAAACATAGTAAGAAAATTGCGGATTTTATGAAAAATAATTCAAACAATCATTAAGTTGAAAACGCGATTTGATCATGAAAAAATGTTTTGGGGTTGATATAGTGATGACGTCAGCTATTTATTTCTGGTGAAACATCCCGTCCATATTTCCGAAAGGCAAATTTTGTCGGACTGTGTTATTAGCAAATTACCAATAAATGTAATTTATTGTACTTTTATTGTATATCATACCGTTCTTTATATTTCATTGTATTAAGTTATCAATAATTTAGGTCGATGCATATTAATGAAGCTATATACAATTCTACTGATTGTTATTTTATATTATGTTTATCAACTTTGAATAATTTTACAAAACATGATTGAATTTTGTGATCGTATGCAATGTAATCGAAGCTGATTTATTTTGTATGTAGTATTTCAATATCAATAACTTTACTTAGTATTTCAATATAATTTTTGAAAATTTGTTATTTAATGGAATCTGATTATTATCAATTGAATTTTATTATTTTATTGTACACATTTTACTATATTTAATATATAAATACAGTATTACCAAGATAATCATTATTATCATATATTGACATACATTTTTATTTTATTTTTCAACGCTTTATAATTGTTGGAAACTGGAACACTGCAGATAACGAGCTAGCGTGTTGATGTTTTTTTGGTGATGATTGAAGCTTTAATTGTTTCGAAATTTTGAAGCTACTTCCACAGTTTGAAAACAATTTCTCCACCTCGCGATTATCTCTTATCGTGTACACGCTTTTAACGATTCCCTCTTTGAGAAAATTGATGTTTCTTGCAATACTGCAGTTTTGTCTCACCAAATTCTGAAGAAATAGTAAATATTAACAAAGTCTTCGCTGCTCTTGTAAAGTTGAAAAGCATGAACCCCGAGTATAAAAATATCGAGCTCTCTGTTAATGCCAATGATTTACTGAATATTTAACTTGGAACTCCTACAATATTCTATTGAAATTTCAATGTATTATTTTAAATGACGTTCTCTGTTTTTCTGATTTATTTCACACTGGAAAACATGGTATGAATTTTTCATGGTTATAGCCAAGAATTTTATGATCAATTATGGAAAAATCAATTTAAAAAATTTCTAAAAGACCAAAACCATTTTCAGGTGTATATAAAAAAATGGATTTTGAATAAGTGAAGCAAAGAAATATATGATTAACTATGGAAAAATTCATCAACAAAATTTCTGAAAGACCAAAACAATTTTGAGATGTATCACAATATTAAAAAATGGATTTTGGAAATTATTCATAACAGTGGAAAGATTACCTTTTACTCGTAACTTGTTTTTAGAAACAAGATGATATCTGAAAATTTACATACAACTAAAACACATTTTTTCTATTCATCTACCAATAATAACAATAGTAAAGTAATTCTGGTTTTTTTTTCATTTAATGAAAATCAAATAACGAAATAAAAAATGACAACGGAAAAATCATGATTATAGTATATGCAAAAAAATAAATATTTATTTATTGAATTTTATTTCTTATTCAAAAGAAGTTATATGAAAAAAATTTACAATGTTAAAGATGTTTATAACATTTACATTTGTATTATTCGATGTAATTGAATTTTTGCTGGTACAACAAACTATGGAGCTTGTGCACATAAAATTCAATCACATCGCATTGTGCATTTGTGTTCAACCGGCTGCGTTTTCTATAATAATATTTTTAGATACTAAAGCTTTCCTAAGAGTTCGACAATACACTGAATAATATGACAATTGTAAAAACAGAATTCCCTTGAATATTCAATGCGCTAGACCTTACCGAACAAAAGTATTGATACGATGAAAAATTAATTTTCAGCGTTGATGTGAGTTTGAAAACACACTTTTCAATTAAAAAAAAAATCAGTTTTTATTTATTTCAACGAAAATTTTGACTTTAACAAGAAAAGTTTAAACAGAGTTCAACATTAATTTTTATTGCTATGGAACAGTATTCCTTATTATTTCAAATTCAGAATTTTTATTTGGGCTTGTGACGTCACCGCAGAGACAATACTTCTCATTTTAATTTTCATTCATATTTTCAAGCGCAGAGGACGTTACAGAATCCATGGCCTCAGTTCGTGCAGCAACTCCTTTGAATATTTACTATTAATTTTTAAATACTGATAATTATGGGGAAAATGATGCGGAATCGAATGTAAGCAAAATATTGCTTTTTTTCCTGTTTGCAAATTTTTTACAGTTCTGAGAATATTTTATTCAAAAAGCTAAGAGTTTTTCACAAATGATTATGCCCTTTATAGATTTTTCACACTTTCTTCAAGATTTGAAAAAAAAAGCGTCAAAAAAGAACTTTTCATCTTTTTGAAATTTCTACTGCTGGCAAAAAATCGATAAAGCGCGTACGACCTCTAATGAGTGCACATATGGCTTAGTTTTGACCTATATTATCATGTTTTCAAGTTAGAGCGAAATCGGTGAGCCACAGGTACAAAATGACAGCAATTTATGGAATGACCCATATGCATATCATTCGAAAGACAAACATGTTAGCTTTAAGATGATATACTCTTTTTGACAACCAAAATGATAGTCTTTACGTTACAGGCATTCAGTCAAAGAAAAATGCGTTTCTTGAGTTTGTTTTTTGAAAACTACTCATGTTTACGTACATACTTTTTCCGACTTTTCATACTTACATACAACTCATAAGCTACTATTTTCATGAACAAAAACAGCATTTTGCTGTAAAGCTAACAAGTACACTTTTTGAATGATATACGTACATTTATTCTATGTTAATAAAATCAATCTTTCTTAACGTTTCTGGGAGTGAAAAAAACTGAAAAAATCTTTTTGCGAATATTTTAAAAATGCTCTGTCGGGAAAATAAATGGCAGATATTTCTGTGCTCAGCAACCCCAAATTAGTCTGCTACTCTTTTTCCCAGAGAAGTCTCAAATAATTGAAAAATTTATCATGTGGTGTTTAATAAAATGACATATTTTATATGCACACCATGTCAATTAGTCCGCCCCTAGTCACTACTAATAATCCTCCGTTTTTAAACGAATGAAAGAAAAAAAATTATTCGGGTCTACATGCCTCTGCGCACGTAGCGCCTGACCTTGAATCGGTCAACCACGTATGCAGCAATAACCCTTTTTCACGTTAACGATTATGACTGAGAACTTGGTTTGAATGCAGCAGTATTTCATGGGAAATATTAAAGTTCAAAATCTCATATTTAGCGCAACTGTTTTATAAAAAGGCATTGATTAGCATTTGGCACAATCGACAATATTATTTTGTGGTAGTCAACAAATTGATTAAAAACATGTCGAGTTCCTGACCATCCGTGTAGATGATGAAACTACACTGACAAAACTGACACGAGTGGTTGCATCAACAAAATATGCATAAACGCGTAGATATATACATGCATAAAGAAATAAATATCTCAACCTAATTTTTCCATCGCAGTAACCGAATTTCGGTTACACCATCTAAATGTATGCCATAAAGTTAAAAACTGCAATAAGCGTAATTTTATTGCTCTGCCCAAAACGCCTCGTATCTGCAGTTCGATCTGATTTTGAATATCCGAAAAATTGCACGAGACGAAAGTCCGACCGAACTTTTTGATTTTCGTGTGCGTGGGTAGGAAAAACATACGGGGATTCAGGAAATGATGTAATTCGGATGCTGAAATGTAGAAAACGAGTATGAAATCAGAGTGAATCGAACGTACCTCGCCCGGCGTCCTGACAATCTTCGTTCTCTTCTAGAATCTTCTCGACCATGTTGATGCTTCCACGTACCCACGTACCACACGTATACAACACCTCGTTGCCTTTAAAAACTCGCTTGCACTCACGCGCACCGATATATTCGAATAATTGTAAAAAAGAGTCAGTCGTACATAGAAAAAAGATACTCTAGGACTCTTCTCCTCAGGTGACTTTTTCCTCCTCTATAAAATAATCGAGCTGGTGCAAGTACCAAGCAGCGGGTATCACAGATACAAATAAATATATCAAGTTCTCTCCTCGGACTCCCAGAATCGTGACTCGTTAATTCTCTCTTCGTTCGTCAATAATTGTGTGTAGTGGTTCCAATAAATACTATCACAGATTTCGACACTTCATTACGTCCCACGGGCCAGCGCCAGCGGTATTCGGCCCTAAACGATCCTCTAATACGACCAGCCCCTGCCTCCGCCTTCCACTCGCGCCCGCGCTCCGTTCTTCTTCCTCGGCGACCCTCGTCGTGGCTGTTTTTGTTGTTGTTGTTCTCCCCTCTGGTGTTGGAATCACTCGCTTCTTCGTGACGCAGCAGCCTCTCGCTCTGAACGTTGATCGGGCTTGGAAGAGCATTAAAAAATCCTTCGGCTAACACATCGGGCTTCATTCAACACTCACCGTCCACACTTGTCCACACTGCTCGGCAGTTGGTTTCCGACTGACTTGGACTGACTGCGCACTGAGCAGATTGACAAACAAAATGGTCGTTGCCGTTGCATATGTTGCAAATTGCGCGAGTTGGAGTCACTTGGAGTTGGAGTTGCGTCGTCGCATTCGTCGCAAAACACTTGAAAACACTGCGTGGCAAAACACGGCTCCCCTACCACCCGGCTAATTCGTAGCCAAATGCGACGTACATCAACTTCTCCTCGATGTCAGGAAATGTATCGGATCATATTGGATCACATTACTTGCAACTATTTGTACAGCATTGTACATGCCTACAGGCAACGAACACCCAATACAACGTATATAAACGTATACAGGTCTGCCAGGCTGACTCAGCTCACTCAGCCCTCAAAGTGCCTGAGGAGATTAGAAAAAAAGATAGTCGTCCCCAGAGGCATACATGTAATACTTACATATACAATAGTTATAAATCTCATAAATATTAATCTCCGAGGCATTGACTACTTCAATAGATAGTGGCCAATACTAGCAGTAAGCGATCAAACAAGGATAGACTCACCTCTGAGGTGCTCCGAGGTAAGTCTATCTCTTTCTACATCTTTCTAGTCCCGTCCGGCACTTTTGAGCGGATTAGCGGTCCATTTACATCATATATGTAATATACTGCTCTCCATGGCCAGCGTCGTATCCATCTTCGCCTCGATGTCCAAATGTAAACAAAACAACGATCATACGGACGCGGGGGGGAGAGAGCAGGGGGGGCTCCCTTGAATATCAGCGCCACCACTTCGAAGGGAACAGCATCTTGCCTGATCTTGCAACGGGCTTACATAGGCGAGCATAGGGAGTGTCACCCCCCTGGACAGGGTTTTGGCTCTTGACTGGCCTTGGACCTGGACCATATAGTACGTGGACTGAGCATCGCCTTTGTTCGGTGCCAGGGTTCGTAACTATCGATTCTCGTTCTCTCTCAAGCGTGAAGCAAAACATGAGTTTGTCTTTTTCGCGTAGCATTATTATGCTACAAGTTATGAACGCTGTTCGGTGCCGGCAGGTGCCGGAAAAAGTGGTCCCAACATAGGAGTGTGTAGTAACAGCCGAACGGCAAGCAATGATGCGTGATGCTATATATACGGAAATATATATAGATATACTAATGCATGTATAAAGTTGTCGTTCGGCTTTACTACACGCTCCTATCACAACGCCGTATTAAATGCTCAGTCTATGTACTTTATGGCTAAGTTATTGGCCATATAGCAGTATTACATGTATGATTTATATATACCATCGACACATACACTGCTCGATCTCAAAACCGACATACCCCAAATCGGACGAAATTTCATTCTGAAAACGGGCAAGAAATCGCAATCTGATTGACTCTCAGCTGAAGAAGTTATGTTTACAATAAGCATGACATTCATACTGATTCATACTGCGCAAGCGCTGCCCATTTTCAGGTCGGAGCCCCCACTCCGATCACGTCCGTTTTGTGCGTAATACGTCCGTATTACAGGGGGAAGCACACACCGGGCGAATTGATAATGTTTTTCGAGGGTAGGGATAGGTGCAGCGCGCGTGGTGGGAGTCCAGACTGTTCACTTTGAACACGACCAACCAGGCAAGCCAGCCCCTACACAACGAAAGTCGTGCCAGTGTTTTCGCGCGCGCGCGGTATTCAGCGGTATTTTAATGTTTGATCCCTCTCTTTCCCAACATTTCCCAATTTTTGCATCTAGGACCCCCTGGCTAAGTCCCTTATTGAAAGTCGCGACGGAAAATGCAGTCTAATTATTTTTAAATCGCACATGGTGTTTACGTAAACGCCCGTTCACAAATAATTCACTGTCAGATAAATGTCCTTAGTAGTAACTTGATCGGTTTTTATAAACTTTATATAAAACACTGTGAGAAATCTCAGTTTATGAAATGAAATTCCCTTTTTTATGAAATCTCGCTTTCTTCTTAAGTGACTATATAAAAATAGCAATATTTTAGAATTTCTATCAGTTTTTATAAAGATAAAATAAAGTTTTTACAAAGAGACTTTATAAAAACTAAGAACAACTTTATAAAACATTCCTTTTTTTATAGAGTCATCTTTTATATAAAAAGAGTGGAATTCCCTTTAGAAAACTGAGATTTTATAAAGGGTTTGAAGAAAAGTTATTCAAAATCTAAGTTACAAGAGGTATTAAATATTTCGTATAAAAGTTAATATATATTTATAGTCATTTGTTATGAAAACTTATAATGTTTACATAAACTTCTAACTGACTTCAACAATATAGAACAATCTATAATTTTGAATATTAAGTTAATTTATATAGTTATATTTATTAAAATGTGTATAATTATTGAAGTTGGAAGATTATTCGTTGTAAAATTCGTAATACAAAAAATTACTAATTATAAAATGTGGAATCCCTAGTTTTTTAAACATAATTGACACTGAATACAGTCCCAGAATATTGTTTCTCAAACTCTGTAAGTAAGATATCTTTAAAAAATCAATATTCTCAAAGATTGAAAAATTTTGCTCCTCTATGTTTTAGAGATTCAATAACCTTCAAAATCATGAAAACATAAATTTTATACGAACGAGTATGAAGTTTGGTAGATCGAGGCAAAGACGAGATGATTGAGAAAGTTTGTAAAAATATATATATATATATATATATATATATATATATATATATATATATATATATATATATATATATATTTACACTTGAACAATTTTTTCGAATAAACTTTTGTTACTTTAAGTTACAAGTGTTCGAAAGAATTCAACTGCTTAATACCTCAAGTACGGACTGAAAATTTTTTACTTCAACATAATTCTAAGATTTTGGAAAATAAAAAAAATCAAATCATCTACTCTCTTAACTAATTTACTATCTGCTAGAAAGTGAATATGCGCTGCAAAGCAGTGCATATTCACTTTTGAAGTCATTTTTTTTGAGATTAAAAGATATGTATAAGCGCTTTTACGATGTTTTCGAAATTTTATTTAATTTTTAATTATGTAATAAAAGATATTATCATTTTACAATCTTTACATTTTTATAACACCCGCCTCTTCTAATTTGAAAAAGGTGGATAATTTTCAAAGACCCTCACTATTTTTTTTTAAGTATATTAAGATAAATATAGTACATAGTACTATCCCAGTAATTGGAAATCAATGAAATCCAATAAAGATATTAAGTATATCGCGTTACTGTTCCCTGTATCGGAATTCTCCAATATCTTTCAATGAAATGATATGGAGTTAAGAATTTCGGTTTTGTATTCAAAAATTTTAAAAATGTTCATTTAAAATTGTTACTATGTTTAAAAGAGAACTTATTTATAATATACAGTAAAAAATTTTCACAATAGATGTGTAGAATAATTATTGAAAAAAAAAAAATCCATCTGGTCAACTTAGAACCCGGTACTTCTGGACTAGCAGGCGAGTGTCTAGACCACTCAGCTTTCGAGGCCTCTTATACATATGATATCGTAAAGAAAACCAACGAATTTTAAACATGAACACAGCGGTAAAAACGATATCTTTTTGTCTCCATACACGGACAGAAAAAACACAGTTTGAACCTACGATGCTACGATACTGCGATAATTTTCGAAATGAGGATGCTATCGTAGATGAAAAAAAAAAAAACGTGTTTCTAAGCCAAGGTTCGCTCCAATATTCGACCAGATCGCCGTATGAATTAAACAACTCTCGAAGCGTCAAAAGGCAATCTTTATTTGAATCGCGATGAAGCATCGCAACTTCGAAACGCAATACAATCGTCGTTTCAAACATCGTTTTTTCTCTCCATGTAGTATTAATAATTATAAGACGCTTTGACAGCGTTGTGGTAGTATTTATAAAATAAATAAAAAAAAAAAAACATAAAAAATGAACAATTATTTTTTTCCACCATTTTGAACATATTTTTTTTCCTGTATCCGATCCTAAGCCCTAATTTATGTTTCAAATGAAATGTATTTCAAATTGGAAGACAATCTTTTCAAAATCATTATTCACACAATTTTATTTTGGCTCACTATTAATTGTACGATTTAATTTCTGGTTAGATTACTTTATTTTCCAATATCTAATAAAGTTTAATCGTCCCGATACGTTTTAATACGAATAAGATGGCTTCATGGCGAACTTTACAATATACTACTGTGTTCTTCATCGGCGATAAGAAAATCCGATGTATTCCAATTCTAATAACGCCCGTTATACCCAATCCAATTTGCTAGAATATAAATAAGGTTTCAAGATCGTGGCGCTATGTTAACCTTCGTCTATACAGTATACTCCAATGTAAATAAGGATACTGAGCTGCCCTTAAGTATATTGGAATAAGTTGTAAAAAGTCGCACGCTTCGCTTCCGATATGAATAAGCAGGTTATCAATATGAATAGACTTATTCTAATTGTAAAAGGAACAGTAACGCAATATATTTAAACTAAAATACATTGAAAGAAACCAGATTTTTATTGGATTTCATTGATTTCCAATTACTGGGATGTAATTTATTATCAACTACATTTTACAGCCTATCAATTACTCGAAGCAGTCGAAGCGCAATGCGCAATAGAATATTACGCCTTTCGTTGTGTTGGGGCTGGCTGTTGCTGGCCGTGTTAAAAGTGCGCAGTCTGGCAAGGAACGCTCTCACAGTTGTCGATTTGAATTATGCTGCCAAAATCTCGCGTTCTCATTGGTCGATATTATTTCAAATAATGCAAGGCACATGATTGGCTGAAATTTTTAGCATTGGTTTTAACACGGGAGTGTGCTACCCCTGATTTGCCCAGATTTGCCTTATTAATTAGTATCCATCAATATCCATTGTTAGTATCAATTGGTATCAATTAAAAGCAACAAAAAGCCACAGGCACGTTAATTTAATAATACGCGAAAAATTGTGCTGGAAAAATGGTTTACAATCACGAAGAAATCGTCAAGAGGGTCGATCACTACCAACAACTACTCGAGAGGCATTTGCGAAATTCTGGAAACCCCCTGCGAGTAAGTTCCTTCAAAAAAATGAGCGATTTTGGTTAACCAAAATATTAGTAAGTAAAGTTTAAGGCAGTGCTGAAGGAAAAATTTTTGGCAACGACAAGGGTCTAAATTGTAAATTCGACACTTGCACTAAGTTAAATACTATATTATATATCACGAAAGCTGCAAAATCGTTTCGAAGTTACAATTTTGAGGTTAGAGTGGCATCAAATACAATTCTAAACCAACCTAACTTTATCCGCACTAAAAAAACGTTTTTAAAATAAGCAAAAGTTGAATATCATTTGGCAGTCAACTCTAGATTAGAATAAAAAATATTATGGTTGGATTTGTTAGGTAAAATTTGAAATTATTTAGAAACTCCAGTCAAATAGTTTTTTACACATCAACTTTAAGATACAAATGTAACACTATGCTATAAACTGCATTTAATTCGGTGTTTTTCAATATTCAGGTTTGATATACACAACTATACACGTTCAACTATGATGGCTATAATCTATATACTCAAAGGTGAATGACTGTAAGTTGTGTGCGGGGAGGCAAAAGTGACGAAAAGCTAAAGTTCCATACATTGAAATCCTAGAGTTCTAAAGTCCCGACATGTAAATTGAACTGAACTTCAAATGACCTTAAATCGCAAAATCCCAAACACAAGAAAAGTACCTAAAATAGGATTATTCCAAAATAATTTCAGAGCGCAGACCCTACTCCAATCAGGTGCAGAAAGCGAGCTTTCCAGTATTTTTTTTTGGTGCACATCGCGAGTGATGAGTGTACACTGAACTCTCATTTATATCCTCTCTCTCTTTCTCACTCTATTCTCGGTTATATCCTCGATATCAATAGATTTTTTGGATATAACTGAGGGTAGAGTGAGGATATAAATGAAAGTGCAGTGTAATTCATTATTATCTAACCAATTCGTATTTTGTGAAAAATTCAAAATTGTTAAAAAAAAAGATTTCAAACCTTATTCAGATTATTTTTTGGTAATTGTTGTTTTTCAAATAAACAATCGACTTTTCCTGACCAAACCGCGTGTAACAACGTGGTAACTACGGAGCGAAGCCCACTGGGACAGCTAGTTTTATAACATAACATGAATGTATGCAAACTTGCGCATCGCAACTACTACTTGAGAAATTTTCCATGTATATCAAAATTTGAATTTTACAAGTTCACATTCAATAATAAACTTTTTGCAGTTCGATTTACAGTATTTTAATTAAAAAAAATTCGAATCAACCGTTTTAATAGGTAGTATTGTAACTTTTTACGTTTTTGTCAAAGAACTGATGTCAACAATATGGCGTGGGTCACTTTTTCCACAATACTACGTATTTTACTCACAATTTGCTTATCATTGGATTTTTTGACATCAATTACAAGCAAACTGTGAATAAAATATTCTATTGTGAATTCTATAAATCGCTTATTTTGTTTGGTCAAACCAGAAATTTCCAAAACCTACAAAATATTATATTACACTGTATTGTTTCTTCTCAAAAGCATCGTCTCCCCAAGGTTATATTATTCGAATATAATATTTTTGATATATTAACTTATTTCCAATAATTTTTATTCAAGAAAAAAAATATATTATACACAAATAAAATTGAATTATTGTTCAATATTACTTCAATGTATTCATTATAAATTTATAAATTATTATTCCATTATTTCCATAATGCAATATAAATGAACAATGTATATTCTGAGAAAAATGTACAATTGATTAGAATATGTACATCATTCTATAACAACTTGTTAAATAATAGTACATTGTGCCCAAGACGCGTGCCATACTGTATACACGGAGGGGAAATGAAGGGCAGTTAAATTCCCGGAGGTGTATAAAATATGTAAATAATAAATATTGAAATAAGTTAATACATGAAAAATATAACAGTCTTGTTCACTCTATATTGAAAGTACTTTTTTGTCACAACCTGAAAATTGTTAATAACAATCACGTCAAAAATACAAATATATCCAACTTCACTGATATAAACAATTTCTATGTGATTTGTCCATTGTCAAAATGTTCAGTTTTTTGAAATTTTCGGTATCAATCTATTCAATTTTATTTATTTTATTTTTGGTGATGAGTTTAATATTGTTTTAAAATGTACCATGAATATGTTGATAACAATGGTTTCACATATTTGAAAACTCTGAGATATTACATTTGCATAAAAATACACAGAATTGTTCAGTAATAAACTGCTACTGTCTTATGAATAATTATTATTTTTAATTATTTTGCCTACAAAACTTACTATTTTTGAATCATGTTCTCATCATTAAAAGGCTGCATAAGGAACATCATTCAATTTCATTCATTAACTTTCAACTTTGGTAATTGAAAATATTAAGTGTATTTTAATTAAAAATAAAAATATTTGACTTGTCAAAATATCTTGTGATTTGTAGCTAAATCATGGCATCCAACGTATAAGTGAACTTCCTCTGACTGTCGAAATACTCAAAAAATACCGTCTCCACAAAACTATTGAGAAATTAAAAAAGTATCCTGGTAGTGTTGGCCATTGCGCTCGACGTCTTTTGGAACAATGGACTCGCAAATTCGGTAACAAGCATGATCCGAATGCAGGGAGAAAAAAGCATGATCATGACAAAAAAGTTATTCAGGTCACAAGAAGCACTCCACAAAGTAATCAAGCAGACAATGCCATAAAAAAAGCAATGATACCTGGTGAAATCCATCCCGAAAATTCAGAAAAAAGGTCGATGAAAGACAAAAATTATCACCTTGCAAAGGAAGCGTCCGAAAGCCATGCTTCTTGCTCAGAAAAATATATGGAAATAGAAGATTTAATAGAAAGAATGGATATGAAAATCGTGGATGAACATGACGAGGAAAAATACACAGAAAGCAAAGGTTTGATGGAGAAAAATGAAATGAAAATCAAGGATGAATATGACATGGAAAAGTGTCCAAGGGGAAAATATTTCATGGAGGAAAAGGAAATGGAAATAAAGAATGAACATGACCAGGAAATACATAAAAAACATTTGATGGATAATAAGGAAATGAAAATCAAGAATGAATATGACAAGGTGAAACATGCAAAAGTAGAAGATGTTACAGAAAAAAAAGAAATCAAACTCGAAAATGAACAGGATGAGAAAAAACAAACAAAAAGGAAAGATTCGACAGAGATAAAGAAAATCAAAATTGAAAATGAACATGATGAGGAAAAACATACAAAAAGAAAAGATTCGATGAATATGAAGAGAATAAAAATCGAAGATGAACGTGACAAGGAAAAGTATGCAAAAAGAAAAGATTTTACGGAGAAAAAAGAAATCAATATCAGAATTGCACATGACAATGAGAAACACAGAGAAAGGAAAAATTTTATGGAAATGAAGGGATTGAAGTTCAAGAATGTACATGACAAGCAAAAGCCTACAAAAAGGGAAGATTTCATGGAGAAAAAGGAAATGAAAATTGGGAATGAACACGGCAAGGAAAATTACACAAAAAAAAAAGATCTGATGGAGATGAAGGAAATAAAAATGAAGGATAAACATGACAAGAAAAAGCATGCAAAAAAGGAAGATTTCATGGAGAAAAAGGAAATAAAGATCAAGGATAGACATGATGAGGAAAAAGCGGAGAAGAAACAAAAGAGAAAATTTGATTCGGAAGATGATGAAGAAGAAATCGATAGCTATTCAGGTGATAATTTTTTTTCACTTAATTAATTCAGTTTTTCTATGATATATCAGCGCGTACCCACCAGCTGTTTTACTATTCTCAGCACAAAGTGAAAATCACCAAGCCGCTGGTAAAGTTTTTTGAACCGATTTACAGCGCAGTAATAGAGTCATTCTATGTTAGAAAGTTGCACTATTTGGAATAAAATATTAGTATGTAATCTTGTGAAATCTTGTTAACATTCTCAAATTCTGAGTTCTCTTTACTAGATTTCTTATTGCTAAAATATCGATTGATGTGAATCACAAATCTGTGAAATCTCAATTTCAAATGTTTTTTAGTTTTTACTCTATACATTCGTATTGCCCAGCCTGTAACATAACTTCTAAGTTTGTTTATACAAGCAGAGGTTTTAATTCATAGTGTGGTAACATTCCTCAGTCGTCTTTTTAAATTTTTCATAAATAAATATATATCTTCTATTTCCCTTCTTTTTTTTTTTTTCAAATGGTTGTATGATGTTTATTTCTTCCTCTTTAAAGGAAAAAGCTTTGCTGAAGCCTTGGGAATATGCAGTGCAAATATGAAGAAAAAATTGCGTGGCGACATCAATACCAAAACTCGCCCGAAAAATACCACAACTGGAAAACCTGAATCATGTTCTTCTCTTCATAAGCAACTACCAAGTTCTAGCTCAGCTTTGAGTGTTGTAAGATTTTGAACATACATACATACACATATATTTTTCTGGTGTTTAGATCATCTTGGATCACCCATATATATTCTACACTCAGAAAAATCTTTAGTCAAATACAAACCTAAAAAAATTTTGTTTCCAATCGTCCTAAAAATTTTGTCATATCGACTATACTTTTCATAATTTTACTAAATATTTTAGTAGATATGAGTAAAAACTTCATTAAGTTCGTATGTGACTAAATATTGAGTCAATTTTAGTAAGCTTTTCTCTGCGTGTAAGACATTGCTCACATCTGGTTTCAAAAAGGAACCTTGTTTTGATTCACTCGTAAATAAAATTATCCATTTTTTCGTTTCTACTGCCTTGGAATTAACATAATATATAGTAATTTTTTTCCTTTCCATAGCCCTTGCCATCAAAAAAATTAATTCAACAAGAAATCATTGACCAAATGATGCTACCCGAAATAAATCCTCACTATAGACCTTTGAGTCAATCAAAAGGCAATTCTACTCAAAGATACAAATATGATGAAGCAGTTATTTTCCAGAAACATACAAGGTACAGAAAAATTTCTTTACATTTACAAAAAAAATTGTCAAAAACAATTCATTTACAATCAAGCTGCAGTTATTTATGAAATAAATTTTCGCAAAAAATAAGCTATTTCATTGAAACAATTTTTAATATAATAATAGGATTTCACATACATTGCAATATATAATGAGAAAAAATTGTTGTCCGTCATATTTAACACTTTATCAATAGGCACTTTCCATTTCAAATCGACCAGTCCATTCAGGATCTAATTTTAGATTCCAGCGAAACTTAAATATGTTGTTTTTTAATCCATTTGACGAGACTAAAGTTTTACCTTTGGGCCAAAAAAATTTTTTTTTCAGATTTATGGCCATTTTTATTTTAGGGGTAAATATCGATATTTTTCGTCTAAAGCAATCACTTTTTTTTTAATGCGCATAACTTTGTCAAAATAGATGGATTTTGAAGATAAAACCATTAAAATGTTCGTGATTGCTCACACTTGTAAGAAAATGTAACAAAAATTATCCGAATGTTATTAACAAATTTTTATTCAACAACAAACGAAAATTAAAATTTTTTTTTGAAAATTCGATTTCTCAAAATCCGTTTTTTTAAATTTTTTTTCAAACTTTTTATGGATGAAGTGGACCGTTTTTACTTTCATATTATAGAATTCCCATCAGCTAAAATTTTTTGTATAAGAGCTATGATTTTTCGAAAAATACAATTTTAGCATTGATTTTAATACGACAAATCGTATTGTAATGTATTGCGATTACATTACAATACGATTTTTACAAAATCTTGAAAGTGTGAGTAATTACGAACATTTTAAGGTTTTAATCTGTAAAATCCATCTATTTTTGACAAAGTTATGCGCATTCAAAAAAAAAAGTGATTGATTTAGACGAAAAATATCGATATTCACCCCTAAAATAAAAATGACCATAAATCTGAAAAAAAATTTTTGTTGGCCAAAAGGTAAAACTTAAGGCATCAAATGGGCTAAAAAACAACATACAAAGTTTCACTGGAATCTACAATCAGGTCCCGAATGGACCAGTCGATTTGAAATGGAAAGGGCCGATAACACTGTTCGACAAAATTTAGGTTTTTTTTTGAAACATGGTGACGTTTGATTATGAAAATATATTAGCCCTCCCTGAACTAGAGTGCAAAGGGATATTATTCTAATTATTTTTTACCTATCAGTTATTCATTTGAATTACTCAATGGATTGAATAGAATTCAACATTTTGACTGAAATAGAATGCTTCAGATGACTTCCCCGCACAATAAGTTCCCCATGGCAACAGCAACATAAGTCTTTTTGAGCGTCATTAGTCATTTATTTTCATGGAAATAAATCTCAAAAATAACATTCTATCAAAATATTATTGCGAAATTGCATTCAGTGGGATTGGCAACCTATAAAAAGAATTTTAAATCAAACCAGTTAGTTGGTTGACAAATATGGCAATTCCATAAAATTGTTCAAGTAATTAGTCAAAAACGTGACTTGAGAAAAAAAAATCCTTTTGTTTGCTAGTTCAAAGGGCCCTATATTTTCATGTTTTCATAATCAAGCTTCAAAATTCGATTGTTGCACAGTGTAATTATCTAAAATAAATTGTAAACTCAATTTCAAAAAGTGTATGCATGACTTGAAAAACTGAGCTCAAAATGAATTCAAAACACTGTTTGAAGCAACCTATTCCAAATAAAAAACGAAATATTTTTAGTAATTTAAAATGATAGAATATAATAATAAAGACAAATTTTAATAAATATAACATTACAAAAGGCGTTTTAACCATGGAAAAATCCATTATACTGTTATCAGGACGAAGGTTTACTCTGGAAACAAAACTGTCCTCACCACTGTTCCATCCCTTGTAGAATTGTGTACAAGAACTCTTATCAAACATGCTGATGGTAAGAAAAAAACATTAATCTGTTTTTCCACTCTCGGTAAAAAATATTAATTTCTAACATTATTCATTACACTGTATATATGTAATATATGTATGTATGTATTACAACACAAAAAAATAATGCAAATGGAAATAATAAAATGTAATATAATGGTTATTTTGGACCTCTTGAACCAAATCACCGAAGGTTTTTGAAAACTGAGCTCGTTTTGTTATTTTATTCATAATTCAACAAGTCTATTGACAACTTGAGCAATTCTGAATCGTTTTTTCAATGTTCAAAAACGAATGTTTTCAGAGATAAATATCTTCTTCTGAAGCAACAATTTTTTTTTCAACGAATTAAAATGACAATTTCCATTTATAAACAGAAAAGAAAAATCTTCATTGTCCCCACATGAACGGCGGCAATAAAGAATGTTGCTCAGTGATTCCAAAAGTCATTCAAGTTTCTTCCTACACCCAGAGAAAAAGTGAGCTTCTTGAGCATGGCAGTGCCCGCATGTCCGAAGCTCGCGCTGTGACGACCTTCAAACTTTAGAAAGTATCCCCCCTTAGCATGACAGCAGCCTATGCTTCACAGGCAGTCTCCTTCTGCCTCCATAGGTTGAGCGGAGAGCACCGAAGGGACATGTGTTGATCGGACGTATCACGCGTTTGCTGACGATCCCATTGCATGATTTCCATGTAGCAAACGCGTGGAACTCGTGCAACATGAGCAACTATAGTCTGTCGGTTGAGAAGTGGAGCGCAGGAGAAAGATGTAAAAGACACCGACGTCCCTTTTCCACGAAATCACGAAATCCAACACTTTCGAGCGGTTTGAGGTCAGAACAATAAATGAAGACAATAAAGAATAAAAAAGTTGGGGTCGCATCTCGCCGGTCGAGAAGGAGCGCAGGTGGGGATAAGTAAGGAAAAGAAAGGAAAGTAGAGAGGATGAAGCGGCGAAAGTCGAGCGTTAAGGCATGAATCCCATGCAGCAAACGCAAGGAAATCATGCAATTGAGGCACTCGTCACCCTCTAGCTTTTACAGCATAGAAGTCGCACAGTTAAGGCGCAGAGTGCGTGATACTTTAGTCTGCGTGCAATGCTTTCCGTTTACGCTTACGCGTTACGCTTTTATAACAAGCATCTGAGCAGAGGTCGTAACGAATTAATGCTTTTCAAGCGCTGGCGGAGCCCGCCCTCACAAGGCCCACGACACTATGATTGAGAATCTCACTTTTCCTCTGGGTGTAGTGAGAGAAATCTGTCATTTTACGAGACACTACATAATGAGCACCTGTAATATATTGAAGTATATTACTTCAACCATTGTGATATTATTCAGTTCAGTGTTGTTTCAGTTACATTTTGTTCGGCAGGTAAAAAATTTTAGGATGATGTACTAGTTACTAGATGTACCTTTAAAATAAATCCTAATAGTCTTTCATCACATCCGTTCACTTTAAACTGGAATCAGATCATTTAGTATCAATGAAGTGATGTAAGTATACAAAATTTATTGAATTCTTTAAACGGCATTTTCGACAATTTCTTTCAGGTTTAGAGGAAATAGGTCCTGTTCCGTATTTTCTACTACGGCCAATTTTGCAGACAGTGACTCCGGAAAAGCTATCTAGAATCGAGGAGTTGAATGAAGAATTGTGCGCGGAAACTGATGAATTATGGCATCATCATTGCAATATGAAATTCCGCGGGGAGGTCAAACAAGAGGATGAAATGTACAAAGAAATGTACATAGTAAGTTATACTGTTTAATTATACACTTTTTTTCATTTCATAAACTGAATTACAAATAAAAGTTTCATTGCAAGAAAGTAAATGAAAATTCTCGCATATAACATAAAATATTTTCAGTAAAGCATTACTTTGCATATTTCTCTGGAAAACAAAATATAATCCTATAAATTTGCCATTGATTTTTTTATAAGCCATCATAATAATCAGTGATATTGATTTATATAAACTCACTAGAAATTTGTTTTTTATAGCGCTGCTTGCAGATGAACGAAGAAAAATTGAAGTCATTTACTGCGAAATTCAAAGTTGAAGGACTCAAAAAAACTAACCAAAAAAGAACCATAATTTCAAATTATGTAGGGAAGCCTCCTCGTGACGTTCTAAGAAAACAAATGACATGTGGAACAGGAAGCCATAATGCCAAACCAGTCTTATCGACGTTAAAAAAAAATCTGACAGCATCCACTTTTCCGCCTCAGATGAGCCATAACTGTAAGAAAGGAAATTTCGTTTTCTTTTTGTAAACAATTTTTTAATGTACCTCTGGCATAGGAAACTCATTTCTCGTCCAGTTCAAAATTTCTAAATTCGTCTTCCAGCTCTCGGTACATAAAATATCGTACGTAACTAGGACATCAATTTTATATTCACTCGTGTGATTGTAAACCTCAGCTTTGCCTCGATCTACAAACTTCACACTCGTAAATAGAAAATTGAAGTCTTAGTTACATGATAATACTATTAATTAATATTGAAATATTGCTTTTCTCCAGCATTTCGGGCAGTCAAGAAAGTAACAGCACCACTTATGCTGAAGACACTTAAAGATGCTAAACGTTGGCGACGTTAATTTGTATATATTTAAACGAAGTGTAAATATAGAAATAAATTATTATTCATACACTTCGAAACCTGTATTTATTTAGGTATTTAAGGATCAATCAAGAAAAAATTTGATTTTATTTGTCTCTATAATGCGGCTTGATATTTTTGAAATATTTTCATATTTTTAACTGAAACTAAGCAAAATTTGGAACAGAAATGAAAGTGTAGTTGTCATATGAATTTAATCAACAACGTTCTTTATTGCGAAATCAAGTTTTACACAAATTACTGAAAGAACGCAAAACACGCAGTAGAAAATTACATAAGTATTTGTAGCTTATTAATTAGAAGGTTTTTTTTAGTTTCACAGACATCGTCCATCACAACACAATATTATTGACATAATACTTTTCTCGAACTAATTATCAAGCATTAAAAAATATACTCGATGGATTTTTTTCCCTTGAAATAACAAGCCATGCCAAGAAAAGGAAACATTCTGAATAACTTTTTCATTTATTTACCAGCGTATCGTCGGTAAAATTGTCAAAAAATTATACACCAACGTGTTTTTCAATATGTTTAATTGTTCCTCTCTCAAAGCATTTAAATAGCTCACGATATCGTACAATTATTTACAGATTCGTATAATGTATTAACATTATTGTAATCAGTGCTTGAGCGTAATAGCAAATTATTCGCAGCCATGTAAATAAAACCAATAGAAATACTAACTAAAAATAATGCCAAAAAAAAATTGAATATTTGCACGTTCGTATAGTGTATGTGAGCCTTCAAATAAATAAATTCGTAACATTTCATAGTTTTTAATTGTAAGTATGCTCTGCATTCAGTGCAGGGTCTGTGGACTTCCTATACTTCTGTGCCCATCGCATTCCGACCCGATCCCCAGGTAAGAAAGAGAACGCATTATGACCCGAAAGAAGGACAGAGAGCCAAAGAGGCGGAGCCTGCGGGACCGCTCGCTAAGCGTGATTGCGTGAATTTGAATGTTGCGCTTTGATTGCACCTTTAGTGAGCGCCATCAGCGCCTCTACCGGTCGGGGATGTACCCAATGCTATGGGAAGAAAAGGCCCGAGTCTACAGACCCTGATTCAGTGCATACAACTGCCTGTTGTCGGCCACTCTAATGTATAGCAGTCTCATGTACGAAGAAAAATGTTTCACATAACGAGTAAACTTACACAACCCTCACTCACTTTGCTTTGCAAAATGCCTAACTTACTCTCAATTTCTCGTAAATATTCGCACATACAAAACAATCCATCAATTTATTCTAGCTTCGCATTTACGAAAAAAATATTGTACAATCCTTAATTACATTTACTATACACATTTTGTTCAGCTTTGTAAATTACGATTTTTGTTTGATTGAATGTGAATTCCTAAATGAATAACAAAAAACAAAGTCCCTTGAAGAAAAGCGACCTACTCAGAACATAAAAGGGCTGTATTTTATACAAGGAACTTATGAGCTAGATATAAATGAAACGATATATAAATAAATATGCCATATTAGTTGCTCTTAGTGCGCCAAATATATTTTACATGTAATTCAAATTATATGAATATAAGTCTGATTCGTATTGCATGTACAACGTATATATTTAGTCATTTAAATCTATGTAATTGATTCATGAGTCCATTTTACAAGTGTGTCGTTGGTATACTGTATACCTGATTCATAGGTCGCCACTTTCCGAGAGTAAAAAATAATTTTGAGAAACCTCAATAACTAATGGACTCAGAGAAAAATTTGCGCGCGCCAAGCAAAACTCTGGCTTGAGCACATACCGATTTGAGCCATGCAAGTTGCCGGCTTGAGAGAAATGAATCCCGAGTCCAGACAACACGGCGCTGAAAATTTAATTTCTAACTTGAGAACTCGGAAGCCTGCTTGGCCTAAGCGGCCTTCCCGAGTTTTTTAAGTAGTTTGTAACTTGAGGACACCCTTCAACAGTATAAAAAAACCAGTTGCGAGTATCGAGAAGCATACCGCGGCTTGAGTCAACTCGGTAGACCCGCTTGGACCAAGCGGGCGCAAAAATTTGACAACTAAAAAGTGAAGGGCCGATTTGGCTGAACTCGGTGTCTGCTTGGCGTGAGCGAATTTTTCTCTGAGTGTGGCTTTAAAGCCATGTGGAATACTTGTAAATGTATCGCATTTGAAGATCGCAAGAGTTGTGTACATGATTTGCTAGATTTCCCTCAAATCACAGATTTTTTCGACGAAATCAGGCAGGTATGAGTTTTAATGAAATTGACTGATTAAGTCGAACAGTTCAAGTGTACAAGAAAACCTAAGATTTTACGTTAGGAATTTGCATTCCCATTCATCGCTTTATTTCGCAACCTATCGAAAAATCACCGGTCGTCGTTAAGACATCATGTAATGCGTCACACATTTTTTTTCGTCACAATACTTTTTTAAACAGAAGTTTTTTTCTAGATAATTTTCAATAAAAAAAAAATTGTTACACCAATTTCTGAATGTTTTTTCAACTCATCCAGTTGTATAATTTATTTTTCAAAAAAGAATTTCTGTATGAAAATGCACAAGTTTGAAAATAAATTTATACTTATCAAAGATGTATTTATTACTTATTATTCTTGAAAATGTTGAAAAACGTAATAATGTTCCTTTTATTCTTGAAAATTCTTTAAGATTGTATGTAAAATTACATGCTCTTGTAAAATTTTGGAATATTCATTGAAGTTTCTTGTAATGTGAATGATTTGCATCTGAGAACGATAAAGTCTTGGCAATTCCATAAAATTTGTCATAAGCTCTACAAAAATCTAAAAATATCAGAAAAATTATACTTACATTTGACTTTTGAAAAACTTCGAAAAGTACCAAGGCTACAAATTGTACACATTCAAAAGCAAAATTCCAGTATGAATTTTTAAAATCCTAGAAAATATTTTAACAAAACTTTATCAAGTTTTCCATGTCTTATACTATTCAACTTCGGGAAATGATTTCAATTTCAATGCAAAAAAAAAAAAAAATAAATGAACAAACGAGATTCTACAGCAATCTTGCCAAATTTTGAAAAACTATTCCACACTTCTGAAAATCTTATAAGATACGAGTAAATTTGAAATTTGAGTCGAAGGTTAATAATTCGTTCATTCCAGAAAAATTTTATAATTTTTCATAAAATACAAGATCACTTATGTATTTGAAAAACGTAAGGATGAACTTGAAAATTTCATACGAGTTTTTCGAATTCTTGGAAAATGCCAAAAAAGAAAATTATATCAAAATGTTGCTAAGTGCTTAATATTTAGAATTTTTTTCGATATTATTGAAAATCCAACAAATAAGTTCTGTTCATTGGTAATTTTTGTCACTGATTCATTATTATATAAATAATGAAACACACTTATCCAATGAAATAAGTTGATAAATAGAACAAACATATCAAACCAAATTATATTCTTTTCAAGGCCCAGTCTTCATTAGCGTGATTTATATGGTGAGTTAGTTACTTTAATTTCGATGTATTCTCTAGTTAGTAAAATAAAATATTTAATTCAATCGTAATTGATACCTAGTACAAAGGAACAAAATAAAAATAATGCAGAAACATCAAACTGTGGCCGATGATGTATTAAAATTAAAAGAATAATATTATCCTCATGTTATTCGATCCTCAGAGCCAAAGATTCTTCAAATATGAAGGAGATAATAGAAAAAAAACCTCCTCCTTTTCATTATATGTTTATTGTCTCATTACTAGCTTTCGACCCTGATTTGGGTCCTCTTCAGGAACTGTATATACAATTTTTTATTTACAGATAAGTGTGAACAGCTGATTGACTCACGGAGCACACCACTGTCACCTTGTCGTAACTAGGCGCGTTACGGCACAGTAAGTTAGCCACAACACGCACTGCGCATTTTTTGTTCTTTGGAACTGTTTTTTTGCTCTTTAGCAAACCCAAAATCACATTCATTGTGTCGGTTTCTTTGTCGGAAACTGTAAACAACTGTTTGCCGTTTGTGATTCACTAAAAATGGAACACACACGCAAACACAGAAGGGAGAAGTGTGTCCTTTCTGGGACGGCGGTGCACGATCGGCACGATTGTATATCTGTCGCTCGCGGGCCGGCCACTCAGATTCGATACATCGGGGGGAAAACCTTCTCTTCCCTGGAGGTCGAGGTTCGCAGGGTATCTACTCATTCGGGAACGGCAAAAATTTTAAATTAATTACTTATCTGTAAATAAAAAATTGTATATACAGTTCCTGAAGAGGACCCAAATCAGGGTCGAAAGCTAGTAATGAGACTATAAACATATAATGAAAAGGAGGAGGTTTTTTTCTATTATCTCCTTCATATTTGAAGAATCTTTGGCTCTGAGGATCGAATAACATGAGGATAATATTATTACGGAGCATACAGAATTACTTTACTAAAAGAATAATGTTTTTAAAACTCATGAATCATTGTATTTTTCTGCTTACCTATCTATTTATTTTTTGTTTTTGCAATACGCGCCTGCCTGCTGTATTTTCGAAAGTTTGAAAAGATGAAAAATTTTTTAAATCCTCAAAAAACTGCATATGAATTGAATATATTGAAACATATGTATTGAATATATGAAAACCTAGAAGGTTGGAAAAAGTTCTGTAAGTTCTCAAAAACAACGAAAAATAAAATATTGAAAATTCATAACTCCCATCAATTCTTGAAGTTTTTTTATTGAAATACAAATAATTTTAAAAATATTAAACATTGAAGAAAGCTATGTGAAGTTCTCAAGATTCTTGAAAAAATAAATGGACATACTTTCATTATAACCCAAAAATACTTGGAAATTTAAAAAACTGGGAAAAGATGTATTTTTACGAAATTTTCAAATCTTCAAAATATATACTAAAGCCCCTGCGAATTCTGAAATATCAGAAATATTCTACAAAACGTGACGTGACTTACGAGACCTCCGAAAGACCTGAAAGAAGACTTTCTTAGTTTCATGACACATCATGTGTACAATCAAATGTTCAGCAAAAATAAATAGTCTATCGATAGTCTAATGGATGATCAATTTAAAAGAAACAAAAAAAAAATAGGTATATATTCAAGTTTTCATCCGAAAGAAGTCTCAAGTATTTTATCAAAAATAAAAAAGTTTAATTTTCGACATTTAAAATAACTTATTATTGACTCGCTGATTTTTCATATTTTCAAATTCCAAAACAAAGTCGGATGTGTCTACCAATAGTTAATATATTTCATATCTAAGAAAAATTTTAAAGGAATAAGTGTGATAAATTTGAAGCACTAATATGTATGAGTAAAAAATATGCTTTTGACTCAGCATTTTTTAAGCAATGGTATTAGGATAGAAGTAGAGGAAATTTAAAACGAAAAGTGTCGTGAACTTACAAAATTGTGATTGGTCAACTTCCAGAATTTAAGAACTTGTATCACTATATATTACAAATTGCAGTTGTATTGTACATTTTTATTTTTCCCGCGATGTTAGAAAATAGTATATTTCGCTTCTTGGGACAGAAGTTGGATTTTTCAGACGAGATAAAATCTGTCAACACGAGTGACATGCGAGGACGCCCGAGGTTGTTCACGAGTGTCAACTGTTTTGATCAAGTGAAAATCCAACTTCTGTCCCAAGAAGCGAACAATATTTTTTACGATAAGTGTATCTTGTCTACGTCTTCTTATACCTGCGTAACGACTCTAAGGTTCCTGTGTTCGAACAATGAATAGCGGTCTGGACAGAAAAACCTGCTCAAAATTCCAAGGCAAACAAAGTGGTTCTGCCCTGACGGAGAACCAATTTTGTTGTGTTGGGATTGTGAGGAGGTATTTCCGCTCGGACCGCTATTCATTTGTCGAAAAGAGGAACCTTTGGGCCGCTCCGCGGGTATAAAAAAACGTAGGGAAGATACACGTATCTTAAAAAATTTTTTAAATGAAAAACATTGCTTTCAAGATGTATTTAGTTTAATCGCTGATATTCAAACATTTTCGAAAATACAAAAAAAGGCAGCATTTCATGAAAGTTGTCGAAAAATGATGAAAAATTTTCGAGATCGCCACAAAATTATGCGAAAACGTTTGCGAGTTACTTAAGTAATAGTGTAAAACAATAACATTTTTTAAAGTTAACAAGTATGTACGAATTTTCAAAATCTGAGGAGTATTGAAATTTTTATAAAAATTTTCAAATAACCAATTTTCAAAAAGTTGGCTGGAAAGATTTTGAAAATAATTCTTTACAAAAAATACTATTAAAAAAATGCTAACCTCGAGAAATTTGTCAAAAGTATACACAATTATGGTTAAAGAACCTAAAAAATCCAACAAACTATTTACCTATTCTAAAAATTCTGTGAAAAATTATTCGCATCTTTTGAATTCTATAAGACAACCAAAACATTATCAATTTAATTTATAGGTTTCAACACATCATGTATTTCATAATTTGAATATAAACAGTTTGCAGCATAAAGTTGAAAAATTTTTAAATTATACCCTATGAAAATCCAATATTTTAATTATTGGGATAGAAATAATATGAACATTCAAACAATATTCAAAACTACGTAAGGCCGGTTTTTTGTACTTGATAATGACAAAGTTGTAAAAATACCAAGATGTGAATTTTTATATTTTACAATTTTTTAACTCTAAATGCCTGAAATCAAATATATTCCAGTTGCAAATTTCGATGAACGTATGACTTCAACTGTGCAGTTACATTTTTAGTTTTTATTTTTGATATTTCAACATTTTTTGAATTGATAGAATGTTCTTGTACAAAGGCACACTATCCATATCTATCCAATGCCTTATGAACACTAGCACCCCTCAAGAAATAGAAAAAAAAGTTGATGAAAAAAACTAACACTTTATAAAGTATAAAGTCATGATCACTCTTGTGAGGAATATTATCCACTTACACCATTGCATGTGATTATAACAGAAAAAAAAATGGAATCACAGTTACCTATTAGGCAAGTTTTTGAGGGGACCAAGGCTCAAAATGGACATAGCGCCCAGCGCTCCCAAGTTACAAGTGTTAGGATTCCGTGCCCCTTCGACATTTACAATCGGCAATCCGAAATAACCACCTGTTTGGGCACTCAGTTGTGACAATGGTATATAACTTTGTATTCCCAGACTACTGAGTCGATTGATGGTAACAGGAGATTTTAAATCAACTACCGGTATCGCGAGTTCTACGGCACCATTTTGCATCGATGCGTCTTGCTCCTTATGGTAAGTTTGCTTGTGCATTGACAAGGCTTGGAGAGTCGGGTATTGTGCTGGGCAAAGATGACACCTGAAATGCAAATGATCCTTTAGATAAATTGCTGTCTAAATAATGAGTAATAATTTTTTGATATAAAAAACTTCGCATGCACACCTCAACCATTTTAGGGCATTGGTATCAAGGTCCTAAACGGAGAGAACGAAAAGTGTGGACGAACCGTTTCTCACAGACTAACGACGTGTGAATCAGAAAATTTGATTCCAAAATCGTTTCGCAGCCGTGGCGACCGTAAATCACGAGTGCCCCACCTTAACGTCACGGTTCTCCTCGACGTAAAATGCACTTGGTCCATTCACGGCTCTTCGATCTATTTTTCACCCGTCTTTGAACTGCGAATACAGTTTTCGGGACTTACGTTTCTTTTTCACAGTCGTACGAGCCGTAATTTTACGTCTTATGCGTTTTTAGACAGTAAACTTGCGGTGTGGAACAAATGTACCGATATATATATGTGGGAATCAATGCGTGCGTAATAAATTGTTAAAATTTAAGTTTTTGTTTTAGAAAGCAATGCCTGAATAGTTAATTAGTAAAATTCATTGAATCTTGTTGAAAAAAATCTTCTGATAAATTACAATTTTTATTATACGATAAATGACACTGATACGTTATATAATATATCAGTGTAAGTATATAAATATATTTTATGCGAAATCAGCTATAACGAGCACTGTACACCGCCTGTGAAGTGAGCGCATAATAATCAAAACCAGCCATAATGACCCCATTATGGCCCTCTAAAACTGAACATAATGAGATTATTTTCTTCAATTTCCACCCAACTTACAATATACGAGGCGCATTTTCTTCCGACCCGTCCTGAAAAAACCACGATCGGTCCATAATTACGGCCATATATACCTCGGAGCATAATATACTATCAATCATCATATATTATATGGATGTATACTATAAAATCACTATATTATAATATTATACATAGGCATTATACAATATTATAATATACATATAATAGAATTATACAATTATCATTCGTTACTAGCTGTACCCAGCAGACGTTGTCCTGCTAAAAAATACATTGAATATAATAATATTTATGGAGTTTTTTTCCTCAATCCTTTCACACTCGGGGCTATAAAGTCATTCAGAATAAAATGTTATTGAAAGTATGAAGTTATAAATGAATAAAGTCATCAATACATGAACAAATCAATTTTCTTTTTAAAGCTATCTGGAGAAAACCGATGATGGTAATGTGATAATAATTGGCAATTATTAATTTCTCATTCAGAATATATTTAGAAAGCCTTCAAAGTTTTAAAACCTCAATGGAAGAAAAAATGGCGAGTTGATTTGAACTGTCTTATCCTCTCTCAATTTCTTCTGGTTACAGTTTTATTATTCAAGTAGCTATGAAACAAAACCTTCTACAGACGTTAACAGAAAAAACCAAAAAATAATTTTGAAAATCCGTTATTCCGTTCATGAGTTATAAGGCTTCGAACGAACACCATTTCACTTATATATTATACATCTAGATATATATTAGGGTGACCCTTATTTGGGCTTAGTCGGAAAATGATACGGGACCGGCCAGAAAATCAATCAAGGTAAAAAAAAATTTTTATCCCAATGTCAACAAAATCGAATCATATTAACACGTGCCTCTAGACGACTGAAATTTAAAATAGAAAATACATGTATTTTTTCACTAAAATCAGACAAGGTTTTTTTTTAACCCATATGAATTAATTGAACCTTTGTTGTTATTGTCGTACATGATGTCAGGTTTTAACTGCAATTTTTCGAGAATATTCCGAAAATTCTTTCCCTACTTTCAAGCCGAGTAAATATGGCTCTGTCACACAATATCCTGAAGCCGGCTGTAATATAATATATGTATAGAGATATAGTATGCATGAGAAACCACACGCCTATGTTTTCGAGCAGCGGCACGCAATGTTTTTTTGCAAGGTCACATTTCTTTGTTAATCAAGAGGTTCGGAGCAAAAAATGTTTGATGATTTGAAACCGTATACAAATAATACGTATTTTTAGTCTTGGAATTTTTGATTTGTACACGCTTTTTTAACAGCACGTCGAAAACATTAAATATACATCCTTATAATATATGATGCTTGAAATATATTTATACACTCACACCGATATATTATTTAACGTGTAAGTTTCATTTATTGTATAGTAAAAATTGTAATTTATCACAAGAATTTTTTGAATTAAGTTCAATAAATTTTACTTATTGACTATTCAAGCATTGCTTCCTACAACAAAAACTTGAATTCTTACAATTTTTCACTGTTTCAAAATGCATAAGATGTGAAATTACTGCTCGTACGACTGTAAAAAAGAAACGTAAGTCCTAAAAACTGTATTCGCAGTTCTAAGACGCGCGAAAAATAGATCTAAGAGCCGTGAATGGACCAAGTGCATTTTACGTCGAGGAGAACCGTGACGTTAATATAGGGCACTCGTGATTAACGGTCGCGCCACAGCTGCGAAACGATTTTGGGATAAAATTTTCTGATTCACGCGTCGTTAATCTGTGAGAAACGGTTCGTCAAGCTGAAAATAATTGAATGATTTTTCCAAATGATTCGACCAACATAGTCATTCGTGGGTAACCCATTAATTAATGTGTAAACATCAAACTTCTATTAAGCTCGCGGGGGGCATAATAAAAGTTGAAATTTCCGTGGTAGAAATACCGAAATCCGTGAAAATACCAAAAATTGTAGTGTCCAAGTCCTCATTTCCACATCAGACTATAACCATAATTTCTAGTGTCCGTAGAAAAATTTTATCTCCAATTAGTTGCATTCAAAATTGAGTAGCGTCTAAGTTAGTAGTATCCGAGGAAAAACGTAATAATAATTTGTAATTTCAACGGTAGATTGAAACCAACAATGTAGTTTCCAGTGTAGAATCTGTAGTGTCCCAGAAAAAATTAAATAATAATACTAAAAAGTTCAAATTTCCACGGTAGACTTGAACAAAAAAATGTAGAATCCAAGGAAAAATCTCATGAGTTCTAGTAGCCTGTCTCTTCTTTACATCAGATTTGCATCGGACTTTGTATTGTCGAATTCCGACAGTGTCCTTAGAAAAATTATATCTCCACGCCTGAGTGAAATCAAAATAATTTGGTTTTGAAGTTTGTGTTTCCCGAAGGAAAATTTCATCCCTCGCGAGGCACAATTAGATAACTTTGCGTTCTATAAATATTTTTTTCGTCGTAGAGGTCTAAAAAGCCTACTTTTTTGCCCGCTTCGAAATTTCTCACGAGGGTGTAGGTTATTTTTACCCTAGATGCGAAATGTACTATTTGATCATGAACATGCTGGATTTTTATCTGCAAAACTGCCACCATAGTCAACAGAATTGAAGAAAGACGAAGGAATAAAAAAAAATGTATTGATACTTGAAAAAGTAAAAAAGGAATAAATTCCGATATCCAAACAGTCTTAGTAAAATGTAATAATTCTCAAAAAACGCTAAAAATTCTTTAAATTTAGCAAAACATAAACAATAAAAAATTACAATTTGAGGTAAAACAAAGCCAGTCTAAGGCTAGTAAGAAAATCCTGTGCTCCCAAAATCGTATATGTATTTAAAATTCTACATTGAAATTTCAACTATGGATCATGAATTTTTTTACAAATTTTCGTAGATCGCAGTGAGTCAAACATGAAAAATCACAGTTCGATGGAAAAAAGATGGACTTGAGGTTGTAAAACAATCGTGCACCCCTAAATGAAGCTGACTGGTAGAAACTGCTTAAATGAAAGTTCGTTAATATAATTAATTACATTAGAGTGATTTTGATATGAATAATTTACCATCTTGCTACAGTTTTTTAGATAGGATCGAAAAGAATTTTTGTGCCCGAGGGATCGTTACGCACCTACACCTTGTAATGCAGTAACAAGTAGAGAGAGAGAGAGCGATTGGAATACACATTCAGAAAAAAATTTATACTGAGTTCAATTTTTATCGTAGAAACGTAAGACTGCAAATCAAAGATAATGATTTACTCCATTGAACCAAGTAAAAATCTCAAAATCGAGATTCTGGTCGTTAGGTACCTTTTCAGAAACCGCGTCACTTATGAAAAAAAGTGTAATACAACGCGATATCTGCCCCCCCCCCCCCCTTCTATCATAGCACAAATAATCACAAATCACTGACCCTTTCCCTTCCTCGGTCGCATGACGTATATGCACGACTCCTACAGGGTTTGTCCAGAAAGTATTCGGACTGATTTTTTTCCGGGCAGATAGACGGACTGCTGGTGGTTTTACCCAGATTTACCACCTGGTTTTGTTTGGTTGAGAGGGGTCTAAGGAAATACTAGAAACCAACGCCGTTCGGGTGCAAACTATAGTGAAGTGTACATTGTTCGTTTTCGTAACCTCTGAAAAAACTCTCGCCACGCGGTGTAATAACTTGTCTTATGGAACAGTACGACGCAATCAAATTTTACGTTAAGCTCAGAAGAATAGGAAGCGACTCATAATATGAGTAGGACGGCTTATGGTCATAACGCCATGAGTAAATCAATTGCTTTTGAGTGGCAAGGTTGTTTCGGGAGGGTAGAGAAAAAGTTTTAGACAACTCACATTCAGAACGACCTTCAAGATACAGAATAAAATGATAAAAATGAAGATAAAGTGGAGAATTTGCTGGACAGAAACAGCATTTACATGATTGCTGGTGAACTTAGTATCACTGTAACCCAATAGCACAGCATTGTGAGCGAAAACTTTCAAATGAAGAGGATCTGCGCGGAACTGGTCTTCCGTGTCGCAGTGTACCTGGTTTAACACAAGGCCTGACAAGGTCACAATTTTACCCCACACTAAGAGCGTTGGACACTGAAGTTCAATGCGTGGTGCATCGAAGCGACGTGCGCGGAACGAATTTTTTTTTTCGTTTCTGGTCTTTCAATGCGCAGATACGTATATCAAAGGCGCGGGACGCGTAGAGCTCACGCCCAGCGCACAGAAATTCAATGCTCCGGACACGGGAAGAGCTGGTCCATGCATTGAAAGCCTGGGCATGAAAAAATATTTGTTCTGCGTACGTCGCTTTGAATGCGCCGCGCATTTAATTTCGGTGTCCAACGCTCTCAGTGCAGCCTCCCTACAGTCTCGATGTTGCTCTATCAGAATTTTTCCTCTTCCCTGCCTCATAACCACTTTAGAAGAACCTCATCATGAATCGGTAAAAGCGTCACAACAAGCCGTGACGAAGATTTTTTTGCAGAGGTTTCGAAAACAAGCAATCTACACTTCACTATGATTCAGATCCAAATGCCTTCAACTTCTAGCCTTTCCGTAAACCCTTCTGAATCAAAACCAGGTGGTAAAATCATCAATAGTCCGTCTGTCTTCCCGAGAAAAAATCAGTCAGAATACTTTTTGAACAAACCCTGTATATCTCGTGAAAGACTTCAGATTTTGTAATCACTTTACAGAGTATGGTGCACTTAAAGAACTCATATCAAGATGTAAATTATATTAAAATTTTAGAATAATAACTAGTTATGGGAGTTTTCAGTACTTACTTATGAAGCAGTTTATTTGTTGCACGGTGTGTTGCCATGTGCTGAGTCATAAGTTCAACGGTTTGAAATCTTTTGTCGCAAACTTGACATACAGTTGGTGACCTAGAAAAAAAATAGAAAACAAATTTTTATTTTTATTACTTAGTCGCTTACTGACGTTCCTTTAAGCTCTCTCGGGAATAAAGAAGGAAGGAATTGCATAATGACTGGTGTTTTTACCTTGTTTGTTACACTGTAGTACAATTGATAGTGATTGTATGATCTGAGAAAATATCTGTAATATTGATTTACTGAAGGACTTATTGTTAAGTACAAAATGAGGAATTTAGTGCCAATGTGGGGTATTTTTAATGGGAATGTTGTAATCTACTTTCCTGAAGAAGGCATAATAAGTGCCGAAAGATCGAAAGAATAAATGCTTTATTTTTTATTAAAAAAAATTTTAATTTATCACGTCAGCAATGTAAGATTAATACATGTTTTTTTATTAAGGTGATTTTTTCACTTGCCAAAAAATTGCAAACTTTGTGCAAACTAAAATTCAAGTTTTATATGGGCAAAAAGTCTAAATTTACATTTGCAACCCAATGACAGGTCGGCAAAGCATTATAGTATATAAATTTTTTTGATTATTGTAATTTTTGTAGATGCCAAACAATTGCGACCATTGCGCTAACTTGAATTCAACGTAAGGATAGGCAAAAAAATCTACATTAAAATTTGGAATGTAGTGACAAGTTCGAAAAGTGTAGTAAATGATGTTTTTTTAAGTAAATATTGCTATGCTGCACATGCCCAAAAATTTCAAACAATGGGGCCAGAATCCGTATGTTCATGTTGTGGGACCTGGCGACTATTTTTTTTTCTTTTTCAGAAAAAAAAAATACATATTTTTCTCAAATATGTTCTATATTTACCAATCGGTCAGTGCTTTTCACATCTAATTGAAATAATGTATGTATTTTTCTGATTTGTCGAATTTTTATAATTACTGTCCGTTTGGCCGTATTTTAAATTTGTCAAGTGTTTTTCCCAAATGTTTACTTTTTGTAGTACATGTGAATTTCATCTCTAATTGTGAGTAGGCATTTTTTTTCGCTTGTAATTTTCTTAAATGCTTGGTTACTTTTAACGTATATTATTTTAAAATATGACCTTGTACTGATTTCTTTATCACTTAAATAATTTTTTAAAATATTCAGAAAACTTCAAAATGAGTAGATATATGTGACTGTAAAATTTCAGTTTTCTGCAACTGAAAAATTTGTATTAAAAGCCAAAAAAACTGCCGAATCGAAATTTTATATTTTATCCATAACCACAGTTGTAGTTGAAGTATTATATTTTTTTTTTATAATTTTAAATTAAACATCAATTTCAATCAAATGTTAGCACGATGTGTAAAATCTGTAGTATAACGAACGAGCGAAATTCAAATTTCCGTCAATTTCGCGCTTAACACACAAGATACTTTTCACATCATTCCGCAGTTGAGAAGTGCCACACAAAAAATGTCACACACAATAAAACTTATTGATTTTCTTAAGTTACCCAATTTACGCTATCAGTAGAGATAATATTAATATTGATACTATAGAGAAAAAAAAATGAATTTCAAAATTTCCCGCTCGAGTATAACGCTACCTCTAGGATCGAAACATAGACGTAAAAAATAGCGGATTCAAAGGTTCGAACTGTCAATCATGTTGAATTCATAAAAAATCACTTGCAAGAAATGAAAAATAGAAAAGCCTTTTTTGCGCAATGGAAGCGTAAAAATAATGGATTTTGAGTGCATCGTGTTAAAAAAAAAATTCCTGGTATGTTTTCAAGGTGACTTTGAAATATTTATGTGACGAAAAACGATTTCAAGGATTTCAAAGCTAATGTTTGGAGAATAGATACACGGCCGGTTCAAAATTTACTTTTTTGAATTAGCTCTCATAACACAGCCGGGTTATTCGACATGGGAAAAATTTGAGTAAATTTTTGTTGATAGATTCTGGATCACCCTGTATGTACAGTTATCTTTCTACTTCTGCCGTACGAAGCGTGTCGTTAACTGTGTTCGACGATAGAGTTTCTTTTGCCCCAAAATATCAGAGAAAAAGAACCTTACCGTCGAATGTAGTTAGTGATACTTATGGCTTGGACGGAAGACTTGAAGGGATAACAATTTTCCAGGCTGAAAGAGAAAACCAAGTCTATGATAAATTAGATTGATTTCGACAAATCTATGAATTGCGGAAAATCATTCGAAAATCAGTAGTCTGAAACATTTACAACTAATTTTGTTGGCTCAGGGTCACCTATGAGAAATTGCCTATATAGCTACACTGAAACCTTTTAAGAAAGACACATAAATCTAGACGAAAAATCGAACGTACGTGCCCGGATACCTTGGTGGTCTTCCTCTTCGTATAAGCGGTGGTGGCGAGGGACCATCTTGTGTCAGGTCTACTGTCGGTGGTCTTGGTGGTCTTTCGACGTTATCGTTTGTCTTCTTCTGGGAGTTTTGCGGTACAGCGAAATTATTTTGCTGGGACTGCTGCTGGTCCTGAGACTGCTTTCTCTGGGGTATTAACGAGATTGCGGGAGTGAGGTTCAAAGAAGTCACGTTTACCGGGGTCGTACGCTGTTGCTGCTGAGCCTGCTGTGTTTGCGGCGACGGTTGCGTCGTCTGCTTCCCCGCTTCTTGGTTTTGCTTCTTGCTGCTCGAGGCTGGCGTGACCGTGATACCGCGTGCTGCCAGGACGTTGGCTACTGCGGAAGCATCGGGTTTTTTACCTTGCGACGTTGCATTGTTCTGAGTTTGAGCTGGAGCGGAACCTTTTGATTAGTTAAGAAAAAGCTCGTTTCGGAATTTTTCACTTTGGTCCAAAATAAAAACTCAAAAACGAAAAAAAGATAATATTTTCTGTAATCGAGCCGGATGCGAGGGATTGAAGGTAAATTTTTTAAAAACTTCTGGAACCTTTTTAAAGAACTATGTGCTTTCTCGAAGACTCTAACTTTGTCATATGACATTTTTTCCAGCTTCTGAAGATGCCGAAAACTTTTCCAAGGACTAAAAAAATGGTCAAACATCGGTCAATTACAAAAAATGTTTGCATGAAGATTCTTGTAGAAACTTCAAAATGAGACAAAAATTTACATGATTCAATTTCGAATTCAAGAAACTAAAACCCTCTCTTTTTTTTACAATTCACAAACGCTCTCTTTCTTCAAACACGGAGAGAAAAATAGTGCAGTGGTCAATGCGGTCGCATCACCGCTCAATCTGCTAGTGGAAAGTTTTGCTAGGAGAGCGTCTGCCACTGATATATAATGACTCTGGATAGCTGACGCCTGTACTTCAGCATTGAGCCCGTTGGGCCGAATTGAAGCATGCCATGATGAGTAAAACCACGAGAACACGCACTGATGGCAATTTTCACTCTCTTTCTCACATAAGAAAATTCGTACGTCTATCTTTGTTCATGATTGTCACTCGCTTGACAGGCCAGATGTTTGTTTACATTTGTTTACATTATGTTGACTTATATGAAGCAGCTTCTTTTTTTCACTTTTACTATTTATTTTTTCAATACGCCTTATTTACAATTGTTTATTTGTGTTTTATTCACATATCAAAAGTACTCACATATAAAACATAGGCCTATCATTATTTTGGTTAGAACTGCAGAAGCAGCGGCGTTTTATTATTCTTTGCAGCTTAATTTTTCACACAATATGCATTCTTATAGCAAATCGTGAAAATTAACAAAATTGAGCTACTTCACGAACATTTACAGAATGTGAACAAACATTCAATCCTGTCAAGCGAGTGACAATCATAGACAAGGATGAACATACAGATTTTCTCATGCGAGAAAGAGAGCGAAAATTGATATCAGTGAGCGTGCACGTGGTTTTACTTATCATGGCGTGCTTTCAATTCTTAGACATTATAATACATGGACTGAGCTTTCAATATGGCTAGATTGGTCCCAACCTAGATACTGGCTAAGTTTGGATTAAGGTTCATTCTGGTTCATTCTAATACGGCGGCAAAACATCAGTGACAGTGTGAAGACGCAAGCAAGGCATCCTTCCAAGTGGTTTCAAGTGTTATTTCTATTATGATTATAAATACAGTTCTTTTATTGTTATTATTCATTGTCTTATTATTATTTTTAAGTTTTTACTGAAAATATTTTTTTTGATCTAACTTACTGTTATAATTATTCTATTACTATTATTTTCATTATTATTATTACATTTTTTTATTACTGTTTTTAAGTTTTATTATTATTTAAAGTTTTTCTCAGTTTTTTTTAAGTATTTTATAAAATTTTCATAAAATAACGGCGTCTTTGTAAAGTAGATTTAAAAATTCACACTACAAAAATGCCGTCATTTTATGGAGATTTTATGAAGTTTTTATAATATGGCTTTATTATAACAGATAAGAACTTTTTAAAAAATTGCTCTTTTTTTCAAGTCACTTATAAAAAAGTGGAATTTTTCGGAAAAAAAAAAAAAAAACAAGATTTTATGAGGGGTTTCATAAAAAGTTTATAAAAACCCAAGTTACTAGGGTATTAATGTTTCATTCATATATTATTACTAAACATGTGCATGGAATTATTGGAACACAAAGCAAAATATGTCATAGTTTATGAACTTGTACACATTTTCATTCGTATTAGCGACTGGCCACTGAAACATTTAAATTTGTATATTCAAAAACACCGGTAGCACCCTATCTACATGGTACTCCCTAATTATAGGCACAGAGCGCTTCAGTGTGGAGTACAGCACTGATAAACCTTAATCGTAACTTAGCCAGCTCCATGGTTAAGACCAAACTCGGCTGTAGCGAGAGATAGGCGACGCACAGTCCATACATTATATGGTCTAAGTTTCAATTCAATCCACACTCCCCACCACAGCAGCTATCCAGAGTATATTACATATCAGTGGCGTCTGCTATTACACAGAGTCGGGAGAAACGTCTGCAGCTGATCTCTCACCAATCCGCTGGATCAGTGTAGGCCAGTCTCCATAAGAAGCAAGGTAGAAAGGAATTTAGTTCCTTTTGATAGGTAGTAAATTTCAGGCGGCGCTTGCGATGCAGATTTTACCAAACACAGTCAGTGCCAGTTTGAATTTTAACTCTTACTTTCCCACTCTACTTGCATAGTGTTGCACAGCAAGCGCCTCTACAATTTCCTACTTATCGATTTGAACTAAATTCCTTTCCGAAGAAATCGGCCTGACCGGCCCACACTGCCCTGGATATGAATAAGCGTCGCTTACAAAGTGGCGTATCGATCTGACATCAGCAGACACGTGTACGTGATCAACGTGTAGGTTTCTCCCCCCATCGCGCGCCATGCCTCAGTCGAAGAGCATGGCTTACTATTTTTCTCTCTGTGTGCATAAAGTCTCTTTAGAAATCTTTGCCTCTTCTTTCACATAATTTTAATGAGTATTTAAGAAACTACCGATTACATCCGTTTTTGGCTCTTGTCTATAACAAATATAATTCAATGTTGGTTAATGATTATTTTACTTTTATAAGCTTGCATGCAACAAATAAAAATAATGCCTCAATTTTAGTGGGGCATTAATATATATCACCTCTCCTTATTTCTCGCTCGTATGCGTGAGCACTTGCACACTCTCACAAAAACATAGTCAGATTTCGGCACAGTCTGTACCCCTTGGCTGACGCTATTGAAAAGACGTCATCTGAGACGGTCCGAATTGAAGCGCGCCATGACAGTGTACTTTTGTCCGCGCATGCGTACAAGACAGCAATTGAAGTGCACAAATTCAAAGAGCTTTTATTGTATTTACATCAAAGAAAACATGAAAATAATAATAATTTGTGAATAAATGTTATAGTTACCATGAAGGTTATTGAAAACATTTTTTAAGAACACAATGTTACGCTTATGTATAAAAAATGATTATCCATGTCTAGTGTTAGAACAATTATTTATCAATTTGAATAAATCAATGAGTCATAATGGAAGCATCGGAGTTATGTAATGATGCATTAATTATAATATAAAAGATCATTTATTTACATTACAAAATGATATAATACTGATAAATTACATTTTATTGCAGTAAGTTTATACATAAAAAAATAATTTAATCATATTCATAAATTATAACTATATAATATTATTATACATTTACTAATATTATAAAATTATTATCGTGAAAATTATTAATATTAAAAACATAGTTAATAAAATATATAGAATATTATATAGTAATAAAAAGACTTTGATTATTACATAATCATTTACTATTTATTTGTTACTATGTATATTTTTATCGTAATGTAATTTATCCTATTCCTTCTAAATTTATGATAATAAATAAATTATATTTATCAATTTTTTTTATGCTAAGGTCATTTTTTAAAGGCTTATAAAAAAGTAAAAAATTATAAATTTATGAAATGAAATACAAACAAATAAATTTATCGATATGTCTTAAATTTTACGGATGTATTAATGTGACTTAATTTTAATTTTACATTAAAATTACATAAATATCTATAGAAATTACTTATGTTTATACACAAATTTTATGTTATGCATGTATATGGAAAATATGTACTTACATAAAAACCTATATAAAATATCAATAAAGGTAATAAAAATAATATGAAATATAAAATCGTAGACAAGCATTTGACAAATCCATTAATCAAGTGGTATAAATGTTACCTCGTGCGCATGCGCGGACAATAGTACGCTATCATGGCGAGCTTCACTTTGGGTCGACCCCACCAACCAAACCAAACGCTATTTTGGTCGTTAGGTACTTTTCTAGAAACCACGTCACATATTTTTAATTCAACCACGACTTGACAACCCTCCTATATTTTAGTAACACTGTGCGACACCAATTTTGATATAGAATTTCGACGCTTGATTATGAAAATATAGATCTTCCTCAACAAGGGTGCAAAGTGATTTTTTTTCTTGAGTCACGTTCATCAGTAATTAATTATTTAAATAATTTCATGGAATTTCCGTGTTTGTCAACCGATTGGTTTGATTTAAAGTCCTTTTTATACGTATTCCATTCCAATTGATACATTTTTACAAAAAAATGTTTTTTAGCCATTGATTTTCTAGAAAATAAACCACTTATGATGCTCAAAAAGTATTTTATGGCCGTCACCATGAGGAACCTATTGTGCGGTAAAAATCATCTCGAGCGTTCCTTTCAAGTCGACATTCTAAATTCTGACTCGAAATAGGAAAGCTGGAGACGACTTCTCCCACTCAATAGGTTCCCCATGACGACGGCAATAAAACACTTTTTAAGCATCATTACTGATTTATTTTCTAGAAAATCAATGCAAAAAATAACATTTTTTTTTTTAAATATTATTGCAAAAATGTATTCAGTAGCATGGAAAACCTACAAAAAGGTCTTTAAATCAAGCCAATCCGTTGACAAACACGGGAATTCCATAAAATTATTCAATTAATTAATTACTCAAAAACGTGACTCAAGAAAAAAAAATCACTTTGCACATTTATTCAGGAGGGTCTATATTTTCATAATAAAGCGTCAAAATCCCATATTAAAAAAAAAGTCTGAATTCTGTCGCACAGTGTAATCTACTTTCTTGAAAAAAAAAAAAATTGAAAAATGCCGAGTATCTTGAGATTTTGATAAGTGTTTCCTAACACACTGGTAGTCGCTATGCTCTGTACTTAAGGGGACAGAGGCTGCTGAAGTGCGAGAAATACGCATAGAACGGAAAACAAATGAGTGTAAGGAGGAGGTGGAGAAAAGGTGCCTCTAATATGCCTTGTACATGCTTCGTACATGACTTACGAGTACTGGCAGAGCTATCACAAAAGCATGAAATTTAAAAACTAAGAGTTTTCAAAATTCAAAGTATAAAACTTTGCAAACTTCTCAAGATTCGTAGTAAATACTGTAAGTTTTTGAAATGAAAACAAATTCAATTAAATTCTGATGAAAAATTCGAAATAAAATTGTACCCATGCACAGTGGCTCCCCTCGCACCGGGACGGCTCGGGACTGAAATCCCGGTAAGAGAAAACGTGAATTAGGGAGGGAGATTGTTTCGCGTGCGTGTACGCTCCACTATTTTGCCTTGTGACGTACAGTTGTGACTTAACGAAACGCACAGAGACCGTTTTGGTCCTGGGTAGGAAGCTCTTGAGTGTGTGAGTGAAAGCCGCGCTTGGTGGGGATTGTAAAAAAAATCCCTGTACGAGGGAGACCACTGTACCTCCTTTTCATTAAAATTTTTCGAAATATTTCTGGACGTACAATTGAACTTTTCTATTTTCGATAATTAATGATTTACAAACTTATTCAAACTCAAGAGTATGATATTTTTAAAATATTTGCTCTGGAAAAAATGAAAAAAAAAAAAAAAAAAAAAAAGAATCCAAATTCTTGTCAGCTGAATTCAGAATTTTTTTCACAATGTTTTTGTTACCTTGGGTAATTGTTCGTTTTGCCTATATGATGGCGCAGGCCTTACCTGTATATCAACTACTAAATAAGCTATAAACATACTCTTGCACTATATTTTTTTTTTGTCCGTAATATTTTCCAAAATTTTAACTCGTTTATTCTTCCCCTTCTCTCGATTTTGACCTCAATAATGTAACTTCAGCAAAGAGAAGAGAAAAAACCATTTTTAGAAAAGAAAAAACGAGTTTCGATTGATTTGACTCGATTAACGTGTGCAAGAAAATCCGAATTTTTAATGTACATAGAGAATACTACACACGAGTGGCTCGTGTGAGATCATTAACAGCTCAAGTCAATTTGAACAAAATTTTCGTCACACTAGTGAGCAGGCAATTCATGAAATGGCACAAGCTGTTAGTATTAGAACTTGGTTTGGGCTAATTGCTGGCCGGTGTAACCAACACAGTGAGAGGTGCATCAATAACTAGCATAGCAGCACCGAGGGCTAGGAAACCCTCGCTGTGTCACGAGTATGACGAAAAAATTTTTTCGAATCGACACGACTCGTCAATGACCTCACACGAGCCACTCGTAGGGAGTATTTTCCATATATACAAAAAAGAAAGTAAAAATCCTAGAACTTACTAGGTTGTCGAACGCTCAGAGTGATGGAATCTGTGAGATGAATTGTCGAGTCGCTTCTTGGTGCTTGTGATGCTCCTTGAACATTTTGTATTACAGGTCCACCATCATTTCTCTTTTGTTGCGCGATTACGTGACAATCTGCATCTTCGTTTCTGTCGGGAATCAACACGTCCATTCGCTTCTGTTGCTTTGCGGTGGAATTTATCTGTTGTTGCATCTGACCAGACTGAGTGATCGGTCGTTTCATACGATGCCGAGGCGCTGGTTGATTCTGCGGTAGCTGAGGCCTCGCAGTACTAAAAAATTGTTTTTCATGAGTACAATCATGGTTTTCAACAAAATCTGCAAATTTTAGTATGATGAACTGCTCACGTACATATTAACAATTATCATTGAATCTAAAAAGTAGCGTGGTGAAAATACCAAGTGTTAAATTTCATTAGCTGTATTTTGTAGTTAAAAATCATAATATTTTATGTTCGGCAATCATGTAGAATTTCATAGATTAATATAGCATACATTAATCCCCCATTTATTGGGAGGCACTTGGAACGCAAACACCTCTTTTATCGGGACACCCACCTCAGCTACAAGCACTTAAGTTGGTGGGGATAGCGCTTACCTGATTGCTTAGATGAAATCGCTAACTATCGATACACTCTGTCGATAACGATTGACACTACATTCATGTAAGAGCAATTTGAAATATATTCTGTTCCCGCCGTTTTCTCATTGGCTCGGCTTGGTGGTTAGAAATGTATTGATATATTCCCGATAGATGAGGGTCCCGATAAATGGTAGAGTAGTGTAGGGGAGCATGGGGCATGTTGGCCGCGGGTTACGTTGACCGAGTGCTCATAACTTGGTCCAAAACCGGTTAGTGGCACCTTCTGCCACATATTTTATGAGTTTTATGACAAAACCTACACGAAAATTATATGGCTCTGCGTGCAACCATGCCAGACCAGCAGGATATGTGAGTGATAAGAGGTTAGTGGATTCTCTTTGTGTTGTAAAGAATTTAAAGGACACAACTTCAGGAAACTTACCGAATGATGTTCTGTGCCATGTTGGGGTACCGCCCCCTAACCACCTGTTGGGCTACCTGTGGGTGCATCTGTTGAGGGTGCATCTGCTGGGGATAACCCGGGGGTTGTTGAGGATAAGGCGGGGGGTACATGTGAACCCCCATTTGGGCGGAAGGAAAATGCATTTGCTGAGGCGCCGGCATCCTGTACATCGGCGGTCGCCCTGGCCCAGTCACATAATAGCCTGTTCCAGGTGGGATCATTGTATTAGCTCCCGGAGGTAACGAAGGCGATCCACCTTGGGCTTGTGGTAACGGCATTCGTTGCACTTGTTGTGCCAGTTGTTGAACTGGGGCCGGCAATTGATCGAAATTCACTGGTGGCAACAACTGCTGGTTGCCCACAAGGTTGTTGAACGTAGGTGAATTTGTCTGCTGTGGCGAAGGCAGCGGTGAATTCCTCGGGTACTGGCCTGGTGACCCGGTCGAGGTGTGGGGCGAATTTTGGCTTACGTGAGGAGACAATTGGCTGACGTTCGGTGACACCGAAGCTCGGTGAACCTGGGCTTTGTGCAACGATACTTCACTGGGACTACCAAAAACAAGACTTGAGCATTCTGACATGCTGCACTGGTAATGGCCGCACTTGGACTTGTGTGCGTCCAATTGCGCGATGTCCTGGAATTTTTCATTGCACACGCGGCATGTCATTACAGTTTCCGCCAATTTTTCTAAAGAAACATATTCCGTTTCAAACGGTGGCATAGAATTTTGATTGGTTTCCCTCTGATTACGCTTTTGATGCTCCATTAAAAAATTTTGAAGAATGTTTTCAGTGTTGCTTGTTTCGGTGCTGTTTTCCGTTGATTGGCTTGTGCTATTATCCAACGATTTTTTCTCCATTGCGTTATTCCACACGTAGTCGGTTCGCTCTTTTGCTTCCGGCTCAGGTTTGTCATCTTTTCCCAAAGGGTCGCGCTCGTCGAGTTTTACGAGCATGTCTGACGGTATTTCCATTGTTTCAGTTTCTTCCATTGATGAAGGATTTTCCATCATGCTTATAGTGCTTCTTGGGACTATGGATATACTGCAAGATAGATTAGATTAGAATGTATTTTTTTTTTTTTTAAGCTTCTCGATTTTGCTACCTGGAGTGTTCTCCTAATTTTCGAAGGTTTTCTATGGTCTCTCTGCAAGTTTCAAGGACGTCCGACTCGTCATCCTGGGTGTTGTTTGTGTTTTTTTCTGAATTGGGTTCTTGCGATGGATTTCCTGAATCATCTGTATTCTGGTCATCTGTTTCCAAGTGTGTGGCCATGTCGCTGCCAACACCAGAGTCACCTTCATTCACCTCTGTTGAAGGTCTGTCTTCTATAGACATCGTTCCTTCAGCATTGAAACTATGACTATCACAATTATCCTATAAGAAAATGGAAAGGTTTTTTTAAGAACCAGATTTGAAATGATAGTACTTAAACAGTTTCATATGTTATGAAAAATGTACAAATCTTAAAATATTTTTTGCTCTCAGTCATCATCTTTAACAGATAAAAAATTTTTGCAAATACAGCTTAATGTTTGATGAATAAAAAAAAAGTAGGAGCTAAATACATTCGTAACCCTTAAATTACTGCTAAGAGTATTTTTTTTATCAAAGTTAAGAATAATCATTCAAAAAAAATTTTTTCAAAAGAATAATGATGTTTTATGACATTCAACAATTCACAATTTGATGTAATTAAAATTATTAGTTTCAAAATTCCTATTTATCAAAGTTTGTATTTGCATTTGTTTTACTTCAAAATTGACCTGTTTTCATCAGCTGGAACAAATCATTCTTAACAATTTTTAATTTCATCTACATTACATAGAAGTTCCAGAGTAATTAGTGTAATAGATATTACACCTATTACAGAATATCCGAGAGGCTGTCAAAAACTTGTATGAGTTGAAATTTCATTCAAACTTTTAGGCTTTCCAGATTTACTCAACATGTCAAAACGCGTCTTTCTTTTCTAAAACCGAACTCAAGCACAGCTCAAGCGAATTCCGCAAAAACTTAGGCAGATTATTTTACTTTTACAAACAGCAACATTCATTAAATGTTCTTCAAATCTTGCTATTTCAAAGTGTTTTTTAATAGTCAGTGCCAATTTAACGTTTTCAACTGATCCTAAAAATAATATCTATGCAGGAAAGTCCTGGATGGAGGACCCAACAGGCAAGCGAAATCGATCTAGTATAATAATAGTTACAGATATGTTTATGATAGTTGAACAAAAACTTTTTACAATAACTGCAGAATTATTCTTATTCTCGAAATCAAAACATTATCGCTATCAAAACGAAAAATGGAGTGCAATCTGACTGAAATGCGTTACCGCGCATCCCCACCACGGTTTACACGTGTCACAGCCAGTGCAGCCTGTGTTGTATGTTTATATGTTGAGGTTGAGAAACAATGACACTGCATCAATACTAACTGACACTGACTGTTATTGTGTTTAATGTTGGCTGTGATTAACTGAGAGTGAGAGAACGATGGAGAACAGAGATGAGAGTGACAAGGAACGAGCATTAAGAATGGAGGGGGTGCGCAGTAACTATATCTGGTCAGTTAGCGCGGTTCTCCACACGCCCTCCAAAAAGTGTAGATATTTTAATTTAACCAATATTTCAAAATATTTACGTATTGGGCTTATTATAGCTTATTTTGACATGAGCATTATTACTGATCCGACGGCAAATAGTTGAATTTTCCAATGAAAAAAAATAATATTAATAATTTCGAGATTCTAGTTAAGGGGGTGACACTCCTGTAGTTCCTGTAGTTCCACTGACCATTTAAAGTAGGTGGAATGGCACTGGCGTTTGCCGTGCAGTTTTTGCGGTAAAATTTAAATTGATTGAATTCACAAACATTAAATAGTGCAGCATGGAACAATGCAGCATTTGAATTTCCAACTCACTTTTTACAACGACATTTAATTGGAAAAATTATAAAAACAAAATGTGAAGTACGAAACGAAACCGTTCCACACTCTAAATACCATTACATGTGACAATGTCAACAATGTTATGTAAACAAGTGAGAGAGAGAGAGAAAGATTGCACAGCAAATGCCAGCGCCATCCCACTTACTTTCAGTGGCCGGGAACTACAATGCATAAAGGATAGGAGTGTCACCCCCTGATTCTAGTTAGTACTTCTATTTATTAAAAAAATATTAAAAAAATTAACATTTTATGTATACATACACACTTCTTATCGATTTCGTAACTTCAGCTTCCTCCCGAAACAATTAAAAATTTAGAAGTAGATTATATAACTAGACTATTAATAAGAATAACTCATTGATAAAACATGTTAAAATCTTACAGTTCTAAGGTTATCAATATCGTTACAATAAACGTCGCGTGTATATACTATAAGTACAATTTGTGTACTATACTATACCTATACTAAACTATACCTACCCCCTCCTTTACATTGTGTATGAGAGGAAAGGAGTGAGAGGTAGCGGGATGACATCGATCCTCTGAATAAACTTTTTTCATAACATTATTTATGAACCGAATGGATGATACGTATTGCTTTCAATATTCTTACTGATTATGACTATACTCTCAACGCTTAAAAGGTATATTCATTGACCGATAATATGATTTTTTTATATGAAAGTGTTGTTCTTTTATTTACATATTTTAGCTTCAGTATTATGTACGTGGTAAGTTCATTCAACTTTGAATATTAAATGAGTTTTTGATAAAACGATAAATATTCGTAGTGTATTTGCATATGCACACTAAAACTTATGAACTACTGTAATTTTATCTGTAAAGAATGTACTAGACTTTCAGTATGCTATAATTTATGTAAAAGATGAAACGAATACCATAATTATATGGTAATATACCCTATCGTTTAAAAGTCATACAGTTTTTGCGATACTAAATTTTTAAAAATGAATGACTACTTTATATCCCATTTTCCAGCTGCATTAATATACATACTACAATAGTTTCAAGGCCTAGTGATCGATTCATGACATTCAACAATGTTTAGTGTTATCAAACTTTGAGCAATAAAGCTTCGATGATATACGTATGAGAACCTTTTAAATTATAACGGATACGATTTCATACCTAAAACTTGTATAACACCAAATTATTATTAGTTATTTGGTAAAATAAACTTGTATAATATTAATTTCATTTCAACTGTTAGTTGCAAGAACGGCGTTTGTAGAGAGGTACTTTTGCTACATACTGATAGTTAAAATCACTCATTTATTACAACAGTTTATGAAGTAGTCCTTTAGATCAGTGATGATTATTCATATCAACTTAGCGCGAACGCCGTTTACAAGAGAACTTTGTGCGTACGCCGATTTTACAAAATCGCACTGCGCGAGCGCCTGTTACCCAGCAACACTTTATGTGGGTGCCGTTCGCGCAAAAGAACTTTTCATGGTCAGCGTTTGAAAAGAGTGTGTTAGGCTGCTCGCGGATTGAGCGTAAGAATCCCGATTTCACTCCGTTGCGCGCCCAACACACTCATTCCAAACGGGGCCAGAGCCTTTTCACATTCTCGAAACTCGTGGAATTACCTCGTTCCGAGAATGTTGCCGTCGCGCATGAAAAGACGCCGCTAGCCCCCTTGATACGAAATATACTATTATTCGAACGCCGATTATACAAAATCGCTCGGCGTTTTTCACACGGACGCACTGCTGCAAGAAAGGGACGCGCTGGTGGTAGCGTCTATGAGTCTATATATATGTCTGAGCTGCTCGCGCCCAGCGATTTTGTATAAACGGTGTTCGAATAAAGTTCTGTTGCGCAAACGGCACCCGTATAAAGTGTTGCTGGGTAACAGGCACTCGCACAAAGTGTTGTGCGAACCGCACTTACTCTAAGCGTTGTTGAGAATCAGTCATATAAGAAAAGGGATGTTTCAAAAATACTATGCCAGTAAGGTGTATTTTTGAAATGTGTTTCCGCTTAGATAGCTAACTATTAGAAGGCCTATGGAGAAAGTTTTTGCTTGGAGGGAATGGCATTTCGTGTTTGTTCTTCGCTTTACATTTATATAAATAAAAGCTGTTTTACTCTAGTGCTAATAAATAGGTATGAGGTGTATACTGAAGAATATACTAAATTCAGTTTACCTATCATCGTTGGTGGGAACGTCATTGGCATGTATCATCACATGATAATACTGTGATTGCGTAAAACTCGAGACAATACTTTTCCTTTAAATTATTACAAGTATAATTTTTTAGAATGAATAGTTAGCCATTTATTAAAAACAATCATATAAGAAGGCTTTCGAGAAGTCGACACTGACCACACTTGAAGTTGAAAATTCAAATACGTAGCAAATATGAAGCCTATAGAAGGAGGCCCGACTTCTCATGTCGTGGCTTACAGCAGAGTATGCATGGCTGTGGCGGCCCGGATCCCCACTTTACAGCCTTTATTTTTTTTCTGTACTGCGCGAACGCAGTACAGAAAAAATCGCACTTCTTCGATTCAGCGTAACTCTTTAAATTCCCGCTTGATTCCAACCTATTGCGTGGCGGATTGAGTGACGTCAACGGGAGGATCGCGTGGCGTCAACGCGAGTGCGCAGAGCTGAGTAAAATGAGTCGGTTCGCGCAGTACAGAAAAAAAAAATTAGTGGGGATTCGCGCCACCAAACCCTTACATATTTTTCTTCTAATAGTCGGGCCTCCTTCTATAGGCTTCATAGTAGCAATATTACGTTGATTACTATACATCAACATACCAAGAAAATGTTACCGATATTTCAAGTATTGCCTGAATTAGAAACTTCTCTCAAATAATGTAAAATTTGTATGTTTGGCAAAAGTATGCACTACTTTCAGATGCATTTCAATGTATCATTATTTCTAAACGCATCGTGCTAATTTGCTATTTAGAATTTTTTATTTCTGAAAATCATAAAATTTTTCAATGGATATGCCCATTACGAGTTGAAACTACAGTTTCTAAGGGTATAGAATTCTTGGATCTGGGATTTTTTATGACGTCACAGAATGCTCAGTAGATTTTTGATGCACACTGTTGCTAAATCGTATACGTCACCGCCGCCTCGCTTCTCCTAATATTAGTGCAAGCGACATGTATTTCCTTAGGTGGCGCTGGACGGTTCCCTGCTCGCTTTATTTTACCCCCCTTATTATAAACTCATTTAATAAGTGTTATACTTCAAAAGAAAATTAAAAAATGCTATCACGTGAAAATCATTGCTCCTTAAATTTTTCAAACTTTTCATTTTTTATACGCATTTTTTAAGTATTTCCATAATTGAATTTTATAACTTTTTCAAAATTTACTTTTTTTAAGAGAGTGTGCTTATTTCTCAACAAGTGTAAATACTCATTAAAACAATACATTTTTCTATTGATGAAATTTGTAGCTTTTTATCGGGAGCTCAAATATATTATATTCATTTTTCGCACTGAATAGAAACACAGCTAGTTACCGGAGCAGCTACAGGGTGGTCCATTCCAAATTTGGAATTTGAACAGGCTATTAAAAAACAAAACAAAAAAAGAAAACAAGCGTACATTTTTTTAATGGAACATTTTATATTTAGGTTTTAACTTGTTATTCCAGAATCTACACAAGTTAAGGACTATATTTTTTTTTAACAACGCGGAGGAAACGCGAGTTTTGACATATTAAGCCGTTGAATCGCATTTTCTTCAGGACGTTGAGAAACAAGATTTTACAATGGCCTATCTAGAAAATTTAGTTTATAGAATAGGCTACTGTAAGGCAAGCCATGGCAGCTACATATTGTTTGACATATCATTTGACGATATTGTTTTGCTTTCTTGAATAACAAGTCAAAACCATTAGAATAGAATTTTTCTTTTGAAAAAACGTTGATTAGTTTTTTAACGGCTAATTTAAATCCTAAATCCTAAATGGCCCACCCTGTTGTACGGTAGGTAAACGATTGGTGCGACACCGATTGGTGCGAGTGACGTGCGGTGTTTAAGCAACCGTGAACGAATATTCTCGTGTTTGGGTCCCATGTGGCCATTCGTACGGAAATCGTCTGGCCCACGAGACACTTGGATATAACACCGAAACAGCTCATTTATCTAGACTTTCTATTCATAGTTGTCGACTTAATGCGTTCTCGATTCGTGCGACTTTTTTTTCTGTACCCCCAAACTGTCTCCCGGATCGCTTACCTACTGTATATCCCAAGAGAGTTTCACAGGCACAGTCGACACCCCCGGAGCCGAAAGTGTATAGCTTCAATTCTTGAAGCAGAACTGAACATTAGGTTCTCAGAGCCAAAAGTGAACATGCAAATCTTTGAGCGATTGGATCAGCTATTCTTGAGAGAGAAAGTTGGATCGGAAACGTTCAGAGAACACTTGGAACATCCAATGTTCAATTTGTGCTCTGAGCTATTGTTGCCCATTTTTGTCTATCCATCAATCTATTCACTCCAGTGAGACAGGACGACTCTGAGAAAAATCCCACTAATTCGTGGAAACCGGAAGAGATGACGAGGCAAAAAATGACTCTCGAAATTTTCTCTTTAAAGGGAAGCAGGTTTCTTTCTGACATGATTGGAAAAACCTTCCGAAAGAAAGTGTATGATATTAACATGTTAATATGTTAGTGCGCGACGTTAGGGTGCACTAGCGACGTTAGGGCGCTAGTGAGCGACGTCGAGACAATACTGGTTGATGCTTAGATTCTTTCTAAATCGATTTATTGTAAGCGAATGACATTGGATGAGCGTCAAAATTTGATTTGTGTACAAGTCAATGCGTGAAAATTTCCGTGCTTCGTGCCTCTACTGGAGAAAAAGTAAAGGCAACACAGGGAGGATTCCGGGTAGTGGGAGTCATTTTCGACCTGCGAGATTTCCCCTTCACTTCGTCTCTTCGGTCATGAGAGTTTGCTTTGATTCTTTTAAGCGCCCGTACTGTAAAGTTTTGTATTTGGAAAGTAGGCCCCTTTTCTCGGATCACCTCATTCTCTTTTGGCGGGTCAGTTTGAAACGGTGCACACGACATACTAATCAAGAACAACTTATTTAAATCAATTTTTTTTAATGTTCGTAAATTTATCCTCTTCAGGATGACGTATCCGTTTTGCAAAATGTTGAGTATTTTTTGAATATCACAATAACTAATAAAAATATATAAGTGAAAAAGTGACTTTTTTGTAAAACACAGCATTTACTACTCAGAGACACTCCGCAAAGTAACCTTTTGACGCACGGTACTCCTTTCCCGGCCTAGGCTGGGAAAGTAAAGAGCTATGCAAGGCCTTGATGCTCGTAACAGGCTGCTCAAATTTTTTTCAATCAAATTTTTTTTTGTTCCAATTTTTGAAAAAAAAAATGTTTTTTTTTTCTAATTTTAAAAAAATTTTTTCTAAATTCTTCTCTTAAATTTTTTTCTTAATTTTTTTTTCCTAACTTTTTAATAATTAAAAAAAACCTTTTTTCAAAATTTTTTTTAATTTATAAACTTTGCATATATTTTATAAGTATATTATGTTGCTTTCTGCAGAGTGTTTTGCAAAAAGTAGAGTGTGCACCACGGCCATAAAAGTAGGCCCTCGTCGAACAGGCAGAATTTTCAGTACTCGGCTTGAACGGGTGTGATTGCCAGTACTCGGCTCATACGGGCGTTTTTTTCAGCACTCGGCTTCACCTCGTGCTAAAAATCACCCCCGTACTTCTCTCGTACTGACAATCACGCCCGTACTCGCCTCGAACTGAACATTCAGCCTGTACGACAAAAGCCTACTTTGCGGCCTTGGTACACAATCTACTATTTTATGGATATGTTCGTCATTACTCGAAAAATTAAATTTTTCGAAAATCCGTATGTTATCCTGAAGAGGACTAATTTACGAACATTTTTAAAAAAATTTGATGAAAACCAGTTACGAATTGATGAGGGTGTCACGTGCACCATTTCTACCTGACCCGCAAGAAGAGCTGAAGAAATCGGAAAATACGACCACTATTGTCAATTCAAATTTATTGTAATAAGTTGTAAATTGTGCGCAGTTCGTTTTATAATTATTGAAGTGAGCATCCTTTTCTCGCCCCAGGGGTGGCATAACCCTTTAATCGAACATTTACATTTTCCTTGTATGAAAAAGAAAATACTTGGAACGATATGTAACTTGATAGTTACGAATAATAATACTTACTGTCGTGTTTTTATTTTTAAACAACAATATCTCTAAAATTACCTATTCCTAAAAAGGAGCATATCCATTGATGTCTAGAAGAGGATGGGCACTTGCTAGCTATCACTGATGGGTGATGTCTCACACAATCGTGCTAAGGGCGCTAGTGAGCGACGTGGAGATATTACTGGTTGATGTTCAGAATCGAAAAATTATTGTCTGGACACTTTTGTTTTGCGGAAAATCAACTAGTAACGTCTGAACAGTGACTGGTCGGTTTTTACTTTCTCTATGTGTACAGTGTGATTAGAGCTGCAACCGCAATACTAAACCGGCGACCGTACCGTAGCCGCATCACAACCGCTAGTCTACACTGTAAAAAATCACTTCGTTAAAAAACTAGCGGGTAGGAATAGTACATTACGTGCCAGTTGGCGAAACGGCAAGATAATGGACCGAAGCAAAGCTGAGGTCTGTTAGCCGTTTCGCCAAATTGCACATCCGTGCCTGTTACGTGAAGTATTTTACGCCATAATAACCGAGAAGTCACGTCAGAATGTCAGTTTTGAGGTTGAAATGGCATAAATTATTTTTGCACTCAGTATATTCTATTTCACACATGAGCTAGGAAAATAACGATAGGCGGGGAACTCGACGACATTTAGTGTGGGTATTCAAATTCGTAGTTGTAAATTAGCTACCCGGTAGTAAAATATCGACTCTCAGTTTAGGAAACAATCCGACCTACACTGAGTGCAGGTTTTTTTACCATTCTTAGGAAAATAACGATGCGTTCGTAAAAAAAATAAGCGGGTCGTAAATCGACAAGAGGTTGGTAAATATCCTACCGGACATAGGTAAATAACTAATCAAGTTAGTCGAAATGCTATCAGTGAGTGCAGCGATGCAAGTGAGTGACAACTTGGCCATTACAATGACGACGTGATAAAAAAACAAATGAAATCATTTTTCTGCATTCTCATTGTTTTATTTTAAATTTATTTTCTGGGCCGGGAAATGTTAAGCTATTCGAAATAATTTTGTAACACCTCGAATGTGCAGCACATAATGTCAGTGAGCATATGTTTTTATTATAATTTATAGGTTATGCGTCACTCAATCATGTAAAAAGCATTTTTAACTTGTAATAAATTGTGTCCATCGATGTACTGCTCTGTAAATATTTGACATTTTTTTCTTCCTACTGCCATTATTTATAATAGATTACCTGTAAAAAACTATTCAAATACTTATAATAGTACAGTAAATTAACAACCCCCTAGTGAAATAAATACCCCCTTGTCAAACAACTATCAGCTAGTCAAATACATTTCCAGCAGGAATTTTCAGAGCTGCTCGTTAATTTCCTATCCTATCGTAAATGAACGATCTTGGTTCGGTTTTTTACGACACTCAGTGTAGGTCGGATTGTTTCCTAAACTCAGTGTCGTTATTTTCCTACAAGATTTTTTACAGTGTAATGAGTCTTTACAAAAGGCTCTCATACTTCTCACAGGCGACTTTCGGTGAAATTTTCAGCCGTGCTTCAATTCGAGTGCTGATTGGCCATTGACACCTGATAAAAAAACCGCTTGTATCTCTATTGATTTTGCGAATTACGAAAAATCGCAATTGAAAAAGTGTCTTAGAATTTCATAAGGAATCCATGGTTTTTTCTGTAACACGGATTTTGAGGCACACTGTGCATCCCTTCGATGTTTCAATTCAAATTTTTGGCACTGAAGAGATGAGAACGAAATCCAGAATTCTAAAAAAAAACTGTAAATTCTGCATTGCGAATTTAAAAAAAGTGATCTAATAATCAAAGGGCCTCAACGTCTATAGCTACGCCGTTGCAAGTATGTTTTTTGAAATGAATTTTATATCAAATATGTTGTAATTTGTAATTTATAAAAAAATTAGGTGAAAAATTCCGGAAATTATTTTTAAGTTAGAGGCAGAATCTTCTTTTTGAAAAAAAAAGTTGGATTATATATTTTCTGCTTTAAAGTCTTAAGACATATTTTCATGGAGGTGTCAAGCCTAGATTTTCAACTTAGTTGAACCCATTTTCCTTGATGGCGTAATCAGGGATGGTGTCAGCTGATCTACGGATGTCAGTGTTAATGCCATCAAGTCATGCGACCACTCCCAACGTTTGACGTTGCCATGAAATTGCTACTTTACTGCAATTTATCAAAACAACAAATCTTTTGAAGAACATTAAATCTTTAGATTGTTAGATTACTTTATTTAAATTCATTATTCAGAATTTACGGTTTCTTTTTTTGAATCGCTCAAACAGATTCTCTTTTTTTTTCAGGTAAATGAAAATCTGGGGCTAACAAAGTAGAGTAATAGAGCGATGGTCGCCCTTCCAAATTCAAGGTTCCGAGGCCTGACTCTGGTCGGCATTGAGTCGGCAATTTTCATGCATTTTTGTAGACACACTCTCTTAGCTGTGCGGCTAACTTATGAACGTTTGGTCTAATCATACGGCTTGACTGAGTAAATTTGGTTACATCTCATTTGTTTTGGAATCTTCATGCGAGAATATTCTATTTTACAGCTTTTGAAATTAAATTTGGTTCACTCGCGGTATCTTCAACTCAATAAAACTCGATAAAACAAAAAAAAAGATATACTCTCGTTCCTAACAAGAACGAATATGAAGAGAACAAGCGAGCCAAGCGAATGAGTGTGTTAATCACGAACGAATGAGTACCCCTTACTCCCACCCATGGTCTGTGGCAATAAGGTGGAAACTCCTCCCTTCTCCTGCGTGTCCCACAACCGATGAGCGCAAGAAAAACATTGACTACTATCGGCTTCCTTACAATCCGACACGTTCGATTGTCTGGCTTCGACTGACTCTCGAGCATCTTATTTTGCGCAGTCTGTTTGAGAGTATGAGCCCCTCACTTGTTTGTTCGCTGAAAAGGTCTCCATTCCGAGCTACTCATTCTTGTTAGGAATGAGTTTACAAAGAAAACTTTCTCTCAAAACCTCAATGTAATGAAATTAAACAACATGAAAATATTACCTCTTTGCTAACTGTCATGTTTTTGTACGGCTCGAACAAAGTTTCCTCCTGGGCGTCGACCCTTTCATTTTCCTTGGCGCCTGCCACCTTTACCTCCGTATTATTGTTCTCTGTATATTTGCCTGGTTTACTATTTATAATAGTAAAATCTTTCGACACCGAAGATTTTTTTATCGTTAACTTCAAAGAATTCGGAGGAACTTGTTTCTTCAATGTGAACTTCAACTTTCCGGTTTGATCTGTGTTTAACTTATATTTTTCGTTATGCTTCTTCTTCGATAACTTCAAGGTAGGAATTCTCTTCAGGATAACTCGTGGCTCACGTAAATGCTCGTTTATATGCGAACGTAGTTCCTTTTTGTTGGGATATCGCTGGCTGCAAATTTCACATTGAGGAAGGTCGAAATCTAAATCTTCGACACCACTTTCTACTCTTATTTGGTTTTCTGAAAAAAAAAAAAAAAAAAAAAAAAAATTCGCATTAGGTTTTGAATATTTTTGTTGTTGAGGCTTTTAATTAAATTTATTGACTTTTTCACATGTGCTATCACAATTGTTGATTTTTTCTGAAAAAAAAAAAAAACACCTTTAGATGCCTCTGTGTCGTCACTTGGCCATCTATGGACGGGAAAACCAGTATTCTCGTCCTGGGACGGCAAAAATGACGTCCACGGAGGCACATTAAGTATCGTGTTATCTTTCGGAGACATCTTGCCGTCCAACCAGTACAAAATATACTGTTTTTTTTTTTGTTTCAAAGAGTTAAGACATTTTTTTTATCATGATCGAGTGTTTCTATTCTACTGCATTTTGAAGTACTTGTGTCATTACTATCCCTAGCAAAGGCACGAGGACGCAACTCCGTCCTTCTTGCGTGCTGCTTGCATCCTTCTTCCGTCCCATGCTGTTGTTTCAACAGTTATATCAAAAATTTTATAAATTTTTACTGGAAATGCCTTATTTAGGTGTCACGTTCATAAAGAATCAATTGCTACTAAATAATATAATTTTTTTACGTTGGAATGACTTGTAATTTATTTTAGGAATTTATACAAAATCTCATTATCGACTTTCGCTTGACAGTTTTCATGCCATAAAACAGATTTTATATTATGACTTTTTGGATTATTATATGTAAAAATACAATTCGTAAGGCAGAGACCTTATAGTACATGGACTGCTCTTACCTATTGTTCTCAGCAAAAAAAAGCGGGACCAACATCTTTCGTTGAAATGTCAAAGAAAGGGGAAGCCGAATCGTGCCGATGTTCCTAAAAGTACGGTGCTCGTAGGACATCGTACAACATCGTAGAACAGGTCGTGTTTGAATTCGTGACATTCGTACGAGCTCGTGAAACACCGGCACGGTTCGGCCTCCCTTATCTTTGACATTTTAACGAAATGAACGAAGATGTTGGCCCCGCTTTTTTCGCTGGTCCATGTACTATAAGGTGAATGATGGAAGGAGAACTAAGTTCGCCCTTCTGACGTCCCGCTTGCGTCCCCGAGCCTTTGTTAGGGATAAAAGAAAAAACATTTGTAATTGAGAAAATAAGAGAGAATGAAACATATACGGGGCTGTCTACATATTACGAGGGTCAGGCACCCCGGCGACTGTCTGTCGACGCACCCGGCAGGGGGGCGAGACTGTGTATCTCAAACCTGCTGCAGAGGAAGTGGCGTGTTACGCCATCAACCGACTGAGTCAAAATTATGCATGGATCTAAAGGCAAAACTGTTTCAACGTGCAGAAACTAAGTTGCTTATGGTAATAGTCCATGCTCCAGCTGATTCAACTCAGACTGGACCTATCAGGCCCTAAACTTCTGCATAGGGACCTCTATTATCAAACTATATGTCTGTGAACACGACCACAGTAAAAGCTACCTCTCTGGGGTTCCCCGTGGGTATAATATGAGGATTATGGTTGTTCGCGCAGCTGCGTCATATTGTACCTAAATGCTTAGCGCAACTCTATTGAGCATACTTATGGGATTTTTCCTTGACTGAACCCATTATTTGGAGCAGTGTAGATAGGGAGTGGATATACTATGTTGTGCGTAATGTTCTAACGGATAAGAGCGACGCGTGCTTAGCTTTGCAAATTATCCTTTGCCAAAAGAATTAAATGTCTAAATATTACGCTGGTAGGCTATAGACTCTGCTGCTCGGTCGCAAGACTGAGTTCGTAGAATCTCTAGCAACTACGTAACCGCCTATTCGTGGCGCTAGTGTTTCGCATGCGCACTTGCATGTGGCAATTAAGCAGGGACCACGAGCGCGTGATGCGAAGGTTATCACTGCAAAAATCTTGCGAACTGACTTGGCGCTTTTGTCGCTTACCCATTGTCCCATTGCAGGCGTGACTAACCTAGCTGGGGTAAGGGTAAAGGAGTGAGGCCTCAGGCAGCCCGCTTCGCCTCGACAATAGTACCGTGACTTCGGCAATTCTTATGAGTATAGGCATCATAGTACATGGACTGCTAATAGGGCGAAATTTCGTAGCGGAATATAGGAGCTGGTTATTACGGGAAAATTAACGTAGTCGACTTTGTCCGAAATAAACCGATTCATTTGGACAGATATTTGGCCAGATTAAATGTTTTTTACTCCATTAACGGCAATGATAAATTTCATTGACAGTTATATAACGCTTTTCAAGCGTAAAATTAGTTAAAAATCAGTTCTTTACAGCGGCACACAATTTTCCAACAGTAATTACACAGTTTAACACAAAAAAATTACTGGCGGAATTTTCGGAAAAACTGATTCCCTATAGGTCATCAATAAACGATTTCCAAAAAGGTTTTTGTTCGCTGACATCGTTTTTTAATGTTATTTACAAAAATAGTAAAAAAAATGTAAAATCGGATGTATATGTCCGATTTGAAAAAAAAAAAACTCTTTTCTTGCTTTCGATGAGAAGAATCCATTCCCCCGCTTTTTTTTCGCGAAATTGTACATTGTTTACCGGGACACATTATTGCTATTCCGAAGACAAGGACGATAATTTTTCGTCCGAGGCGCTAGTCGAGGACAGGAAAGTATCGTCCTTGTCCGAGAATGGCAAATGCGCCAAGGTTAACATAAGATTTTGTACGTCAACGAGTAAAAACGCGAGTTTGAGCGGAGAGAAAACGAGCGTTTTCTGCCCGGAGATTCACTCGCCCAAACAATAGAGATCGGCATCTAAATCAGTGTAAAGAAGAGAGAAACGCCGGAATGGTAAACAGGTCTTTTTTTTTTCTTCTCAAATTTTCTTTTCAAATTCTCCAAAAGTCAAATTTTGTCGAACTGTGTTATTTACTTTCGATTTAAATGAATTTTTAATATTATTATCAGCGCGGTAACGATAGTCAGCGGGGCCCCGGGGCAAAATGGGGCCCTCAAAAGTTGTTTCCTAATAAAAAAAAAAGAAGGAAACAAGGTTCTCGAAATTAGTTTTTATATGTGAAAAAAGTTAATCAGGTTTCCGAACTTTGTTTTAAATAAAAAAAAAAGAGTATAAGGCCTTCAAATTTGATGATAATGTTTTTAGAGACATCTCCAGAAGTCTCATTACCCTTTTTTTTGGAGTAGCCGGGGCTCCCTACGGCGGGGGCTCCAGGGCGCCGCCCCGGATGCCCCTGGCTGGTTACGGCCCTGATAATTAGTATGTATAAATTTGTTTTTCGACATTTTAATCAAATTCAACAACATTCACAGTAAGTGGATACATGCTTTCTTTATTTTCAACAAAACACGACATATTTTTGTGATGAAAAATCGGTATATGTGACGTGCCAGGAGAAAAGGGACACATCGCTCCAAAAATCGAAAACCGGTTTTTTGTATCTTTTGATAATTTTTGAGCTGTTCTATCTAACACAAAAATAGAAAAATTCTTCGTACATTATTTCTTATCAAAAAAAGAGGGGCAGATTTTCGGGAGTCACCTTTCACTACAGAATTGATTGACTTCTATCGCTCGCCCTGTAAAATTCTCGTTTGGAGCGATGTGTCCCTTTTCTCCTGGCACGTCACTTAAATAAATATGATAATAATAAAATTTTCGTCATTTAATAAGAATTTGGAATAATAAATCTACTAGATTAAAAAATTGTGTAAAGTGCAGGGCTCCGGTACTTATAATTACGGACTGGTACTTTCGTGGCGCTCAGCGCAAAGATACGGACGTAACTACCAGCTCCTGTTTTGCAATAGTTTCACATGAAGAGAATTTACTATTAACAGTCTATGTACTATCATGTCTATGCTTATGAGTCGGCCAGGCCCAGTGAAGAGAAATCGCAGTATTGGAGGCCGATGATGGATACTTTCCGCGAACAGGTACTACCGGCACCTTAGTGGTGTCGGGTTCTGATGTCTATCATGTCTGAAGGAATTTCCCTTCGACTTCATATAGATGAATCGGACTAAGGTCACGACGGTCAAGGTTAGCCCTACCTTTCTTCGGGACGGCAGATGGCAACGCGCGGTCCTGCTCTATCCTTATGTGTTGTAGTGCTTGACTAAGCCCCTGGGAATGCGAGTTAAGAGTTATAGCGTCCCTTGTATGTGAACTCTTATATCTATTTGCATATGTTGATAAATTCGGATTCAGTTTGGCAGAATTTATCGGGGACCCTCCTTCGCGCGGTTTTCCTCATCAGCATAAGCTTAATAGATTACTACCTAGATTACGTTGCTAAAAGGTACTGCTAACCTCGTAAGAGGCGCGTATGCCCTAATCTTTCCAAGAAGTGTCAGATGCGCGAACATTTGATATGTTCGCAGCCCTACTAAGTGAGGTGCCGACAGGTGATTTATTACTTGCTTCGGGATTGCGAAGCTCGTCGAAACGATACATGTTTTCAAAGATCTGTAGATGTAGTTTTATCCTCTTGTGCGCAATACACTCTACTCGTCAACGTGTTAGCCACCAGCTTGCTGGTGGTGAAGAAATAAATGTCCACATATTACGTCATAATTTTTTATGCATATATCTCTTTCTAGTGTCTAATTATATTCGTGTCTTTAACAATACTCAACACCAAAAAAAAGCCTAAACGAAAGTTAAATATAATGGTTATTTTAGACCTCTTGAATCGAACTACCGAAGGTTTTCGCAATGTAAGATCGGTTTGTAAATATATTTGCGATTCATCAAATTTATTGACAACTTGGGCAATTCTTCATCGTTTTTCAATATTCAAAAACATATATACACTCAAGCCCCGGCCGTGGACGGTGCGATTCTGGTCAGTTAAGTCGGTGTCTAATGCACCGTATAGAGAAAAGTAAACAGTTTTGAGACTTTCGCTTCCTGGGCTGGCAGCTGGATGCCGTTTAAATCGAAAATTTTGAAAAAGTAGTGCTGCGTGGAACGACCGAGTGAGTCGAAAGTGATTGTTTATCTCGGCTTATCTCGGCTACACGGGAATATAAATGAGGCCCCGCTCGTGTGGGGAGAGTTCCAAGGCACTGATTACGGCCGGGGCTCGGGTGTATAAGTTTTCAGAGATAAGGATCTCATTTATGAAAAAAAATTAATAAAAAAAAAAATTTTGGTAACTAATGAAAATGACGATTCCCATTTATTTTCCAAAAATAAAAATATTTACAGTCCCCACATTAATAGGGCAAGAAAAAATCTAGCTTGAGATTCCAAAAGTCATGCAAGCTCTTTCCCAATGAGAGAAATCTGTTAGGGTTCGAGACACTAAACAAAGACTACCCGTGGCGCGAAGACATTGGAGATATTGTTTCTTTGAAAATTGATGGGGATCATCATTCTAATTCGTTGAATTTTTTTCTTCATTTTGTGTTTTAAAATGAGATTCTCATCTCTGAAAACATATATATTCGTTTTTGAATATTTGGAAACGAATAATTATTGCTCAAGTTGACAATAAATTTACTAGATTGCAAATACTTTTAACAAAACGATCTCAGATTGCAAAAACCTTTGCTAGTTCGATTCATTATAGTTGATAATTGTTCAGTAACCATTATAGTTAATTATTGTTCAGGCTTGTTGCAAAAACCCTTATTTTGATGTACAGTGTGATTTGTTGATGTAATATGTGGACAACTAAGTACTATAGAAAAGATACGAGAGTAATTGTGGCATCACTATGTATCTATTGCATTACATTCAAAATAGTAATTTTTTTTACTTGGATTAATGATGTGTAAATATCGAAAACTTGTTTATAATGTGAATTAACTAAAACAACAAAAGATTTTCATAATGATTCTTTGAAATTATTGGGGACTTGTTAAAAAATAATGAAACGGTTGAAACAAATTGCTTCAACTCTGTTATTTTAACTAATAAAATAGCACAAAAATATATTTGTAGCAATTCGCAAAAGTGCATAAATGACACAACAGTCATTATTAGTAACTTAATAAAAAAAAAAAATAAAAATCATAAGAAAACTTTTTAATACAGGTATAAATAGTACAATTCACATCTAGGGAAAATATTACATTATGCATCTAGGGAAAAAAAATTTCTCGCGAGGATGTAAGTTATATCTCGAGCCGAAGGCGAGGGATATATTCATCCGAGGGAGAAATTTATTTTTTTCCGTGGTGCGAACGATTTTTTTATCATAGCGGGAGAAAAAGCCAATTTTTGCCCGCGAAGCGAGCAAAAAGTAGGCTTGTTAGACTGCTATGATAAAAAATAATTTTTGTAAGTAACTCAAGTTTCGGAAAAATCGTCATTTCTTCGACTTTTTATCTCCAAAATCTAATTACGTTATATTTCAAATTTAAAGTGCTATTAAAAAGCTGCACTCGTCGGCCGTGACGTCACATTCACCGGTTTATGTGAGGCCGGGAGATTTCTGCCTAGTAACAGTTCATGTATTATATGGTCTAAGGTGTCTACACGTAAACAACGAAAACGCTAGGTTCATGTTCTCGATAAAAAGGTTCTTGTTAAAGTGCATACTCGTGTTTTAACTCGTGCAAGTTGCTCACTCGCTTCGCTCGTTCGCAAAATCTTGCACTCGTAAACTCAGGATGAAAAATCAGAGTCTCGCAAAGTCTCACAAAGTAATCAAAGTCTCCAAAAGAGTATCAAAATATATCCAAAGCATTCCAAAAAATGACTTAAACCTCCGAAAGTATTCCAAAAAATGATTTAAGCATCTTTAAGTATTCCATCTTCTTTTGAAAAGTCTCACAAAGTTTCCGACTGTCTTTTTTAAAAGGTTTCAGAGATTTTGCTTCCAGATAAAGTCTCGTTTTGGAATGCTTTTGTCTCTCAAAGTATCCTGCGAGACTTTAGGAGACTTATAGTCTTCGAATAGAATACTTTTTTTGATCATGTAAATTGAACTCACCATCTAATAGAGATTGAAGAATTCATAATTTGAATTTTGGAACTTAGAAATTTTCAGATTAGAACTATCTAGATATTTAGTATTAAAGTTTTGTTGCTAAAAATTTTATTTTTCGAGAAGTGGTATGAGCTTTTCAAGATTGATGTAATGGTAACACATCTACACTGAAAAAAAGGATTAATTAAATCAAATATAATATTTTAAATGTTAAAAAACCGCATACTTGGATATGACGAAATAAATGTTTAGTTCAATCAAATTAACGATAAATTCATATAAACTATCTAATAAAGTTCAAGCAAACTTCTGTATATTAACAGTTACTATATCCGTATTTGCTATGAATATCAACGAAGTAATCGCCATCAAGTAAATATCATACTTATATGAACTCTTCGAAAAAGTATGGACAAAACTTGATATATTAACAGTTACCATATTGCTATTTGCAAGAAAATTTCAAGTAAGTTGGCTCAAGTTCAAAGTTGGTTGTTGGAAACTAAGATCGGCCTAGGTTTTTTACAAAAAAAAAAAAAAAAAAAAAAAAAAATTGACGTGTGTGCTGTGTGTACATAACCCCAAGTGACTGTTTTTTCCCATTACTCGGAATTCGTCCCCAATCCTGTTAAGAACATAATTTTTTTCCGTCTTTTCCGAGGCGCGCGAGCGTGAGTACCCAATGATCATCCATCCACGTACAGGCGATAGTTACCGTCGCTTGACTTCCCTAGTAGAAATATGTCTAGTATTTCCTATTTACTACCTAGTTTATAGTCAGGCAACGTCGAGGAAAGACTTTTTCAGGAAAACCTGCTTAGGATCTAGCCATTAACTAGTCAGTAATCTCTTGCTAGTTTTTCCAAGCTTTTCTACGCCTCATAACTAGACAGTTTTTCATTTCCTATAACTAGATCTAGTTTTTCTAGTTAAGAAATAGTGATTTTTTAGACAAGAAAAAAAAACACAAATGAATGCGAAAGGAATGTGATTTCCATGTAAGTCAGAACTGTCATTGATGTACTTCGAATAATAGTACACACCGAATATTTTAAAAAATATAGAATATATAATGTACATGACACATGCATATGCATGTATTAATATATTTCAATATTTATAGAAACATATTATACTACATTAAAAACATTCTTTTTGAGTAATTTCTTCTACAGAGGAAGTTGAAAATAATACTGTTGTCATTTTTATACTTCAAAAATGTTTATTAATTTTTTTTTTCAAAATGCATCTTGTTTTTTGTTCATGAAGCGTAACATCATTTATGTCGAATTTTATACATTTGCGATGAGTGCGCAATCAATAAGTTTTCGCTGTTTTTTATAAGTGTAAAAATGGCATACAATAAATATTTTTAGAGCCATTGTCGTGATGAATTTGTAGAGTTACAATTTTTCGATCGACATCGTCTATTTTCAATACTATATTTCCACGATTTCGAGGATGAATTTCCCACATGTTCAGATTATGAGAATCGAAAGGATAGTCGAATATTGGCCCTTCTTTTGAAGGTATGTCCTCTGATTTTTATGCACTGATTGTCGTTTGGTGTCGTGAAAATTTCTTTGATAATAAACAATTTTGTTTTTCAAAAGCACTGTATTGTTCGGAAATGAATCTGTTAGTATAAAATTTTTGTACTTCATTTTTAAAATCTGCACCCTGTTGTAATTGTTCAACTCAAGAATATTTTTAGTTGAAATACAAATTTCTTCTTGAAACGTAATTGGTTTCTTAGACTTTGTTAATCCTATCTCGAAAAGACGACGACAGATTTGTGCCAATAGCCGATTTCCACTTCTTAAAAGAATTTTGATTTTTCCTAACAAATTTTCAAATGGAAATGCAGTAATACGGCTTAAATTGCAGTGCATGTACTCTACATAATCAGCTAAATGAATAATATGTGTATTAATAGAATAGAATTCTTTCGTATACACTGTTTTACACAAGCCGAAAAACTTTTCTAAATTGAGTTACATTCGTTAAAATTACTTTAATTTGGGAAATTTTCTTGAATTTGGAAAATTTACTCAAATATAGACATTTTTCTCAAACATGTAAAATCTACCTTAATTTCAAAAATTTGCTTAAATTGTGAAATTGACCTAAATTTGCGAAATTTACATAACTCTGTAAGGTTTAGCTAAATTTCTAAAATATGTAAACTTATATCTGTAAAATTTAAGTTCGTGAAGTTGGCACCCCTGAATGTAAATTTTTTACTCAAAATTAGTCATTCGCTAGTCCACGTTTGTCCAATAAAAAATTTCGTTTGTCCAAGTTTTGCAAAAAAGTTATGTGTGAATCAAAAAAGTCACTAGATTTTTCACGAAAATTCAAAAATTATCATATCGTCACAAAACCTGAACTGTTCGTTTGTCCAACGTTAGTCCACGTTTGTCCGAACAATTTTTTCATTTGTCCACCTTTCTATTGTTATAAATGAACGAATCGGCTAATTTAGCAGCGAGCAACACGTTTTTTTTCGTTGAAAGGCGGGTTAAAATCGTTTGTCCAACCAATAAATTCATTTTTCCGATAATATTATTGTTATAAGCATAGATTTTTATAATCTGGTAACAAAAAAATTCAAATTTCCACTGATAAACGCATTTATTCGATTGTCCAACCTTTTCATTCGTTTGTCCAGGGCTCGAAATCGTTTGTCCAACCGATAGTTATTGTTATTGTGTTGTTGTTGGCTTTAAAAGCAGTTCTTATGTTTGCGATAGTGTTTATGTTTGACAAACGAAACTTTGTTAAGAAAAGAGAATTAGAAGCACAGAGACTATTTTTCTTTACTGGAAAAACACTATCTCGTTATTTCTGAGCATAGAACATAGTTTATCACGTCACTAGGACTTACAATTTCTATTGACGAGTGTGAAGTTTGTTGACCGACGCGAAGCCGAGGTTTACAATTACACCAGTTAATAAAAACATCTGTCCTAGTTACGTACGATATTTTATGTTCCGAGGGCTGAAAAACGAATCAAGAGATTTAGAACTGGACCAGAAATGAGTTCTCAATGCCAGAGGCACAGAATAGTATATTACCCAACAGGTACGGTTGTGCGAATTTGTCAAAATGGGGCAATAACGGACCGAGCCGAAGGCGAGGTTTGTAACACGTTTCGCCTGTGAACACGTCCGTACTTGTTTACGTGAGATATTTTTATCACTATGACCGAAAAGTCACTTAAAAATGTCAGGTTTGAGGTGAAATTGATGAAAAATTTATTACGCTATTGTCATTGGGATGAAGTTGAAATATTGTATGTAGAGGGCATTAATCGTAAGAGAATAATTCCTGAGACGGTTTGTTAAAAAAAAATAAATTAATACTGTAGATGAACAAGTGTGTATATGCGAAGAAACGTGGCGCTGTATAGTCTAACTTTCATCTTTGATATTTGTGAAAATTGAACGATGACTGTGATTAACCGTGATTTAAAGTCATACAAGAAAATAGTGTTTCTTAGGGAGATGAAAGAATATGCTCATAGTTATCGAAAAGGAAAAAACGTTCATTTTCACGCATTTTAAAACGACAACATCAAATGCACATTATGGATACGATGAGGGGTGACATAAATCTGATCTTATTGCATTAAATCTACGAGAATTGTTTGATCCAATAAAAAGTATTTACTCAACTAAAAACGCGTTGAAAAAAAATTTAAGTTCATAGTACACATATGCAAAAAGATACGTTTAAAGATACGTGTGTATTCATCGCTGTGGAGGAGTAATTCGGTTGCGCCCTTACCACAATTTTCGAATATGTTTAACTCTTTTATCCTTGTTATTTTTCTAATATTTCCATAGTAAAAAATGCGCATGAAGTTCCAAACGTTAAAAATTGAACGAAAAATGAAAGAAGACAAGTTATGAATAAAAAAATTTATCTTTTAGCTTTCAAGGATATTTCGGTTGAAACAACAAACTTTATGCTCATTCACAAAATGTTCAACTTTATCCTGCCCATGAAAAAACTTAAAAATTAATTTATTTTTCTTATTATTTAATTCTCAACTTTTGGAACTTTAGGTACATGTGAAAACTCAATGTTTGGAAGGTGAATCCCAAAGAATAGACTATGTACGAAAACGCAGTAAAAAAAAATCTTACTTGATACTCACTCTACTACCTACAGCGTAGGTGGTCTTCAGGTTATTAATTTTTTCTTTAATGAAAAATTGATGTGAAGGCTTTCATATCTCTACATATTCAGAAACTGTCATTTTTCTTCACTCCTTTAAGTATACGTTGTTGAACATTTATGAAGAATTATTCAAATACAATGATATTTAAATATAGGTATAGAAGCCTTAACTGGATGATCAAATTCGAGAAAACACTAATCACTTAGAGATAACGTAGTTAAGTAATCAAGTGAGCATCACTTTCTAAACATTTATCAATAACAAAAAGAAAATATCCAGGGCAAAGTGGAATAAGTATCCGATATCGATCATCTTAAAAATAAATAATTATTATTCCAAAATTATGTATGTGCTTGTCACGATCTTACTCCATTCGACGTTTTAAACGTGCGTACACACAAAAGTCAACACTCAGTAGATACATTGTCAAAAAAATTTTGATTACTGCACCCGAGTTTTGCAAACAATACTGCGTTTTTGTGTGCCCTTAATACGCGTTTGTTACAAAATAACAAAATTTATTTCTGCGTATCAAATATTGTAGTTGGCTAAATATCTGTCAAATGAGTCGATGAGTTGACTAAACGAATTTTGAGCAAAATATAAACGTTACAAACAGCTAAAACATTAACAGTGGAAATTTCAATTTTTTTATAACCAGATTATGAAAATCTATGTTAATGATAATAATATTGTTGGAAAAAAATTCATAAGTTGGGCAAACGATTTCAAGCCCTGTACAAACGATTGAAAGGGTTGGACAATCGAACGAACGCGTTTAACACTGAAAATTTGAATTTTGTTATTACTAGATTATAAAAATCTATGTTAATAACAATAATATTGTTGGACAAATAAATTTATCGGTTGGACAAACGATTTCGAGCCCTGGACAAACGAATGACTAATTTTTAGCGAAAAATTTGCATTCAGGGGTGCCAATTTTACGGACCTGTAAAATTTACTGAAATTTCTGAAATTCACACAAACTTGTAAAATTTACCCAAATATGTAAATTAACTACTATTTTTCGAAATTGACCTAGAATCTTGAAATAGAGTTGAAATTTGCAAATATCAATCAATTTCTAAAATTTGCTCCAACTTGTTACATTTAGTTAAATTTGGAAAATTAACTTGAACTCGTAAAATAGACTTTGAAAACCTCTGTATCATTTAGTCTCGCAAAGTCCCGTTCTCGGAGACTTTGGTCTCTTTTTCGAATACTTTTTCAGAAAGTCTCCAAAAGTATTCCGTATGGCACAACGGAATACTATTTGTGAGACTTTGGTTACTTTGCGAGACTTTAAGAGAGTCTGATTTTTCGTCCCGGGAAAACACTCGTTTCTGCCCCTTGATACGACAAATACTATTTTATCCATCTCGACAGAGGCTCCCGAATCAATTTTAAGCTATTTTATTTCTGAGACTATTAGATACAATCAGACATCGATGTAAGGCCGGATACACAGCTTTTGCTTGGTTTGACAAGCAAGCACGAGGGACAGGGTTGGGCATTCTCCACTTTTTTGATGAATGAATGGCGGTGGGAGTGAATAATCCAATCATTCAGAAGATGGAAAAAATTCTAAATGAAATGAAGTTCATTCCAAGAGTTTCCTGATCCCAGGGTTAATTCATTCCTTCATTCCTTTTACCTGGAGTACCCAAACTACTCCAAAAATGAGTTTTCGAGAAACATCGAATATCCAGTATTCCATAGTATATACTACTTGTGACTATTAGATTGACGCACACCGATTCCACTCAATGAAGAATACCTGCCTTCTAATTTTGTCTCAATCACATAAAAGTGAAGTAAAATATTTTAGAGGAATTTCAGTTATTCCATGAATATACAATGGAGTTTTAGAAAAGCCGGAAAAAAGGTAAGAAAGGAAAGTACAAAAGATAAAAAAGGTGAGGTACACTCGTATTAAAATTCCTTCAGGAACCGCTCAGGTACCTGGGTTCTTTTGTGTTTAGAAGCAGATAATGCGGTCGAAAACATCTCATTATTCCCATTGTATATTCACGAAATAACTGAATGTTCTCCAAAATTTTCTATTCCCCTCAAATAAGATGAGCACACAATGAGTAAGGAAGAAGTATTCATCGTTCGGTAAAATAAAATAAATGGCGTGTCAATCCATGAGGAATCGAGACGATTTTTTGTGGAGCAATTCATTCTCGACTTTTTTTAAAAACTTGGAATTGACATCATTCAGCTACTACAGGTAAACGGAATAAAGGAATGAAATAACCCACGTCAAATAACTCAGGGAATGAAATTTATTCTATTCCAAAAGTCGATGCCCCGACGGAGTATTCACGTACCAGGTGTACTCCTAATTAATTTCCGGTTTTTTTGCAAATAAAGCACATAATTCCAAAAAAACCGTAACCTTTATTTTATTCAAAGTATTTTCCATCGCTTTCTACACATTTTTCCCACCTTTCTGGTAAATTGTGGATACCACGCCAGTAAAAATCATTGCCTTTGGAGGTGAACCACTCGGTGAGCCATTTTCGTACATTTTCGTACGAGTCGAAGCGCTGCTCAGAAAGGGCATGGCCCAACGAGGCAAAGAGGTGGTAGTCGGATGGCGCCAGGTCTGGTGAGTAAGCCGCATGATCAAGCACTTCCCACTTGAGCCTTTCCAGCGTGTCACGAACGACTTTCGACTTATGCGACGGCGCATTGTCGTGGAGCAAAATCACCTTCTTCTGTCGTTGTTGATATTCTGTTCGGTTTTCCACAATGGCTCGGCTCAAATCTTTCATTTGCTGTTTGTAGCGAACGGCATTCACAGTTTCACCAGGTTTCAGCAGTTCAAAGTATATAACACCGGACTGGTCCCACCACACACACAGCATGACCTTCCGACCGTAACGACTTGGCCGTGCCGTCGATGTCGATGCTTCACCTGGACTCACCCACGATTCGTTGCGCTTAGGGTTCTCCAGGAAAATCCACTTTTCATCACCAGTAACAATACGATGCAGGAAAGACTTTCTTTTGTATCGTTGAAGCAGCATTTCACAGGTCACTTTTCGATTCTCCATTTGTCTCTCGGTCAGTTCATGGGGCACCCACTTTCCACACTTCTGAATTTTTCCCATGGCTCGCAGACGTTTGGAAATTGCTTGCTGTTGAACTCCCAACGCATCTGCAAGCTGTCGTTGCGTTTGCGTGTTGTCTTCATCTAATAATGCTTGCAATTCGGCGTCATCGAACGATTTTCGCTTGCCGGAGCGTGCGGCGTCGTTCAGGTCGAAATCTCCATTTTTGAACTGTCGAAACCACGTTTCACATGTTCGAAGTGTTAATGCACGATCGCCACAAACTTCCACAAGCGCACAGTGGCTCTCGGACACTTTTTTCCCCTGATTGAACATGAAAAGCAATGCATGGCGCATATGCTCAAAATTCGACATTTTTGAAGCGCAATAAAAACTTACTGAAAGATTTTTTCGAGAAAATGTCAACGCAGTTCAAGCACTCGATATGACTGAACAAAATGACATATGGTATGTGTTACCAACAGCGGTACAAAACAGAACGCCATCCATTGAAAAAACCGGAAATTACTTAGGAGTACACCTGGTATTTATTTCGCTATTCCGGGAGTAGTAATCCCGCCCAACCCTGACGAGGGATCACTTGCATGGTCTTGGTCCTCGGAGAACAAGCAGGCCCATCTGGGCTCTAGGAACTGCATTTAGAAAACAAGAAAAAAACTTTCGGAATCGTCTTAATAGATTTGTATTTCTTTCCGTACTTTTCGTATTTCTTCACATTTTTTTAACGATTTGATAAATCGTCCAGTATCTATATTGCTATATAAATTCCTGAAATTCGATGCTCTAGTTATTAAATTTGTATTGATTTTCCATGTTTCACAGATTTAATTGTTTTCTTTTATGTGCCTACATGTACACTCGTCCGTCGATCCCTAGGAATTCTCAAGCTAGGAATCGGCCGGACGTCTCAATGAACCGCGAAGGGAAAAGTAAACACTCCCGAAATCGTCTATTGACTCCGAGAGCATCGATAGGCTGGCGACAGAATGTCCCATGCCGATCTACGGCTGCACGGCACGACCGGATGAGGCCCAAGTGATTAATCATCTTGGGTACGATGGAAAAAAAACGTCGCTTCGATCGCTCGGACATACCCCCGAGCGTTCCTAGCGATCGACGGACGAGTGTATTTTCTTTTTGCATTACCTAATATTAATAGAATGTTGTAAAGTTTTTTAGTTTTTTTCAAGATATCTCTTTTCATTTCCAGAATGACGTTTCCTAGACTTGAAAGTTGTAAATATTTGTAGTATATCGATCGATCTCACGAAAAACAGTTTCTTTATAATATTGCCATAAACATTTTTGAAATTTGAAAGATTTTCTAGGATTCTTTTGGACTTCAATATAAAAATATTGATATGTTTTTAGAATTCAACGCTCAAATAACTATTAAAATTTATTGATTTCTGAAATTATATAAATAATAGCAGTTTTATCATATTCCAGAAATGTCAAAAATAAATAACAGTTGAATACTTTCCTTGCTTACTAATTCAGTAATAATTTCATTAAGGGAAAAGGTTCCATTTGTTTTTAACTTAAAGCTTCTAATAAGGCGCACATTTTCCGGAAATATTGTATCTATACAAAGCTAAAGACCTGAGCTAATTACAGTAGAGTCTCACGCATTTACCAAGTTCAGGAGATAATTATAAATGGTGAATCTGTTAAAGCATTAAGAATAAATGGGTAAATCTATTTAAGCCTGAAGAACGGCACCGCTAACATTAAAGATTCTGAGACCAGATGCTCCAAGGTCGATCTAGCAAGGCCCCAAACGTGTTTTTTTGCCGTTCCGCTTCATCGCGTTACAAATGGGTGGTACACTTGGACGTCGAGGTATTGGAAGTCGAGATATTGGACATCTCAATAAACGTGAAGAAAATTCAAATTCAAATTCATTTTGAGATTTAACCATAGACTTTATAGTATACATGAACTGAGCTCTGCTTATCCCGTTCCATTGACGAGAATGTGCCAACATGATTTGGCCATAATGCTAAGCAGGACTGACAGATTATCTCCTGCGCCCTGCGTCATTCAGGTACAGCGATAAATTAATTAGTTTTTTTAGAAAATTATATTTTCGATCAATAAATAACCACAAAATATTAGAAACTATATTAATAACAGGTAAAAGTATTTTGAATGCGTTTTTTCCAAACACTAACGTGTCAGGACGGCCCCGGGCCTCACAAATACTTAGTCCGACACTGTACTTGTGTGACGAAAATGTTTCCTCTGGATTTTTTTTTATACTTCCACAAGTACTGAAATAAATTAATATTGATTATTCACCCTTTTTGTTGTCACTTTCACTTTGAAAAACGATTTTATTCTATTTTTATAAGATAAACACAGCTCATACCATGAAGGATGTTATTTTTGTTTAAGCATTATGGCCAAATCATGTTGGCACACTTTCTGAGCATGAGAGCTCAATCCATGTATACTATAAGGTCTATGGATTTAATCCTGCTCGCCGGAAATGTCGAGTCACTATCTTATCATTAGGTCATTGTCGTGCCAAAATTCTGACGCTTTTTATATATTTTAGGGCATTGTAACACATCATTGAAATCTCTCTCACTGTGTCACCAGAAATGGGCGGATATATTGGACTGACAAGGGGAGAGTCTCACCTTGTCATCGCCGATTTCGATGAAAGTTTGCAATTATGTTCCTTTTAGTACCCTTAATGAAATCCCAAAAACCATTTGTGCCAACGCTCGATAGTTTATTTAAATAATTTTTTGTACCACTATGATCAGTGTTATGCCCTTCACTTTTATAGAGAGGTATAGTCAGTAACCATAGCTCAAGTGGCAAGGTGCATGAACAGGAAACATAGCTATCACGGTTCAATTCCAGCGATTGACATTTTTTTTTTTTTTTGTATTAGACTAATTTTATTATTTCTGGTCATTTTCATAACTACAGTGAAATGAAAAGTGAAATGAACACAAAAGAATCGATAAATAAATTATAGAAAAAAAAACAGGTATTATACAAAAATGACAGCAAGATCATTTTCTGGAAATCCTCAAAAATTCTCAATTTTATTTGATTTTTTTTTTATTAGTGTTTATTTTACTATTTATTTCACTTTGGTTGTGAAAATGACCAGATATAATAAAAGTAGCCAAATAAAAAAAAAAAAAATGTCAAATGCTGGGATCAAACTATGGAAAGTATGATTACTGTTCTTACACCTTACCACTTGAGCCATGGTCACTGACTACACCCCTCTGTACAAGTGAAGGGCATAACCCTGATCATAGTGGTACAAAAAAAATTTAAATACACTATCGAGAGTTGGCACAAACCGTTTTTGGGATTTCATTCAGGGTACCAAAAGGAACATAATTGCCAACTTTCATCGAAATCCGCGATGACAAGATGAGACTTTCCCCTTGCGAGTCGTCATTGTTTGTTTAAGTTCCCTGATCAGTCCAATAGCTCTTTAGTGTATATAAGTGGATGCGACTCTATAAATTAATCTTGTCGAATAGAAAATTTTTTTTGCAATTTGGTAGAGTGGTTTTTTTAGTCAAAATTTTTTTGGTTCGGTTGTGGGTACCCCTTGGACCATATAATACATGGACTGCTACTCGCGAGAAAAAAACCGATCAATCATGATAGGCGAGAGTGATGTCACAGGACCAATGGCCAACTGCTGAAACGTCATCTGTGTTTATGTTTACTTTTGAAACGTACACGTGAAGAGTTATTTTTTATTGTTTAAAGTGAGGATGTAAATGAAGGTGAATGTCATTTAAAGTGAATCAGTAGAAGAAAAATCGATGTAATTATGTTATAAAGTGACTGAAAAAATGTCACATTTATACCTGGTTTGCAGGATGGTAAGGTTTCACTTATTAAACCGCTTTTTTTACTTCCCCGCGTTTTTCAGGTGATGTTTCAGAAACATTATATTCTTTGCTGCAGCGTTTGAATAATTTTTTAACAGCTCGAAAAGATTTATGAGCATGGGGCGATAATAATAATTACAAGGCTAGTAGGCCCTCGGGGGGTTTTGTGCCTAGATACGGGCTTGGTTGGCCCTGTGACATCACTCTCATCCGCAGTAGCGGATCGCTCTCATCATAGGCAGTAGCAGTCTATGTATTATATGGTCTAAGGAGCACCCTCCCCAAATCTGTTAAAAATGCAAGGATATGAAAAAATCTGCCATGAATTAAAAAAACAATTGATGATTTTTGAAGACCTTCCTTTGCATAATTCATAGTCTGTTAGCATGTGAAGTATCTAGAGCGCATGCTTACACGAAAATAGAAGCAATCAGCACCAAGCTCTTTATTGGCCATTCGATGGTTACTTTGTAAATAAAATTTATGGCGATTCACGTCAATCTTCTTTTTAAACAAGTTTAACCTAAACAGGTTTTCAACAACCATTCTACTGTGGGTGCCTAGAACTGAATTTTGCAGTCATCTCAAGTAGTGGTGAACAAAATTTTTGGTTGCGATCGATGTAAAATCACAAAGTCTAAGTATTGACTAAATAAATCACTTATCTTCTCAATTGATTTACTTTGATTTATAACATTTTTGAAACGCTGTAAGAAAATTTTCGTAATTTCTCTCAAGCACAATCAAGGGGAGAGATACACCTGAACGGCTGAAATTCGGTCACAAACTTTGCACGTGGATTGTGGGAAAACTATAAACGATAGGAACCCCAAATTTTGCACAAATGAAGTTTGTATCAACATCTGTGAGACGTAAGTCTCAAAAAATTTCTTTTTACGCGGGAACTTAAAACGCGTTTTTCAAAATGGTGGGACAAGTAGAAAGAGAGGGGCTCGACCGATTATCATAATTTTTTTTTTATATTAAACCTGAAATAATGCTTCATGAATTGACCTTTCCCGATTTTGCAAAAAAAATTTGTTTAAAGAATTTTTTGCAAAAAACGAGAAAAAAAATTCAACTTTTTCACATTTTATGCTTTTATTTGATAGAAAAATTTTTTTTTGGAAAACCAAGATTGTCAAGTTATAGTAAACGTAAATACCTAAAAATGTTTATAAACATTTTTGTTTTAGGTTGAGTTCCCAAGGCTGTACAAATCCCACCAAATGTGGCACATTTGGGCCAAATTTGGGATCCCTATCGTTTATAGTTTTCCCACAAGCCACCTGCAAAGTTTGTGAACGATTTCAGCTGTTTGAGTGTATCTCCCCCCTTAAATATTTTTATAATGTATTTTCTGTTTTTGATTTTCCAGACAAAATGACATTCTAGAATTGAATTATTGAATTTCACCCAGTGAAAAATTTAATTAAATTAACATTTTTAATATTTTATTAAAGTAAGTTCTATGCATTAGCTTTTTTTTTTGTTTTTTTTTTTTTTTTTGTTTGTTCTTTGGTATTTCAACAATACGATTCTTTGATATTTAATTTTTTTCATATTTCAGTTAAATGACAAATTCTTAAGATCTTCTTAAGATTATATTTGCATTTGTAAAATCAAGGCTTGAATTTTTGAAATCTCAATTGTTTTGATTTTAATTTTATATGGAAAATTAAACATTCTTCTACTTTATATTATGAGCAAGATATACATTTTGTGTGTATAGCTTGAATTTTTTCATGGATTAGAATTTCATATATTGTTGTAATGATGAAATGCTAAAAATAGTATAGGTTGTATTCAATTTCCTGTGCAAAAAAAATGTGTGATTCCTAATTTAAATTTGAATCAGTCCTATACCATTTTATTAAAACTCATTTAGTTTTGTGAAAAGTGACACAGAACTTTTCGACTTAAAAAAATTAAAATAAAATTAGGGTAAAGTTTTTTCCGTAAAGTGAACCTTTCTTTGTCCATAAGCAAATTTATTGTTAAAGTTATAGACTTAAATAACTTTTTTGATTTAGTTTTACAAGAAAAGTGGTAAAAAACTTTTCAAATTGAAATTGAAAAAGGAATTTTGTGTTTTTTTTGGCACAGGGAATGGAATAGACCATTTATATTGTGTATACTTATCATTTCATATAAAAATTTGCCATGTGTATCATATTTTATCCAATTTTCTACTTGTTGGATGTTTAATGTAATTTTGAGGGTTGTTAATAAAAAAGGATGCGAGGCGGCAAATTTACCAGTAAATTACTGGTCATGACCATCAGTTACGACAAGAAAGTTTTAGTCAATTTTGACCATCAGTTTACCTTATCGGTCAGAATTATTATATTGGCAAAATTATTACAAACTCAAAGATGACTTAAAAAAATGTTCATCTTGTTTGTTATTACATCTTGTTTTTTTCGTTAAATTTTTATCAAAAAATGAAAACAAATTTTCGGTTCCTTAAATAATAAATAAACATACAATTACAACCTTGTTGTTTGAAAAGAATCATTTATAAAGAAATAAACAAATTACTTTATAAAAGTGTGTTTTTGAAAAGATATTTTCCTCTGGTATATTCATTTTTAGAAAAATTTTAATTTAATGTATTTCACGTCAGTTTTATACACTAATTTTAAGACAAGAGTATTACACTTTTCACTGTTAGGCATTGTAATTATTGTGGAACAGTTTCAACTATTGCACTTGTTTTTATTGTAATTCTTTATTTATAATACTATATTTATGGCAAATTTATACAATTTTTGTTATGAATATAGTAGAATATAAAACAAGTTTCATCAAAAAGTGCCATATTTGAGACTGAACCACAATCGCAAAATTTTATAGTAAAAAGTACTATATTTTTTCTCAGGGTATGTTTATGTATAATTTTGAAAGGAACTTGATTGGAAATACAATAATTCTAAAACTTTTATCATTATCGCGGACGCATTAACTTCCAAACATGAGTATAAAGTTTTTGTTTTCGATTTGTTGTTGATGAAAACATATGTTGTCATCGACAACAAATATACAGTGTGTCCCAAAGTCAGCAGATCATCCGAAAATCATCAACTCCTCATAAAGTTCTAAGACACTTTTTCCTTTGCAATTATCTTCGCAATACTTGAGCAGTTATTAATAATTCAATTTCATCTACTAACTTTTGGAGAGGCGGAGCTTTTCATAGAAAAGACTCCTTCTCTTTCTTAGCTTACTTTCATAGGAATACTGAGATCACTAAGGTGTGTATAATGGGTTGTCGGTTAATGGCTTCTCTTATCTCTGTTACAAAAAAAAAATTAGACTAAAAAAACTGTATTGTAAATGTGACAATTAGACAAAAGTCTATTAAATTAAAACAAAGGTGAGTAGGAGTAAAAATTGTTTTTCAAGATAAGCGACATCATTATTCTACATTCCATCACACACTTCAATTACCCCCACTTTTCCATTAGAGTAAGCTTAGAAAGAGAAGGGGCTTACTCAATCAAAAGCTCCGCCTTTCCGAATGGTAAGTAGACGAAACTGAATAATTAATAAATATTGAAATTCCGCGAATTTTCAAAAATTGTAAAGGAAAAAGTGTCTCAGAATTACATGAAGCATTGATGGTTTTCTAATAATCCGCTTATTTTGGACACCCTGTATATTGTCCATCAAACACAGTAGTACAGTGACACTTATGAGTTTTTTCTAAAAAAATGGAAGAGCCATTTATGAAATGTGAAATATTAAGATTGGTGATTTTCACCAGGAGTTGCTGGAAATCGTTTGATCAGTTACGTTAAGACGACTCGCAAGACCTTCTCCTTTCGTCCTTCTTTCTTTCAATTGAATCCCGTTCTAGGCGTCTTTCTCGCACTACAGTAGGTTGCGAGTTGTCTTAAGTCACATTTTTTAATCAAAGTTTGGTCATGACCGGTAAAAACTGACCAGTAACGAGCTCTGACGGTAAATTATTGTTAGAAAGTTTCTAAATTTGACCATATATAACAGTAAATGACAGTCAGAAATCACCATGACCTGACCAATTTTTTTTGACCGGTAAACTCATATTCCAGTTCATAAATGACAACAAGTACAAACAATTACTTGGAAAATCACTTGAAATAATTCTGCATAAAAAAATTGACAAAAACAAAAAGTATCAATTACAAATAAAAAAAAAAAAAAAACAATCATGAATAATACATAACATTACAATATAACTATAATATCATTTTTATAAATTGAGTGTTATTTTAAACAGGAGTTAAATTTAAAATATAGATATAATGAAAAGCCTTCTGTGAGTTGTTTACTAATGTTGACATAATAAACCTTAATTATGTAAAGCTTTCCATATGAAATAACGAATTTCAAATGAATCAAGTTTTAAATATTTGCAAACAGTTACATATTTTTTCAAAGTGTTGAGTTATTTAAAAAAACAGTATTTCCATAATTCATTTTGTTTGAAAAATTTAATTATACTTTTAGTTGAAGTTCTCCAAAAAGATTATAATAAAGTTTGTTATCAAAGAAACCTGAAAACAGCTAGTTCGCCTTAAGATTTCTAATGTTCAACAATGCTGGAATCAAAACTTGTTCTAATTGAAATATTCATTTTGTCGCTATAATAGAAGGAACTTTCACAGTTCAGCTTTTTTAAAAAACTTTAAACAGCGTGAGAAAAAAAATTGTGATTTCAGCTGCTCATGCAATGTATAGTTCCAAGTTAGACGCAAGTAACAAAGTGTGACAAAGTTTTTATGTACTGGCTAGAGAAGCTCTTCGTCTAGTTTTCAGATGTATTTATTCTCACGATACCGATAAAAATAATTAAAATAAAAACAACGCCACAACAAAAAAATACTTACCTAACTGTTGTTCTTTTTCGCCAAATCTTGGTTCGACTCGTCGTTTTTTTGAACAATCGAAACCATTGAAATCATGCTCAAATGATTCGTTCATCTCTGATCTGCAATAACAACGATCCTCGTAAAAATCACCACACAAAAAAAACGAAAAATTTCAATTGTTTACACTTTTAGACTCACGTGCATTGTCATCGGTTTCACCTAACAATTCTCGTAGATGACAATCTTCACCTTTTCGATTCCCCGCCACTCGAAAACAACAAACAACTCCAAGTATCGAATCCGCGCGTCGCGAACAATTCACAGTTTACGATCAAAATGTTCAAACCCGCGCGCTGAATAATTTCAATGATCAAGTTCCGCAAAACTTGCAGAGAAACCGAGGATAAGCGAAATAAAACGAAGTTGGCTGTGTTCGGAGAGACAATTGTCAGAGCGTGAATTAATCCGGAACGCGATTATGTCATGATCGGGACACACAAATATACATGTATAGTTGACTCACTGAGTTGCACTGAGTACCGCGTAATTATTACAGGGGTTCGGGGGGAATGTATAGTTGGCACTCGTGCGCTCCTTTTTTTGCCCGTGCGTTACAAAGAAAATGGCGCCCGGCGAGTGTTCTCTCGCGAAAGCGCGCCGTTCAGGTTTCAGCGTTCCAGCCAGCCGCACATTGTGATATTTTCTAGTCACGCGCGCAGCGACTCGTGCGCGCAGGGAAACGGGGGGGAACATTCTGAGGATTTCGTTGTCCGGTACGATCGTGTCGCCCCCCCCCCCCTGTCCTTGGACCGCCTCCCCACAGTTTTTGAGGGCCGCATGTTTGTATGCGCGCGTGCACATACACGCGAGCGCTTCACACGCGCGCTTGCGAACAAAGGCAGGCGCGTAGATGTCGGAAATGTCGGGATGTCTCCGGGGAAAGGGAACTTGAATAAAATACTCATGATCGCAAAACTACGGGCGGGACCGGGGAAATTGTGATTAGCTGTCAGGCCGGGTATAATCTGATTGGTGGATTGAACATGCCTGGTTCGAATTGTTCCAAACAACTCTAACTCATGACGTCATGCTGACGGGGTGAGGCGTGGGAAATAGTAAAACGATTTTTCGAGCATATCTCAATCAACAACTGTTTGATTTATGTTCACTGATTTACATTCTAGAAATAAGCATGTTATATATATATATATATATATATATATATAATATATTATATATAATATATAATATATAATATATTATATACTAGCGTTTGCGGGAATCCTTGAGACTCAGATTACTTTGAGGCTCTAAAATGGCTTCCTGCAGTTTCGGCGATTGAGTTTACAATTCACCGGATCATGGTTCTAAGCTACCAGCTGCTGCCTGGTAATCGAGGGTAATGAGAGCAATAGTGAGACTCATCAGCATGTTAGTTGCTCGAAGCGATAAAAAAAAACGGTCCCCCGGCCGCAGTCACATGATTAGATAAGATAGCGCCTGCGGCGGATCATGAGAATTCACTATACATCGCGCAGATTGGCGTAGATAATGATCATTAATCATTAATACATTAAGCGTATTGTGTTTGCCTGGCGTGGAATGTGGAAGGAGGTCTTGCGTGTCACTTGCGTGTTGAGCACGGGTGTATAGTGAGGGAAACTTGACATGAGGGAACTTGGTCGAAACTGGCCAAACCGCTCTATCGATCGCTTCGTATTATGGTACACGAGACGGCTCGACCAATCGCGCTCTCGGGAAAATCGTGGTCGGGAATTTTGTTCCCCCCTGCTTTCCGAGCAGCCCGTGGACTTGCATTTACATAACGCTCAGGCCATTAATTCCAACCAGCAGTTATCGTCAATTATTCTCGTCGCAACTCATGCGCGTTTTAGAATTACCGCTGCCTCGAAGCACGCAAAAACGAGCAGTGAAAGCCCCGAGCTGCCCCGAGTTTTTAGAAAAAGGGTCTGTTGCTAGGCAACGAGCTCTTTTACCTGCCCTCTTCAACCTACGCCCCCCGCCCCCTGTCTTACTGCGAGACTCTATAATCTCGACAGAAGTGTAGTTTTCGAATAAAAGGAGCTTCACGAATTCTCGGCCGAGACAGAAAACCAGTTTTTCAACTCATCTAACTTGTCAAGGACAAGTTAAGTTGCTTTTAAAACCCCCCCCCCCCCTCCCCCTCACCCACTGCTCACTCCGTTCGGTTGTGTCGACGTAGCAAATGTTCGAAGGGCGGGGGGCGGCATCAGTCGAAAAGTTTCTGCGGGGAATTGGAATTCGGTGAGAGTGTGTGGAACTCAACCTGCATTTAGCGTTGAAAATCGCTGTGATTTATGCGCGTGAACGTGTACTAAGCATAGTGGTATGTACCTATGTGTATGAAGCGCTTTCGAGCTTTCGTTCGCGGAAATATTCCGTAATATTCTGCGAAGTTGATTTCATTATGAACACACTGTAATTATAATTGCTTGCAAACATCTATGTGAATCTGGATAGAATCAGTTATTCTGTTTCATACGTATAATCAAGCCATTGGGTAATAAATAATATTTCAATTCTTGTCGGTGCAACTAATATTGATTTTTCCTTAGTCCTCAGTTTTTCCACCTCCTTGCGCTCAGTTCGTACCAGAATAGAACGAATTTGAAAGCGTATAATCTTTGGCCTTTGGGAGGGAGACTTGGTAGAAGTAAGAATAAGAAAATGAAAGAGCTGCAACTTCGGTGTGCGGGTGGTGTAGAGTATGGCGTTTCATTTAGATTCTTCTTTCTTCTTCCATGCCTTGCGGTATGACGCTAGCATATTATGAAAAGAGGCAGATACGGTGCCTTTGGAGGGATGCGTGATGGGCATTATTATTTCTTCGTAGATTACGCCTAGCCGCTTTTGCCTTTTATAGGCTTCTCTAGTCTTTCCGAGTGTTTTAGTTACAATATGAAAATTTTTGCAGCGACAATGGGGCAATCTTTAGTATAAAAAATTTGTTTCTGTTATATATAGTATAGGGTAAATTGCAATTACCTTATATATTAATTATTATTGGCTTTATCACTGCATTCAACGAAAAATAGCCAAATCGGCCACTTGCGCTATAATGAGTTAAAGTGAGTTTGTATCCCGAGCGTTCCACTCTTAACCACAGGCTTAACCAGATTCGGTCAATATGGGTTAAGTTTGGATTAAAATGGGTTAGAAATGTAATTACATTTCTTTCGACCCCCTAAAGGGTGTCGCGGCTATGTAGCGGCCCGATTCTCGAGCCTGTTTTTCAGAATTTGTTACGAAGAAACGGAAAAAGATACGTATTTACACACTTTTTTTGGTTTTTTGTTTGTTTTATATTATATTCTTCAAATAAGTAATGTCATTGGAATTTCTATATATTCGACTGCAGGATGACCTTGAACATGCCCTCAAGAATTTGGATGTCACTTTGCTGCAAGAGTTTTGGCCAACTAAGTAACCTACAACGACAAAAAGTAAAACTATGTTTTGTTCTTAATAAGTAAAACTAATCTCTTTATACAGTCGTTATTTCATCAATAATTATGGTTAGGCATAAGCTTTTGGTAATATTTAAAAATCTCCCCAGTCATCGGAAATTAATTAAACCCAATAAAAATCTGGTTTCTTCCAATGTACTTTAGTTTAAGTATATTGCGTTACTGTCTCTTTTACAACTAGAATAAGCCTATTCGTATTGGAAACTTGCTTATTCATATCGGAAGCGAAGCGTGCGGCTTTTAATAATTTGTTTACAATATAGCTCAGTATCGTTTTTTGCATTGGAGTATATTGTATAGATGAAGGAGTTAACATGGCGTTACGATCTTGAAACCTTATTTATATTGTAGCAAATTGGATTGGATATGACGGGCGTTATTATAATTGGAATAAATCAGAAATTCTTATCGCCGATGTAGAATACAGTAGTATATTGCGCAAAATTTGCCAGTCTACCATGAAAGCCATCTTATTCTTATTAAAACGGATCGGGATGTTTAAACGTTACTGGATATTGGAAAAAAAAGTAATCTAACCAGAAATCAAATGGTAAAACTGATAGTAAGCCGATATATAATGGTTAAAATATTAATTTTAAAATAGATTTTCTTTTGATTTAAAATAAGCTTGATTTGAAACATAAATTAGGGTTTAGAATCGGATACAGGAAAAAAAGTACACACGTACCTCGATTTTATTGGAGATAATTCACCGTGACGCGGATTAGTCACGAGCTCGAAGGCCCTCCAGGACCGGACTCTCTTGATTGAGCTCTCGATATGAAATGTTTTTTACAAAACATCCTCGAACCTAGGCGTACGGTCCATTGAAGTGTACCTGCCGGAGCTCGAGTTAATCGGATTAAACGTTCTCTCGATATAGTTGGAGAGCCCCGAACCTCCAATAAAATCGAGGTATCAGTGTACTTGTTTCTTTTATTATTCTGGATTTGGTCAAATATTGGAGCGAACCTTGGTTTGGAAAAACATGTTCTTTTTTTTTTCAACTACGATAGCATCCTCATTTCGAACAGCATCGTAGGTTCAAACTATGTTTTTCTCTCCGTGTATGGGAACAAAACGATATCGTTTTTACCGCTGTATTCATGTTACAATAAGTTGTCAGGACGTTCGTCTGAAATTCCTGGAGTCACGGGTTTAAATTTGACTGGGTGGTGTTTTTTTTTTTAATAATTATTTTGCCTCTCAAACACTAAAAAGGAGCGTTTCAAAACACGTTTCGACATAAAAAAATGAAGTATTTCAGGCCAACACGCAGACTGCCGAATATGACACTCGGCGAGATGAAAGTCGGAGTCCTTTCGGCTCCTTGGAAACCAGCTAACCAGAAAGAGCCCCCCCCCCCCTTTCCCCTGCCGACTGTCATTTTCTCCAGCCTCCGTGTCGACCTTTAATACCTCATTCGCCATGTCGAAACAGTTTTGATACGCTCATTTTTACTGTTTTCGAGACAAAAAGTATCGTGTATACTTCGGAGCAATAACAGCCGATTAAAACTCGTGTGAGGTTTGCCACCTGAGCGAAGTGAAGGCTGTTTTTGCTCCTGGCTACACAATATACTATTCTAAAGATGTAATGTGACTATTTTCTGCTGTAGTTAAGAAATAACCTTTTTTTTAAACATAACAAAATTTCGAATAAACATTTTTAAAATTTTTAATGCAGAACCGAAATTCTTTACTTCATTGTATATAATCTCAAATGTTCCCTTTTTCCTTTCAAATTTTCATGTAGTGAATACACAGTGATCTCTGGGAACCAGCTTTATTTTTTATTTTTACTTTTGATTTACCGATATTTCGACCAATTAGGTCCTCATCAGGACTTCTGTACACTATAAATTATAAACTATGTAAATTTCAACCACCATCAAACAATATAAATCTGACAAGGTGTGTTCATGAATCAGATTATTTTCCAAGTCTCGTAAAGACCGTCGTTCCAATATTATCCATATTTATATTTATGTAACTACTACATATTTATATTTTATATACTACTTTTTTTCGTTACACTCTCTTGTGTCTTAACTTCATATCGCGTCATTGGAAGATATTGGAGAATTCCGATATAGGGAACTGTAACGCGATATACTTAATATCTTTAATGAGTTTGAATGATTTCCGATTACTGGGTCTCAAAATGATACACTTTTTTGGAAAAAGTGATGTTTCCCCTCTTTTTTTTTTTTTTTTGAATTTTACTAGCTATAAAAATGATAAAAATCAATATTTTGTCAAAACCCTATCGGATCTGCTTGATTGCAGAAGATCCGATAGGGAAGCTCGTGTCTATCCATTTAGCGACATGTTTTCTGAAGTGAAAAAAAAATCGAACCGATCGCGTAAAATTTTCTCAAAATCTTGCAAGTTAGAAAAAATGACTTAAAGGAAAACACGTTAAAAGGTATACGTAAGAAAAAAAGGGCATTTGAAGGATCTTACGATTAATGATTTGAAGGCGCATACGCGATATGCGCATAAACTTTCGTATCCTAGTTATAGGAAAAGGAGAAAATGGCTAGTGACTCCTGGCCGAGTAACGTCCAAAAATTTATTCCGGAAAAAAATCATAAAATCACGATATCTCGGTGACCTCTGGTCGGATTGACTTATTCATTTGTAGCGAAAAATATTCGCAAATCTCTAGAGCTACTTCTAAGCTTTAAGATTATTGAAAATTTTGCAGCATATAAATATAAGAAAGTCATTTAATTAAAGAAAAATATATAGAAACAAATTAGCAATAAGAAATCGATCTTATAATCACAAATAACAGTGTCACTCATAAATCTATGAAATTCTACCTATTTTTGTTCGGATGGATTACTTATCGATATATTAACTAGATTCGATGTTACACCATTGTCAATTGGAACATTCCACGTTATGCAGTTCTGGATTTGCAATTAATATGTGTATTACTATTTTACATGAGGAACGAAAAAGCTTAGATAGCAAACTAATGTAATGTAATGTAACGAATGGGTTCAAATAAAGTTCGGAATGGAATTGAGCATCATAAATATTTTCAATGACGCAACTAGATGTTCTGAAAATCGTTTCATATCAGCGAAAAAAAAATACTTATATACTTATATAATACTTATATTATATAATATTATAATTATAAATAATTATATAATACTTATATACAGCGAAAAAAAAGAGTGTGTGTTTGTGTCCGAGCAGAGCGAGATAAACAAAACGCACGAGTTGAAATCACTCCCTCCCATGGCGAATACAATATTTTTTTTATACATATACAGAAATAGCCAATTCGTCGATGCGATTTGCCGGAACAAGGTCCTCTTTTTTGGGTATCCGCGATGAATTTTTCAGCGGGAGCAATCTAAGCGATTGCTCCCGCTGAGAAATTCCATCTCGGGTATCCGAAAAAGAGGGCGTTGTTCCCGCAAATCGCGTCGATAAAGTAGACATTGCTGTGTATGTATGGAAAAATTAAATTAAATCTAACAAATCAATTTTTGGTGAATATCAATCTTGAATACAAAAAACCGAATTCATCTGTATTAATGTAAGATGATTGGAGATTTTTAGAGAAAAATTGAAAAAGCGTTGTGAACATACAAAAAGAGTATGTAATAGAAACTCGAGAGAAGCATAACTGAAAAAATAAAAATTGTAGAAAGATTCGTAATACTTTTATGGCTTGGACGAGTCAACATGAGTAAAAATTTGTTGATTTTCAAGTTTGGCCATGTAGATTCTTATTTCTTCCGAGTAGCTTGTTAAATTGTTACAATAAAATATTCATTGCACATGGTTTGTTACTATAGCTTTTTTGTTCCTCATAGAAAATAGAAATACACGTCATAATTGCAACTCCTGAACTGCATGAGGTGGAATTTTCTAATTGACAATGGTGTAACATCAAATCCATTTAATATATCAATGATGAATAATCCATCCGAATAAAAATAGGTTGAATTTCATAGATTTATGAGTAACACTGTTATTTGTGATTATAAGTTCGATTTTTTTATTGCTGATTTGTTTGTATACTTTTTTTCTTTAATTAAATGACTTTCTTATATATATTATTCCCTGACAGATCTGCGAGAACGCAAAGGAACGCAAAAGAACGTTCTTTTGGTACCGCCAGGGCTTTTGCATGCCGTTGACTGTTGATTCTCAGTAGCGCTCTTTCTATTTCAATCGGATGAAATTTTACCAAAACTGCCCAGCAGATAGTATTTTGTAAATTTTCCAATTAGTATCGTCATTTTGAGTCTGCGAAAATTGAATTCAAGACAAAAATGGTTAAACCCAGATGATGTTTGCAGATGTTCCTGTTTGCAGTGCAAGCGCGTTATTCTTCGCGTCACATCAAGATTCTGCAGAATTTCAATATATTTCTGCTTGACAGGAAAATCGGCTTCATTTAACTGTAAATAAGTAGTCATGAAGTACTGTGAAATTTCTACATATTTTTGATTGAATTTTCAGTCGAAACAGAATAAAAATACTACAAATCAAAGTTAACGAAATTTTCATTTACATACAGAAAATCAATTTTACTCCAATTCGAGTACAACTTCATTCGAGAAGAAGAGAAATTTTACCTGATTGGAGTGCAATTACAACTCAAGTTTGATTTGCAGGATATACATTACCACTAAGTGAAACTGTTTCTCAAAGAAAAAAAAGTCATTAGACGGAAAAGTCAAGAACTACACCCTACAACTTTTAAAGTATGACTTCTCAATTAAAAAAATACAATCGAGTTTGCGAATAGCCCGACCCATTAGAAAAATTGGAAAAATGACAATTTGTAGACAAGCTCTATCAGTTGGTCAGACAATTGGCAAAACCAATTGTTTTTATCTGCCGATATTAAGTCCTTGAAAGCATAAAATTCATCTCAGAATCAACCTAGGATGGTTCTAGGATCCTGAGGTGTTTGGAATGATTCTAAGGTGATACTTTTTCGAGAAATATTTTTGAAGATAGAATTACCTGCAAAGTTTCATTGTTGTGGAGACGATTTCGACTGGTTCTCATCAAGTGTGGCGTGTCTAAAAAAATGAAAACCTTCCAATCGTGGTGCAGAGGATGCTGAAAATAAGATTTCAAATGCTGTCGTTTCCCGGAGACATCAAATTCAGTTCAAAACTTGCGGTTTTGAGATGCTCCGTCGCTAACGACGCCATGGATAAATAGACGTACTTTTTCAAAGTACAATAGCCTTTAATATCAATTTAGATACTATATCTCCCGTCGTAGGACAACTGAAAGTAAAAGCAGCTATTTGTTGGGTGTAAGAATCGTAGATAGGCTGAAAAAGAAACACCAACCCATGGTTGGCCTTGTCTGCTGGTACATGACTACTATCCATGTCCGACGCAGTTACTCCCGCGCTTCCTTGAGAGTTGTTTTTTCTTCGACCGTTTGTTTTGGTGCTTTCTCCTCCAAAATCCTCCACTCCCTTGAATGTCAGGTTGCTAGCATCAACTTGGATGCTTTCCCTGACTGAAATCTCGTCCAAAACAAGAATGCCATGTTTCTGGGCTACTTCTTTTTTGGCGGCATGAATTCGAGGCAACTCGAAAAAATTTTCATCGAACCCACAATAAGGGTTTATTTCTGACAAATACCTGTGAGAAAAAAGTAAAAAACGATGATATGAAAATTGATGACAAAATGGACCTTGTTTTTGAGACAAAACTGTTCTCTACATTTCTATGAATGAATGGTAAATCAGAATGAGAACTCTGAAAATCGAATTTAAGTGAAAATGCACTTGCTCTCAATTAAGTTATTATTCGATTATTAAAATCTAAAGTTTTCCTTGAATTTACACATAGAAATTTAGAACATTATATTTTTTCACCTCTTCATGTGGCGATCGCTCGGAAGAGGAATTACACCTAAATTCCGGAAATAATTGTAGGTCGATGGCGAACGCATGGAAGAAAGCATGAAAGAAGATAGTCCTCCTTGTATCTTCTTCCAGAGCTTCTGTGGAACAGCGCGCGGCTTTTAGTATCTCTCTGATTGAACACGTTGTTTTTCCGATACATTGGCGTCGGCCATTTTCTTTTCAACGCTCTCGTTGTTTATCTCTTTCAGTTTTTTTTTCACTATCTTTCATGATGTATGCGAACGCACATTCTCCCCTCTAAATCTTTTTCATGCCCGATTATTTTTCATGCACTATGTCAATACTTCCATAAAGATGGGAATTTTCCCATAATTTATGAAAGAATCCCATAGCATATAGAAAATTTTTCAGATCTATTTACGGGGAAAATCCCATACATAATACAGTTAAAAAACTTACAATACTTTTATGAAAAAGTAACCAACTTTTTTAAACGGTGTAGATATTTCTCTCTAAGAGAGTAAAAATTCACTCTAAAAAAATTTTTGTGTAAAACATCACTCAAAATGGAATAACATTTCGCTTGATGTCAAATTTCGACTTTACCCATAAAACCAAAACATGTCAAGACTTGCCCAAGACTTAGGCAAGAATCTTGAGAGCTCTTGCTTAAGTCTTGGGCGGGCCTGTGGCCCCAGTCTCATTTTAGTCTTGGGCATGATTCTTGTGCAAGATTCTTGACCTACTCTTGCCGATGTCTTGTACAAGTATCTTCATTCTGCTAGCTACATCCAAATCAAGATTCTTGATCAACTCTTGGGGTAGTCTTGCTAAAGAAATCAATAAAAACGAAAGGAAAAAAAATTTTCCTTGCCGAGATTCAAACCCGCGGTGTCTGGTTGTCAGGTTGACACTTTTTCAACTAGGCCACGATTCATATTATTGATCTGAAGCATGTGAAGCATCTCACGTCGCCACGCTTATTTTTATTAACATTTTTTGCAAATTTCTAACTATTCTAATGTAACATTTTTCACACATTCTTGAAAGACCCAACAGAAGAAAAGTACCTAGTGTGGTTAAGATCCGCGCTCCACAACTTTGGTCCTTCCGTTCCGTAAAACAAAATTACTTAAAAATATTTAAGTTTATTCTCAAGCCTTGCCCTACACTTACCCAAGATTCCGACCCAGAATCTTGTACAACATTTGTGTGTGTCTTGCGGTCTAATTTAATCCCAAGCCTTGCCCAAGACTTCCCAAGGATTCTGGCCCAGACTTTAGGGCGAGACTTGTGTGGTCTCACCCTAGTCTTGCCCAAGGTTCTTGATGATGTCCAGACCAAGTCTTGCCACAGTATTGAAATTGTGTCATGGTAACCTCAATCTCTTGGGCAAGACTATCTCAAGTCTAACACAAGAATCTTCAGACAAGAATCTTGTGTACATCTGGGAATTTTCTTGACCAAGATATGGTTTTATGGGTAGTTTTATTAGCAGGATAATTACTTGGGGGTAATGTAGTCTACAGATCCTAAATTTGCTAATTCTTTAGACAAAAATCAAACAAAAACTATTAATTATATTAATGAATAATGAATTATATGGTATAAATGTGGAAATAATTACCTTTTTTCATATAAATGTGGAATTCAAGCCAAAAGTGTACATGATATATAGAGTAATTTAGGACTTGGAATTACTCAGGATCCTTGTTGCCTTCAAGAAGAATCGAAGTTTTTTTAATCGGTTCAAAATAGTTTTATGTCTGTTTGAAATATCATAACAACCAACCAACTTTAGTCACTTAAAAAATTTTCTTCGTAAATGTTTTGTTTTCTTCATGAATTTTCTACTTTTTCTTCTTCTTCATACTTTTTCATATCTTTCACGTGATTAGGTTACAGAGCGACCCCGATCGACTAATCATACTTATCGTTTTCCTTTTTACTTTTTGACGAACAAATAACGAAAAACTCGATGAACGTCCATGGCAGATCGATAGGAATAACACGTTTCTTTTTCGCTGATCTTGTAAAAATATTTAGTCATTTAAAATCTGTACAATGCGTTTGTTACGCAAAAGAAAAATGTTTTCATCTATGTGTTTTTGTTTCAAAATTTTTTCATTGTTCTTTTTTAGTTTTTTTTTATTTTTTATTCTTTCTCATTTTATTTTTTTTTTTCTTATTGTACGACCTGCTACGGCCCGGTTGAGTTCCCCATACAGTCAAGTGCGGAGACTGCAAATTGAGGGTGCGCATGCAATAAGGGCATAGGCGCTAGACAGTTTTATCCAGCCTATGCCCCTTTTGCATGCGCACCCTCAATCGAAGATTTAGGTTGAGAAAAGCAGTTCAGTTCCGTGTATGAGTGGAAGGTTTGATTATGTGTGTTTTTTTTAAAATAATGATAGGAAGATTTTTTAATTCTTATGAGGGTGGGGAGAAAAGAAATTCTAAAAACTGGTGTCAGGCATTTTTTGCAACACAAAGATTAAAATTACGCAATACTGATGCGAAAATTCGATTTGTAAATGTGAGGTATACCTTCGAGTTACATACTGTTGAATTATACTGTTAGGCACATAAACCAAGCATCGCTTACCCTTTGGTATAGTCTAATTTGAAGTTGATACATAAGGCGATGCGAATTAAACGAAAATACATACAACAATATCATAGAAATGGAAAAGATAATCAAAGAACCAGTAAAGCATAGCATATCTTACATAAGCACAAATGCGATAAAATATATGAATACCATGAAGCGCGCATAGGGCATAGTCGCGGCGGCGAAGCCCTATGCGCGACTATGCTAGTTGTTGACCACGTACGAAGCCCGCGGGTGACAGCTAGTACTTATCAATAACTTTTTTTCATTACAGATGTAATAAAATAATGTAGAACTCGTATTTTATATCACATAATGATAAAAAATATAGATTTGGACAACTTCTATCTATAAAAAATTATTACTCCTTAACCGCCGGTGAAATTGTGCAGTTTACGGAGAATCGCCCATATACATATGATGGGATCACGAGATCATTGTACAGCGCTGTAGTATTGGCAAGGTATATTTTAATAGATGATGCAGAGAAGTCGCAGTCCACTGTCCATGTACATATACAAAAATATGTTCGATACGCTCTAAAGAACTTAATACCAACACCATTTAACGGTGCAGGTAATTTACGCGGCACTTTCAAGCATACTGTACCAATTCAACGACCTCTCTCCTAGCAGAGAGCTCACCTCTAATTTCATGAGGCCTGAAATATCGAACGCCAGCTTCCATAACTCTGGTAGCTCAGAATCTAATCTGCCTCACACTCTGATGCAAAATCAGCTTCGGATCGATATGAAATACATTGCTCCACCCCCTCGCCTTTCTACACTGCGACGCAAATGTCCTACCATTCCGAAATCAAACGTTCGACTCCAGTCCACTCCCTTTACTATCCAACTCCGTTGAAAAGTTGCACAAATACTTAATACACAAGTGCGAGTAGAAAAGCAATAGTGTTTCTGGAAAATACTTACGGAGGGGCGCATGAGCGACCTCTGCGTTACTGGACGCTGTGGGGTCGAGTCAAGACGGCGGACTGGCTGGACTCGGCCTTACGGCTCCCAGTAACGCATGGAGATAACTACTTTCAAGAGACACACACGGTATGTCCACCATTTTTAATTTTTATCATTTAACAAAAAGTTTTTTTTCTGAAACCAATATCTATACATACTTTAAATAGAATGTTCCTATCTTTTTCTGTTTCTGTACAATTTAATAAAGAATATTAACTATTTTTTTGTCGCCTTTCATAGAGTGCCCCCTTAAACCAAAGCAAACCGAAGTTGTCGGAAACTACTGAATTTACAAAGTTGTGCGCAGCTGGATGGCAACCCCAATGGAGAGAGAACAAGAGAAAGGGTAAACACCCTCTGTGGGTGGTTTCACCTCCACCCTCTAAATTACTTGAAACCCTTGCTTTTCCCGCGTCGATCGCAGCGTCGCGGCAAATGCGATAGGCGAAGCGAGTGGTACAGCGCATAAAAATTTGCCCCGGTTGCTGAATTGTATACCTTGCTAATTAGCCAATGACATGGGGCGTAGACGAGAGAAATGTTGATGTTGAAGCAAGGATATTATATCTGTGGCTTCCCGCCATAATCGATAAAGTCACTTGTGCCATAAGGCTCAGTTTATATGATATTCTGATAAAATTTTAAACGTTATGGCATGTGTGACTTTCTCGGTTATGGCTGGAAGCCACATACAGGGTGTACCAAACTCCCCGCGCCAAAAAGAAACCCAATATTCCTCATCCGATTTCGAGTTGAAAAGTCCTTTATACAACTTTTTATAAATCTCAAAATAAAAACGTTATTTAAGCCTAAAATTTAAACAATAAATGCGCTCTCACGACAAGTGGGTGTAGATTTTACGGACCAAACTTTTCCTAAATTTCCTTCATATTTTTCTGAGTCGAAAAGTCCTTATCCACTTTTCACAAAACTCAAAATCAGAAAGGTATTCAAGCATAAAATCTGAGAAATCTGATTAGTTGAAACTTTTGACGCGAACATCTTTTTTGATTTTGACTTTCGTGGAAAGTGGCACAGGACTTTTCGACTCGGAAAAATATGAAGAAAATTTGGGAAAAGTTTTGTCCGTAAAGTCTCTCTTTGTCGTGAAACGCAATAATTGTTTGACTTTTAAGCTTGAACAACTTTTAAAATTTTGAGTTTTATAAAAACTAGTAAAGGACTTTTCGACTCGAAATCGGATGAGGAATATTGGGTTTCTTTTTGGCGCGGGGAGTTTGGTACACCCTGTATATATTTTGGTTTCAGGATCGAGCGTATCTAGCAGTATCTAGCGAGCTCGGTCCTTTCCCGTGGATTCGGATTAAACTTTCATAATGACCTGGTACTGCCTGGGACAACTACGCTTTATATTCTCGAGAGTTATTTTACCCCAAACTTAATTTCGCTGAGATAAATGACTTTAATCAGTTCAAGGAATAACTCGTTGCATTGATGAATCTGAATATCTTAATTAAAATTTTCCTTGCTTAGAGCATGAGATGGTAAATCGAGTTTAGAATCACATTTTATCAGTGAGTGGTTAATAGTGTCGTGTAAAGCTACAAAGAAGGTGTTTCCAATACACATCTATAACACTGTGCGACACGAATTTTGATATAATTGACGCTTGATAATGAAAATATAGACCCTCCTAAACAAGGTTGCAAAGTGATTTTTTTTTCTTGAGTCACGTTTTTGAGTAATTAATTATTAAAATAATTTTATGAAATTTCCGTGTTTTTCAACCGATTGGTTTGATTTAAAGTCCTTTTTATAGGTTTTCCATGCTACTGAATACATTTTTGCAATAATATTTACAAAATTTTCGCGTTGATTTTCTAACAAATAAACCACTAATGATGCTCAAAAAGTCTTTTATGGCCGTCACAATGAGGAACCTATTGTGCAGTAGAAATCATCTCGAGCGTTCCTTCAAGTCGACATTCTAAATTCTGACTCGAAATAGGAAAGCTGGAGACGACTTCTCCCACTCAATAGGTTCTCCATGGCGACGGCAATAAAACACCCTTTGAGCATCATTACTGATTTATTTTCTAGAAAATCAATGCGAAAATTTTGTAAATATTATTGCAAAAATGTAGTAGCATGGAAAACCTATAAAAAGGACTTTAAATCAAACCAATCGGTTGACAAACACGGAAATTTCATAAAATTATTTTAATAATTCATTACTCAAAAACGTGACTCAAGAAAAAAAAATGCACCTTTATTCAGGAGGGTCTATATTTTCATACTCAAGCGTCAAAATCCCATATAAAAAAAAAGTCTCATCCTTGTCGCACAGTGTACGTTTTATATTTTTTTTATCGCGCTGCAGGGCACGAATAAAAATTCCTTGTGAGTCCGTTTGGGTGTAACGCCCTTTATTTAAGAAAAAACACTATGAAATTGGAGAGGGACTGGAGTAGATGTTGTCTAGTCAGACTCTGTCCGAGTCATGGAGCGAAGAGAGCGAGTCAGCGCGAGCCTCTACTTGTCGTCTAATTGTAAGCAGGGTTTGGCGGGATTACTACTCCCGGAATAACGGAATACGTGAATACATACTCCGTTGGAGCATCGACGATTGGAATAGAATGCATTTCATTCCCTGAGTTATTTGGAGTGAGTTGTTTTATTTCTTCATTCCGTTTACCTGTTAGTAGCTAAATAATGTCAATTTCAATTTTTCAAAAAAAGTCAAGTTCAAATTCTTTAAACAACCAGCAATAGTTCCAACGATTGTCGATTGTATGAACATTTATTGATTGTTCGAACAAGTGTTGATTGTTTGAATGATTATGAAATTGTTCAAACAATCGACGATTGTTTTTATAATTATTGATTTGTTGGAAAATCCCGTATTGATTTAGGAATTTTTTATTGCGTAAAAAACTATCGATTCTTGAAACAATTTGTCAGTACCCGGTGAAGCAAACGTGGAGTCCACATCTACCCAAGTTTCACTCGACGTTTTGTGTTGTGCAAAAGTTGAGTAAAAAACAGTTAAATATTGTGCGCATGGACAAAAAAAACTGACGCATTTTACTCAATTTTTGCTCAACACGAACTCCCCAAATGTAGGGTGTTTCTACGGTCGCAGAACCACATAAATTCTACCTAATGGCGTTGGGCAACGGCGTTGAAATAAACTTGGGTGATTCTGCGGAGATCGATGTGAGTAAATATTGCCCGATCGTGGGCGTGACTATAAAAGTACCTGCTAGAGGTCAAGTAGAAATGAAAGGTTGAGTGAATGTTACCTAAAAGTTGAGTGTTTTTTCCATCTGCCTTTCTCTAACTACCAGTGCCTGCCTGTAGACTTCCACGGGTTTCGACGACAGCAATTCGCCTACGGGTTTCGCCAGGCGGCGATGGCACTGCCAAATCCGTGCTCTTTCTCCTGCGACGAAATTCTCCTCAATTCTCCTGAATCCCCTCAAGCCCCCCTTTTGGCCGATCACGAACGTTCCCCGCAGCAGCGCCAACCGTTCCCCTTCTTCGCTGATACAGGCATAGTGAGAGGGCAGAGAGAGAGAAAGAATCTTGGGATGCGCGAGAGAGAGCACAAAAAGCGGATAACATAGACTCTTATGGAGTCTCACGGATCTGGAGACAGGATTAGCGACTCTGTCACGAGAATTGGACAGTATTTCGTCGAGACGGTGGGTGTGGCTTAGCGAGAGTGGGAATCGTGCATGAAAGGATGATTATATGTGAATATGTGTGGCGACAATGCAAGCAACACCCACCGCCTCGACGATATTCTGTCCATTTTAGAAAGTGGTTCGAGTATACGAGTCGCTAATCCTGTCTCCAGATCCGTGGGAAGTCTACAGCAGGGGCTGGTCAATCTCTCGAAAACGAGAAAATTGTCGGTAAAGTTAGATGGGTTTCCTGTGTGAACATCACAGACCTTATAGTATACATGGACTGAGTTCTCAGGCTCAAAAAGTGTGCTAACATGATTTGGCCATAATGCTAAAACAAAATGGCGTCCTCCGTGGTATGAGCTGTGTTTGTCTTATAAAAATAGAATTAAATAGTTTTTTAAAGAAAAAGTGTAGAAAAGAAAGATGAAAAATCAAAAGTTATTTATTTTAGTATTTGAGGAAATATAAAAAAGAAGCCAGAGGAAACATTTTTGTCACACAGGTACAGTGACGGACTACTGACGGATCTGAGGGAACGCAAAAGAACGTTCTTTTGCGTCCCATTTTGTGAAAAGTAGAACGCAAGTAGGGAACGCTCGGAAATCGCATTTTAGACTACTTTCTCCAATGATTTGCTACATGAAATCATGTTTTCAGGTTGAAAAAAGATACTTTTGTTACATGGAAATGTATTTAAAAGCTTTAAATGTTTCCAGTCAAGTTAAATAAATCTGTAAAAGTGCAATAAATACTTGGTTGCGAGTAGCTTCGGCGCATGCACTATGAGTGAATTCCATTCGCGGCATGGCCACTGAAGTGGTTACCGAGGGGCCTAAGGGCGCTCTTGCATATTTGAATTTTGAATATGGAGTATCCAATGAAAATTGAATAATAATTTAATGATAATATGATTTTTTTTAATGATTATTATATTTCATTTAAGTTACAATCTTTTGAATTTGTAAGTATACTTTATTAACGAAAAATTTTATGTAATATAATAGAAGTTTTTTTCTGTCATTCTTACACCTACCTCAAAACTCATTTTCTGAGAATGTAATTTGCTTGAAGAACATAACTTTGCTGTGTTTTGGATATACGTTACGACCGTTAGGACGACCCATACAAATTTTTTATAAAATATGTAAAATTTTTAACATGCAAAAAATACCCAACTATGATTTGATACTCATGTTTGTAAGTTTACTTTTTATTATTATTTACACATTTATTATAAATTTAACAAATTATAAAAAATTGGAAATATTTTAAATGATGGATCCAATGTGTCTTAAATGTTTATGAAAAAATGAGATATTTGTGCAACTTAGTATACAGAGGTTTTTAAGGTAGCTCATTTCGAAAATAACACTTACAATTCCAAATTCAAAATAGCGGATGCAATATGGCCGACATTTTTTTTAAAATATAATATTTTTGAAAAACCTAGTATAGAGCAGGGGTTGGGAGCCGCTCCGTTATAAGCTCCGCTCCACCGGCTTGTAAGCTCCGGAGTTTGATAGACGTAAAAAATCCGGGGCTAGAGCGGATCGTATAAGACCTTATACGTTCCGTACCAGCTGCGAAGCGGAGCTCATAACGGAGCGGCTCCTAACCCCTGGCTAATACATTACACACAAAAAAATTTATTGCCAAATTTTTTCCCTAGATATGAGTGAGTGTGCTAGCTTAAAAATTAGGTTAGCATACACCAACTCCAAATCACAGAAAGTATTACTTTTCGATTAGGAATAATTTAGTGCTAATTTATTGCACCCAAGAAACCAACGTCACATCAAATTTTCCCAAAATTATCGTTACCCACCCTGCGTGTGCTAAGTTAATCATTAGGTCAGCACACTCTCTGCGATTTCAAAAATCAAACTAGTGTACTAAATTAGTACTAATTAAGTGCTAATATATTACACAAAAGGAAAATTTAATCCCAAATTTTTTCGCCAGATATGCACGTGTGTGCTGGCTTAAAAATTAGGTTAGCACACACCAGACTTCCAAATCACAAAAAGTATTACTTTTTGGTAAGGAATAATTTAGTGCTAATTTAGTGCACCAAAGAAACCAACGTCACATCAAATTTTCCCAAAATTATCGTTACCCACCCTGCGTGTGCTAAGTTAATTATTAGGCCAGTACACTCTCTGCGATTTCCAAAATCAAACTAGTGTACTCAATTAGTACTTATTTAGTGCTAATACCAGGGGTTAGGAGCCGCTTCCTTATGAGCTCCGCTCCACCGGCTTATAAGCCCCGGAGTTTTTAACTGCTTAAAAAATTCGGGGCTGGAGCGGAGTGCATAAGGCCTTATACTATCCGCTCCAGCCCCGGAGTTTTTATCAGCTTAAATAATCCGGGGCTGGAGTGGATCGTATAAGGCCTTATGGAGATCATAACGGAGCAACTCCTAACCCCTGGTATAGAGGGGTTTTCGAGGTCGCTGATTATGAAAATCACACTTAAAATTAAAAAATTCAAACTTCAGGTGGTCTAATTTGTCGATTTTTAAGTTTCCTGAACGGATCGATTGGATATTTTTTGATAGTCAAATACGTTTACAAATTAAATTACTTTTACCAAAGAATCATTTTCATACAACAAGAAACTTATGCGCGGTAATGTGAATATCGGGAAAAATCATTTTCAAGCAGAATTGGATTTTCTTCCAATTCAGGTGATAGGTTCGGAAAATTATGACCTTTATAGAATATCCCTACTCATTCAAGTTTTTATAAAACTCCTAAAAAAATTTCGGTATTTTTTTATAAAATTTCGTTTTTTTTATAACGTCACTTCATGAAAACTTCATAAAATCTTGAAAAAAAGACGGAGTCTTTATAAAGTCGATTTCAAAATCCATTTCATAAAATGCTATCGTTATATAAAGATTTTATAAAGTTTTAATGAAGCGGCTTTATAAAAACCTATATGAACTCTATAAAACGTTGTTCTTTTTACAAAGTGACTTTACACAAATTCCGCATGTTATAAAAAATACCGATATTTCGAAAGGAGTTTTCTAAAATCTTCAAAAAATCCCAAATTACTAGGGATGAAGTATAACATATCTTAAATTATATATTTTGATTAAAATATAACAAAAATGACAAATAATGAATATATATTTTATTATAATAATTATTTTACAGAGAATAATAAAAATTTATATACATGAATGAAAGCATAGTTGAGTATTTTATGCATGTTAAAAATTTTACATATTTTATAAAAAATTTGTATAGGTCGTCCTAGCGGTCATAACGTACATCCCAAACACAGCAAAGTTATGTTCTTCAAGCAAATTACATTCTCAGAAAATGAGATTTGAGGTAGATGTAAGAATGACAGAAAAAAACTTCTATTATATTACATAAAATTTTTCGTTAATAAAGTATACTTACAAATTCAAAAGATTGTAACTTAAATGAAATATAATAATCATTAAAAAAAATCATATTATCATTAAATTATTATTCAATTTTCATTGGATACTCCATATTCAAAATTCAAATATGCAAGAGCGCCCTTAGGCCCCTCGGTAACCACTTCAGTGGCCATGCCGCGAATGGAATTCACTCATAGTGCATGCGCCGAAGCTACTCGCAACCAAGTATTTATTGCACTTTTACAGGTTTATTTAACTTGACTGGAAACATTTAAAGCTTTTAAATACATTTCCATGTAACAAAAGTATCTTTTTTCAACCTGAAAACATGATTTCATGTAGCAAATCATAGAAGAAAGTAGTTTAAAATGCGATTTCCGAGCGTTCTTTTTGCGACTTTTGGGAACGCAAGGAAACGCAAAAGAACGTTCGTTCAGGACCGTCAGGGTAAGTACTTGTGAGGCCCAGGGCGGTCCTGACTCGTAAGTGTTCGGAAAAAAACGCCTTCAAAATACTTTTACCTATTATTAATATAGTTTCTTATATTTTGTGGTTATTTATTGATCGAAAATGTATTTTAAAAAAATAAAAAAAAAACTAATCAATTCATCGCCGTACCTGAATGACGCAGGGCGCAGGCGGTAATCTGTCGGTCCTGGTTAGCATTATGGTCAAATCATGTTGGCACATTCTCGTCAATGGAACGGGATAGGCAGAGCTCAGTCCATATGTGGCGTGGACTGACAAAACCTACCTAACAGCACATTCAAATATTTCGAGAAAAAGCCTCTGAAAGTAAAAAGGTCCAGTCGAGTGACGGAAGGCAGGTAGCAAAAGGAAGCTAGTCAAACTGCCCTCTCCACTTGCCTTTCTAGCGCGTGCTCTAGTCTTCCCCTCATTCCTTTATGTTTCGGAACGCAACGAAGGAAAAATAGGAAAGGTGCCAAATTATTCCACTGATTACGATGATTTAATTTTTTTCAAAGGATCCTCGTTGGAAAACCAAAAAAAAAACTTTTCCATTATGTGAATGATTACAGTTTGTCATTGTTTTTATTTATGTACAACATAATTTTTTTATATGTTATTAATAATTCAATAATTTAATTATTAAATAATAAATTCATTTATTTATTAATCTCTTCCATAGTACGTTTTTGGAGACAGTCAGTTGCATACAATTATTGAATACTTTTTAATACCAAACGATAAGTTTACTCTTACTCAGTGTCAGCTCTTTTACGTTTGAGACCGGTTTTCTTTGTTTTTTCGGGATCCGCTGGTTTCGGGGCGCAGTTATTTGCTTTTGACATATGATTTTTGGAGAAGCTTGTAAAAATTCAGCTTAATTAACAATAATTTTTTGAAGGTCACTTGGTTCGCTAATCCGCGAATTGTTTGCAAGTAATACCATCCTCTTTTATTTCAAAATGATGTAATTTTGTTATTCCAACCAAAGACTTACAATTTGATTTAAAGAACGTGTCCTATTCAAACCAAGTGACCTGAGATGAGTATACAACCTCGTTGAAAACTGACGATTTTCGAACACATTCAATCAAGTCTTGCATGTTATCTATGTTACTTTTTGCAAAGCGCAATTTAAAAAGACCAAACATATGGTCTGGAGCGAATTTCGTATGTCCAGTCAATAAAAAATTGTAAAAAATTGCTGAATTTTTTTTTTCGCTACACGTCACTGCAAATAAGCGAGGACACTATTGTTTTTGTTTTGACCAACACAGTTGTCCGCAAATAACACGAGAACGTCACGAGTTGCCATATTTTCTAAATAATAATGTAGCAAACTAATCACGAAATTAGGTCCTTTTCCTACATTGTCTGCCTTGTCAATAAAGAAGTTCGTTTGCTTATGAGTTTGTTCATCGTTGATGCCAAAAACAAAATATTTTCTTCTTAAAGTAAGCACTGCCGACTTGTTGTGGGCTGGATGGATATTGTACGTTTTGAGCAAAATCAAAAGACAGAACCAGACAGGAATCATCTAAACAGTAAACACGGAAAAACTATAGTCAAACATAGTTTTACATCTTGGAGTGTTAAAAAGTTGTTTTTTTAATTTTCAATGAATTCGCGATCGCGCTTGTAAAATGACGAATTATTTGGATATTTTGCAAATAAAAATTTTGTTGACGTATATCTTATGCAATTAAAAAAATTTTTATTTTTCGAATCAAACAACAATAACTTTAACTCACCTTTGGTTTTGCTCCAAACTTAATAATATTCCCTCTGTCCTTGGGCACGCTTGATATCCTCTGTTATATTCTAGAATTTTCTGTCGCGAAATTTTCCATCAATTTTCAGTAAAAGGAAAATTTCGACGAACTTTTTATTATCTTTAAGTCATTATTGAAACTTACTATCATCCATCCTGTTTTGCAAGAAGTCGAAGCTTTATCACACGTATTTTTGCAGGTCATTATTGAACTTATCCTGTTTTGCAAGAAGTCGAAGCTTTATCACACGTATTTTTGCAAGTCATTATTGAACTTATCCTGTTTTGCAAAAAGTCGAGGCTTTATCACATATATTTTTGCAAGTCATGATTAAATACTGAAATTCTAGCGTTATCACATCCTGTCTAAATATCTTTTTCGTTTCTGTTTCGAGTCACGTATTTGGTAATTCCTCAGCGATTCAAGATAATCCTCGATAATTCTAGAATGTTCAATGCGCATAGTATATAAGACTCGGTGATTTCGCCAGCACGGAGACAGTCGAATTTTGAAATCGAATTGAAGGAGTTGTAGTTGAACTTCTCAAGACAGTCGGGCATTTTCATTTCCGCGCTTCGATTCTATACCTTGTTCGCGCGGTTTGAAAAACAATTTCTGTATGTTGAACTTTACGCCTATATTGTGAACTGGAAATAAACCATTCTGTGAACATGTTCGTGATCCGCGTTTGACTATCCTACAATTTGTGACAATTGCAGTTGAACTTAGTGAGATTTCTGCGTGAACGGACGAAATACAACATTCACTGGTGTCAGAAGTGGGATATTCTCCTGATAATTGCCAATGAATTGCCTGTAGAATCCTTGTGGATTCTGTAATTCATTCTCCTTTGTGCTCCTTGGTGCCGTGACAATTGCAGCATTCCTCCTGCATCCGGAAACCAGAAAGGAAAGGCAACAATTGCGAAGTTGAAATTCGTCATTTCCACAGACCCAGCTGCATTCAAAACCAACGCAGATCCACCCGCAATCAAAATCAACACAGATCCACCTGCATTCAAAACCAACGCAGATCCACCCGCAATCAAAATCAACACAGATCCACCTGCATTCAGAATCAACACAGATCCACCTGCATACGAAATCAACGCAGATCCAACTGCATTCAGAATCAACGCAGAGTCACCTACATCCAAGGTTCATACAGATCCAAATCACCCGGACATCAATTCGACAATTCTACGCAACGGTAAGCACAAAATTATTTACTCGTTTCAGTGCTTTTCGGGACTCATAAATCAAATCTTTAAAGAGTGATCTACACTGTTTCCCAAAATCCAAATTTTCCACGAAATCACTTGGCAAAATGTCACAAAACTAAATAAATTCGACTGACTCCCGAAATAATGAAAATTCATCCATTTCGCAAACCCGGATCAACAATGAAAATCCAGAAAGACCCCAATTTTCTATCGATTTTCTTATTAAACTAATAAATGAAAAATTTGATGGCGACCGTTTTAAGGTCAAAAGTTTTATTAAACAAATCGATGCTGTTTTCGAGTTGGCACATCCTTCCCAAGAACAAGCCTTGCTGTTATTTGTCAAGACCCAAATTACAGGAAGGGCAAGAGAGCAAATTGATACGCATTCAGGCCTTACGACCTGGTTAGAGATTTCAGATCTTTTGATAAAACTATATTCTGACAGGAAAAATTTCGACCAGTTATTAGAAGATTTGCATTCAACTTGTCAAAACCACACTGAGAATATTTCCTCCTATTTTCAAAGACTTGAAAATCTTTCCTCAAGAATTCTCGCGACTGTCAATTGCTCTGATATCGATGACGTTGAGATTCCTGGTCGAATTGCCATGGTGAAACAAATGACATTAAAATTAAATTTACCATACTGTGCCCCAGATTTCTCAAATGCTACGATATAAAGATTTTTCAAGTATAAATGAGGCTTTCACTGCCGCATCTATCGAGGAAAAAGCATTGAAAACACGATTTCCATTCAATTCTAAACCAATTCGAAGTGCGTCATTTCAAAAGAAGACATGCGAAATTTTCCGTCGGACAAATCATTCCGGCAATGAATGCTTCTTCCGAGATAAGAACAACGCCACGAAACTCAATACTCGACAGGTGTTCTTTAACAGCAATTCACATTTGGTTCAAAATAAGAATCAACATTCGGGATTCAATGTGAATCCAAACGCACGTCCGAATTCACAACCAAAACAGTGTCGCTATTGCAAGAACCTCGGGCACACGATCGAAGAATGTCGGAAAAGACAATATAACAATTCGAGACGAAACGACTCTACCAAATCAAATAAAAATTCTGTTCATTTTGTTCGTGATTCTGAACCCGAATGAGCAAATTTTTTCCAACCGGGTCCCGAAATGGAACCTCCCGATTTCGAATAATAGAACGTACTACTTCGAACTCAATTCAAAACTCAAGACCTTCTATTTTAAAGTTGATCTCAAAATCAACCCAAAATCAAAGATTTCCTGCTTCAAATTCGACTCAATCTTCTAGACCTACAAATTCGGAAATGATTTTAAAATCAATCCAAAATGAAAACTCTACTATTTCCAAATCAATGAAAAATTCAAAATCTGCCATTCCAAAATTGATTTCAAAGTCAATTCGAAATGTAAAATCTACCATATCAAAATCAATGAAAAATTCAAACTCTGCTATTTCCAATTCAACAAAAATTTCAAAATCTGCCATTCCGAAATTGACTCCAAAATCAATTCAAAATTCAAACTCTGCTATTTTCAATTCAACGAAAATTACAAAATCTACTATTTCAGCTCAAAAATATACTATTTCAAACCCAATGAAGAAATCAAAATCTGCCATTCCAAAACTGATTTCAAAACCTACAATTTCAAAACCAATTTTGCCACAAAAATCCATTACTTCAAGACCAGATTCGAAAATCCATCCAATCCCAGAGTCAATACTCACAACTCCTGAATCAAATCCAACACACATTTTTCAGGATTTTTCACGTTCAGGAATCTTTATCAATGGTCATGATCTAACGTTTGTCATGTTTGAATCCGAAAGTTCAAACTCTTCAGAAGAAACACTAAAATTCTTAATCGATACAGGAGCCACAACATCTCTTGTAAAAAGTTCGAGCCTTCACTCTTACGAAATCATGAATAATAAAACTACTTTATTAAATGGCATTGTTCCTAATATGCCGCTGCAAACGATTGGAGGAACAGATTTGGTTCTAGGCTTACATGGTTATGAGATTACAGCAAGTTTTCAAGTAATCGATAAAACTACCAACATACCATTCGATGGCCTTATTGGGTATGATATCTTTAATTCACAAAAAGCTAGAATCGATTTCAGTAAAAATGCATTAAAACTTGATTCCATTCCTTTCGAGATACCTATTCAAAGAAATACTGATCAGAGTTCAAGCTCTTACATTACAGTGAGTGAACGTTCTGAAACAGTTATTTCTGTAAATGTCAAAAATCCATCAAGGTTTGACCAAGGGGTTATCATTGCTCAAGAAATCAACAACGATCGATCGCTTCTTGTTCCAAATTCCATTGTAAAAATATCTCCTGATAATAAAGCCTTGATTACAATACTAAATCGATCTGATGAACAAAAAACGTTTCAAAAACCATGTGTGGGAATAGAAGAAATTCCTGAACAATCTGTTGCACTGCATATTAACAAAAATAGAAATTTCAATAATAGGAATGAAAGAATCAATGAATTAATGAAAAACCTTCGACTCGATCACATCCATTCAAAGGAACATCGTGATATTATACTAGACTTGTGTGAAAAGTATCATGACATATTCAAATTGCCAAATGACAATCTGACTGTTTCCACTGCCGGAGAGGCAACAATCGAATTAAAAAATGAGACTCCGATTCATGCTAAGTCATACCGATATCCGCAAGTTCACAAGACCGAGGTAAAAAGACAAATTGATGGAATGTTGAAACAAGGGATTATAACACCTTCTACAAGTCCATGGTCGAGCCCACTATGGGTCGTCCCTAAAAAGCTCGATGCATCTGGGGAACAAAAATGGAGAATTGTAATCGATTATCGGCGACTAAACGAGCAAACAGTGGGTGACGCATACCCTTTGCCCAACATCGAAGAAATCATAGATCAATTGGGCAATGCGGAGTATTTCACCTTACTTGATCTCGATAGTGGCTTCCATCAGATTCCAATGTCCCGTAAAGATGCACAAAAAACAGCTTTCACGACTCCGGATGGTCACTACCAATTTGAGCGCATGCCTTTTGGACTGAAAAATGCTCCTTCCATTTTTCAAAGGGTCATGAACAATGTTCTAAGCGGGCTTACAAGCAAACAATGTTTTGTGTATCTTGATGATATTGTTGTGTACGGCTCAAACATATCCGATCACATCGCGAAATTGACCGAGGTTTTTGACAGATTGCGAGATCACAACCTCAAACTGCAAGTTCACAAATGTGAATTTTTGAAGGACTCCTGTCATTACCTGGGTCATGTGATATCGAAAGAAGGAATACGTCCGAATCCATCAAAAATTGAGTGTATAAAACAAATTCCAAGTCCGAAAAACCCTAAAGAAATAAAGATGTTTTTAGGTATGGTAGGATATTACAGGAAATTTCTTCAGAACTTTTCATCGATTGCAAAATCCTTGACCTTGCTTTTGAAAAAGGAAGCAAGATTTCAATGGGGAAATGATCAAGAAAAAGCGATTCAAACTTTGAAAGAAATAATAAGTAGGGAACCTTTGTTGCAATACCCAGATTTCAATTGTAGATTTTCCCTGACAACTGATGCCTCTAACGTGGGAATAAGCGGAGTATTGTCTCAAATTAAAAATGGGAAAGACTTGCCTATAGCTTATTATTCTCGAACTTTGCAAAAAGTAGAACAGAACTACTCCACTACAGAAAAAGAATTGCTCGCGATAATCCAATCTGTCAATCATTTTCGACCATATCTGTACGGCAGGGAATTCGATATCTATACCGACCATAGGCCCTTGCAATGGTTGTTTAATTGCAAGGATCCATCGTCAAGATTGGTTCGTTGGAGATTAAAATTGAGCGAGTATCAACATTCTATCAAATACAAGCCTGGTAGAATAAACTCCAATGCGGACGGATTGTCTCGACTTTTCCCTACAGAAGAAGATGCAAAATTAGGAAACATAAATTTTACACAAAACGCAGATTTACTATATCACGATTATGTAAAATATTATTATTCCAATCGAAGTAATATCATGTTCGAGAAAGAAAATATCAATATATCCCAGATTCAAGGTAACATCATCTTATTTTGGTCTCAAGATCTTGACAAAAGTAATCCTTATTCTGATTATATCCAGACACATTTTGATTCAGGAAAAATTTCTCCTCACGCAAAAGGTATTTGCAAGCTTATTAACAACAAACAACGTATTTTCCTGCTCTTTGTCAAAAATTTACATAATGAAAAAATAGAATATCGCGATTTATTCGAAACCTTGCTCGTTTTAAAGAAAATGATACGAAAAGAAGAATTTCAAATTTCAACACCAACAAAAAATTCAAATATCAAACCGAACCAGTTCAATTTCATGTTAAAGTTCATACTTCCAAATAATAAGATAAAAATTCTAGACGCACAAAAAATCATACCTAAGGATAGAAATGAGATTCAGAAGATTTTGGAAGAATGCCATTCTAGTAAATTTTCCGGCCACACTGGATTCAATAAAACATATTTGAAGATAAAAGATCAATATTCTTGGCCCACAATGAAAACCGACATTCGAAAGTTTATTAGAAATTGCCATTCTTGCCAAGTGAACAAAATCAACTTCAAACCCACAAAGCAACCAATGGAACTCACGACAACAGCCAAATATCCATTTGACAGGCTTGCAATTGACATAGTTGGTCCATTACCCATAACAGAACATGGGAATAGATTCGTGTTAACAGCTCAAGACGATCTTACTAAATATTCATTTGCTTATCCTTTACAAAATCATGAAGCTAAAACTGTTGCTGAGACTTTGGTCCACATTTTTACATCTTTTGGCATTGCGAAAACCTTCTTAACTGATCAAAGGACCGACTTTATGTCTAACCTTATTAAAGAACTCAGTAAAATTTTTCAAACAAAACACCTTTCCACTACTCCATATCACCCTCAAACCAATGGAGCATTGGAAAGATCCCACTTGACTTTGAAAGACTATCTAAAACATTACATAAGACCTGGGCAGGATGACTGGGACGAATTTTTTAAATTTGCTATGTTCACTTATAATAATTCGATTCATACTGCAACAAAAATTTCACCATACGAATTGTTATTTGGAAGGAAACCTTACTTACCTTCCTCAATAACACGAGAGCCAGATTTCCGCTACACCTATGATGATTACCTAGATTCGCTCAAGTTCAGACTCAATACATCATTTAAAATAGCTCGTGAAAACCTCATTAACTCAAAAAAGAAGAGTAAAGAATATTACGATAGAAAAATCAATCCTCATAATATTCGAGTCAATGACCTTGTCCTTTTAGAAAAATGTAATACTGATCTTGGAAAGTCAAAAAAATTATCACCCAAAAGAACGGGACCTTATAAAATTCTTCGAGTCTTTGACAATCACACTGTAGAGATTAAAGTAGGTAAACAAATCAAGAGATACCACACTAATTTGCTAAATCCGTATTTTTCAGAATAAAAAAAAAATGGCGACTCCAATCCTCCTAATTATTTTCCTCCCAATACTCGTCATTTCCGATCCCAAACTCTATACCAATGAGAAATTCGCAAAATCAAGTGGAATTTTCTACCGGAATCTGGGCATTGCAAGACTTGCATCTTCAAACTTGATGTTGATGACACATGTCAACATGACGCACTTTGATCAAGCTAAAATTCTCATAGAAACTCAAATGAAAAAAACACAACGTCTCTGCGAATTGATTAACGATAATGAAAGAAATAAACCAGGACGAAGCTTTCGTAACATTCCGTTTCATTGTGGTCAGACCTATAAATTACTACTAGAGGAATTCGATCGATTTCAATTCAATCTAAAAACCTTCAAGGAATTCGCCAGGAATGATGATCTTAAAATTCACAAGAACAGAACTAGTGACCTTATCAATGGCGTTTCATATTTTCTTAATTGGGCTTTTGGCGTACCAGATGCCGACGACGCAGAATATTATACTGATAGTATCTAAACACTTGTTCACTCTAATCAACAAACTCGAATTCTTCTAAAATCACAAATTCAAATTATTTCAAGCACAATAAAGAACTTAAACGATTCTTTTTCTTCTTTGAAATTCCAGGAAAAATTGATGAATAAAAATATCGAGAAAATTAATTCATTTATAACCATCACAGAGAATGCTGTCGCAAAATTAGAGGTTAAAGTTGTTATCAACGAACATTTTATCATGTTGAGATCCCTAATTAATAAGATATCCGTCCAATGTAACAATTATGTCAATGCTATTGATCTAGCCAGGAATAGAATGATTTCAAGTATTGTTATCACACCAGAAACCATGTTAAATGAATTGCAAAAATATCAGGGTGAATTTTCATTGTTGGTCGAACCGGAGAACGACAATATTAAATTGCTCTATGACATTGCTGATATTCACCTATTGTATTCAAAAAATCGCGTCATCTTTGCCATCAGATTTCCGTTGATCGAAAATACTAAATTTGATCTTTACCGTATGTTTCCTTTACCCATGCAACACGAAAAGGATTCAGACTTCTATTCCTATGTGAAACCCAAATCCGATTTCCTGATCGTATCCCAAGCAAAAACCCAATTCTCACTCTTGGAAGATTTGCCGAGTTGCGAAGAGTACGGGCGAGGACAATACTTTTGTCTCAAAATCAATACTCTGACATCGACCATCAAAGCCAATTGTGAATTCTCGATCATGCAAACAACGAGAATTCCTGATGACTGCGAAACAACAACAATAAAAGCCAGAATGGAATCCTGGACTAATGTTGATGGAAACCATTGGATCTACATACTCCAGAAACCAACTAGTCTTACTTGCATCTGCAATGTAAACGACGAGGAAAAAATATTTGATGTGCCACTGGTTGGATCCGGTATGATAAGTCTAAACGAACATTGTAAAGGTTATACAACCTTATTTCTATTAAGACCTTCGAGATTTGATGCTGTAAATATTTCGTACTATGTGCCCCAAATCAGTAATATTATCGACGATGACTGTTGTATCAAGTATGCGGAAAACGCGAAACAATTCGAATCACTCAAACCGTTACATCTTTCGAATTTGAACACGGCGGATTTGAAATACGCAGAAAAGAAATTGTCTGAGATCGATGAAGAAATAACGAATGACTTGAAAACTCCCTTTGTTGAAAGACATATCAGTTGGATCAGTATAACAATCGTTATTGTCGCCGCGGTTATCCTACTCTGCCTCCTTTATAAATGTGGTTGTCTGAAATTGTTTAACTGTATGACAAAAATTAGACGTAGTGGTAACGAGATGAGAATTGAACAAATGTAATTAAGAATTGCTGTTTTGAACCCAGACACCGTGATAGAGATTTTCAGAACGAAATGACTGTTATACATAAATACGATTCGATGATTCAAAGGGATAGAGCTAGGGACAATGATTGTATAAATGAAATTGGCGACGCGTATCCTCTTTCTGCCAAAATTGATGAAGGATCAATGAAGAGTTCCATAAGGAAATTTTCGAGACGAACACCCATTTAAATATCGAAGGAAAATTTTGTAAAAATTGAAACTAACGTTTCAATTTCCCTAAGGGGGGAGGAATGTTATATTCTGGAATTTTCTGTCGCGAAATTTTCCATCAATTATCAGTAAAAGGAAAATTTCGACGAACTTTTTATTATCTTTAAGTCATTATTGAAACTTACTATCATCCATCCTGTTTTGCAAGAAGTCGAAGCTTTATCACACATATTTTTGCAAGTCATTATTGAACTTATCCTGTTTTGCAAAAAGTCGAGGCTTTATCACATATATTTTTGCAAGTCATGATTAAATACTGAAATTCTAGCGTTATCACATCCTGTCTAAATATCTTTTTCGTTTCTGTTTCGAGTCACGTATTTGGTAATTCTTCAGCGATTCAAGATAATCCTCGATAATTCTAGAATGTTCAATGCGCATAGTATATAAGACTCGGTGATTTCGCCAGCACGGAGACAGTCGAATTTTGAAATCGAATTGAAGGAGTTGTAGTTGAACTTCTCAAGACAGTCGGGCATTTTCATTTCCGCGCTTCGATTCTATACCTTGTTCGCGCGGTTTGAAAAACAATTTCTGTATGTTGAACTTTACGCCTATATTGTGAACTGGAAATAAACCATTCTGTGAACATGTTCGTGATCCGCGTTTGACTATCCTACAATTTGTGACAATTGCAGTTGAACTCAGTGAGATTTCTGTGTGAACGGACGAAATACAACACCTCCGTAGCACGCTGCATTCTTTCCATTTGTTCATCAGTGTTGAGATTGGCAGCTCTACCGATGGAAAGAGAATTTTTACGGCAAGTGTCACACGAGTCACTAGCCGGCTTCATCACAGTAATGCACGAAACATACTTTTTCCACGTTCTCCTGAATGAGCGATTTCCGATCTTGAGTTTATCGTTGTCTTCGATTGCCTCGTTATAAACCTTGTAAACCGAGGTCATGGTGTCTGCGGATGGTAATTTAAGAAAACGAAAATCGGTGAAATTTGGCATCCTCCTAGGCGACGGAATAGCATGTCGTTTTGCGTAAACTTTGATGAAATTAATCACGTGTGTTGTTGTTTCTGTTATCACATTATCACGATTCGGCATTAACCGCGTCTTAGCGTGGATCCGCGGAACTAAACCTTCGTTTTCGAAATGTCGCATAATTGCCTTGTAGCGTGAAATGCCGATTGGATGAATGTATCGATACATTGCCGCGCAGATCGGCACTCTGCGAAATGTGTGTTGCACGTTCAAACGAACTTTATTTTCATCACTTTTATTGCACTTTCTCTGATGGTAGATTTCATTGTAACAATTTTTTAGGTTACTGTGCTCTTTGCCCATCTCAAAGTGGCTCAGTACAACCAGGTCTTGCTCGTTTTTGGTCATCTCCAAAAATGAATCTCGTACAGGGCGCACGATGTTGATTGGTAAATTGCGATTGCATTCTTTCATGCAACAAGGGTGAGAATTTTGGCCATGAAAAACTTCTGTCTCTTCTTTGTCCTTTTCGTCTTCGCGTGATGTTTCAAGAAAATTTTGAGCCGACGTCTCTTGAATTATTTCACACGAAGATTCGAACTCAGTGTCACTTGAGTCAATATCCGAACTAATCAAATTTTCACGTATCACATTATACTCTGTATCAAGCACTTCGAGTTCCGCGTTTAAATCCATCACTTTTAAAATAGTAAAAAGTTAAAAAAATAACACCGGATAATTCCTTACATCGTTCATCCGAGGTTGCTCGAGGGAAACTGAGAAAACCCACCAAAAGAAATCCTGACACGACAGATAAAAAAGTACCCAAACATTTTTAGTATGAAGATATCCATCTAGACCTGAATAACAGTGCATTTTTTCTCCGACTTTCCTACGCATTTTCTAGGGCTCTTCGCTAGACTAATAAATCATGGACAGTTTTTTTTCGGATTTCTTTTCGGTTGAAATAAACCACACTGGGGTGTCACGAAACAATTAGAGTCTAGTTGAATTTAAAATTTTCAAAGAAAGACCATCATCAATCACATTCGCTAGATAATGGGTGAATGGTAGGTATCATGTAGAGAGAAGGGTCCCGAAATTCGATCGTGAGCCGAAGCAAAGCCCGTGAGGGGAAGACACGTTTATCCATGAGTAGAGGGGGTGACCCAAACTGAAAGTCGCCAGAATTAATTTCTCGATCTATCGTGCAATTATGCGGTTTCTCTCAATGAGTTTTTATCGCACAAATTCGATAATAGGCTCATTCGAAAGGGCATGTTTTGAACTTTCAGGAGCGATAATAAACTCATTTTCGAAAAATGTGCTGTTAGGTAGGTTTTCTCAGTCCACACCACATGTATACTATAAGGTCTATGGTGAACATGTAACTGTGTGCGCCAACGGTACGCGCTTTCATCACGCACACGCAGAAACTTCTATTCACACAGGACACCCAGTCACTTGGTGGCGCCTCTGCTGAAGTGGGATACGTTGGGCTTATGAGATTGACCAGCTCCTGGTCTACAGCCACTGCTAACTTCATTACCCAGCATATTTGCTCAAAAATAGGGTGGTTCTACGGTTGTAGGACCAATTAACGTTACCAGGTAATTCTAACTCAAAGTTATATCCATTTTGTTTACCGGGTAGTGAAGAAATGTGTGACGTTAATATCGGGTACAAAATTTTCCTTGACTCTTTTACCTCCCAGACAGCAAAACATTTGAGTCCATTTCGGGACAATCCTATGCAGTCCATTTGAGAAGTATGCTTTTGCGTGCATAAATACATAATAATTGTATTCGGATCTCGAGAGCATTCAATGACTTGCCTGCATTTTCATGCATTCATACGCTATGAAGCGCAACTTCTCGGTTGTAATATACGCACGCTGACGACAAGCAGAAGAAAACGATGTTCCACATATCCACGCACGTCACTAACTTAAACCAATTCAAAAAAATGATTTTTGAGTTGACTCGAAAAAATCGGTAGCTATGACAATTGTTTTTTGTTGATCAATGATAGCATTGATATGTTTTTGTGATATTCTACATAATGTTTTATTTTTAAAATTACGTAAAAAAATATATATTGAATTATTGAGCCTACTCGATCGAAACCGGACTTTGCCAAAACATCCGATAGGGGCGCCAGTACCGTGTGTCCCGCGGTTCGACTGGACACCTGAGTTGAGTTAGTAGCACTGATCCTATGTTTTTCTCATGGAATCGGTACTAACATACGCTAACTAACATACTATACTAACTCAAGTGTCCAATTGAACCGCGGTACACGCGGTACTATGAAGCCTATAGATGGAGGCCCGACTTCTTATATCGGGATGTACAGCCCTGTATCGGGCCTAACAGCAGAGTATGTATGGCTGTGGCCGCTCGAATCCTCACTCTACAGCCTTTATTTATTTTTTTCTGTACTGCGTGAACACTACACTTCTCAGCGTTCGTAACTTTGTAGTACTTTGCCATAAGTCTGTCCTTTTTGTGTACTACAAGTTACGAACGCTGTCACTTCTTCGATTCTGAGCAACTTTTCCCGCTTGATTCCCAATTATTGCATGGCGGATTGAGTGACGCGCTATCAAACCCTTACATATTTTTCTTCCAATAGTCGGGCCCAGGGGTTTCCGACTCCGCTCGATTTTTTCACCCATTCCGCCAGTGCAGTAACCAGAAAGCGCTAGAGTCGCCCATTTGCCGACTATACGTGACTAATACGATTTTCCCCCACCTTCGTTGTACTAGCGTCGAGTGTACAGCCTTATGGGAGTCTGACCCCCTGGTCGGGCCTCCTTCTATAGGCTTCATACTCGCTACAGTGGAAGGCTGACTCTGACCCACGTTTCCTACACTCATCACTCGCGATGTGCACCAAAAAAAAAAAAAAAACTGGAAAGCTCGCTTTCTGCACCTGATTGGAGCATATATGTAATACTCCTATATGGCTAGCGTCCTATGTTCGCCTCAAGAAGGCTAGAAACTAAGGAGATATAACTCGCGGGTAAAACAAAAGAATTGAGAGGGCCGAAAGCCGTATCCTCGATACGAAGCAAAACGCTGTACTGCGCATGTGCCACTTGTCACGTGGTTTTGATCTCGATATTGGCGTTGACTGGGAATCTGGAATCGCGGCAAAGCAGTGAGACGCGCACGCGTGTCACCACTTAATTCCTGGAAATCGGGATACGACATCGGGACCGACCCCCTGCTGGGATTTATATCTCTTTAGTATCTAGCCTTCTTGGTTCGCTTGTAAGCGGGCGTGAAGCCAAAATTATGAGGCAGAATATAGTCTCATCTCTCTCACTCAAGAGACAATTCGGGGAAAAGGCAGTAGACACGTTCCGTGAGTGGGGAGGGCGGAGAAAGGACAAGTTGGACTCAGCTGCGCTCAGCTTGCTTACTCCCCTACCGCCCCTATCTTCCCGCCATTCCCCACTCTTGGAACTTGCCTTCCGCCTTTTCCCCGAACTGCCTCTTGAGTGAGAGAGATGAGACGATATTCTGTCTCATAATGTCGGCTTCACCCACCCTCCCACAACTAGCCATATAGGAGTATTACATATATGGATTGGAGAAGGGTCTCCGTTCTGAAAGTCGGCAATGCGTGCGCAATATGAAAAAGTCAAGCGTATGTACCTTTAATGTCAACATAACCTCTTTAATTGTGAAAGCCAATCAGATTTCGAATTTCTCGCCAACTTTCCGAGCGTGTTTTGGTGCAGAAAGCGAACGAAATCTGGTGCAAATTTCTGTGGTGCACATCGAGAGTGATGAGGGTAATTGTAAGACTGAATCATTTTTTTGGTGTTCGCGAAAAAAAAACTGTTTCTGTTTTCTTAGTGAACAAAGGAGCGGATTGCAAAATGCTAGGGTTCAAACGAAAGGGAATAATTTCTACTTTCAGGATGTTGAACGCCAATTGAGGGGGACGTCAACAATGAGGGCGCAGTAAATAATGATTCAAAATTGACGTTTAATGACTCATGAGTCGTTTATTTTATGAACAAAATATATTTACAACGTGATATAAATTAGATTGTAGTATTTTTCTATCACGTAATTTTCGCGCGTTGCTCGATTCCTTCCTCACCAACCTCTAGAACGTCTGGGAAGAAACCTCGCGTTCGGTATAAATACTCTGGGGATAATAAGTCCGGATCCGAGAAAGGCTACACGGGTTTGAAGAAAGGTCGGAAACGTCCGGAGCCGAGAGACGCTACACGGCTCGAGGAAACTGGGAGGGGTCCGGAGCCGAGAAAGGCTGCGACGGGTTGGGACAGGAATTCCAAAGCCGAGGAAGGCTTCAAGGGAAAAAAAGTCAGAGCTGAGGAGGCCCGCTGGCAGAGTTCGTTCCTTGTGTCGCATGCGGTCCCTGAAGTACCTTGCTGGTTACGATCAGCGCACCGATCAGGGCGTCTGATCATTTTTTCCCTCCCGGCCGCGCTTATCATCCGATAAGGTTAGGTTAGGTTAGATTAGGCGTGGAATTTTTCCGAATTCTCGAGAATGATAATGAGGTCTTTACATTCCCGTACCGAAAAGATATTAATGTTGACGTGTTTTCCGGCCTACGGCCAACGTACAATAAGGATTAACATCACATGAAACTGAATCTATTCCGTAAATATGAAATATTTCCCGAAATAAGAGTTTCGGTAAAGCAAAATCACTCCAACTCAGGAATGGAAACCCAGTCGGCCCTTTGGATACTTTTTTATTTAATTTTTTTTCCTTAGCCTTCTCGACCCTACCGGGTCTCTTGATTACATGTATCTTAATTTCTCTATGCACTCAATACTAAAACAAAAGGAAAGTTTTAAAGAAATGCATACTTCTTTATTCTCCAATCTCCAGCAGGCGATATTTCATCGAAAAATTTGTGTTGAAAAATTATCAACAAAATAACCAATTCCTATAAACCTTATGATACGTTTACAATTCCATCCGATCTGGTGTGGAACCACGAATTCACCTTACGCTCTTGGGCCATCGGGGACGACTGGTGGACTCAGGTGGACTGAGCGAATTCGGCACGTGCATCGTTGCCTTTTCTGAGGCCCCGAAGCGTACATCGACAAACATTCGAAAAATACTCTTTTTTCAACTTAAAAATAAAGTTTTTTCGATTTTACCACTTTCTAATGACTCTCATCGCAATACGTTGGTTCAAGTCCTACTCCAAGTACGAAATCTTTTTTTTTTTCAATAATTGTTCTAAAGATCTAATGTGATTATCTGTAACTGTAGATAATGAATAAACTTTTTTTTACTTAAAAGAAATTTTGAGTGGGAACCACGGGTCTCACAATGAGCTCATTTTGTGACCGCTGGTTCACTGGGATACCCTTTTTTTAAAATCCTGCCTTGAACTACAGTTGCCAAACGAACATACTCTCACTTCTAGCGCAGTAGTACTAGAGGTGGGGACCCCTTCCGCACTCCTATGAGTGGCGATCATAGACCTTATATTACATGGACTTAGCTTTGCCTATCCCGTTCCATTTACGAGAGTGTTCCAACGGGATTTGGCCATAATGCTAAACCAGGACTGGCAGGTTACCGCCAGCGCTCTGCGTCATTCAGGTACTGTGATAAATTGATTAATTTTTTTCTTTAGAAAATTATATTTTCGATCAATAAACTGCCACAAAACTTTAGTAACAATATTAATAATAGGCTACAATATTTTCAATGAGTTTTTTTCCGAACATTGACGTGTCAGGAACGCCTCGGGCCTTACAAGTACTTAGTCTTCCACTGTACCTGTGTTACAAAATGTTTCCCCTGGTTCTTTTTTATACTTCCACGAATACTCAAATAAATGACTTTTGATTTGACATTAATTTTGCTTTCACTTTACAAAATGGTTTTGTTCTATTTTCATAAGATAAATACAGCTTGTTACACGGAGGACACCATTTTTGTTTTAGCATAATGGCCAAATCATGTTGGAACACTCTCCGAGCCTCAAAACTTAGTCCATGTACTATAAGTCTATGGCTACGATTCTGAGTCTCGAACTGCTCGTTAATTTATAAAAAGTAACATTTTTTTTCAAGGAAGCAGAAAAATATCAAATTATTCATACTGTGAACATTTTTGTTTTATAGAGCATTTTAGGGAAATACAAAATTAACTCTATGATTTTATTTTTAGAGTTTTATTTGATCAAACAAGAAAAAATTGTTACAATTTGGATCTGTGACGTGTATTGTTTCTGTTAACTGCGATTGTTGATTTGCACCTGAGGTTTAAAAAAAAGTCTGAAAATAATGATCACATGATTTTGAAGGTTATTTTCAACTCTTTCATTAGTGCCCAATCCGAATTCGTCAGATCTTCTCTGAAATATGCTTTGACTGCATCTATACTCTGTCTAGTTATCTGCAATCAAAAAAAAATTTATTTTAGAAAAATAACTTACACTACTTGAATCTATGAAATCATTGTTTCTAATTTCAGAAAATTGCCCTCGCGTTTGCCTCACTGTCACTTTTATTGTATTATTTTATTCTCTTATTACATACAGGGTACCCAAGTAAAACGGAAAACCAAAATCCAGTCAGTAGACTATGAAATTTAATGACTGTTTTCCTTTTGCCATTTTGCGAAATTCACAAAATCGTACGAGATGTTGGACAACCAATGTGATCAATAGTAGCTAATCGGCGCGGTGGGCCTGGTTACATTAAATTTCACTAATATTACATTGCGTACCAGGGGACGAAACCGGATGCTGTTAAAATCAGCGCGAGTTTGCATCACCAGGTTCATCCCCTGGTACGTGCCGTATTTTTCTTGATAAGAGCATGGAATTTTGGCGGCATAATGAACATAAACATATTATGTCTAAAAATGAAATCTTTCACAAGGTGCACATACTTTTGATGGCTTTCATGCTTACTGATCACAAATCTCATTGTACCTTATTTGCACAAATAATTCTTCTAAGCTTTAACTTATACTTGCAGCAGATATAATAATATTTAGAAAATCAAAGTTTCAGGGAGACGTGTATGTTTTTTGTTTCCTTCAAATTGTTAGACAAAGATTTTGGTTATTATTGAAACACATATTCAATGGTTTGCAGTTAAACTCGCGAATAATGAATTGTACATTTTCTTAGAGAATATGGTAACAATATTTTAATATTTATATTACAATATAGCCTGCTGACCTGTAAAACATTAGAGTACATGAATCTTGCAAGAACTTTAATTTCGATCGAATGTGCAGTCATTTCAGTTTGAGAAAATCAGCTTTGCAAACTAGATGCCTGATTCGTTATTGGCAGACCAAAAAAACAGTGAAAAACATTTGCACGTTACAAACGATCGAATTTTTATGCATAATTTGTTTCAAAATCCTAAATTTTAGCCAGAATTGTAAACAACGAAAGAAACAACTGATACCCATTCATATCTTGCAAAAAATCTTTTTTCTTTGAGATTTCGTATGAACAAATCGTAAGATTAATAAATCTCGAAAATGTGACACGGTACTTAATTACACTTTCAAGTTACCACTTACGAGGGGGGACCCAAAAGTAACGGGAATTAGGCGGTGGGGGGACCGCGGAGGGGGGGATCGGGTTCTCCACTGGTTCTCTTCCGAGCTGCTACTCTCCCAAGTCAGTGTGCAAAGTTCATTTGCTGTGAGTGCATTCGTTCGTCCGTAAGAATTTTTCTATTGAAACGACTTTTTCCGTTTCGGCGAAAACGTGAAATGGCTGAGTGCGGAGAGCAACGCGCGGCTGTAAAATTTTGTTTTTTGTTAGGAAAAACACCCGCGGAAACCCTTGTGATGCTGAAAACAGCTTATGGGGATAATGCTTTGAGTAAAACGCGTGTGTACGACTGGTTTTCGCGTTTCAAGAATGGAGAGATGTCAATAGAAGACCAACCTCGTTCTGGGCGCCCCTCGACTTCAAGAACGGACGAAAGCATTGAAAAAATCAACACTCTTGTTCATGAAGACCGTCGCCGAACCATCGATCAACTTTGTGAGATGTCTGGATTGTCATGGAGTTCAATTCAGAGGATTTTAACTGAAGATTTGAGCATGAGGAGGATTGCAGCCAAATTTGTTCCTCGTCTTCTCTCCGACGATCAAAAGGAGCGTCGACTTCAGGCCTGTCTTGAGCTGCAAAATCAGTTGGATGAAGACCCAGATTTTTTTCTCAAGGTTATAACTGGCGATGAATCATCGTGCTATGGCTACGACCCCGAAACAAAGCAGCAATCAAGCCAATGGAAGACACCTCTCTCGCCTCGTCCAAAAAAGGCACGCCAAGTGAAGTCCAACATCAAGACATTGCTCATTTGTTTCTTCGATTGCAGAGGTATTGTGCACGCAGAATTTGTTCCTCCAGACCAAACGGTCAACCAACACTTCTACTTGGAGGTTTTGAAAAGGTTGAGGGAGAACATCCGGAAGAAAAGAGCGGATCTTTGGCGCACAGGAGATTGGTTCTTCCACCACGACAATGCACCTGCCCACACAGCGCTGTCCGTGAAGAAATTTTTGACCAAAAACGGCATGACACCGATTGTTCATCCCCCCTATTCACCGGACCTTGCCCCCTGTGACTTTTTTTTGTTCCCTAGACTCAAAAGGGACATGAAAGGAAAACGTTTTGGGACTGTAGAAGAGGTGAAACAAAAATCGCTGGAAGGTTTAAAAAACATTGAAAAAAATGAATTTCAGAACTGTTTTGAACACTGGAAAAAAAGATTGAACAAGTGTATTACAGTCAATGGGGGTTACTTTGAAGGTGATAAAAATTGTGTGTGAAAAAATTTGTCAATAAAAAAGTTGTAACACAATTCCCGTTACTTTTGGGTCCCCCCTCGTATGTATTCAAAATTGGTAATTCACCGATACTAATATTATTGTCTAGCTATAGCTTACATTGAGTCCTAAACTCATAGCCCTTACATGGTTTTCTCATCGTTACGTGAAGGACTACAGGTCCTGGCGAAGGCTTGAGGACGCAAGAGAAACGCAAAAAGCACGCAACTCCGTTCTACCTGCGTGCTAACTCCTCCTTTTTCCGTACTTTGATAAATTCTCCTTAATTTCACGTTGAACTGTCTTGTTTTTAATTATATGCAATAAATAAAGGCTATTTTTTTGTTGTTATATAGTTGATCATTCTATGTGTTTTAGCATTCGAGTATTCTATCATATATTATTGTTATCCAAAAAAACATTTTTTTCTAATAAAAAAATAAAGGAAACCTCCCCCCCCCCCACCGAACATCCCTAATGTACGAATGCTAGAATTAATAAAAACAGAATGTAATTTATCGTAGTTGCGAAAATACTTAATGAAAAAAATGACATACAAAAGTATTGAAATCAGTACTCGATTAATATATTACAGGAAAAGTATGTAATTGTTTAGTTATCTTCAAATGGCCATTAGTAGGTAGTAGGTTTAATTCAAATAATATTCTAATCCTGAAAAGACAAAGAAGCGGAAAATCAAATGAATCATAGCGAAAATAGGATCCTAATTTATTACGTTGCACGCCATTATGCTTAAGTGATGAACAAAAAAAATTTAAAAAACATCAGTTTTTTCAGTTTTACATGGAATGCAGGTACGGTAAACTTTCTGAAACTAATTTCTTGTGGATACTAATAGTCTTAGAAGTAAAAGTAGGATAAAATTAATTCGTGGGCCGCTGTTCGAAAATTAATATCTTTTTGGTTGATAATCATTTTTGTGATAACAAAAAACTTTTTTAAATTAACTGAGCTTTATTGCTAAGCTGAGATCATTAACCGGTATTACAATATCACATACTTTTAACGGACGAATAACTTAAAATTCAAATAGGAAGAGCAAAAGTTCGACTTAAGGCACTTTACCGGGAAAAATTATATCCTATAAAAAATTACTAATAGGTGTTTCGGTTAATAATGTCGATTATGCTAAGAGATGGCGTTACTCATACATCTTTTGCCATAGACTAGTGACATTTGCAGTGTTTTTGAGTGTGAACATTTGCCATTTAAAGCTAGTTTGTTTTGAATTGTCATTGTACAAAACAAGTAGTTTTCCATCGCTTCGAAAATGTCAAATTTCGTACCAGGAAAAGACGCTTTGCGGGAAAATTTAATAACCTTCTTCCATTTAAAAAAACGGCTGCTGAAAGTTATCAATTGTTAGTTGGAGTTTATGGCGAACATGCCCTAACCAAAAAAACTTGTGAACGATGGTTTCAACGCTTTAAAAGTAGTGATTTTGATATAAAACACAAGGAGCGCTCTGGTCAACCTAAAAAATTTGAAGATCCAGATTTTCTAGCATTATTAGATGAAGACTCAACTCAAACTTTAAAACAATTAGCGGAAGCATTGAATGTTGTCCAATCGACTATTTCTGAACGTCTACACGCATTGGGAAAGATCCAGAAGGAAGGAAAATGGGTGCCGTATGAATTAAAGGAAAGAGACATTGAAAGGCGAAAAACCACTTGTGAAATTTTGCTTGCTAGACAAAAAAGGAAAGGTTTTTTGCATCGAGTTGTGACAGGTGATGAAAAGTGGATTTATTTTGATAACCCAAAGCGCAGAAAATCATGGAAAGACCCAGGTCAACCTTCAACATCCTAACTAGTGCGCAACATACATGGAAAGAAGGCTTTGCTGTGTGTTTGGTGGGATAGTAGGGGAGCTGTGTATTATAAACTGTTGAAACCTGGTGAAACGATTATTGGCGAAAGATACCGAAAACAATTAATAAAATTGAACCAAGCATTGAAGGAAAAACGATCAGAATATGCCCAAAGACACGATAAAGTCATTTTTCAACATCACAATGCTCGGCGCCATGTTGCGAAATATGTTAAAAACTACCTGGAAAACATTAAATGGTCGTCCTACCCCACCCGCCATATTCACCGGACTTGGCCCCTGCGGACTACCACTTATTCCGATCAATGCAGCACGGACTTTCAGAACGAAAATTTCATTCTTACGATAAAAGTGAAAATTTGGCTTGATGAATGGTTGGCCTCAAAAAACGAACAGTTCTTTTGGCACGGAATCCATTTTTTGACAGAAAGATGGGAAAAGGTCATATCTAACGACAGACAATACTTTGATTACTAAGGTATTTAATTTTGATATAAAAATAAATGCTTCAATTTGCCGGAAAAAATCGACATTATTAACCGGAACACCTATTAAAATAATGGGAACAGCAGGAAAGTTGTGTAAATATGTTGGAAGTAACTGTTATATTTTTTTCCATTATTCAATCGGTTTAAGCAGAAATGAGCGTTAATAATACTTTTAGTAATTAATTACTTTTGGATTACAAAGTACTTGTAATCACCTAATCACGAATGCTTAATTACAAGTAATAAAATATTCATGATTGGATGATTACAAGAATGTATTAATCAGTAATCATGGATTGATTATTTTGCCCATCTCTGGGTTTAAGTTTGCAAAATACCGACATACAAACCGATTGTTGGTCCTTAATCAAAAACTGTTGCATTTTCAAGTAGTTTTATCACCGCCTAAAGGTTATAACTTTTTTATGTATTAAAATTAGCAAACAAATAAAGAAAACTTGAACGAAAAAAAAATAGATGCAATAGCAATTGTGGCATCACTTTGCATTTATTATTGTGATTTTTGCTATTCAAACTCCGTGTACACGATCGACACGGCACATGCGCAGCGACGCGTCTCGTTATCGCGTGGAGCCCTGCGAGGCTCTAGATCATCGCTTACTTATCAGTTCTCTGTTTACTTTAGTTCAATAAACATTTCCTTATTCCAACAGCTCGTTCTCTCTTCACTCACGATCCTCAACATCTATTATTTTGCGTAGAAAATAGTAATTTTTATAAATGTTGACAGCAGCCCACGAATTAATTTTAACCTACTTTTACTTCCGAGACTATGAGTATTCACATAAAATTAATTTTAGGAAGTTTAGCGTATCTGCATTCCACGTTAAACTGTAAGAACTGATGTTTCGACGTAGAACTACGTCTTACCCCGCGATTTGCACATATATATGGGGGGAAGGTAGAATGTCACGAAAATATGTCTTGAAGGGGGTCTGAAGGGAGGAGTATGTCACGGAAAAGTTTCACGAAGGGGGGTAAAATGTCACGAAAGAGGGTCTGGAGGGGGGAGGGTAGTATGTCACGAAGGGATGTCTGGAGGAGGGTAGACTATCACAAAAATGTCACTAACGGGACTTTTTTTTTGCGTATTGAAAGAAGTAAGCAATTATTTGAAATTGTTCATTATTTAATTATCATATTAAATAAATTATATGAAATTATTGAATATTTGACATTGGCATGTAACAAAAAGACGTAGTTTTACGTAACGGCACATTTTTGTGGGCTGTCTTTCTATTTTTGAATATTTTTTTGTACATCACTTAAGTATAATGGCGTGTAACGTAATTTATCGGGATCCTGTTTTCGTTATGATTTACTTGATTTTCTGCTTCTTTATCTTTTCAGGATGAGAATATTATTTGAATTAAACATACTACCTACTAATGGCTATTTGAAGATTACTAATTCTGTGGCTTCCAGCCACAATGACGAAATTCACTAACAGCTGTTTTCGAGAAAACCAGCCTTAAAGTTTTCGAAGTGTTTTTCGAAATTTGCAAACTTTTGTGACTTTTTCTCTTACGAAATCATTGATTGCATTGCGTAAGAGAAAATATTTTAGTTGAGTGCGCGCAAATATGCCTAGAAAGTTTTTTTTATTGAAAATTGTTAAGACGTGTGTGCGCAGCAGTCAGCTGATGTTCAGCTGTGTTCAGCCATGTTCAGCATCAAAACAAAAACGGGAAAAATGCAGAAAAAGTGAGAAAAAGAATTGTGTTCATGACAGTTCGTGAAAATTGCAAAAAACAGGTTAATTGAATAAACAATCGTACCATGCAGTCGAATTATTTATTTATTTTGTCCGCGTTAAATTCTGTGGCTTCCCGCCATAACAGAGAAAGTCAGACATTTCATATCGTTCAAAATGTCATTAGAATATCATATAAAATGAGCCTTATGGCATAAGTGACTTTCTCTGTTATGGCGGCAAGCCATAGACATAATTATCAAACTGATTTAAACAATGACGGATGAACTGATTCCTTATGCCGGGAAAACGCTGAGTTATGTTGTTATGATGAGAAAAATGCAGTTTGTTGGTTATGAAATGTCGATATAACGAACCGAATGTTGGATATTAGAGTGTCAATTAACATTTTATGAAAAGATTAAGATTTACATATATCAAATTTCACATTAACTCAATTTCGAAAAAAAGTGAGTTTCATCATTATGGCGGGAAGCCACAGAATTACTAAACAATAAAATACTTTCTCTGCAATATATTAAATAAGCACTGATTTCAATATTTTTGTATCTCACCTTTTTTTATGAAGTTTTCTACCAACTATAATTACATTGTTTTTATTAATTATAGCATTTATACATTAGCGATGTTTGTTGAAGGGGGGAGGGGGGGGGGGGGTAAAACTACGCGGAAAATATTACAATTTCTTTTAGTAGTTTTTAGGCCGGAAACGATAAAAATTCTGACATTGTTAAAAACTAACATATCGCGAGTTTACTTCGAGCAAAATGTTAACAAACTCTCCCAGTTGCTGATATTCCGCACCCACGCGCGCCATGCCGAGCAATCACGAATTAGCCCAACAGCAAACAAAATATCAACCTAGCTCTGTTACACTTTCGATCGGATTTCACTCCTAATGCGCCATGAAAAGTTTCACTTCAAAAATTCTCAATTTCCAGGGATTTGAACCTATATCCTTTTAGCTTGGCAGTTCAAAAGCACAAGCATTATTCTACATATTAAATATTCTTCGAAAAATTTTCTCAATCAATTAAATGCAATAAATAGTATATTTCGTACAGAGTAGCAGAAACGAGCATTGTCACGGGTGCGGCGTTTCGCAAGCGAGCGTAGCGAGTGAGCAAATCGCACAAGTGTAATGCGATTGAATGCTCCGTGATACGAATATAAAGTGTATTTTTAATGCTCGCATGTTGAAATTTTTTTGGTGTTTCCTTGCTAAAATTTGAGAATATGAGTTTGAAGACGCGATGATATGGCTGTCTTACGTGACAGTAAAAAAATTATTGTACCACTTAAGATGGAGAAACATTGCAAGGATTCTCTATCTCTTTGTCATTCACAAACACGAAAGTCTCTTTTCACGTTTACCGCGAGCACCAACGTCGCGCGGCCGATAATTCATTTTTCACGACACAGCTCGTAAACACCAGAAAAATGATTTTTGACACACGAGCATGAAATAGTACATAAAGCTGCTAGTATCAGAATACCGACTTTCCATATCGAGGCCCTATGTTGCATTTGGAAACAGTCCTACCGGACTTTCAGTCCTTGGCAACTTTCGAATGCAACACAGGGCCTCAATAGGAAAAAAGTCTGATCCGTAGCGCATACGGTTCTTTTTTCAGAATTTTGAAGCCTTAGCAGTCCTACTACTACCTACATAGGCGGTGGTTAGGTGATAGTCAGGTGGTGTTTAAGTTGTAACTAGATGGTAAATTTTTTCTCACCTAAAAATCGATGTTTATGTTTCCGAACTATTAGAAATGATTGCATTTAGTTATTTTTCAGTTAATTTGAGACGAATCACTGTAAAACAATCAGAAATACGGCAACATTCGAAACATTTTTGTATGACATTTGTACACAATGCAGTATGGCATAATAAGTGATCATCAAAATCTACTCTACCTACAGTGGAATTAAAAAACATGTTGACTGCCAATTATAATTCGAAATCGTATTTGATTGCATTGTGAACGATCTTCTCAACATATTTTTTAAAGAAAAATAGTGTTTAACTCGATGAGAAAAAGTTATTCTAGTATGAAATTAAACGAAAACATGCTGAATCAGTACGTCGCACTTTTTTACATCTGTTACATTGCAAAACACGCGTGACAAATCGTCAATTTAGCGTTTTTCAGTCCAATAAATATGGCGCGTTAAATATCGTTGACACGCATGTTTCACTATGTTTTTTTACTATTGTACAGTGATACAATGACATTTATGATTCATCAAAATGAATAACAAAGTATTCGTATGTCAATTCCACATCATCATTTATGTGGAATACATTATCGGCCATAAAAATTTCGAAACCGCGAGCTCGCAACTACATTTATTTTACGAGCCTAATATTACCTACTTTGTATCAATGCTCGAAACTAAGCCTAGCGTTTAGTTCATTTATACCGTTTTTGCATGTATCAACAAACTTTTCCGGATTTTCTTATTTTTTATGATAAAATATCAAACTGTAATTATTTTTCTACACATAGAACAATTAAAAGTATGATTTTCTAGTTCCAAATTACTTTTACTTTCTTTATCGATCAGTTTTAAATAAACAAACATCTCGAAACGCAACTAAACTTTACGGAAGCACTTAAGTATTACGAGCATTTTGAAGTAAAAATTAACTAAATCGGATGATAGCAAGTAGAGTAATAGCAAGTTGAACAAGATGAAAAATTCCACCCGTGGAGCGATCTGAATCTAATCCTTATGCTTTCATGCAGTTTCTCTAATCATTTTTCCTACTGCTGCGAAGGGTCACGCGTCTCGACCGGTTATTCGATCCGTTCACTGAATTTTGAAAATTTAAAAATCTACATCACATTAAAAATTTATCTGTGGAAATTGAAGGATTTTTAAAATTTCAGACAATGCTCATAAATTTCGAAGACTGTATTTATTATAATATTTCTTGAAATTATGAAAGATGTTTTTTTCCATTTATTGATAAACATCTAAAATGCCTAAAAATTGATTAAAAGTTCCAAAAAAAAAATGATAATAATAATAATAATTTAATAAATTTCTACGAAGTTTGGAGTTTTCTTAGTTATTATTTGAATTGTCGAAGATTTTAGAAATAAAAAACACGTTAAGGATTCTCCATAATTCAATGATTTTCGGAAAAATTCTGGAATTTTAGAACAGTTTTATAAATTTTTTAGATTGTGCGCATTACGATGTATACATATTTTTTTCGAAATAAAAATAAACGTAATAATGTTTTTCAATTTTGTAATGAAGATGTGAAAATGTCAAGTTTTTGACATTTTCACAATGACATGTATACATAAAATCTGGAAATTTTCGAATCGTTTTAAGAACGTTTGAAAATTTGAAACCTTAGAAAAAAATGAAGAACATTGAAAATATTGAAGATTATCAACAACTGTAAAAAATTCGAAAAATTTGTAAAATTACAGAAAATATTTACAGATTTTGTGAGTTGTGTTAACAATATTATTTTTCCGAATTAAGCATAGTAACTTTTCATTTCTTAATAAAAATATGAAAAAATGAAAAATTGTTAAATTGCAGAAACTTTTTGTGAGTTTGACAAATTTTTATCGAATTTAGAAAATTTAAAAACTTCAGAAAATTATCAATATTATGAAATATTCTATGATGAAATTCGGAAAAATTGAAGAGTATCTGGGAATTTTAAAAACTTGATAATTTCATTAATAAAAATAGCTTTGAATATATAATGAATATTATTATATATATAAATTTCATAAGGAAGTATAGCTTTATATTTTGTCAGTATATATTAATGCAGAAAATACGTTCTTCGATCAAATAATACTTAACTAACGGATCGACTTAGCATTGGATGTCTTTTTTTCATTTCATCAAAAATTTCAGGGGGGGGGGGTTAGACCTACTAAACACCCCTGGATCGCGATGAACAGCCAATCACGAGACTGCTTTAATATTTGATTCAAGAGCACCCTATTTTTCTTTGTATCATGCTTCCTGCTAAAAGCCACATCAAATAAAATGAACAAAAAAAAATTTTGTTCGTAATTTACAGAGGTGTTTTCTCAATCTTTTCAGAGTCGAAACTATAAAATCATTCAGAGTAAAATGTCATTTGAAGTATGAAGTTAGCAATGAATAAGGTAGTATCAATTTTCTTTTTTAAGTCTATTAGAGTAAATCGATGATAGCAGTGTGATGATAATTTATAAAATAAATTATTTCCCGTTCAGAATATAATCAGAAAGCTTTCAAAGCTTTTTAAACCTCAATGGATGAAAACATGTCGAGTTGGTTTGAACTGTGTTATTCTCTCTTAATTTCCTCTGGTTACAGTTTTAGTACTCAAGTGGCTATAAAACAAAACCTTCTACGGAAAGTAACAGAAAAAAACAAAAAAAAATTTTTTTAATCCCCCACTCCGTTCGCAAGTTACAAGGTTCCGAACGAACACCATTTCATTTTTATATGTAGAGGTGAACTTTTTTGTTGACAAACCTTCTACAGTCAATAACAGAAAAAACAAAAAAAAGTTTTTGGAAATCCCTTACTCCGTTCCTGAGTTATGAGGTTTCGAACGAACACTATTTCATTTTTATATGATATAATATATATAGATATATATTACCTGGCGCTTCTTTGAATTCTATGAACAAGAATAAAAATTTCGATTTTTTCCCTTTTTTCCATCGCCACTCAATGAATGTGTAAAAATAAACATTGTGTGGTTAGATATAGACTGCAGGGAAAGAGTGGCTATTGAAATCGCTCCTGATTGGAGATGTCGGAAAAGCGGCCATCTTGGACACAACACAGTACTACTCAACGTACTCGGCCGTCTGTGTGTGAGGATATATATTCGAGTTTATTAATAATAACTGCAATTGCACTTCACTTGATTATCAAATGAATTTCGATCAATTGTAGATACACTTTGACAACACGTATGAAAAAGTAAACAGAGTCAGCTGTTCTTACACAGACGGCCGAGTACGCTGAGTAGTACTGCGTTTGTGTCCAAGATGGCCGCTTTTCCGACATCTCCAATCAGGAGCGATTTCAATAGCCATTCTCTCCCTTGAGTCTCTCTAGTTAGATACACATTCTCGTACAGAAGTACAGAAATTTCATTTAATCTTACAAGGGAAATACATACATATATGAATTTTGAATTATTCCCGCCAAGTTCATACGCGTGGCATTGGCAAAGCAGACAACTCTACGGCTCTATCCGCTGATTGGCTGGCCAGATGACAGCAGTTCTCAACTTGAAAAAAATGTAGGTTGGACAACAAAAAATGCGATACTTTAACGCCTCTGTAGACCCCTCAATTAATGAATTTCACGTAAATGATGATGTGAAATTGACATACGAATACTTTCTTATTCATTTTTATGCCTCATAAATGTAATTGCATCACTGAACAATAGTAAAAAAACATCGTGAAACATGCGTGTCAACGATATTACTACGCGATATTTATTGAACTGAAAAACGCTAAGTTGACGATTTGTCATGCGTGTTTTACAATGTAACAGGTGTAAAAAAGTACGACGTACTGATTCAGCATGTTTTCGTTAAATTTTATACTAGAATAACTTTTTCTCACCGTGTTAAACAGTGCGACGCTAGTGAAGCGCTAGTGCGACTTCACTCTTGCGTTGCATTTCATTTACCAGGGAATTGGTAGCCAACGTGTTTCTAAATTTCACTTTTGGTAGGGTGGATTTCGATGATCACTAATTATGCCATACTGCATTATGTACAAATGTCATACGAAAATTTTTGTATGTTGCCTTATTTCTGATTGTTTTTCAGTAATTCGTCTCAAATCGACTACAAAATAATTAAATGCAATCATTTCTAGTGGTTTGAAATCATCAAAATTGATTTATAGGTGAGAAAAAACCTACTACGTACCACTCAAGCACCACCTAACTACTATCGATGTAGATGGTAGTTAAACTGCTAGGGAAAGAGTAATGCTTCTCCGGCCTAAGATAGGGGACTGAAGTGACCTTTTTTGAACGATGGATGTGGATCTTTTGTCATAGAAAGAATCACTTTAGTCCCTAATTTGAGGCTGCAGAAGCATTACTTCTTTTTAAAATCAAGCCTTATGCACTCCAGGTTAATTTTTTACTGTCTTAACTGAGCACAAGTTTTAGCGCCATCTCGTGGCATCACTTTTCTCTTTGTCACACTGCAAACTTCTTTATCTAATTTTTCCTACTTCAGCCAAGATTGCCTAAAATACATTTCCTATAGTGCGATGATGCTTGCTGATTGGTTTTTTCGGATGTTCATAAACATTTATGAATGTTAACTTCAGTGCTTTTAGCTCCGTACTTTTGTTCATTTACGTTTGTTTTGGTTTGTTTATTGTTTATTTTTAACAGCCGCAGACTGCTTATTGGCTTGGCTGGTAACAGCGAGAATTCAGTTGCTAAAATTGGAACACTGATGACATTCTAACATCATAACCCAAAATTAATTTTCATTGACAAACTCTCCATGAGGAGTGTACGAGGCTTGTTCAAAATTAAAAAAAAAATATATTATTATCATTAGTATATTAAAATTGATGAAAAAAAATTTTCTTACCGAACTCACGACGAAATCATTTTCATCGAAATGTCTGCCAAACATTTTAGGTGCTTCACCTTTCACAGGTTCAATTTTTATGCAAACTTCTTGCCCTTTCCTCGCCGTTTCGATTTCCTTATGGTTGCATTCGATGCTGGTAACTATTCCCAGCTGAACAAACTGAAACGTGGGAAACAAAATTCAATAAAAATGTATAATTTTTTTATTGTAAAATCGAAACTTCTAGTTCTAGAATAGTTTTAAATCACTAAAAGTTGTTAGTGCCTAGAGATATGAATAGGCTCTAATGTGCCATTTTAAGATAAACTTCTGTTACATTCACATACATTATTTGAGCAATTATTGGCATCTTTACTTGGAGTACTTACTTCTTTACTTGGAACACAAACTGGGGTTCCTTTCTTGAGAATTCCAGCCTCAATCATTACTCCCATAACAATTGGATCTCTCGAGTTGAAAATGTACTTGAAAAGAATTAAAAATTCGTGAGCGTACACAAGAATATGTAAATATAGTGTTGATATTTGCAAACAATTATACTAATAATAATAATATTATGAAAATATGCACTTTAAACGTTATAATACACAAACACAAAATATAATGCATGCTTCAAGACGCTGTCGAAAAATTAATTATTCTTTAATATTTGAAACGTGTTTTTCAATTTGTAAATTTTTTATATATATTCTTCTTTTTTCTAGGATTCAGGATTAGATTTTTCAGTTCTTACCGATTTTCACATGTGTTTGACTTTTTGGCATGTATTTATTTAATTTGAAACATGATAAGCTCGAAATTTGAAAACTTGAATATTCCTAGAGTGGAGTTAAACAAATTTTGTTCCTTCAGGTTTCTAAAATTTACAAATAGTCAGTAATTCAAGTTTAACAAAAATAAAGGAATTGAAAATCTACCTCCAATTTCAAATAACGAGCAATATTGAACTGAACAAGTTGAACTTTGAAAGTGGCGAAGCAAAGAACAATTTGTTGAAATTTACCTTCGGTAGAACCTTTAATTTGCAAGGAAAAACAGCGATGTGCTGGTATTCATTGCGTTTCTGTTGTTTGAGTTTCTCTTTAAACGCCATGAATTGATCAAACAGATGATAAATAATGTCGGCTTGGAAAATTGTAATCCCTATATTTTTTGCCAGTTCCTGTGCATCTTTCTCTATCTTAACATCAAAGGCTAAGATCACCGCAAATCTAAAAGAAACAAAACATTTCTATGATTTTTCATACGATAAGTATGAGACTGCAAAAATATTTACGTGATCTTAATACTAAAATTTAATGAAAATTCCAAATTATTAAATGCCTTGAGTTCTTCGAGTTTTCAGAAAACTTACACCGAATATTTTGAAACTTGTAAGAATCTTCAACAATTTTTAAGGATTCAGTTGGTAATTCACAAGGGCGTTATATAACAGATTAATAAAATACTTGATTTATGATGCTGTACACTTTTGTCTCATAAGTTAAGTTTACATAGTTATAGAGAATCCAGCAGCTTGGATGAAATTACGGCCGATTAATCCCAAATAAGCATTATTTTTACTTTAATTGGCTGAATTTTCTTCAAACTTACTGATACAATAATAAAAAGAGACATCAGATTTAATGATTTATAAGAAGTTAGAGATTTGCTATTTTTATCAACAATTTATCATCACATTCAAGATTACCAAATGTTTTACTCATTTTTGCTTATTAAAAAAACATCATCCGAATTCGAATTATTATTAATAATATGACTATTACTACTAGGATGGCTACGCACTTCGCACGCCAACCCCCATCTAGGTTTCATTCTCGTTTAAATTTTTTTCAGAATACATTTTAATGTACCTCAAGTTCAAAGTGTGCAGAATGAAAGAAAAGGAAAAATATAATGAATTTTAGATTTGTCATTTCGGATCTTTATGTACATGATTTTAAATGAATCAAAAAATTATTGTTATCGTACATTGTTTACCGCTGCGCATTATTGCTGTTCCGAGGGCAAGGACGATAATTTTTCGTCCGAGGCGCTAGCCGAGGACAGGAATTGGAGGACACAATTAATGTAATTTTCGTAATTTTTGTATGTTAATTGCTCAGATTAATATTTCAGTAAAAATGTATTTAGCATTGATCCTACTAGACTTATAATCAGCAACCATGGAAAAAATGTATGAACTACATATAAACTAGTTTCAAAGAACTGCGTTATGCCTTATGTATAACCTACCTGCAGTAAGAGTAAGTGAATTGAGCGAAAGTAATGCTCACGGGTACCTTAGTACATAGTACAAGTACTCAAGTACAGTTCGAGCAGGGGCGGATATAGAGCTATATTTAAGTGATGGGGGCGGTTGGGGTCGAATTGTAATAAGTTTGAACTCAATAGGCGAACAACACCATCAACAGGCAAGTCAATATATCTAATAACAAACTAAATGAAGTGCAAGCATTGTTCAAACTCGTTGAATTTTTCGTTCAAATGTTTTCAATTTCAACGAAATTTGAAATTTCGCAACCCTGAGGGGTGAGGGGGATGCCTCCACCTACCCTCAGTATCCAACCCTGAGTTCGAGTTCATATACTCGTGTACTTGGCTTCTGCCCGAGTACTCGAATTCATGTATATGTATATGTATATGTATTGAATACTCGGACTGTACTTGAGTACACAAACTCTGTACTCAAGTACTCGTGAGTAGTACTTTCGCCCATTTCTGAAATCAACAGAAACTTTTTGTACTTCAAAAAATTCAAGTAAGTAATTATCAATTAAATAAATTTTTAAGAACTACAAGGATTTACAATCACTTTTTAGAAACTGTAATGAATTCCAGGTGATATCGAGGAAGTTGAAAATTTGATTAAATAGCTCCAATTGTCACATTGGAATTCCAAATAAAAGTACTTACTGAGTGTCGTGTTCCAGCATAATCGAAGCCTTCATGACATCTTTTTTCACAACTGGGCCGATTCGAATCCCGGCATACTGAGAATAAGAAAGAAAAATGTTATGTGACTTTTTCAAAGATCACGTTCGAATTCGGTACGAAATTCATGATTTTTTAACATTTCGTTTTTCCATGCATTTCAAGATGGTAAAAATTAATTTAAATAGTTATTGTTTGAACCAGAATTCTTACTGGAATTTTATTGCTTTGAAGAAAATCTAGCAAAGCTTCAAGAGCTCCCAAAGTTGACGCTTGAACGAATACTCCTCTTTCAGCAAGTTTTATATTTCCAAGTGCATGCGATAAATCTTTTGCGATTTCTTCTTTCATTATGTCTACTTCATCCGGTTTTTGCGCTATCCGCAATTCAAGACCTGGAAAATAACAACAAGAATTAAATTTAAAAACATCAAGATATTTCCGTATTTTTATATATTCAGTCACAATCTCTTTTAAAGTTCAGAAGTTATGAAAAAAGTTACGTTAGTAAACCACCAATGATTTTGTTGGAATCAAAAAGCCTCACCTGCGATTGCTTTTTCTAAATCCTTAGCTGCAATTTTAATCCCTTGAGCAGCTTTTACTTCACGGTGCTCTTCATATGCATTCTAAAAAGAGATCAAAAATACATATATGATACCAACAGAAAGAATAAAAATAGTATTTTTCGTATCAAGGGGCATAAACGAGTGTTTTCACGAGTGCAAGATTTTGCGAACGAACGAAAGCAAGTGAGCAAATTGCACGAGTCCGCTGCAGCAGGGGCAAGCAAAGGAGGGTGAACTATGCGTTGTCGATTGTTTCTCGATGACGTCACTCGAGTTTGTGGACGAGGGGCTTGGAGAGGACTGAGAGGGCAGGGTAAATGACGGGCCAGCGCATGCGTAATTAGGGTCAGGTACGCCTGTGCATCATTTCAACGCTATCTCTGGATGGTTTTGTAGCCATCAAGGCTTACTCCTTCCACTTAAGTTGACTCTCCATATAATTTTAGTTCTTCACGATTCCCGATAAACGAGGAAACAAGATCTCAATATATAAGGATCAGTAAAGATCCTGATAAATAAGTGTTAAGTGTATATTTAAAGTAAATGTATGTGATGTATGCGTAATCCGCAAGTCCATAAAAAAAACATTGATTTGCAAACATACATATTTCAAAATTTTTCCGCGGAACATTTGCGTTTATCTAATTCGACGAGTTCAGGTCCAGAACGATTAAGTAAATTTAAAAAAAAAACAAAAATCCGCTGATTCTACCTCTTGATAATATTTGACCAAGTATTGTAGTTTAGCGGTATTGAGAGATTCAAGTTGGGAACGGAAAAATACGTGATTGTATCTGGTTTCATTCATGCAAAACAAGGTATCAAAGCTGACATAAGAACCAATGCTTTCACATTTTGACAGTGACGCGCTCTTAGAACTTGACTTATACGTATCGTGAACTAAAATGAAAGAGCGGTAGAAGGGCAGTGGACAGCAAGTGGAAGGGAGCTTGATGTCACCAGACGGAGGTATACTTGACCCAGTCTGATCAAGTCTCTCGCTCTCTCTTATTGCTCTCTTCAGCTTTCTTGGTTCTCCCCGGTTCTCCTACTCTCAACTAAACTCAATGGAGTAGTGAGGAGAAGCAGGGCGGGAAGGCAGGTAGCGGATAAAGGGAAAATGTGGCATTTGATGGCTTCAGCTTGGATTCCCTGATACAAAATAGCGGTTAGAAATGTTCTTTCAGTAAAAAGTGAATTTTAGTGACAGACAGTGAAATTAGGAATCAGTCCAAATATAACTGCTGGCTTTAATCGTAAAATTTCACGACTTTTCCCATAGCTGTTTCGGGATTTTTTCTCTCAATATAAAGTTGACTATATACAAGACATTGCATAACTTCCAAAAATTGGAACATTTTCTCTAAATAAAACAATAAATCTGAATATCTTGATATTTAGAAGTAGCTCATTGTCAGATGATGATGTCATTTTACCTTTTTCAGATAGTTGGACAGTTTTAAAATTTTCAAAAATTGATTTAGTGAAACTACATTCCAAAGAAATAAAGGTATGGAAAGTTTAACCTATTTTGGGATTCCTGTCAATTAAAAATATTTATCAACTGAAAAATTTCTTAATGCTGAAAAGATTGAAAAAAAAAAAGAATCAAGACATTCGACATCTTTAGGTAAAAAAAAAAGATAGCTTACCTTAACTCGCAGTTCTTTTAGAGGCTGTGGCATCAAAAGTGAGCGGATTTGCGTGACAATGGGACCATCGGTGCCAGCGATAATCATAGTATCTTGTTCCCGTAGCGTTCCATTGATTAGAATGCAATCTATCGTTGTGCCCAGACCAGGAAGCACTTTAACTTCAAGAACCGTCGCCTGGAGTTCCTCGCTGTACATGATTCGTTTGGCCAAAGGTCCTTGGCAAGCGTCGACAATCAACGCCAACAAATTGCCCATTCCTTCGCCTGATGAATTAAAATCAACATTTTTTTTTAGTACATTGCAAAAATTTATCATATTAATCAGGGTTCAACACATACAGATATTTTTGGATGATTTCAAAAGTATTTAGGGAACTTAAAGATGTCAGATAGTACTGGAAAGTTTCAAAAACCAAAGTTTTTGCACAGATAAAAGTGAAATTTTTATAAAGTCTCTCCAAAAATTGTGATCCCCATAAAAAACTTGTATATTTTAAAAAACTTTAACGTCATATACCAATTTCTTTGAAATCAAGATTTTTTTGAGTAAAAAAGATAAACCATATTTATCATAAAAAATGTCTAGACATTCAATAGGCAACTTAACTCGAGATCAAGTTTGATTTTTTTTCTTTTTTTAAATAATATACACTTTTGGAACAACATTGAAAAAAGAATTTTTTGCCTCTCACACATTAAAAATGAGCGTATTTAAACTCGTTTCGACATACAAAAATGAAGTATTTCAGGCTAACACGCAGGTTGTCGACAAGTGACAGTCGGAAGCGAAAGAGGGGGTCCTTTTAACCCGCCGAGTTAAACCCGGCGGGCTAAATGGACCCCCCCTTATCCCTGCCGACTGTCACTTTCTCCAGCCTCCGTGTTAACCTTTAATACTTCATTTTCCATGTCGAAACAGTTTTAATACGCTCATTTTTACTGTGTTCGAGGCAAAAAGTATCGTTTTTACCTTGGAGTAATAACACTCGTTCTAAATCGGCTGTTTTTGCCCCTAGCTACAAAATATACTATTTCAATTTGCGTGTGTTGAAATTGCTTAGTAAAGCTTAAAAGTTTAAAATTATCGGGCTCCTGCGTTGCTCCTGAGAATCGGCCTGTGATTGCGTGCGATTGACGTCACTATCCATATACGAGTGTACGCAAGTATAGAAATAGTTTGTTTTTCTGTGTATTTTATCATTTTCAAATTGATATAATCAGATTCTTTGAATCATCTTAATAAAATATGGCCGAACCGGGCTTCTTGAAAGCATATTCGTTGAATTTTCCCGCGATTGACGTTTTTATGGTAGCGGAATTCATCGTAAATGATGACCGATTTTATGCACCCGAAATATGGCTGGTAAAAGCATCTTTGTAAATTCTTTTTTTCCAACGAAAACATTGAAAATCGTAAACCATTATCTATATATAAAAAAAAACGTTGCATGACACATACATATTATTTAACTGTTCTTATGTGACTATTTACATATATCAAGCCGAGAAAAATATGGGCATGCAGCCGTCGAGTATTTTTATTTACAAACAAACCAATTTAAGTGTACCGTGTACCATTAAAGAGAAAATTTATCCAGAACATAGAGTCAGGAACAAAAAATACGTTGTCAATGTCATTGTTGACACTGACCGAAAAAATTGAAAATGCTACGCGCGAAGATTGCGCAGCATCTCAAGGAAAAAAATAACAATCTTTCCTTAATTATTCTAAGTGATTTAATGTATTAGAAAACAATTGTGGATATTGTATTATTTGGCATGAAAATAATTTGTAAAAAAAATCGTGCAATATGACTATTTTATACTTGTTTCTCTATGAAAATGAATATTTATGATCATAATGATTTTAAACTATTTGTTGATATTATTCAATAATAATTTATTGAATTTCATTGTATGATAATAATTAATTTGTACTGATTTTGTGTTATATTTAATTTATAGTATAGTTATATTCACATATTAATTTTTTTATACATCAACTATTATTTTTACAAACTATAGTGAATTTCTTCATCAGTTAATATTTAATTGAAATTGATGAAAAATCTATATATATTTATTTGTATCAATAATTGATAATAAATTGAAGAATAATGGAAAAAAATATAAATAAACAATATTTAAATAATTTTCTCTTATATTATTCTCATCTTGATTATAAAGTTTTTTTACTAATAAATATTTTTATTTGTTATTTTCTTTTATATTTGTTGTACATAGATATCAGTTACTCATACCCTTATTGGGTCTTCTAGGTCCAACCCCCCCATCGGACATTCTTTTTCACATACCGCATTCCATAAATAACCATGTCCCTGAAATTCTTCATCCCATGACCCAGTGGGGTGGTTGTCTTCCATGAAGAGCATTTATTATTTCTTATGGGATTAGCGAGGATATGTGACAAATGTGTGTGTGTGTGTGTGGGTAAATGTAATAAGAAATGGTTTCACGGCTTTACACGTGCCTTCCGAAGGACATCCTGAACTATTTGAAACCCGATTTGAGACACGCAACCACTTTCCTCTATTTCATCTGATTTATGTATACTCAAAAACACTTTTTCGGGATTTTTGCGTTCTGTATTTGTGCACAGAGGCATAAAACACCATCGTGAATATTTTTTTTTCGCGGAAAGTTCATTTTTTTGCTTTTTTTCTACTGTTTTTATGTCAACGCTGCGATTTCCCATTGTAAACAGTACATGGGGAAAAAAGAAATGCCGATCCAGCATGGAAAACTGCTATATCGGCCGGGAATTGTATGCGCGTTAACATGGGCAGCCAATTCTGATATTTCAGAGTTGCCACGGAATGAATGCAAAAGAGCGGCAGCATCGGTAACCCATGTAGCACGTGACCATTGTGCTTTAGCAGCGATGCCCATGTTGAGAGAACATTGATGTCGCGTTTCGTGAATGCCGCACACATATGCGTGTGAGTATGCGTGCGTATATATAAAAAATTATCTCATAAACTATATCTATTATAAACTATAAAATAATTAATAAAATTATTATCATATAAGTTTGACAAATTACCAGTAATAGCACTAGTAGGCACAAGTGAGACGTAACGCCTGGGGTCTGGATTTTCATAATATAAAGCCGCGTTCAAGCCCTGTTCCGTGAATTGAGATAACACATCTTTGGACCGATGTTCAAATTCTCGTTGGGTGTTGATTCCCTGGCTTTTAATGATATCATGTACATCCTTTCTGTTCACCGATTGCCAATCGTAAAGTCTGAAGTACATTGAAGAAAGTTGAGCACAAAGTTTATTGTCGTGTGTTTTTTCTATTAGAAACTTATAACGCTAAGTGGAAAATCTATATTCGAATGTAAAAATCCAAATTAAATTGTGTTTTTTTAAAAATGTCGAATTAAAAACTTACAATTATAATCAAACAAATAAATTATTAGATTATTAGAAGCTAACGACTTTCCTCAGGAAAATAAGTCAGAAACAATTTCATTCATTTTTGAGCATTCGACCTTAATTTAGTTATCTCGGTAACAATAATTTTAAAACATTACGAATTTTTTAAATGATATCTTTAATATGTGACGTGGACTACGAAATTAAAGTATTAAGCGATTACGATAGAATAATCTTTACTCTTTTGAATGAACATATGTACTCTCGAAATTATCAAAATGTTTTTTATGCTACAAATTACGCTTTACAGTTTAAAGAAATTGGGAGGCAACAGCGTAAGGAGCTGGCCCTTCTCTCTCTCTCTACTCACTAGAGATTAAAATCTGGAGCTCCTGAGTTGTGAGAGAAATACCCTGTCCCCAAAATAGAAGTTTCCTTCCCAATACTTAAAACAATGGTTTTAATTCAATTTCCATCGAACTCAATTTTCATGTGGAAACTTTCACATTCATGTGTCATCGAGTAATGAGAAAAAATCCTTGCACTAGCGTATATATATGTTCTAATTGTTTTACATAAAATGTGTATAAATGGTAGTTCCTAAGAAAGGCTAAATTTAAGCCGAAAGCTCGAAAACGAATGAAGTTGTTTCTGATTTGTTTTCCTAGAGAAAATTTTTGATCCTACTGATCGTATGATTTATATTATAGACAGTTTTGAAGAGCGTGATTTATTACAGTTAAAAAGGGTTCAACTTTTCCAGAATTTTAACGCAAGTGTTCACCTTTAAACAATTGGCAAAGAACTTTCAACATGAAGAAATTAGTTAGATAGCCTTAGAAATTTCACTTTTCTATATAGAAAGCACTACATTACTTTTAAAGAATACTTGTTTTATCAAAAGTTAGACATGTTATTTTAAATCAACCCTTTTTGTTCTATTTGTGAAAATGTTCACAAGGAATTTATTGATCTTACCGATCAATTTTATTCAATGCTACAACAAAAGGCGTTTTTTTTTCTTTCAGCATTTCTATGCAATCGATCGTTTGTTTTTCTAAACCGTGCATTATGTCGACAACCAGAATTGCTATGTCGCAAAGTGAGGATCCTCGGCTTCTTAAATTTTTGAAAGATTCATGTCCTGGCGTATCAATAATCAGCAATCCTGGTATTTTCATTTTTTTTTCATCGAACTGAAATCGAACAAATAATTTATTAACCAAAAATTTTCTATTTCAGATTGAATAACTTATTCGGGTCAAAATTCTCAACAGTGGTAACATATAGATTAGATAATTAATATCATCTGAGATAAAAAATTGAAAAAAATGTTTGATTTCTCATAACAAAACACATTTTGAAGATGTAATTAAAAACCGAAAAATTCTGAACTAAAGGTTCAAAAACTGAAATTTTTCAATTATATCAGTAAAAAATTAAGGAACTTAAGAATTCAGGCTCAATGATTACAACTGTTTCTTATTGAAATTTACCAAAGTGAAACTTGAAAAACTTTTCGGTAAGACTTTGAAAAATTGCAAAAATCCTGATTAAAATTTGCAAAAGACTGAATATTTTTATTTCTACATTATAAAATTTGGAAGTAGAAAACTCTGACGTAGAATTCAATTAGGAATGTAAAAACTCTGAGACTGGGTTTGAAAATTTAAAATAAGAAATAAAACAGAAAAAACTGTAATATTAGTGGTTAAATTTAAGCATTACCTTAAATTTCTACACAACCCTAAAAATGAAAACTTCGCTAGAATAAAGTTTGTCAAGTTGAAAACAAAAACTAAAAATTGAAAATTTAAGCCGAAAACAATATTTTAGGTGGTATGAATTGTGCAAAAATTTATGTGAAAAAACAAGGAAATTTATGTCAAAAAGGTCAAAAGGAAGTTCCTTTTTTTCATTCACCTCATTTCTATTTTAGGTAAGGTAAAAATATTTGACAAATTTTCCCAAGGGCATCTTATTGCTAAAAAATCTACGTGTCACAGAAAGTGAATAGGGATTGTACGTATATGATATCGTGCGACACAAAAAACGACTAGTATATGGTACACAACAAAAAAATTAATGGCGACGCACAATAACACTGTGCCACGAAAAAAAATTTTTTTTTCTAATATACCAGGTGTACTCCTAATTAATTTCCGGTTTTTTTGCAAATAAAACATATAATTCCAAAAAAACCGTAACCTTTATTTTATTCAAAGTATTTTCTATCGCTTTCTACACATTTTTCCCACCTTTCTGGTAAATTGTGGATACCACGCCAGTAAAAATCATTGCCTTTGGAGGTGAACCACTCGGTGAGCCATTTTCGTACATTTTCGTACGAGTCGAAGCGCTGCTCAGAAAGGGCATGGCCCAACGAGGCAAAGAGGTGGTAGTCGGATGGCGCCAGGTCTGGTGAGTAAGCCGCATGATCAAGCACTTCCCACTTGAGCCTTTCCAGGGTGTCACGAACGACTTTCGAGTTATGCGACGGCGCATTGTCGTGGAGCAAAATCACCTTCTTCTGTCGTTGTTGATATTCTGGTCGGTTTTCCACGATGGCTCGGCTCAAATCTTTCATTTGCTGTTTGTAGCGAACGGCATTCACAGTTTCACCAGGTTTCAGCAGTTCAAAGTATATAACACCGGACTGGTCCCACCACACACACAGCATGACCTTCCGACCGTAACGATTTGGCCGTGCCGTCGATGTCGATGCTTCACCTGGACTCACCCACGATTCGTTGCGCTTAGGGTTCTCCAGGAAAATCCACTTTTCATCACCAGTAACAATACGATGCAGGAAAGACTTTCTTTTGTATCGTTGAAGCAGCATTTCACAGGTCACTTTTCGATTCTCCATTTGTCTCTCGGTCAGTTCATGGGGCACCCACTTTCCACACTTCTGAATTTTTCCCATGGCTCGCAGACGTTTGGAAATTGCTTGCTGTTGAACTCCCAACGCATCTGCAAGCTGTCGTTGCGTTTGCGTGTTGTCTTCATCTAATAATGCTTTCAATTCGGCGTCATCGAACGATTTTCGCTTGCCGGAGCGTGCGGCGTCGTTCAGGTCGAAATCTCCATTTTTGAACTGTCGAAACCACGTTTCACATGTTCGAAGTGTTAATGCACGATCGCCACAAACTTCCACAAGCGCACAGTGGCTCTCGGACACTTTTTTCCCCTGATTGAACATGAAAAGCAATGCATGGCGCATATGCTCAAAATTCGACATTTTTGAAGCGCAATAAAAACTTACTGGAAGATTTTTTCGAGAAAATGTCAACGCAGTTCAAGCACTCGATATGACTGAACAAAATGACATATGGTATGTGTTACCAACAGCGGTACAAAACAGAACGCCATCCATTGAAAAAACCGGAAATTACTTAGGAGTACACCTGGTAGATCTAAATACATAAAATCGATTGCTAATAACCTCATAAACAAGTCTGCAAAAGCTTTTTACGAAGTTAGCTCAAGTTTGTGAGAAATTATTTCATTTAAAATTTCGAAAATATAACACTGTAACTCTTACTCTGGAGGTTAGTTGGGGGTCTCTCTCTCGCTCAATCGTTTTGAATGCCTGCCTAATTAAGACGATCAAGCGCGAGAGAGACCCCCAACTGCAGCCATTTTTTAGAGAAGAAACAGTCAAATAAAAAATGTTGAAAATTTTATGAACGATGGAAATTCATTTTTGGTACTTTGAAATTCACAGAATCAGACATTTCAAACTAAATAACTTAATAATTTATGTAAAAATTCGTAAAATTGAACGAAATTACAAGTTATCAATTTCGATTATTTACTCAGTATTAGGAAATCCATAAATGACCTGAAAATCACTGAAATTGAATGATTAAAATAACACAGTATCAATAAAAATTTACAAAAATAAAAATGAGCAACTGTAAGCACTAAAAGATAAATAACTTGGGAATTCAAAGATTTGAAAAAAATTAAATAATTGTGCTCCTGAAACAAAGTCATCAAAGATACAATTCTTCGAAACCTTGAAAATATATAATTTCCAGTATGTATTAATAATTTCCAATATGTACTAAGGAAACATGAAATAAATGTACTATAGAAAATAAACTGGGAAATCTAATGTTGAAATTCAATCAGGGCATTGAATCAGGTTCTAGCTTTTAAATTCCTGAATTCCTCAAAAATGTTAGAGAAAGCAACTTTTCTTCTGCAATTAAAACCTTTACATTACAGTATTCAAGCAAAAACATCTTAATTGAACACCACTTACGCCTTTGACATGTCGGGTCGAATCTATGATGGCGCTGATCGGAACATTGGTGGCCCCAATTTGCTGAGTGATTCCTCCAGCCTCTCCAACCTGCACATTGGTTCTTCTCAATTTGTCCAAAATTTTGGTTTTCCCAGTATCTACATGCCCTAACACACAAACTACTGCGGCTCGGAGATTGTTCACGGTCCTGTTTTTTTCCGCTTCGATTCGGCGATTTTCAATTCTCGCTCGAACTTTATCAATTTTTTTTTCAGCGTTTGTCATTCTATCATCAATGCTGCTGCCATCGCTTTCACTTTCACTATCTGAATCACTATTGCTCTCGGAATCAGATGATTCTTTTTTCTTGGATTCCCCTTCCACTGATTTGACATTATTCTCTGATTTGTCTAGAAGACAAAACAAAATATGTAAACCGGTAATAAACAAAATATCTATGTAAAAATACATTTCAATGAATATGCAATTATGGCAACTGGAATTTTAGTTTTGAAAATGTAGTCTACAGACATTTAAAACTACAGGATTTGAAAATTATATCTATAAAGTTTTATTATACATTTGAAACCTTTGGAATTTTAATTTAAAAATTCACAAGTTGAAATAATGGTTGAAATCTTCGAAATTTCAACAAATTACCTTCATCTTCTTCGCTTAATTCAGCATCCCAGGAATCCTTGATTTCATCTTCAACTTTTTCTGGTTTGCTTACGTCCACGATTTCTAGCTGGACCTGTTCTGTTTGTTCATCTTTCTTTTCGATCTTTTCTTCTGTACTTGCCTGTTTTTTTACTTTGTTAGGTTTAACTCTTGTTCCTACAAAAAAAAGGAAAAAAAAAAAAAAAAAAAAAAAAAACAATTTCCATCACTATCATTAAATAAATTCAACATTTTTTTGCAATATGTAATCAAAAACTTGCAAATTTCGATCCTTTTAAAAAAAAGGTGAAGGAATTAGAAAAAGATTATTTTATTATCGATGATTGATGATTGTTCAGCAACTATCGGATGCTGGGTAAAAATTTGTATAAAAAATCAATTGATAGTCGATTATTGTCATCTTCAAATATACTTGATTGTTGTTTATAAAAAATAAATATAATTATTTAAGTCATCACAATATAGCACGGTACTGTAAATTAATACTAATGTAAGAGTTTTGTTTGCGAACAATTGAATATTTTGGAATTTTCTTACTATTATTGATTAATCCAACTAATCGATAAAAACTGAAATATTCAGTATTTCAGATGAGTTTTTTTAAGAATAAATTTATTGGTAGTAGCTACAATTAAAATACATGAATCCTATATTTATATCAAAATACACAAGTAACTGCATTTTGAAAAAGCTAGCATTGCATTAACCCTTTGAAGCATACATTTTTCAGATAATTATTTTTTCATGAAAATAGTTGCGTTAAGGGTTTTCGGGGTCGCTGATCCCGAATTTGATATCAGATTGTCGAAATTCAAAATGGCGGATCTAATATAGCAGAAACAATATATATGTTATAACTATCAGTACCAAATTTTTTGTCGTTAAAGAAAGGAAAATTTTTCCAAGTTGATAACAATAATATCTACCGCTCTCAGCCGAACCCGGAGACACGAACGAGGACGTAGCGGCTATCGTCTCTATTTTTTGTTTTTTTTTTATTTTTCGAATTTTTTTTTATTTTACCTTTTTTTCCAAATTTTTGCATGATTAGTCAAGTTTCTGAATAATTTATAACTTTCTTTCAACAAACATGATCTTCCGTGAATCTTGACCGTATTTCACTTCATTAGTGTAGAGTTACTACTCTAAGTGTGGTAGCTCGCAAAGCAATTTCTCGTTTTTGACGAACATGATGGTACGTCGCAAACGTTACACATCCATTCACTTCTTTTTTCATTGGCTTTTGTGCTGCACAAAGCACATCGTCTAAAATGTCCACCATAGACCGGCATGTGAGACGATTGAGAACGTCTCTTTTCAAGAGGCACTTGAGGTTTGTGGTGACCGACTACTGTAGACTGGCATTTCCTTCCTTTTTTTTTGGGTATATTTTTTTTCCAACGATTTCATTTACTATGCGCAATCTGAAATTTTTTAGCGATAAAGAAGCAGTTCCATGGTCTCTGACTGAATATATGATGAAGGCATTAGTCAACGACAGATCGACAAAATGCCAAAATATCCTGAGCCACTATTTTTTTGATTTTTGATCAATCTTATATGTTGATAGCAAACGATCAGCATTGTCAACATAACCCATGTGCTTGTTATAGTCAGAACATACTACTGGACAGCTTACTTCTATTAGAGATCCATTTTTTTGTCTTCGATTCACGGAAGTGACATCGCGTGGATCGTGATAGTTAGATAGAAAATACACAGCTTTCTTGTCCATCCATTTGATCCAACGAATGCCAGTGTTTGAAGTTTTGAATTCGTGTTGTCCATGTTTCATTTTCTTGTCAAGTATTGAGCTTTTAGGTAATCTTGCACGGTTCGAACGCACTGCACCACATGCGAAAATCTGGTCTTTATTTAATGAAATCATGAGGTCAATGCCAGTAAAAAAGTTATCAAAATACACATGGTGATTTCCACCAACAAGCTCGCATGTAAGCTCCTTTACAACTCTTGCACCCAATTGTTTTTTAGAATTTTCTGTCTTGCCGGTGTAAACTTGAAATTCGCATACATAGCTTGACTCGTCTGCACGTACCCAACACTTATACCCTCGCTTGATTGGTTTTGCCGGCATGTACTGTTTTAAACTACTTCGACCCTTGAATTTGATCATGGACTCGTCTACAGACTGATATTTGCTTGGTTTCCAGCAGTTATTGAACGTTTCACCAAGTCTTGTTAATAGGGTTCGCAACTTATAGAGTTTATCATAATTTGGCTCACCTTTTTTTGGTTCTTTACTATTATCCGCAATGTGTAAATTATTCAAAATGAATCCAAAACGATTGACCGTCATCAGTGGACTTATAAATGAATCGTTTAGTTTCGGATCTGATGACCAGTAATCACGGTACGAAGGGGACTTTTTCACTCCCATCAAAATATTGATAGCTATAAAAGTAGTTAATTCATCTTTTGTAATGGATTCGCCACTTTTTTTTTGTTGAATATACAGATTAGTTTGTTGAACGATACAATCCAACAAGTCATCAGGGAAAAGACGGAAACAAATTTCAGATGGAGATGTAGCACTGTCGGGAATATTTGACCCATGATCTTTCGTAAATGGTATATCCCATTTTTTTTTACCTCAACTAGTCCACACTTCTTCTACTGAATGTTCTGCTTCATTTTCGTTTTCAGAAAAGTCATCATCAGAATCATTTTGTAGTACACTTGTGCCTTTGTTTGTAAAATTTTCATCATCCGATGAATCACAAAGTCCATCAGCAGATTCTGCATCACTTGGAAGTTCCGTAAGTTCTACTCTTTCCGGCATTTGAGAAAAAAAAAAAACAATATTTTGCGATATGGATTTGCCCAAAGATTACCAGTTTCTGATGTTCCACGTCTTGCGTCCGCGTTTGGTATCAGCATGAATGGAATGGAAGCTCCAACATAGAGGTATGCATTGGACGTATTTCAGGAAAACTCGATACTCAACAACTAAAGGTTTTCAAACTGGTTTTACGCTTCTGTCTGAAAATCTGACCATAAATCACATTGCTCGACCCATCAACGTGAAAGAATCGGTGAACACGGCTTATCGGATAAATAAGCCTAGACAAGCATTCCAGACAAAATCTTGAAGTCACGCTATCATTTTCGTATCTGCCTAATGATGCTTTTTAGACCGGATGATCATGTCAAAGCTTATTGACAATGCTGCGATGGGTGGGCCCTTTCTTTTTTTTTTCATTCGGACATAAAGCAGAAAATTTATGCTTAGACCTTTCGAAGATTGAGCAGAAAATACATAATATTATATAAATTATAATTATTATATAGAGAATTATATAACATAATATAAAATAAATAAAAAAAAAAATTCCAAAAATAAAAAAAAAATACAAAAAAAAAAAGGAGACGATAGCCGCTACGTCCTCGTTCGTGTCTCCGGGTTCGGCTGAGAGCGGTACTTATTGTTGTCATCAACTTGGAAAAATTTTTTTTTCTTGAACAACAAAAAATTTGGTACCAATACTTATAACATAGTTATTGTGTCCATCATATTGAATCCGTCATTTTGAATTTCGAAATTCTGGTATTAAAATCGTAATCAGTGACCCTGTAAACCCCTGTGTACCAATTTTCATACAGATATGAATAAGTTTAACTAATTCGGTCCGCCATATTGGATCCGTCATTTTGAGTTTTGAAAATCTATCACAAATTCTTAATCAGCGACATTGAAAACATGTAATAATAAATTTTCAAATTGATCCGTTGAAAACTTTTCAAGATAATGAATTTTCTTTGAAAAAAGTGACTTTTTTCACTATTTGTTCATTGATATTGACAAATTAATAAACAACATTAGATAACAAAGTCAAAATATTCAAGGCTCAACATGTAAATATAGTAAATTTAAATTTAAAATCATAAAAGTTGAGTCACAAGCACTTGAAAACTGAAAAAAATGGTAGTGTTCTAGGTGGGATATACGTCTTCCCACCGTGCTACAAAGGGTTAAGGATAATTTATTGTTTTTTTTTTATTTTGCAATGGAAAAACTTGATAGTAGAATGTGAATATTTAAGAAATTTCGATTTTTGATTGAACGATGGAAGAATTGAACAATTGTAAAAATAAATTTTCGAGTAAAAATCGCGACTCATTGTCAGGTTTTAAAATTAAAAAATTCACCTCACTGATATCGACTATGTTCAATCCATTGTTTTGAATTGTGGACCATATTAACTTTTCTTGAAAATTTTTTGCATTTCGATTGAATTTACTACAATATAAGTAAAAAAGGAAAAAATAAAAAAATTGGAATTTATTAAGGTAATGGATTTAATTAATCGAAATTAGAAATTTCGAGATGAGAAAAATGTTTGGTTTTGATATTTTAGATGAAAAACTTTTAAAATTAAAAATTTTTTTTGAACAAAAAACTAAACTGACTGCATTCTTATAAATTCGCGTTGATAGATAAATAAATCCCTAATTATTATTATTATTGAGTGTTTTTAAGAAATAAACTTTTGATTAAGATTTTTTGATTAAATTTATTACATAGTGAAAGAGTTAGAAAAAAATTGTAAAAAAAATAAATCAAAAGCATCTATAGTTACAGATTCAATTAATGAAATATAAAAATTTTAGATTAAGAATTATTTGTCGTCCTAATATTTTCGGTTTAGAATAGGGAACTTGACGAAAAAATTTTATCATACACATCTGTTAGACAACTGAAAAAAAATGGATACATATTTTTTCGTTTTTTTTATTAATTGAGAATTGCAGGAGATACCGAGGGTTTAAAATGTGGAGTGGGGGGTATGACGTCAAGATCCATATAAATTTCTATTGTTTTTATATGGACGGTGACGTCACATCATTTTTTTTTTAATCTCTGTATCTCTAGCAATTTTCAGCCTATCAATAAAAAAAAAATACGTGTAGGTTTTTTTTAAATCTCTAGTTTACATCTAAAATGGTTTCACAAAATTTTTCTAAGTCAAGTTCCCTATTGTCAGAAATTTTTTTGTTATTACAATAATTGTTAATTTTACATTATTAAATGAAATTCATATCACTTTTAAGCAGTTACAATTGGCAAAAATAGAACTACTTTATTATATAAATATTCATAATTGAATATTTACTGCAAAATATGTGAATCATTCGAAAAAAGCAAATGTTTGCTTTAATGATCGAAAAATCAAACAAAAAACATTCATCAATAAAGAATATGTGGGTTAGACATTTAATGCCATAGAAAAAACATTCTATTGATACTGAGGAAAATGATTCACTAAGAAAGAAAATTCAGATTGAGATATTATGAATTACTATGTATGCATGTATTATTAACTATTATAATGTCGATTTAAACAAAAATAAACGAAAAATATGAATACCATAAGTATTTTTAATTCCAAACGTTTATTTTTATTAATTGAATCCATAACAATAATTTTATTTGATTTATTACATTTTGGCCGTTTTTTTGACACTTATCTTGTTGGAAATGGATGAAAAAATAAGCGTAAGAACTTTATAAGAAATAAAATTCGAGTTATTGGAATTTCATATAATTAGTTGAAATTTTTTTGTTTTTTAATACAAATTCATCCACTTATTCATTTTTGTTAATCAGTAAGTTGAATTAAAAATTGCATTAAATGCAAAGGCAAGTAACACGCGCTTTCTTTAGTTCTATAAAAAAAAAAAAAAAAAAAAAAAACGAACTATCCAGGACAATGGTGATATAAATAAAAAAATTTGGAAATTCGAAGACTCTGAAACTTAGATTTGTTTGCACGTATTTTGAAAAGTCTTGGCATTCGAAAAAAACTTTTAGTTCAAAATTTACTGAACAATTATTGAAAATGCATACCAGGCCTCGGCTTATTGTCTCCTACATCAGGCAAATCCATTCCTCTTTCCTTTAAGGAATTAATTAAATCCTGAGCTCTGGCTCGAGCAAGTTTTTCCTTCGGCGTCAAAAGTTTTCCTTCGGCTTTCAACCTTTCTTTTCTTTGTTTTTCCTTCAATTTTTTCTTGTCCTTCCTCTCTTGCTCAATTCGAAGTTGCTCTAATCGAGCTTGCTCTTGCAGTTCTTCTTGTCGTATTCTTTCTGCCTCTTCACGTTCTTGTTGCTCTTTCTCTTCCTTCAGTTTTTTTAGAGCATCCTGCATGGCTGAAATCATTTTCTTCCCAGGTCCTTTTCCTGCCAAACCAACAAATAAAATTCATCAATATTTCAATAACACCCTTCAAAATGATTTTTTAGTTATCACAAAACCTTTTTTGTCTTCTTTTCCACCTTTTTTCTTTTTCTCTTTTGCTTCAGGCTCTTCAGTTTCCTCAACAACTGTGGGTTCGTCGACTATATTTTCAACTGGGATACTTTCTTTTTTGAAGGCTTCCTGAAAATTAGTATTCAAATTGTATTGCTATGTTGGAAATAAAATACAACAAAAAATTTAAAACACAATCACTATGACTGACCTTCTTCTGAGCCATCTTTTTCTGCTTTTCTCTTTCTTTTTTTTCTTTTTTCTTTTGTGCCGCAGTCTTGACTGTACTGGTTTCTTCATCATTTTTCAACTCATTTTTTTTCGATTCTTGTTCCTCTGCCTTTTCCGATTTCTCTTTTTTCTTTTTTTTCTTTTTTTCTTCGGTGACAAGTTCAGTTGGCACTTCCTCAACTTTTGATCCAGAATATTCTAACTTCAATTCAGCCAAAACTTTTTCCAAATCGTCATCATCGCTGTCTTTCTTTTTCCTTTCTTTCCCTACGAATTTTAGAATACAACATTTGATTGTCGATCATGCTTGAATATAGTTAATTTTATATTTGTTCAATAGTATTAAAGAAAAAAATTTTCACCCTTTTTTCCTTTTTTTCCTTGAGGTTCAGAATGTTTTTTGCCATTATCGATATTTTTTTCTGATTCAATCGATTCTGGCTCTTGATGATCATCATCTTCATCCTCATCTCCTTCGATGCTCAGGAGCGCAAAACCGCCTTTCATGGCTACAAAATATTAAATTTTCAAATAACAAAATTAATAAAAAATTGAGAAACAAGGAATAAACAACTAACTTTAAGTTCACGTGTAGAATGGCGAACGGCATTATATCATATGTAAATTGTTTTCAGAAAACTACTATTTTTAGTTTGTAATGTTCCAATGGTCGCACGCTACATTTCGCATTATATTTCATTAAATACAATAAAAAAATTGGTATGTATGCAGTCGCCAATTTTGTGAAAAATGAATGTAAAAATTTTTTAATCACAATATGCTGATAATCAAACCTTTAGACGAGATTTACAGGGTCTGTTCAATAAGTATCAGGGCTGGTTCCAAGTATCAAAATTTATTGCAGGTAATATGAAAATTACTTCTTGAAGAAATCAAGATTTTCCATTTAGAAAAAGTACAAAATAGTGGTTTTTCAACCGAAAAACTTTGATTTTTTTACAAACTCAGAGACACAGGAATGACTCATTTAGACGTTTTTTTAAAAATAATTTATGATAAAAAAACAATCTTCAGTAGGTCGATTTGGTGTTTTTGCAGATAGAGCGACATCTTGGAAATTAAAAAAATGTTTAAGTCTATTCTGCAAAATTAGCAACTCTGAAAATTTACCAATTTTTTCATTATTATTTAGCATTTAAGCATGTGTCATACCTTTAAAACCTTGTGCATGGACAACTCTCATTTTTTAAAAAACAAAAAATTTTTGATGCCATTTTTAGCGCCAATCGCAACGCTCAACATTAACTTAAAATTAATCATATATCAAACTTGAGAATTACAGTAAAACCTTGTTTATCGCAAGCCATACGCCTCGCATATTGAAATGGACACGGTGCCCCTTAACCTCCACCACCTAGCAGCTGCCTCGTGAGTTTTCGAGCCAATGCAATTGAGCACAGGTCCCATTGACCACACTGCATATACGCACATAGCAGCAAGCTGAGCGCAGCCCACAAAAGCGAATTACATACAATAGATTAGTAGAAATTAACAAGGGTAAGATCCCCTCTCGGCTTGTAATAAATGAGGAGCACGCGATTCGAGGGGCTTGTTGCAATAAACAAGGTTAAACTGTATTCAATTTATTCATTTTATACATCACTTTTACTTGCTTTATCTGAACGATTTGTGATAAAAAAATCGCAAGTGATTTCAATCTGTAACTCCAATTGAAAAAATTTTTCAATTTTTCAATTAAAATTGTATTAAAATTATACTATATTAAATATAGAACCTCCACGTTTTGCTTTTGGCTTAGCAATCACAACATCGTCGTCATCTGGAATGATTGCTTGTCCCTTTTTCTTGTTTTTGGGTTTGTCCTCATCTGAATCATCTTCGAAGTCATTTTTTCTATTTTTCTTTTTTTTGTCTTTTTTAGACGTTTTCGTTTTCTCCTTAACGTCCGTTTTCTCATCACTATTTCACAAAATGAAAATTTATGCAATAAATTTTTAAAGATAGATGTTACTATTGACTACACAGTGAACTTCATAAGGAACGATATAATAAGTATCTATCAATTGGAATAATGAAAAATGTTTTGAAATAAATAGTACATTGTTTACCGTGGCGCATTATTGCTGTTCAGAGGACAAGGAAAATATCGTTCTTGAACAAGGATGGCAAATGTGCTAAAGTTAACATAAGATTTTGTATGCGAACGGGTAAAAACGCGAGTTTAAGCGGAGCGAAAACGAGCGTTTTCTGCCTCGAGACATACAAATTAATTTTTTTCCTTGCATTATAAAACTATAATATACTGATTGTACTGAATTTCCTGCAAGAAAAATAAATTCCTTTTCGATTCACAAGTTGGAAAGACCTTGACCACTTTTTACAAAACGCAAAATCAAAAAGTTCATGTTAGTTCGAAATTTAAACGAAAAATGAGCTTCCTCATCAAGTAAGGAAAGGAACAACAGACTAGAATTTACTGCCAATTTTTTAATATTTTTTTGGTTGAAAAGTCCACTTTTCACTAAGGCTTGAAAAACCGATACAAAATAACGGTTCAGTTTCATTCTTCAAATTCAGTGACGTTTTGGTTTCGGTTATGGTTTCACACATATTATATGACAAAAATGAGGTACACGGAATTTTCAAGAAGAAAAATATGAATCCGGAGAAAGAGAAAAGCAAGGGAAACTTTTTCCTCTCTATCTTAGCGAGATTAGGTGACTCTACCAAAAGAGAAGTGGAAGAGCCTCAAGACTTAAAGAGTCTGAGGTTTGCTCGTTCCGCGGTACTAAGATAATCTGGAAGTGCAGTGTACTTTCCTTCACGAATCAAAAATCAGTTGAGGTTCAGGCGTACCAGTAATGCGTTCCTCAAGTTACAAACATTGGATTAAAGCTGAACCAAGTTGTCAGCAGACGCAGTTGCTACGTGAGTCGAACTTAAAGAACACATTCCAGAAAAAAAAAAAAAAAAAAAAAACCAACTGTAACCGGTTTGGACGTCTTATAAGGTTTTGTTTATTTTTTTTTTCATGGCCTGAATAACGGTTTCGGTTATAAAAGTTATAGTTTTAAAGGGTTACAGTTACAGTTTCGGTTTCAAGCCTTTCTTTTCACTAAACCCAAATTTTGAAAAAATATTGGAAAACGTCCTATCGATCTCTCGAAGACACAAATGAATATGGATTAAATAATCCTCAAATAATAATTTCAATCATTCGTATATATTTCGGCTATAATTAAGACCTCTTCAGGAATTGTACATTAGAATGATTAAAATTGAATTGGAATCATTCAAAATTGATAATTGGAAATAAAATTCATAATGAATTTAAAGCAATACAAAAATAAAACAAAGAATTGGCAAGAATTTTGTTTTCGGAGATTCTTACACATTCTTTTACACATCAAAAATCTAGACTGATTTTTGATGTGTAAAATAATCCGGATTTTTGTATAATGAATAAAATTGTTAGCAAATTTTATGCTACAGTATAATTTAAAAATTATTTCGGTATTATTAGCCTGGTTTAGAATTTGCCAGTGATTCTATAATTTTTGGAAAATGATAAATGAAATAAAACAATGACATTTAGTAGAATGACACATGATATTAGATGTGGTGACATGTGAAATTATTTTTATTTTTATTTCATTTCCAACAAACAAGTCTAATATAAAGATTTACTTTCAAAGCACCAGAAACTTTGATCTTTCTTTTTGGAGCAAGAAGCAATCTGAGAAAAATCGACAATTTAGACATCAACATGTATTACTTATTGTGAGAGATACAATATTATACAATATAAAAATAGAGTTGAAGTTATAAAAAGAGATGTCAAAGTTAAGGTTATAATTATTATTTAAAATTTTTGTAACCACCAATGAAACTAAAATGATGTCAATATTTTTGGAAATTGAAATTTTCAATTTCGGGAAAAAACTTGAAAAGAAAAAAAATAAAAACTTCGTAACTTTAGTCCTACACAACCTAACCTTCACACACTTAATTTTACACAAATACTGTCATGAAGTATGAAAACGTGGAAAGCCAATAAGAGATTGTTATCTGGGTAGAGACGAAAAAAAAATTAAGGAATTTCAAATTTTCATACGGTATTTCGGTCAGATGCGGGCTATTTTTTTCCATTTTTGTGGTTTAGTTAAAGGCTGTTCAATTTTTTGATGTTTTGATTGGTTTTCACTGCGACTGACTGCGACCGACTTCGACTGACTGCGACCAACTTGGACTGACTTGGACCGCTTGGACCAACTGCAACTGCGACCACGTTTACACTTTCCAGTACTTTCCAGCTTCCAGTCCCAGCAGCTTCCAGTTTTCACCAAGTGTCATGCTGCAGTTTCATGAAGTCAAGAGAGAGGGAGAAAGTGATGTGGAGGATAAAAGGGATCGAGAAATACGAGATACGTATCGACCTTTTATCTCTCTCGCACTTGCTCACACGGCTCGCACTCTTCATGCTTTTCAATTTCAATTTGTTGGCGTCGTTGGCGTCTACATATTCGATCTGACTTTGATTTTATATTCTTGATTTTTCGAAACAACCAAACAAAACCTACTTTTTATGAAATCCATTATTTTACCCGATATCCGATACATATTTTATTTAAATATCGATTTTTATCGTGCCTTAACGTGGAAAATTTCGATATTAATCAGTACATATTTTGATATATCGATAAAATATCAACAGCCGTAAAAATCAAAGTTGATCAAAGATAATATGCATAATATTCAATAAATTAGTGGTTTTTTTAGTGGTTCGAATGTTCGAAGTATTCTGAAAACCGCGAAATTTTCGTATATCCTCATATCTTGCCGGTGCTGCCGGTGCCTGATGGTGGCCGTTGGAGTAAGGAGCAACTCGCAAATTTTTTAGGTTAGCGGGAAAAGCGGAATTTGTAGGGTCGTAACGGCGGCACGTTAGAAGCGATTACAAGTGTTACAAGCGATTAGAACACAAGGCTTTTTGGTGTTAAAAGTGCAAAGATGAGCGAAAAAATAGATGTTGAAGCGCTCTCAGACTCGGAGCTGAGGTCGAAACTTTTGGAATATGGATTCTCTGCGGGTCCTGTGACAGATACAACTAGGAAAATCCTGGTCAAAAAACTCAAAAACATCATTCAGGGACGCGCGACTGGAGGCTCCCGCCATTCCATGGCCGCTAAGTACGCTTTTCTTGCTATCTACAAACTTTGCTCTCTTTTCAAATCTATTTCGGTTCACATTACTCACATTTGCTTTTTTGGTTATGCTTCGGCTCTTCCACTTAACGCCGTATACATTAATTATGTAAACATAATGTACACGGATACGAGGTTGGAAAAGCGGGTTATTTCGCAAGGTGACGAACAGAATAGCTAATTTTGCAGGGTGTCTACTGTACAGAAAATGTGGGAATTATATGGGAAATATCCAAAATTAACAGAAATTTGGCATTTTTAAAATTAGACCAATCAATAAAACATTAATTTTTTAACTTTTTAGAATTAAGTAATGACCAATATTAGAAAAGTGAGTTATTAATGGTTATTTATTACATTAGGATTTCATTGATAACATCGATATGATTTTTCGAGTTTATACATATAATACAAATACAATTTTAGTGATTATGAATATCAGGAAATAATTTAGCAACTATCAAAAATGATGACTTATTGATAATATATATTTTAGCTAAAAAATTTCGAATGTCAAACAAAAATTTTCAAATTGATATCATTAATTCTTGCTCTTGAAAGAAATTGAAGTTAGTCACACAGCCTTGCGTGGCCAATTTCATTCAGCTCCGCAATTTTTGTTCGTAGACTTGGCAGTATTGCAACTGTTTTTTTACAATTCGCTCAGTGTATGTAAATATGTAAATGTATGTAAACATGTTTACATACGCAGCTGTAACTGTAATTCTCACACGTAGTATTTTTTTTGAATTTATTTCAAATTTTTAGATGATATAAATATGTTGAAAATATTATGAACGCATCTTTCAAAATGTGGCGCTGCCAAGCGTACCACCTTGGTTGCATGGTCCATTGAAAAGTGACAGTTGTATAGTTTTTTGTAGAATTCTTAAAAAATAGTCTGGGAACCCTCATTAAAATTTTTCCAGGTTGATTTGTATAATAAAAGTAATTTGCAGTGATTTTTTCAGAATTGATTATGGAAAAGTTTTTGAAATATGAGCAGAAATGCACCATTTCCCATAGATGTATGTGTTAAGTTGAAAAAATTATATATCAAAAATCAGCGTGGTAAGCAATTATGAAATTGATACCATAGATGAAGTACAATATCATGATCAAATTCTCAAATTTTCAGGAAAATCTATAGAAAATTGCCCAAGTGCAAGTACTACCTTTATAAAAGTGATTGGTTTAGAATTCTGTAGCTTCCTGGTATAACAGACAATGTCATACATGCAATAACATTTAAAATTTTATCAGAATTTCATGTAAAATGAGCCTTATGGCAAAAGTGACTTTGTCTGTTATTCTGGGAAGCCACAGAATTCATTTCAGTTACATAACTGTTAATTTTTTCAATTTTTTTGAAGTTAGCTAGTGTATTAGAGAACAAATACTTTTGAGGAGTAACTATTTGCACTGAAGTCATATATCATATCAGATCCTATCAAATACTTCAGGTGTCTTCGGCTCCATGTATAAATTACACGGTCGCGAACAATTGTATACTTCTGGATATCTGGAAATATTACCACACTTTGATCTATATATTTTAGGGGAAAATATACTAATTTAATGTTCATTATAGGCATTTTAGACAATTTAAGAAAAACTTATAAAAAATGAGTAAAAAAAAAACAATGTTTGTTATAAAATATGGGGGGAAATTGTGTTCAGTTAGGTAAGGTTTTTTTTTAATAATAATTCAAAAATGAGTTAGGGACAAGACAGTGTTTTTTTGGGTTAGGTTTTTTTTTAAACCAGATGAAAATGCTGTTTCATTAAGCTAGATTTTTTTGTTCAAACACACAAAAATAATTTAGGAAGAAAAACTGATGTTTCTTTAGGATAAGTTGACGGGTGATATTTCCAAGCATTGAGAAGTATATGATTGTCGTAGTATACGACAATCCCATTTCACTCCCAGCCAACTCTTTTACACAACGCACCATAGGAAGCTTCCGCTTCAAAAAGTAAACAACACAATTCATTAATTAAATAAATAAAATATTATTATAAGATAATTTTTTAAAAAGGTTTTAAAAAAGTCAAAATAGATATGATGTTTTGTCAACAAATGAAAGAAAATGGTTTGAAAAAGCTCTTGAGTTGAATATTGAGTAGCAATATTCATTTCATGTGTATTCACCGCAAAATTTCAAAAAAATTAGAATGACATAAAAAAAACGCGTGCTAAGTTTGAAAAATTTCTCAAACTTTATGGAAAAAAAAATTTTTTGATGATCACCTCATCATCTTTTAAACCCCAACACCCTCTTACGTCATTGTCCGTCATCAAACTTAACACCCCCTCCACCCCTAAGAGTAATGGCATAATGTATAGACAGCCCCTTACTGTAATGTTGAATAAACATTTGTGCATATTAGAAGAAAAGTTTTTGCTACTTAAATGTAATATCTAGCATAGCAATGAACTCAAAATTTAATTCCTGAATTTCCATTTCCTATTTCTTGCTTCCAATCTTTTAATTCCAAAATTAACTCTCACAAAATTTGTGCAAACGAACCCCCTAATATTTTCATAACCCTTGCAGACGGTATATTTTTTTTAATGTAATTTTTATTAGGTGTGTAGCTACACTCGGTACGCCCAAAGTACCACAGCTCGGGTCTTGTGCGGTACTTCGTGAATGCTTAAAAAATTAACATTTTTTCTGGAGATATCAAAAATTTTTTTTAAAAATCATTAAGATTTATAATTTTCGTTGGAATTTTTTATATCACTTAAGATTTCAAACTTCGTTTTACATCTTCAAGAATACAGGGTATCCCAAATGACCCGAAACAGCCGAAAACTGTAAATTAATAATATCATTTTAAGACTATTTATCCTTCAACAAAGAATTTTTTTGGCCAGAATGGAAGATGCTTTGTGGTTTCCAGGTTCAAAAATGTGATGAATTTAATAATTTTCACTCAACATATTCATGGCATTCATGCTTGTCCTTCATTAATAGGCTCTAATTCAAAAATTCGTTGCAACTTATCGATATATCGATATTTTTTTTACGATATATCGGGATCGAAGAACGAATCTTTCCGATGTATCGGGAGGCTCAATATCAATATTTTAGGTTTTGATTCCTATTGCTAGTAATAAGAATTACCGAGAACGGGATCGTGTCAAATAGGTGAGGAGAGCTATTCCCTTCCTTTTTTCCTGTTCTTTCGAGAAGTTCTCTGCTGTTCTCCCATTCTCCCTTCGTTCGTTTCGTCACCTTTATGCGGCCTTGGGCCTGAGAAGAAATCTGCGATTCCTATTCTTTTTGAATTCAGCCGTCTAAGCCTAAAAAACTTGTGCAGCAACAACAAATTAGTATGTTTATGTTTAGTGTTGTAAATTATGACTTTATGATAAATTTTGCAGCTTTTGATAAATCTCACTGTTGTAGATACGTTTTGCAAATTTTAATAAATCTTACGAATATAGGAGCATTTCACAAACTGAGGTATTTTACAAAAATTACAGTGAATTCAACGAGAGAAAGTAAAAGGATTTTGAAAATTTAGATAAATTTAACAATTTAAAGCCAATTTCACGAATTCAAGTTAATTTTACAAGTTTAAGTAAAATTTAGAAATTGATGGATATTTGGAAATTTCAACTCAATTTTACGATTTTAGATGAATTTCGAAAAATGGTAGTAAATTTACATATTTGGTTAAATTTTACAAGTTTGTGTGAATTTGCCTAATTCCAGTAAAGTTTACAAATGTGCATTTATTTTAGAAATTTAGCTAAACCTTACAAAGCTATGTAATTTCGCAAATTTAAGTCAATTTCGCAAGTTAACGCAAATTTCACGAATCCGAGGTAATTTTGTGAGTTTCAGTAAATTTACGAATTTCAGTCAATTTTATAAACTAATATGCATCTTTCAATTGAGACACCCAGCGCATAAGTGCGTTGTAGAAAAGTTTTGAACAAAAAAGCGATAGAGATCTGCCTGTCTCTCTTGCTCTAGTGGTTATCTACAGAGATGGGCAAAATTGTATTTCATCATTAATCAAATAAAAATACTTGTAACGAAATACTTTCCCATCACTAAAATACATTTGACTTGGTATTTTTTGACACCAAAGTACACATTTATATGTAACTGATCATTTAGGAGTCAAAAAATACTCAATTACATGCATTTTTCTAATCCTCAATGTATTTCGTTAAATGTAATTGGATATTTTTGAACGCTGAAATACAAAGTTAAATGTAACGAAGTAGTTCGGAGGCAGAAAATACTCAGCTATATGTACTTGTGGGGTCGTCGAAGCATCTTGTTCGATGCATTTGGGCATTTTACGACGCCGAGATAAAAAGTTAAAAGTGACGGAGTATTTTGGAGACCGAAAATACTTAGTTACATCTAACGGAGTATTTCGGAGTTGGAAAATATTAAGATACATGTATTTGTGTAACTTTGAAAGTAATTCATTACTTGTATTTTATTTTGTATCGTATTTGTATTTAATGAAAAATTTTCGAACGCTAACCATTAATGCAATATCGAATTTACAACATTAACTTTTCCAAACAAACTATCGAAATATTTCGTTATTTTAAAGATGCATATGTTCTTTGTGATTTTCATGATTTGCAACTATTAAAGCAATTTCAAATTTACATTCTAAATATTTTTTAAAAAATTGTTCAAAGTATTGACACCATCCAATTTTTGCAAAATCAAAAAGATTGGTATAATTTTTTTTGGTCGTTTACTCAAATCCAATATCAAATTCACAACATTTATTTGTTCAAACAAATGATTTCAAAAAACAGTTTATTGAAGATGCATGCATGTGGTTTTTTTTCACCATCTCTTATTATAAAAATTCTTTCGAATTTGCATCACAAATTTTCCGAATTTTTTAAAATTAAATACCTACAGCATTAGGTTTTTGTAAAATGGAAAAACCTTTCGATATTTTTTTTGGCTGCTGAAGTCAAATTTAGTATCAAATTTGAAGCCTTCATTTGTTACAACTAATCATTGATCAAATTTAATTGTTTTGAAGGTGCACTCAGAGAAAAAGTGAGCTTCTCGAGTATGTCAGTGCCCCACGCGTCCAAAGCACGCGCTATGATGACCTTCAAACCCAAGAAAGTATCCCCCCTTAGCATGGCAGCAGCCTATGCTTCACAGGCACTTCCCTTCTGCTCCTGTTGCACAATGTCCATGTAGCAAACGCGTCAGGGCCATAACTAGGCATGTACAGGCGGGCCCCTGAAGAACTTTTTTTTTAAGGAAATATTTACAAAAATATTTTTTACTTAAAAACATATTTTAATGTTAGATTCTGATAATTAGTAGAGCATTTTAGGCAAAACGTTGTCAAAGGCCTATACAACAAGCAGCGCTGTAGCGAGGGTCTCGAGGGCCAAAAAAAAGCGTTCTTCGGGGGTCCGCTTGCACATGCCTAGTTACGGCCCAGACAATGAGCCGTTAAGGACATAAAAGCCAAATTTCATACAGTAATTTCACATATGTTAATAGAATCCATTTTCTCTCTGAGAATAGCGCTACACCTTTTTCATGAAACACAGAAATAGAATCTTTCATGCGTGAAACTTTAATATGTATATTCCGGCTGTTTTTTCAACATTTATAAGAAGGCCGTAAATGTTTTGTTGCATTTCAAGTGCGAGTTAGTATTTCTCGCATGATTTCAGAACTTTTGTAAGCGATAACTGAAAACTTATAACACATTGCACTCGAAACTTGATATACAAGACATATTAGCCTTTCTTTCATGATGTCACAGCCTTGTGAACCTAAAAGAAAAGAGTGAAAAGTTAAACCTTCAAAAGTATTCACGATGCAGTTGTTAATATATTGCAAGGAAAAGATAATATGATTTAATATCTGATTCTATTTTTTTATGAACATCGAAGACAAAATCATAAGTGGGTTCCTTAGCCATTATTTAAAACATTTTAATGTTCAATAGGGGTGTTGGATATACATATACGTTATATTAGAAACGTGTATTAATAAATAGTAATGTTATGGTTTCGTGAAATATTTGAAAATCATCCCTAAATTCGCTAGTTACGAAAAAACCAGTATCTAATATATGACAGGCTGAGAGAAAAAACCAAACAAGTAGAGACAGAAAACATGGAGTTTCACATTCATCTGTCTCTTACTAGTTCGGTTTTTACTCTCAGTCTTTCATATGTTGATTTGAGTTTAAAGATTTGAGAATCACCAACTCATAGATCCTTATTTTTCAGAACTCATATATAGGAACTAGAAGATAATCAAATTTGCAATTTTGTGACTCAATGTCACGTGGAATTGAATATAGTTTTATTTTTTCGACTTTCATTCTAAAAACTATTAAAGGTTAAAGGAAGCTCCCATACAATAAAGGTACCATTATTTTTAAGTGTATTAAGACACCCTCCGCCTACTTTCTTCTGTCACAAAACTGTAGACCCCCCTGAATTCATTTTTCAATCAACAATGTAAAGAAAGACAATTTTTTATTGAATGTTTTTTTATGATATACTCATCATTTTGTCACAATAATTGACAGTTGCAGATGCCATAAACTTTTCTATACTGATACAGTTTCTTTCCTGTAGTGAATTACTTGCGATGTCAGGTTTTTTATTACCCCCTACGCTGTACCCCCTTCCCCCTCTGTCACAAATTTTCACAGGTAAACTACCCCCTACCCTGGAAACCATGACATTATATATGGAAACTCCATATTTAATTAGAAAATCTTAAGAACTAACTCCAAAATCCTATGAATTTGAAGTAACATGCAGAATATTAAAAACAACATTTGTGATGTGGATTGAAGAAACCGACCTAGCAGCTTACTTTCTAATGTCCTTGAGTAGGATTATTTGCCAAAACGTTCAGGTTTGCTAGGATGGTCTCTTCAGTCTACGCCACATTTGATGAAATTGAAGATTGTGTGTTTTCAATTTTATTAGTTGAACATCTATGGGTTTATCAATTATGTAAACTGGTATGTAATTAAATTATATAATTTTTTCTTATTAAATAGGCAATCATGCAATACACATTTTGTGAATGTTGAAATTTTTGAATTTGAAGTATTCAGACTTTTTATTTTAATTTTTAATTGTTTGAACTTGAAATTTTTTTTTTTGCATTATAGTTGAAAAAATTGTCGATTTTTCCTTAAAAATTCAAAAACTTAAATTGTGAAGATATCAATTTTCCGGATAGAAATGTAGTTTTTCACGTTATAAAATTGCAATTCGATTAATTCAAAATATGAAATCTTTTCAAATAGGATGTTTTCCATTCTTTTGAAATTCACTTTCGTATACTTTTAGAATTTTAAGATATTGTATTGAATTCAATAACCCCAAACGTTTATAGTAAATCGGTATCACAAAAGGCCTGATAAGCTTGTGGTATCATTATTTTGACACCTTGAATATTCTACTAATGTTCTCTGCTTCCATAAATTCACAAAATTCCCTGCATTACAATAATTGTAAAATAATTGAAAAATAAAAAATGACACTAAAAATCATGAAAAACTGATTAAAAGTTGATAATACTGCAAAATACACTGAACTCTCATTTATCTCCTTTCTCTCTTTCTCACTCTACTCTCAGTTATATCCTCGATTTCAATAGATTTTTCGGATATAAATGAGAGTAGAGTGAAAAAGAGAGCGAGGATAAAAATGAGAGTTCAGTGTAGCACAAAAAACTGCACTACGAATTTGAATAAATAAATGTTTGTTGGTTTCATACCTAAGCTTTCGAGCTGCTGCTGAGTCTCCATCGCGAGATGGCGCGGACTGTTGAGGAAGAATTTTATTACATCGTAGTTAAAAAGTCCTGTCTACTATTTAATTCGTCTAAATTTACAAAAGTTCGACCAAATTCTAGTTTCTTGCTTCATGCTCTTTCAACGTTAACATTCTCTCGCGCTTTTTAAACCTGTCAACAATGCTGCATCGGAAATCGTCTTTAGTTTCAAAAAACAAGTTTTCGAAGTACACTCGTTCCTGAATCGTACAAGTGCTTTCGTCTCTTTCTATTCGGATCTGTTAGCATCAGAAAGAAAGACAGATACATATGCTTGTACCATGATATAAAGAATACCAGGTATGTTCTTGCGCAAGACATGCGCTTAAGTAGCAAGATCAATCACATTACTCCCCAAAAGACGCCATGTTGGAATGTGAACTAATCAAGTCTAAATCGAATTAAAAACTATTTTATGATTAGTGGCATTTTGGGAAGGCGCAGAATGGGCCGTATTTTCGTTCACTTCTAGAACATACACTGGAAGCTTAATTTAGGTGCATAGGTTTAGCTATTGCACTTATACAGCAAGCGCGCTATTCTGAGAAATTTTCTCCCGTACCTTTCGAAGAGTCCCTTTATATCACAAAAAGAACAGAGCGCTTCACATGTGCCGTTCCTGCAATTTCTCCCACTCACATGCTTAGTTACCAGTGGTCGAGGTGGAGAGCGGTGAGTGTACCTAGTATTCTTTATATTATGTGCTTGTACAATTCAGGAACGAGTGTGGCAAAGGCAGATTACTCATGAAAATTAGTTCTCATAACTCGAAACGTCAAGTTTGAAATCGCTTGATATCTACTTCAGGCGTAGTTTAAGATCTTGCAAATTATGAAAAAGTCCAATTCAACATTCAAAACTTCAAAACAAACTGTAAACGTACACTCAGAGAAAAAGTAAACTTCTCGAGCATGGCAGTGCTCTGCGCGTCCGAAGCGCGCGCTGTGACGACCTTGAAACGTTAAAAAGTATTCCCCCCCCCCCCCCCCCGAGCACGACACACGCTTCTAAATCAAGCGTCTGCGCAGAGGATGCATCGAATCCATGCTCTCAAGCATCGATGGAGCCATGCCTCGCATGGCGGACAACATTATGATCGAGAAGTTCATTTTTTTCTCTTAGTGTACATGCAGTTTTTTTTTTTCTTTAAGAAGGACTTTCTTTTACAATATCACAATTACGAACAGATCTGGAATTTCAAGAATAACATATAAGATATAATATATAAGCAGATCAAAAACGGAACAAAACGTCCCATATAGTTCACCTGGCCATCCTGGATAAATTTCCTTTTTAATCTTCATTTGAAAGCATTATAACTCATTTCTTTATTTCTAGATTCAGCAGTGATGACACTGATGATGATTCCGTGGTTAATGAAAAGAAGAAGAAAGCAGCAACTAATCGTCGTCAAACAATGGCGAATCCAATGCCTCCGCCTCAATCTGTTTTGACCCGAATTACGGCGCCTAAAGCGACTCGATCTCCTGTGAAAAAAAAAGTCTCTCGTACCTCTGACATCTCTGATTCTGACTCTTTGAACTCATCTGTAAAAGCGAGTTCAAAAGTAGAGAGCAAAAAGTACATGAAAAATTACTCGAGATCTTCTGTGAAGAACGACCTTGAAACTGGATCAGACTCGGATTTCATGGAAGAACCAGTGAAGACGAAAAAAGTGGAGCAACCCACCAAGGCCGTGGTACCGGACTCGACAAAGAATTTCGGAGGTTTTAAAGTGCCAGATTCTTCGGATGCTGAGTACAAGTATCCTGAGACTTCAACAACGAGAATGTTTTCGTCTTATTCAGTCAGAGACGACAGCAAGTATTCATCAACATTTCCGAAAAGCAGCATTTCTTCTATCTCAACAGCCAAAGATGACGTCTACAAAAAGGATAACGCGAATGACAGTATTCTTTCCCAGTATGAAACTCCGTTTTTGTCGGAATTCACTAAAAGGCTGAGTTCAAAAACTTCGCTGAGTTATTCATCGCCATCGAGCCCGATCGTTAAAAGTACGTGGTTATACCTCTTTAAGATTATTGGAGAGTGGTTGGACATATTTTTTGCATTATTATATTGAGTATAGTTTAGTATTTTAGGAGTTTTGGGTTTCCTAGATGGTCAATTTATTACATTGATCAATTATATATATTGATCATTATAGGTAGCCTGATCTCTAGAAACCTACCTAAGGACCAAATCGAGAAGCCCTACTTTCTAGTTCATTTGAGATGACGAATAGGCTGAGTCGATTTGGTCCTTAAGTAGGTTTCTACAGATTGTGTCACACAGGGTCAATTATTTTGATTAACAGATAGTCTTAGAAAAAAAAAAAACAGGAGTGTAAGTAGTACTAATTTTCAGAAGGGTTTATTAAGGGGATCTCCTCATCAGGGGTCGTGCACTTGATACGTCACGCTTTTTTCTGTTCATGTCTTTCTTTTACTTATCTTGAATCATATTCTTGTCCTTCTTTAATCGCGTGACGTATTATGTGCGCGACCCCTCAGTGGCTCATAAAAAAGTGGTTTTTTACCATTTTTTCAAATTATGAAAATGAAAAGACACACAAATGATCTTTTGCGTATATTTGAACATATATTTAATCTACAAGAAATATTTTTTTTAAGGCTCGCAGCGGACAGTACAATTTCCGTGCACGATTACGAAAAAACTACAAAAACTATGTGTACAAATTGAATACTGTTATTCAGAAAATCAATAGGTGCACAGCCTGAGCTAAAAAAAAAAAAAAAAAAAAAAATGTTTCGCAATGGTTTTATATAACTTACTGCTAAAAAAAATGGTAAAAAACCACCTTGTTTATGAGCCACTGATGAGGAGACCCCCTTGAAGACGTGTGTTTTCTTAAGGATTTTCGAATCTTTCATCCTGGACAATCTGGTTCCAATAGTTTCTACGAATTCTAAATTTTTTCATATTAATAACGTACTATTCTTGTGTATATATGACACATATTTTAAGTACATAATTCGATTTTCATGATTTTCAGGTTGCTAAATTATAGATTATTGTTAGTTGATAATCTTGGTGTTTAAACATGCCATATTCCATCTCCACGTTTGAAACGTCTCATTTTGTTAATTTGAAGAAATGTAAAATTGTATTTTTATCGTTTTATTGTTTTCAAAACTTTTCTATTTTATTCTGGTAATTTAAAGTTTCAAGTTATTATAACTTCTAATTTGTTTAATTCGAGATAAAATTTTTGAATCCAGAATTATATATTTCTAATCTTATAATTTTACATTTTTACATTTAAAGTTCTTGGAATTTGAGTAACATTATTCTTTCATCTAATTTTATAGACTAAATAGTACAAAAAAATGAAAGTTTTAAAGTTCTTTTTAATAATAGAAAGTTTTCACTATTACACAAAAAATCTTCATGTACAGAAAATGTCAATTCAAAAATTGTTTATTCTTAAGACTACATCGAAGTTTCCAGTTCGTAGTATCAACATTTTGCAGTTTGTACATTTTTTTAACATTTTTACTCATATACTTCAAATTATCATTTATTTTCCCTACATTTTGGGATTGTTCTGAACTCCTAAAACTCCCATCTGCCTACGCTCCTGAAAAAATACAAAAATGAAAGGCTGTAGTTTCATTCACATTCATTTTACTTAACCTATGTTGAGGTATCATTCAAGACTTTCTTGATCTGTATTTAATTTTTTTTTTTCCTTTCAAAAATTTATTTCATGATTATTATTATTTTCAGGTTCAGTGTTTCGACATGGCTCCTCTTTTCCAGAAGTCAAAGAATCAGATTCTAATGGCCATTTCACGTCCAGATCAAACTTTCCATCTTCTTCTAGGTTTGTGCCTAGATAATTATTTTTATCGTTTTTTATTCTTTTCTTAAAACGTTTTTTTTTTTTAATACACTGTTTTTTCAGTTCTCGATATGTGAGTCCCTCTCTCGACAGAAGCCGAGAAATCAGCCGACCATACCAATCTTCAAAATCAAAGAAAGAAGAAGCAAAAACGAGCCACAATACGATTCCTCTGATTTTGGTCGCTGTTTTTGGATTGTTTTTCGCATTTTTGGGCGTCATGTATCTGGGTCTTGGAGAAAAAACTGACTTCCCATCACTTCCATCTGGTAGGTTTTTGTGAACGAAACAAATGAAATTATTGCCATATTTTCAAGCTTGCTGATATTTTTTATTATTGTTTCTAAATTTAATCTTCAATCTTTTCCTAAAGTATAAAAATGTGGTGTTCAAAAATGATAGTACTGATCAGTGTTCGAAAACGCGGTTAAAATTATTTTTCGTTTTATTAGTCGTTCATTCATTAATCATGTTGAATCTTTTCCAACTACTCGAACGCTTGAGCATTAGAAAACTATTGGGTATTAGATTCATGAATGGTTTGTAAAACAAAGACATATTTTTTTATGAATTGATAATAATCAAATGAGCTTCACAATGCGAATGAATAGTTGCATCGAAAAAATTGTAATGCTTTTGCTTGCCGTCATAAAATGTTATTCTTACAAACGTTTTCTAATTTTGTGCGCGTAGTACATTGTATCTTATTCAGACAATAAATAGCTTTTTTGTGAAAACGTCTAAAGTTTAATTCACCTTGCTCCTTAAAAGATTTTCTTTTCTCAGAATGAATATTTTTTTTTTCTTTGCAAGGCACCGCTCTTTGAGATTTTTCACAAAACTATAATTTTATATTCTTAAATTTTGAGAGTCAAGGATTTATTATTTTCAATTAATTTGCTATTTGTAGATAGCATTGTGCCGCTTTGCACAGAGATAACGCTCAAGCAGCAACCTGGCGTGAATTGTATCATGAAAGAAAATGTCGAGGATGCTTTTCAATTGATAAGGAAGTTGCGCCCGATTCTTCTTCAGAAGGCAGTTGCAGCGGCATGCGAGAATTCAGAGCAACCAGGGTATCTTAATGATATGGAGATTGTTGAAATGTATACAGGCCAGAAAGGGGTACGTTCTGCTTTTCGCTTTTCAAAAGATGGTCTTATCATAAGTGCTAAAAACGATAGAATATATATAATAGTGCATTGTGCTAATAGTGAAAAAAAGAGAAGATTCCGTTCAAATGGAGTGGTATATTCTTTGTGGACCATTTGTTGCATAGCATATTGTATATGTATTCAAAAACGTAAAAAAAATGTATTTAATGAATCATCCATGAGAAATGATTAGTCACTGGTGATCAATGTTTTCAATGTGCAAACTAATAGTGTTTTCGAGTGACTCGATCTAGATCGAATCTGGAGCAGATTTTTCTGCTTATACATGGTTAAATCTTCTTGAATCTGTCTAAAAATTGCTTCATATATTTTCTGGATTCAAGTTGTTTGAAAACATCATAAGTTCGCGAGAAGCAATCCATTATTCGTATCTGGGATGATTTGTTATCTCCACTTTTAACAGGGTCTTGAAATGATGTGTTCCTTACAAGTATTGAAAAAAAAGGTTAGAAAAAGAACTTAATGATTGTACTTTTATTTTTCCAATCCTTAGGCTCTGCATCAATTGAAAGAAAACTTGCACAGTGCGCAATTACTTATTTGGAAAAATCCTGCCTGGGGCATTTCTTTGGTGGAAATTGGTGAAGATCCTTATGATTTCGCAGAGTTTAAGTCATTGGTGAGTTTATGTCATTTGTATTGAAAATATACAAATTTATCAAGTATAGCCATTACTTACTACAATTCACTGCATTTTTGAAAAGCTAATAATTGCAATAAAGAGTATATTTATGGATTGAATAATTGAAAAATCAAACAAAAAAAAGTATTCATGAAAAAAGAAATCGCATCTTGGAATTTTTAACAAATAAATACACTGCACTGCTATCAACTAATTAAAAATTGATTATTTTGTACCTTGAATCTTATAAATTTTTCATGACGATTTTGTAAATCTCAATCTACTTCAAAAGAAAGTTGAAATATAAAAAAATTAAAATTATATATGAAATATGTCTAACACGTCACAAGCTTATCATAGAAGAAACTTCTTGTGTGTAATGAAAAAACCAATTATTACTTTTTCACAATGAGATTTATAAACATTGCAGGAAAAAGTATTTGCCATGAGGGTGGAAGGAAAAGTTGGAGTGGCAGTGGTCAACCCTCATCTGCCCTGGCCATGTCTCGTCAGAAGAAAAATGTTCACCTTTTTTTCAGTCCTACTGATAGCGAGCTTCGGTAAATTAGTAACAAACGCTTTATTCCCTTAATTTTTCATAATTAATTGTTTGTTTGAGAAGGAAATCAATAAAGAACATTGTTTTTTAGAGTAATTGTTTGAGAGTACACAGTAAATTGACTGATTTGAATTAATAATAGGTGATACAATTTACAACATTTAGATTGTTGATAACATGGAGTTATTATTTCCGAATTTGCCTAAAACTTTTTCTAATTTTTCAATGTGCACTTTTATAAAAATTCGAAAATTTACTTGTAAGTTGTTTTTGAATTGTCTTATATACATCTGATGTTTGAGCGAGCATTTATTATTTTATTTTCAAGTAATTTTTTTTTTATATATGATTCAGACAACTTTTGGCATAAGTTTTAAAAAGAATGCATCAGACTATGATATAAAGTTAATGAATGTAACAAAGTATAAGTAGGCCAAAGAAGAGTAGATGGTTTTGATTTTGGCAGAATTCTTTCACGTGTATTTAAAAATAGATCATGCTTCTGTGTTATAATAGACAATTTAGTACCATAATCACTAAAGATGTCTAGTCCAAAAAATTGTCTCACTGACACTTCTCTAATTACAACACCTATATTCGTGTGCATTGCATACATTATTTTTTATGAATACACATTTTGAAACTTATATTCTTCATTTTTGATTTTTTATGTCCACAATTAATTAGAAATTTTACATTCATGTGAATTCAATGTCTTATGAACATGGATTATCATATTATTTAAGGCCTTACCACATTCATACTTTTATATTGAGAAAAGTAATGAGGATCTTAGATTTTGCAATTCAATTTAGAAAATTTTTTTATAGATCTTTTAAAAAACAGGATATTTCGATTCAATTATTTATATGTTGAAAAATTCGATTCTGAAGATCGAAATTACAAATTTCTATTTCAAAGTTCCCTTTTACAAAATTTTGTAGTTTTAAATATTTTTAGACTTTCAAATCTTTCAATTTCAAATTTCAAATCTGAATCTTCCTGGTTTTCTAGTCGAAAATTTCGGTTTTCGTTTTAGAGTGCTTGGATTTTGGTTTTAAAATGTTAACGCTATATGTGTATGACTTTCAAGGTTTCAGGGTGGTAAATATTGTGTGTAATAATTTTTTTTTTAAATGTCAAAACTGACAAAGATAACTTGAGCCAAGTCAGAGTACTATGAAAGGTTTTTTCAATTCGAACCCATATCTTCAATTGATGTTAAAGTTTATTTAATACGTTTTTGCATTATATTCCTAATTGACTTTGAGCACCCTTTTTTTCCTAGCTCAAAATGCAGACTTTATTTTTTGCATAGAAATACAAACTTTTATCGTCATTTTATATTTCGTAAAAATTTGTGGAAAACTTTATGGTGCAACATGCATTTTCAGATTTTTGAATTATAAATTCAATATTCAATTATGCAATATGTCGATTCTCTACATTTTTGAAGTTAAAACTTTGTACTTTTGACTTACGAATTTTGAAAAAATAGTTTCATTTCTCAGTTGTTGGAATGTAAAATTTGAGAAACAAAAAATTAAGGTTTCTATCAATTTGATTGACGGATTTTCAGAACTTGAAATTATTTTATTCACGTTTCAGGTTTTTAATTTGCAATATGAAATTTTGGTGATCGTAAACTTCAACAGTTAAAACATTTCGATTTTAATACAAAAGTTATTAGAATTCATATACTTGCCGATTAACATATTATGGATTTAGAAAATGAAAACTTGTAATCGTTTTTCGCGAGAGGTGTCAAAAACTGAAATTATTCAACTCTTGTGTTGACAATTTAAATATTAGGAATTTTCAAAGTTTCCAGATCAAGTTTCGAAGTTGATTGATTTAAAAATACTCAGATTTTCGAATACGTAAGATCCCTTAAGTTTTCAATTCAAAATCTAAAATTTTTAAACATTTAATATCAAACATACAAATTCGACCAATTTTTTAACTATTTCAATTTAACTGAAGTTTCTTGAATTTTCAATTTTAATCATTTTTGTCTGATGATAACCAATTTTGAAGATTAAGTTTTCAAGTTTTCGAAAATGATATAAAAAATGTTTGTTTGGTATTTTTGTACTTTAAAATGTGATATAGGCAGTGTACTAACTCTGAAATACAACGTTATCATATTTTAAAAATAAAAATCTAGTAAGTTAGTTAGTTTTTGAATCGCTTATTATATTTTTTAAAGTGCAAAAAATTTGAACTATATTAGTATTTTTCAACCCTGGAATTTCCTAATGTTTGATTTTGAATAATTCAAATTCACAATTTATTCACCTGAAGATTTCATTATCGCTAAGATAAGTATAATAAAAAAATTTCTGAATTCTAACTCCTTTACTGGAATGTCCAAATTTATAATTTTTTTTTCTCGAAAAAATACATTATTTTTAAAATGCAATGATTATTCATGGCGATTTATTCTGCGTCAAATGCTATTGGTTTCAGGTATAATGACGATGATTGGAATTCACAAACTCATCACCTTGTACTTAAAACGCAAAAACGACGCCGAGAGGGAAGTTTACCAGTTGGTGAGCGAAATCATCAGCAAAGTCGAACTCAACCACCAAAATTCTATGACGACAAGTCCTGGGGGAACCCAAGAGAGTTATTTGGCTATCAACCATGTTCGGGATAATTTGATACCACCAAAAGATCGAAAAAAAATGACACCAATTTGGGAGAAAGCCGTCAAATTTTTAGATGAAAATGAGTCGAGGTTAGTTTTTTATTTATCATGTTCCCCTGACTACTCAAATAGCATGTTCAGGCGGGCCTATCGCATACGTATACATATTATACATATACCTTTCCACAATGAAAAAGTATATCTATACATAGGTATAGGAAGTATATATGGATATACTAAACGCCCACGTAGAGGTATGCGATACGTATGCGATTAGGTCTGCCTGAACATGCTAAAACATAGTTTAAAATATTAAGAAAATAATAGCTCTTATTTTTGTTTTATAACAACTAGGGTTTATTCTAAAAGTTTGAAAGTTAAATAAAAATTGAAATCATGCAGGTTTTTCGCGGTACAAAATTCGTACGTATAATATTTAAATTTATACCGTATCGTTTGAGGTATTATGAGCGCATGAACAAAAATAAAGGAATGTTTCTGAAAAAATTACAATTTGTCAAGTAAACCCAAAAAAATATGTACGCTTTATTACAAGTATTTTGTCTACTTAGTTTTCGAGGAAAAAAATCCAAAATATGAGTCGATTTACACGTGTTCTCATGGAGCGAATCGTATTTTCTTGCATAATTCAAGAACGAATAAGGGAATTTTTCTAAAAATTTGCAAGACTTCAAATTAAACATTCGAAATCAAGTTTCAATTTACTAAACGAATTTCTACTATTTAGTTTTTCTAAAAAATAGTAGAAAGTATCACTTTCGGATAACTACTGTCATTGCTGAATTTGACATTAAACAATGTTTAATACTGCCGTACGCAGTTGCTGTTGTGTATGGAGTATATAAATAATAAAACATGGCAATTCACAGATCGGCAAAATGCGTAATTTTAATTTTTTACAAATATCGATTTTGATAATTTTTATATTTTTGACAGCTTTCACGACTTGGAGTTACGTTCAGAGTACTTCACTGCTCATAATACCTTTAGCAATGTTAAAGAAGGTTGATTCGTATTAATAAACCAAGATATTTTGACTTATTTCATTTGAAAAATTAACTATGACAAATTTAATTTAATAATTTTTAACTCGTATTTCTTTCGTCAAATTATCTGTAAAATAAGAGTTGAAAAAGGCCCGGAATAGAAACCAAAATATTAATTGTTATACAGTAGAAACTCGCCAGATCGGACGCGTCGGGGCCCAGGGGTATGATTTTACTGTCCGAACAGGCGAGGCTGTCAATCACGGGAAAAAACCTACCTGCATGGCCCATTTCAGTGGGATACTCATGCGTGGAAATTTATAAATCAGAAAAATGTGTGATTTTGATGTTTAGGGCGAATTTCATTATAATCAAATTATGACAGTTAATGATCAATTAAATTTTTGATATGTCCGCACTACTTTACCTTCTTCATAATTTTTCTCAATGATATCAATTAAATTTTTTTTTGAAACAAAATTCTTTAATTGAATTTATCAAAGTATGATTTATTTGATTTATGATATATTCAAGCAAAAATTTGCTATTTTTTAATGATCCACTATACTTGCAGTAAAGTTTCGATATAAAACTTTTATGATGAAAAATTCTTTTGATTTTGATTGTTAATGCCTTAGCATGTGATTAATTATATTTATTGATGCAGATACCAATTATTCAAATAACATGAAAAATTGTCGAATTTTGAGAATTCCTGATACTAAATATTAAGGAAACCAATCCTTTTGAATGTAAAATTTTTATAATTAAAAACAGTGAATAACAACTAAAATAAGAAATTTTTTCATTCATCAACCAAAATTCCTAAAAATTAGTTAATTTCGTTTTTTGATGCAAGATTTTGAAAATGTTTAAAATTTCTTATCTTATACATCAGAATCACGTTTTTCTGATCCTGTAATTTCTATTTTTCATTGATTGAATCTATAACCCTATTTAAAGAAAAAAAATTTTATTTTTGCTTTTTTCCCTCTTTCATTTTGCAGTAAATGCGATAGCAAAAATTAGCACCGAAAATGAACAAGATATAAAATTCGAAATAATTGATTTTAATACGTCGATATCAGTGGGTTTTTTTTTTTTGTAAAAGTCGAAGTTACGATTTCTATACTCAAACATTTTTTCAGTTGCTTCATTTTCCAATTCTTCAATTAACAGTTTGAAATTTTTGAATTATTCTCTTATTCGACGATTAAATTTGCAATCCAGAAAATCTAAAATTTAATATTTTCTTCATTGCAATTATAGCTTTTTCAGAAATGCAGTAACTAATAATTGATGAACCGATAGATTTTCCACATAAATTTCGATCCAGCATCCGATAGGAATTTTTATTTTCTATAGAAAAATTACTGTTCTCTCGTTCCTTCACCTCTTTTTTATATAAAAACTTGGTACTAATTTAATTTTAGACTTGACTTCGAAAAGAGAAATTTTCCTCTATAATCATTCAGCAAACTTTGTTTACATTTCATGTTCAAACTGAAGCATGTTTTTCGTTCCTTCAAAATATTTTTATCACCGAAAATATAGATTCAGTTAAATATGACTGTTTTTACTTCAGGTGTCTAATTATCTGGGAAGTCTGGAATTTTTTTCGTTTCGTGTTTCCGCGTTTATGAACTGTTTTTAATATTTCGAACAACCTGAAGTTTTTGATCCCATTATATATCTGCATTATATTTCTACAGTTCTTGATACAAAAGTTCAAAATGTGAAATTAAATTTAAGAGTTTGAAGTTCGGAAAAAGTTCAATTGAATTATACTTAAAATGAATTCATTGATGAAAAAATTTTGACATTTATGGTATTATGAGCGTGTGAACAAAAATAAGGGAATGTTTTTGAAAAAAATTACAATTCGTCAGTTAAACCAAAAAAATGTGTAGGCTTTATTACAAGTATTTTGTCTACTTAATTTTTGGGGAAAAAATCCAAAATATGTGTCTATTTACACGTGTTTTTATGGAGAGAATGGTATTTTCGTGAATAATTCCAGACTTCCAATAAGACATTTACAATCAAGTTGCAATTTACAAAACGAATTTCTACTATTTAGTTTATCTAAAAAATATTTACAAACATCTTTTTCGGGCAACTGTCATTGCTTAATTTGACATTTAGCAATGTTGAATACTGCCAAAAAAATGTGTAATTTTGATATTGTTGATGGGATCGCAGACGGCTTTCATGACTTGGAGCCATATTCAGAGTATTTCACTGCTCATAATAACTTTCAAAATGCCAAATTAAAGAATTCGAAAAAAAGCGTTTCGAGTATTTGGAAAAATCCGAAATTTATCTCGTAACAATTTGATTCATGCAACATTTTTTGATAAAAAAAATCAAAAAATTTATTAATGTTTAAATACGATATTGGGTATTGATTTATTTTTCTGTGCACCTTTAACATTTTGGCCTCTAAGAAAGATTTCAATACTCTCAAAAATGTTCTATAATATCATGAGACATTCTTTTATGAAATTGCAAACATTTATTATACAACTTGGGAATTGAAAATTAAAATTTTACGTGTAAAAAGACCAATTTGAGTGTCTTTTGTGGTAAAATGTTTAAAAAAGTTGTTTTATTCTCTAAAGGTATAAACAAATTTATTTTTACAGAATTCGAAGGGAAGTTCAACAAGTGTCAGGAGAGGAATTTTATGTGTGGCGCTGGTTACCTCAAAATTTGAATCTATCCAATTCTGTGCTGGGATCGAATGCTTCGACAAAAAATAAGGTATGGCAGGGGCAAGCTTTTGAAACCATGGAAGGATCTCCCAACAGTTTACTGTCGTCTCCAACTCCATGTCTGAAGATGAGGAATATGTTTACTACTGATGAGTGAGTAACTTTTTGGAGCATGATTTGTAATGTCGACAATAAACCTAAGATAATAATATGTATACATCGTTACTAGCAAATCCCTTAGATTTCAGCAAATTTGTGAGGAGATTTTATTCAATTGACTGGGAATATTAACAAAAAAAATTTATCTATTGATACCCAGTGACTATCAACAACTATTTTGAGCATCAGCAGTATAGGTTTTTTTTTATCATTATGGAGTCATTAATACTCGACTTTAGAAGAAGCTAGAATAAGTACAGAGATGTCAGGTAAACTTCTTAAAGAAGTTTTAAAAGTGAAACTTTTTATGGCTCGCCCCATAAATTTTGATAGGAATGAAAGGACTTAAATTTTAACCCCAATTTCGTTAACATACCGATACTACTATCAATTTTCATATCGCTACTATAAATTGTATAGTTCGGGTGTTGCCAATAGTTATGATTCATTAGATAAAACAGGACAGTTTGAGACCATCGCAGCTAAAGATCCGATTTCAACAATTTAATCGGACTAATTGAGAAAAATATTAAAACATTAATGCATATTTCATGTTTTATATCCCAGATTCATAATCGCATAATATTCCAGGAAACGTTTTGGAACCTCAACATTTTTATAGAACTTTCATGAATTCATTGTGTTTTTCATAAATTGATTACCCTATCGAAACATTTATTGGAAAAAAAAATGTTTGGAATGATATTCTCAGTTCATGAACTGAAAAAATTGAAAACACAGAGAGGTCGACTTTGAGTTCAGTAATTTCATAACATTCAATAGTTTTGAAAATATGTAGTAACTGAAGTGAACAAGGCTGAAATCCTTGAAATTTTGTAAAATATTTTAGAAAAAACACATTGATTCTCCGAGTTTCCAAAAATCCTGTAAAACTGAGTATTGGAAAAATTGAAATTTAAACTGCCGCGTTACTCAAAAAAAAAAACATCAACTTTTGAAAATATGGCATCAGTTTTGAAAATTGGTTTTTTAATGAAAAAAATTCTGAATATTATTGGGAATACATAAAACTCGTTGCAGTAGGTGCAAATTTTGATAAAAATTCTAAAAAGCCTAAAAATAGCCTTTTTTCTCATCTGAAATTGAACACTTTCAAACAATTTTGAAAGAATTGATAAAATTAATAACATTTTTAAATATGTAAAAGTATAGAACATCCAGAAAAGTAGTACCACTGACATAATGCAAGTTTTTCAAAATGTGCTCAAATTTTCGAGGACTAAAATTTTAATGAATTTAGGAATAGAAAAAAATGTTGGAAAAATATGAAACTAGCAACCTAGTGGTTTTTAATTTTGCGAAGTCTTCTATAATCTACAGCGATTACTAATTGAGATGGTATGAACAAAAACGCACCAACGCCTATAAAAATATATCGGCGTTAGTACGCCTTTGCTTTCAGCGTGTTAATTTACATTTGGAAATTTGAAAAGTGGAAAATAACTACATACATGAGCAAAGATTTAAAATATGGGATCAAAGTTTTCAAAAATTTAATTCACATCATACATGCGTGAATAATAATAAACTGAAAAGTTTCGACGGATCGAATTTCGAAATAACAAATTTAAATAGAAACGTGATTGCATTAGCTAGTTCCCATTGAATCATACCTTACCGAACGTTAAAATAGCCCTCTAAATAAACCAACTCATTCCCCCATGCATATTACATCAATAATGTAAAGGCAGTCGTCGCAATCATTCATTTTACATAAAATAGATGCGCACTCGCATTTGTAAAGAAACGTACGTAAACGTAAGTCGAAAATTCGCTATTATTAGTCGCAAGACGCACATGACCTCACTGCCACCATTTCCGACCGGAAATCTCTTAGATCGGTTCACCCTCAACGCAAGGCTCGCCGTAAAATGTTTCACTAAAAGAAAAAGTGTATTTTCCAATAAAAATTTCGGTAGCTTGTAGGCACTTATTAATGTTTTTCAAATCAATCAAAATTTTTTGTGTTATACTATTATTAATTGCTCGGGAAGAAGAAAAAAAAAATGCTAAAATCGAAAAAACAGCAGCATCTCTACTGAACATCTTACGATCCGACAGGAAATTTCTAAGCAACGAAAAAACGAACGAAGATGTGGAATTTGGCGAGCTGTCGATAAAAAAAAATGGGAAAGAAATGCATTCGAAAAGTTCGCATTTGGGTTCCTTGCCTTCCTTGCCTTCCAACAATATATCCACAAATAACCTTCACGCCACACATTTTTCATTTCCGACATCAACTGCGATGACCAAAGACTCAAAAATGATTGAAGAAGAAGAAGAAGCGAAAGTTATCTGGAATGAAAATGGAATGGAACCAATGACAAAAATCAACGATAGGTCTTTAAGAGCGTGCGTTAAACATTTTTGCAAAAGTTGTTCAAAAGCCTTGCGTTACGCTGAAGAAGTCGATTTCGTTGACAGTGCTACGAAGAATTATTTTAGAAAATTCGTTGTTTTGTCACCTCTGGAAATCATGAAATTGTGTTTTGTAACAAAAGATCAGAGCGCCTCCGAAGAATGGTTCACAGCTAGGAAAATCCGAATAACGGCGAGTACGAAAGCTCACGCGGTGAAGTGTTCGACGAAAAAAACGCCCGATCTTTTGGCCCGAGAATTCTTGGTTACCAAGGTTTTCAGAAATAAAAGCGTCGAGTGGGGAATGGAAAAAGAAAAATTCGCGATCGCGGAGTACGAGCAGGTGTTTGGTGTAAAGGTGCATCAAATTGGTTTTTTTGTTTCTCCCTCCCAGCCGTGGCTCGGTGCCTCAGTTGATGGAGTTGTAGTGGTTCAGGGTAGGATTGAAAAATTAGTTGAGGTTAAATGCCCCAGCTCGTGCGCAACAAAACCTATTTTCGATGAAAAAATGAAACAATTCAACGTTGGATACTTGAAAATGGCCAGAGGCATTGTGCAATTGCACGAGAAACACGTTTATTACACGCAGTGCCAAATGCAAATGTATGTGACAGGGATGGAAATTTGTGACTTGTTTGTATGGTCTCCGCTGGGTCATTACAAAGTGGAAGTTCAAAGAGACGAGACTTTTTTGTCAAAACTTATTCCTAAATTGCGCGATTTTTATTTCTTATATTATTTATCTGCATTAAGTGCCGAATCCTTTTAAAAGGATTTGAAAGCTGTAAGTTGTGTTCAGGACTGTCCAAAGATTGCGTACAACAGTTTTTGGTCTTTTGATATTTACCTAGCCTTCAAGTGTAATGTCACGATTTCCATTAATAAAAAAATATTTGGAAATATTTACATCGTCTGCCAGTTATTTTTATTATACTGAGGTATCTTCACTTGAAAGAAGATTTTTTCTCAAATCAATTTTTAAAGTGCTTTGAATATTTATTGTCGTATTCAATTATTATTCAAGTTTTGGTTCTTCATTTAGCCAATTTTTGAAATGCATTTTATGAAAAAAATTTCATCGTAAAGAACAATTCCTATGCTACCAATATGGGAATATTCATAAAATTACAGCAAAACAGTCATACGATATAAACTTTTCTTTGAAATGTTGTAAAAAATTTTAATGTAGTCGTGATACTGATCCTCAGTATCACGACATAGATACAACTCCATTAAATTTTTCCTACAAACTTGGACTATTTATTCAAAGCATTTTTCATTCAAATCTAGCTTTCGGCCTTAAATTAGGCCCTTTTTAAGATAACCACGTATCGAATTATGTCCGCATTAACAATCCGTCCTTTAAAATAATGCCTTTGAAAATCTTGTGAATTACATCGAAAAAGTGTCTAATAATTTCATGAGGAATCGATGTTTTTCAGATGACCCACCGATTTTAGGACACCCTGTATAATCAGCTTAAAATTTATGTCTAAATGATTCCATTATTATGTACATGATTTGTTAGATTCGACCCCTAATTACGGAATCAAGATATAACGAAGTTCAAATTTGGGGTTGAATGCATTGAATGGCTGACCGGTCGCAGATTTCAACAGGACATGTCATGAAAAATCATCTAACGTTTTTCAAAGTTTTTGCAATTCCTAAAACATTTTAAAACTGGCAATAATAAATTATCATGCACGGAGAGAAATTTGTTGATGTCGCATACACGAATATGGATACCGCGTCAATGCAAAAGTGATGATCCTGGCGTATCAATAAAAATGGATGTGACGTCCATATAGGTTTGATAGTCAACTGTTGTTAACATGACAATTGTTATATTTGCCATGTCAATATAATGGACATGATATCAATTAATGCTGCATGAATGTCATATTGTTAGAGGATCATCTCAATTTTGAAGACATATAAATTACGTTTGTTCATGGATCAAATGAAAATGTATGTTATATCAAACGTGGCGACATCAATTGTGACATTGATATGTCATCTGAAGCATTTCTCTCCGTGAGTAATTACGGTTTACAGAAATAAAGATGAAAACTGTATAATAGTTTATGAATGTAAAAATTATCTATGCCTACAATATACCGAACAATGATGTTTTTAAGTACGAGACTTTGAGGGGCGGGGAAGTGGGCAGAATGGGAACCCGTACAATAAGTTCACTAAGACTGCTACTGTATAGAAATCTGTCCTGGTTTTGCAAAAAACTTATTGTTCTGTTGCCAGATTGCATTTGATCTTTTTTTTTTAGATGCCTCATCACCTCTTTACTAAAAATAAATGCTTGTTTCACAGAGAAATGACCCCTGATTCAAAGACCAAGATTCAAGACGCCATCCTGGAAAAGTGCGGCGAAGGAGTGAAAATTCTGCACATCAAGATAGACCATGCGAGTAGCGAAGGATGCGTTTACCTGAAATGCAAATCGCAGGAAGACGCCGGGAAAGCTTACAAAGCCTTGCATGGCTGTTGGTATGGCGGTAAGTTCTTTTAAATTTGCTGATTTACGCTTGAAGAGGAATACCATATACAAATTAAACTTGTTCCTTCGATTTCCCAGCAAAAATTTATTCATACGAATGTACGAATATTCCCTGTGGTGAATTTTTTTTTATGGTGGAGTGAATTATTTATTTGACAATTAATTTTTCAAATTTGATGACATTTTTTATGATAAAACGGCAGCCCTATCTATTTGAATCGGGTGTAAGTTACATGCGTGCAATTTGTTGTTATTCATATATTTACTTATTTGTATCTTGTCTTTGTATGCACATATTTTATAATTTGACATATAATTTACTTCTTAGAACAAATTGAAATAATACATTAGAAAATTAGTGACATCGTGAGTTAAATGTGTCTTGAGTGGAATTTTCAAAAATACGCATATTTTATGTTCAGGTTTTCAAGACTTCTTTTTCAAAATATCTAATGTGTTACGGAAAACTGCTATTAATAAGAAAATTGAAGCTAAGAAAATTGAATAATTGTTGATTTCAATTTTTAAAAAGTGATGAGATGTATAAATACGGCGTACAATTTTATCTGATTGTTTAACAAAGTCAATTTCACAGTGTGTGTTTTTTGGATCGATTTTCAGGTCGATTGGTGACGGTTAAATACCTCAGACTTGAGCGGTACCACGAGCGTTTCCCTGAAACTCAGTCGTTATCGGTACCACTGAAACCCAGCAACAACAAGCAACTTTCGTTGCAAGGTTACAACAACTGGAGTGACCCTCAAGACACTAACTGATCGTCATTTAAAAGCGAGTCTTGGCTCTCTCTCTCGAGTCCCATTGAACGAGAACTCTTTTTCAAAATTGGTTTTCCGAGGTTGGTGTGATTTTGAGTGATACACATCATCGCGGCTACTCATAACTTTTTACAACGTTTTCAATTCTTAATGTAGATTATTAGTTATTTATAAAATACAGTTAAGCCGAATCGCCCAATACTGGGTAGTTCGAAATCGTCGTGCTTACATTGGCATCACTTTTTCCTGATATTTGAAGCTTATTTTCTGAGGACTGTTTGTCAATGCAGGCGAGAGTATGAGCGATTAAAATTTAAGTTCGACGAGATTTTTTTCCCATTTAGATTGTTAGACGAGCAATTCCCTAAATTATTAATTTGGTTTAACTTAAGAGCTGCTTTGTCGGAGCATTATTCAGGGGGCTTGCGTTTTTTTTTCTCGAGTCTAAGACGTTACATATTTACTTGCCTTTGTCGTAGTTCTAAGCTGTACGCAGGGACGTATGCGGGGAATACTCTTTAGAAGAAGAAGGAGGGGGGTGGGCGATCTATTAAAAAAAGTTGAATTAAAAATTTGGGAATCTAATTATAATGTCTTGTTATTTCAGTAGTGGAATTATCATGTGACTTGATTTTTTTTTTATTTCCTCAACTATGAAATTATAAACTTTAATTCACTTCAATGTATCATAAAATATTTGATCCCATTGGGATTTTTAACTGCATTAAATTTTTCACATATTACCCGTGCGGAAAAATTAATTTCCTCCAAATTTGTAAGGAGGCGGTACCTTCTCTCTTCCACTGCGTACGCCCTTCGTTGTGTGTATATTCCAGTTTCAAATGTTATTAAAAATTTTTCCATATTCATGTGTTTTCTTTTTTATGCATACGTACTGCTATTTTCGTACTATAAATCATTATCTGAAATCACATAGTTCTGTTTTCTAGATTGAAATTGAAATACATCGAAAATTTGTAGTATAAGAATTTCAGAAATTTTGAAAATGAGTAGAACGAACGTCAGTAAAAAATGAATAAGTGTTGCCTGTTTTTCTTTTATAAAATATCTATTAGTTAACAAATCAATTAACGTTTAATAATTTCGCTTTAATTACAGTTGAACATTATTTTTGCATACACTTCAAAATTGTTTACAATCCTGGTTTTCTTGTTCTTTTGGACCAGAATTTTTTATTTCAAAGCTTTGTTTTTGTCATTTTTCGCCCAGTCAATAAAATTGTCGTGCTTATCTTTGATGACCAGGGACAATAAATTATCACTGTTTCTTCTTTTATAATCCAGAATAGTACATTTCGCATTCGGAGTTGGTTTCACGACTAACAAACGACGCCTCAAATTTGATTTGACTGAAAGCAGAAGTTTAAATTTTTATTCACTATTTTTTCACTAAAATTTTACTCTTTCATTATTCGTTCTTACCTTTGTTGATTTTGCTTCTAGTCGTATCTTTGTCGTGCATTTTTAAACCCTTCGAAATGGTATTTTTCGGTGATGTTGAACTTTTCATAACTGCAGAAAAAGTTACACTTTTTGGATTGTCAACTTCCCAAGAAGTTGATGTTGCCATTATTTCTTGGGTTTCCAATATTGGTATACGTTTCAAGTTCTTCTTGTGCTCTGTAAAAAAATCGTTTCTTGAAGATTGCGTACTGATTTTGTAAAATGGCGATAGATGGAGGGGGGATGGTGAATTAAATGACATTGAGTAATAATGCACCTGAAGATTTCGGTAATATAATATAAAAGAAAGATGAAATTTCAAGAATTAAAAGTTTTCATAATCAAACTAACGTAAGTTCTAGAGATTGTAACTTGTATTTCAATAACTTCATATTTTAGAATGTCCTTTTTTTTTTCTTTAAATATTACATTAATTTTTACATAGCACACTTGAAGGGAGGGTATTGGCATTAGGCATAGATCGTCCAACATAATATTCGCCTTATGAACGAAAACTCAAAATTTAAGTTACTTGGATTTTCTACTAAGCTCTGTTGTTTAAAGTGATAGCTTGTTCCTGGATTTCTTGGACTGTTTTTTGACAGGCTGTCATTCATAGGAAGGTGATGAGGACAACTCGCACTTTCTTCAGGTTTGGATTGTGAGTTGAACTGGAAAATTAGAAAGATTTTATGAAGTTAATATTTTCACACAAAAAATAGTCATTAGAGCTTGAATCAGTCAAAACCTTAGCCACTGATTTTAACACAACACTCTGGAAAAAAACTAGTAAAAAAATTTCCTTCAGCGGAAAACCATTTGAAAAATTCTTTAACGTTTAGGACGTAATGCGTGTCAAAATTTAATAAAGATGGGCATATTAAAGATCCAAAAATATTTTCGAAATAGTTAAAATGTAATGTTTGAAAAATTCTGAATGAATGCTTCTAAAACATTTTACTACCAAGCTATTTTTTTACAACTTATGCCAAAAGAAGCGTCCCTAAAACGTACCAAAGGTAACGCCAACATAAGAAAGTTTGAAAAACGTTTCTCGGTGAATTTAAATGAGCCGTTCATAAATCATATTTTCTTGCAATCGGCAACTCATTCGTTAGAAACTCTTGTTCTCATACTAAACCTCAAAAATCTTGTTAGAAACTTCTTCCAAGCCCTTGAAATCTTCATCTATTCCTCCTACGATCGTTGAAGAAGTGAGAACATCACTATAGAGTCTCCTCAATTCAGCCTCGTCCTCCTCTTTTTTTTCCTCACAACAGGCCACTAAGCCCTGAAATTGCGAAACGAGAGACTCGAGGGGACATTTCCGTTCTTTAGGCCACGCATTGGTTTCTGATTTGTTGTACCTCGGGTCAAGCACGAGGGTTTGCAATTTTTTCGTGCTTCGGCGCGCTTTTATTGCGCTTTTTGTCAGAAGAATGAGATTGCTGAAGACCACGCCTTGACTCCGGCGTTTCTGTGGATGATCCTGATATAATTCAGGTGGTCTTTGATATACAGGAATGGGCGCAGGACTCATCTGACTCGAAGCTAACATTTTAGCATGGAACTGGTGCACTGGTCGCTGTACGACTGTGTGGCACAATGGCTGGATGCCGGTTGGGTACAGGGCGCCACAAATTGGTACTTGAATTTGAGGCCCCACTCGCTGGACCCACTGGTGCGGGAAGCTGAACATGGTTGCTGTATTGCCCGATACCACAAGTGGCACATTCTGAAAATTATTAAGACAAATTTTCAGTATTCGCCAGGGTGGGAAGAGATCTTGTTCTTTCACTTTTGCCATGTATTGAAGTGAAACTATTTAATCACACCTTGCGGTTGAGAACTGGTGCACTGAAAAAAATGCATTGGTTCAGGTAACTAAAATCACTTTGTTTGTCCTTGTTTCGTTGAGAGAACAACTCGATTGGTAAAATTAACAAAAACATCATGATTCTTCGTAACAAAGAAGTTTTATTGATCTCACGTATACTATTTAGTTCTATCAACGTTAGTTATTGTTACTTGAACAATTTGACCGAGACATCAAACTTTGTCGTTGCAGCCAAGTAACAAGTTTCTGAGAACAGTGTGTTTTGGTGCTCTCAACCATGTTCATAATTGACTGAACAATTTTCTGACTCATGCGCGCAGAACTGTGTGGGGGAGGAACGGTCCTCATGGTGCGTCATGCACCTCTTGTTTTTTCACGTCGTGCTTTGTCGGAAATTTTTTTTTCGGTAAAAATTGGTGAACGTGTGCGTGTTATTGAAGTGAATAATTGATGACTCGCACTCTGCGTTCGTGGTTGACGAAATTTTTCGGAAATTGGGATTGTCCTCCATGATAAATATCGATATTATTCGAAGTCATTATAATAAAGTGTTTATTCAACGGAGTATTTATTTAACAATACAAAGTGACATGATACGGTTAACCAAGAAGCACGAATATCAAAGTCCAGAAATTTCTTTTAAAAGCTGAATTTGATGATACGTAACACTCTATTCTTTGCTGTAACAAAAAAGTAACATGTTTTTGACAATCAAGTAAAATTGTCGACAGAACCAAGTAGCGAAATATGAGCTTTGCCATTTCGATAATTCGTAACCAAGTCGATTTCGTGCTACTAACCATAATGAAGGACCATGTCAAAATGGTACGGGCAACAAAAAATATGGCTGGGCCTATATCAACCATGTGATTTTGTTGAAACAACCAAGAATCTGATTACCTAAACCAACTAATTTTTTCAGTCTGTTGGTAGCAAGACTACTAGAAAATAAAAGGATGGTAAACTCCGCTCCGAAAGTATTAGAAAGTATGTTGAAAATTCTCCACAACGTAGGCGTGGCCTATATGTCCGCCGGCCACTAGTAACGGTGGAAACGTACCTTCGAATGCGCGCTAGGTCCAAATTTGACGTTCTACGCATTCGAAGTTCGGAATTTTTTCGGCATACTGAGCACAATGGTTAAGCATAGGGAGTATACCATCCTTATTTTTTAGTATTCTTGGTTGGTAGTAAACTCGATTTAGGAGATTTCTTACCAAAAATGGCGGCGTCATGGTGACGTCACGTAAGTCTTGCCTTTGGCGGATGCCTGACCTTGTGACGTCACACGCGCCTTGCGATTAATAATGGCGTATTTTATATAAAATAAACTGAAACTCGTGATATCTAAATGAAATTATTTTGGAAAAAGTCAAATTTGATAGAATAAATAAAATTCACCAAATTTAAATACAAATTTAATAATTAAACATATGGGTCGTTTCATTAATTGGCTTCCAGGCTAAGTATCTGTGACTCGCCGATTTCGCTCTAATTTCGAGACACGATAGTATCGGTCCAAATTGAGCTGTTTGTGTACTCGGTAGTGGTCACCTCCACCGTTTTTATTTTTGGCGCGCAACTGAAATTTCGAAGACATCAACAATAGTAGATTTCGCACCTAGGGAAAAACAAAATTTCTCGCGAGGGTGTAAGTTATATCCCGAGCCGAAGGCGAGGGATATATTCAACCGAGGGAAAAATTTATTTTTTCCCATGTTGCGAACGATTTTTTTCATCGTAGCGGGCGGAAAAGCCGTTTTTCGCTCGCGAAGCGGGCGAAAAAGTAGGCTTTTTTGCCCGCTATGATGAAAACAAATTTTCTTCGACATTTTAATGGAATCAGATAATGTTTTGAACTACATGTTATATTATGAAAAGGTCTCAGCTGTTTAACAAAAATAACTAAATTTGCAAAATAATTTCCTACTGCAAATAATCGATTCTTTTTAAAAATTCCTTTTTTTTTTACTTTTTACTGATTTATTATTTTTTTTAAATCTCATTCAATTCGTGTAGTATTAGGAATTTCCATCATACTAGCGAGTTGTATCCGCGTTACTGATCTAGTATGGGACTTTTTCAACGATTGTATTTTACTTTTTTCCTGTTTTTTTTATCAGTGAAATATCTACTATTATTAAAAGTGATTTTACTAGTGGTACACAAACAGCTTAGTTTGGACCTGTATTATCATGTCTTAAAATTAGAGCGAAATTGGCGAACCACAGGTCCACAACTTGAACGTCAATTTATGGATTCACGTTATATGAAAAAATGAATATATATGGCGTGGAATGAGAAAAGGGCGGTAACAGCAACTCGCTGCTTTACGAGAAAAACGAGATTGAAAAGAGAAAGCCCTTGCGACTAGCATGAGCAGACCAAATTTGTATCTCAATTATTTTTTAAGTAATAAAAAAATCATACAATTTTAAGAGCAGGCTCGTTCGATAGAGCAAGATTTCTATATTCAGAATCGCTAACTATCTCGAAATCGATTTTTGGTGCTGTTACGACCTTTTCTCATTCCATGCCACATACACATAAAAAATATAATAATTAAATGAAATATAAATAAAGAGGACAAAAATTGAGCTTCTTATTAATATTAGATGAATAAAGTTATTTGATAATGATAATATATTATTCATGTCATAATACACAATCAAAAAGAAAAAAACCATAGTAATTTCAATGATTATAATCTTTATAGAAAACTTATAAAAAACTAAAATTTCATTGGTAAAATCGCATTATAAATTTTCGTTTCTTATCAGATTTTTGTAAGGTCACTTCATAAGAACTAGGAAATTTCATAAGGTCCCCTCACAAGAAATCGAATTTTAATAAGAAATTTAGTTTTCTTATGAGGTTTTTATAAGGATAAAAATTACTAGAATTAATTGAATTGAATGAAAATATATTCAAAGATTTTAATGTCAAAAATATAAATTACTGAAAAAACTGGGGCAGCGTTTGCCGGCTGACTTCTGCGAGGAAAAATTTCTTCGTGGTAATTTTTTCCTTGCAAAAATACCTGGTCTTGGCACTCTTCAATTGAGTTCTCAACAGGAGTTTTTGGGAAAAATTCGGGAACTTCGGCGTGAAGAACTGGGAATTCAACAGTCTTAAAACTATTGATTTTCATTTTTTTAAGTTTCGAAAATTCCTGAACACTCGCGACTTTCGTTTTCAACTTTTCACATCTATTCTCTTGTTTTATCGGCGCGATTTGCGAAATCAGCGAATTTAACTGACAACACGAATACTTCCACAAGTTTTTAATTGAGTTATCAGACATCCTTTTGTAAAGCTGCATTTCCGCTTCATTCGTTATATTGTATCGTAAAGTATAGGTAACAGTCTCAGTTTCCACCCAGTCTTTCATATCTGTTAATCGTGATATTGGTTAATAGATTTTTTTACTCCTAAAATTATTTCAACCGATGAGCCATAGAAATGTGTGAGTGCGAAAATGTTTTTGTAGAATTTTATGTACCCCAGGCATAGAAAACTCGTTTTTCGTCCAGTTTGAAAACTGTTAACTCTTTTTCCAGCCCTTAGTACGTAAAATATCTTACGTAACTAGAACATAAATTGTATATCCACTCGTGTGATAGTAAGCCCCGGCTTCGCCTCGGCCCACCAAACTTCACACTCGTAAATATAAAATTAAAGTCCTAGTTACGTAGTATACCTATGTACTATTTTGTTCCACCCAAGTTTTTAAGAATTACCATTTGAAAAAATATATCCTTAATATGAATCTTCACAATTTTTAGAAGTGTCGATTTATTGAGACTTTTCTTACGTTGAAAATATGTCATGTTCAATTCGTTTACATTATATAATCAATTTATTAACTTATGGACAGTTTTCAGAGCTCACCTCTCTCGTTTTTCTTTGCTCTCGAAGACAATTTTTTGGTCTCGTCTTCTATAGTATTGCGTGATATTTTCGCTTCGTCCTTTGAACTCAAGGTTTCTCCTGCTCGAAAAGGCTTCAACGGCAAATTTCTTAAATGTTGAATTGTTATTTCGTAACAGGTAAGGGAAAATGATCTTTACTTGAATTAAAGAAACTAACGAGTCTACAGCTGTTATTTTCAAGAAAAGCCTCTCTACTTCCTTAAGCATCCACGGTTCTAAAGCATTTCCCAACTGTGGTTCACAAATATTCACGCAAGTTTGGATAATTTGATCGTTGTTGTACAATCTTTCTCGCCTCTCGTTATACTCGTAATTGCCGTAATTGGCGAGTCGGGACTGTGGAATAACGTCGCGAACATTTTTCACCTTTTTCCGTTTACTTTCTTTCAATTGGTTAGCATTTATTTTGCAATTCTGCTCGGAGAAGAGTTATTCTTAATTTTTTTTTCCATGCATACACGGAAATGGCTAATATATCGACGCGATTTGCGGGGACAACGTCTTCTTTGTAGAATTCCCGCGATAGAATTTCTCACTGGTTGTAATCTCGATGATTGCTCCTTAGGGATAGTTTTTGCGGGAGCAACTTAAGATTTTGCTCCCACTGAAAAATTCATCGCGGATACCCCAAAAAGAGGACACTGTCCCTGCAAATCGCGTCGACAAAGTGGCCATTTCTGTGTATGTATCGGAAAAAATGTTGTATTTAACATGGAACCCTGGCGGACGGCCGAATTCCGTAATACGGTATTCAGCGAAATTGGGCGAATTCCGCTCGAAAATGTCGATTAAAAAACGAATAAAATCCAATCCTTTTACAAAACCAACTTGTATTGCAATCTTAAAGGCCATTACAATGACCAACCACTCTACCTTACCACGGAGATTCCAATTCATGTCAAATATGCTATTAAAAGTTTAATCCTTTCTTTTATTAAATATGCGTATTTTTAGGAACAATAGTTGCCACAAATTCATAAAAAACGTCATTTTTCCTACCGCCCGGTGTTTTCTTGCGAAATCAAGTATTTTCGGAAGTGGAATTCGCCCAGTACCGCCGAATACCACCGAAAACAGTATTACGGTATTCGGCGGGATTTGCCCGTCCGCCAGGTCTGCAGTAGAGAATCTCGAGGCTGGAAGTGCCCCGGACAACAACAAATTTTTATTGTTTAACAACATTGAATAACATGAAAATAAATTTTTTCTGGAAGTATGAGTATCTGTGATCTAGTTCGATAAAGTACTTGAAATATTTCATGAGCTATATGTAGCTTTAAAAAATCTGTCTAATATTTGACGGATTATCATGCAATTTTCGAGGTTCTAAACCAGGTTCCCCCTTTAATTAGGAAGATTTTTGAAATCCGGGAAATTAAAATTTTATACAAGAACATGCCTTTTTGGCACAAAAACTGTTTGATACTATTGGCGTCAATTAAAAAAGTTGATGCTTGAAATTTCAAAGTTGAAAAATCTTGCAAAGCTTACAAAAATGTGTAGTTACAGAAACATAATGAATAAATAAAAATACATCAGAAGAAAAGCATACAAAATATAAAAATACAAATAAAAAAACTTTTTTGTGGACATGTATGATTCATTGAAGATACTGATTATAAAGAAATAAATTAAAATATTATTGACATTTATAAATTTTATTGTCAAGTTCATCTAGAAACTCAGTTTTTTGCCATTTTTAACAGTTTTTATTGCATTTTATACTCGATATTTGCGATTCTAGAAAAAAGTGTCGACTCACTTTTACCATATCTTTCATATAATTTTCTCCTTATCTATTACCGAAACTCAATTGTGTTTCAGCATTGAAAATTCTGCACCCAAATACAAGCAAATTGCGTTAATTTTCAACGGGAGCTTCGTTATAATAATCAATGTTTTTCAATCGATCAATGATTTTTCTTCATCTTCAAATTTTATACAGTCTTCTAACTTTGATGAACTGATAAATAATTGCGAATTATACAAACAGGTGAAACATTTATATACCAGCTGAAAGTTCTTCAAGCTTTTATCAACGATTATTTTTATGACATGTCTAAATCATATGACGTTATATGACGTTTATATCCATTTTTGTTTTCGTTGCGAAACTGACTTCACTTTTTGCAAAAACAAAGAAAAATTACAAAAAGGACATAGCTCATTTTCTCACGATCAATGATATTTATTCTTATCGATCAGTAATGTCAGTTAAAATTATATAATTATCATTAACTAACATAAGAAGTAAATCGATTGTGATTTACGAAAAAAATAATAATAATCATAATAAGTTTTCGCAAAAAGTACGTTGAATATTTGAATCCTGGAACAGCAGCCCGCGAAATGTTCGTCGTTTCTTATTGGCTAAATTTCAAATAGTATATGCAGTCTCACAACAGCACGATTGTCAATTGTCAAGTGTTGTCAACAGAGTGTCAAGACTGTCAACAACTGTCAAGTCAAAGCCGTCAAGCTGATAACAGCTGATAAAAGATAACAAAACTGAAACAAAACATACACGTCTTCATTCCCAATCATTACATGAAAACTGATGAAAACGCTTAAAAATGTTTGGAAATTGGAAAAATAAGTTCCTATCTGTGCAAGAAGGATTATCCGCCAGGTAAATTTCTAATATTCCCTGATAACACTTTCTGTGTTTACGACATTTCGTACATTGAAATGGAAGCACTTGATTGTTTTCCGATGAAAAGTTGAGTTGTCGTTTCAGTATTCGGGGCTTGTCTTTGAGTGAGGTCGCAAAGTCGAAAAATGTCGATACCGACAGAAACGTAAATTTGGACGCGGGCGCGAAAATTTTGCACCATTTTCAGTTGGAGTGGAACGAACTCCACGAACTCACGGAAATTAATGCTCAGAAGGCCCAGGAGGCCGATGGTCTCATTTCTACGATTTACGAAAAATTGGAGGAACAATGGAACAACGTTGCTATTATAAACAATACACTTGCTGTGATACCAAAAATCAATGACTCTTTGCAGAACTTGATGGACCAAATAGGTAAATTTTAGAAAGTTTTAGATCAAATTTTCAATCTGGACGAAAAAAATTTATTTCTCATAACCTTTATTACAATAAAGTTATTTTTCTAAACCTAGTTTTCATTTTACTGTGCAATTAAAATATCGCTGTGGCTTCCAGCCATAACCGAGGAAGTCATACATGCCATAACGTTCAAAATTTTATCAGAATATCGTGTAAACTGAGCCTTATGGCACACGTGACTTTTTCGATTATGGCGCGACGCCACAGAAATGATAACACTTCTTAAAAAATTATTACAGATGTTTATTTGATAACAAGTTACACTAATTAATATCGTATTGTCAACAAATTTTTGAGTAATTGTGTATTTAAGCGACTTATGTTGAAAAAAGCATTTCCGATGGGCAAAATTCCCAAATTTTAAAAATGTCATTTCCTCGAAAATGGTTCTTTTTGGCAGGGAATAAAAAAAAGGTAAAGAAGCTATATTTCAACAATTATTTATTGTTATTATTTCTAAAAGTAATAACAAAGGCATTACCTGCCAACTGATTTTTTCTTGCTCTTCGCAAAAATTCCATTTCATGCGTTTAAAAATAACCTCACACACAATATTTCGCTTGACACAAAAATTCTGTTTTGCACCACTTTTTGCGAAAATGAGAGATTTTGTAGGCTAGGTTTTTTTTTTTGAAAACACCAAACGGAGTTTTTTTGGAGGTTTTTCATCATAAAAAATCATTCGACAGGTAATGACTTTATTGCTATTTTTTACAATAATAACTCAAAAAATTCTTAATACAATAGCTTTTCTATTTTGATTTTTTTATTCTCTACCAAAGACAGCCATTTTTGAAAAAATCAAATTTTTGTTAACACTTTTTCCAGCGGGAGCCACCGAAATACATATTGACCACTTTTTTGAGTAGGCAAATTTCTATTGACAAACTAAAATATTTCTAGAAATAAATAAAAAATTTGTTATGTTAAATTTTACCTCAAGAATTTTTAACGCCAATTTCCTTCATCGACTTTATCACAAGATAAAAGTTAAAAAGAAAAGCTAGCAATATTAGTACAGAGTTATTATATTTATAGATTTAATGAATTAATAGTAGAAATATCGAAATCAGAAAAATTTTTGACTTTGATATTTTAGGTAAATTGTATTAAGCCAAAACATTGCTTATCAATTAGAAATGGATAATTTCGAATTTTATCTCTTGATAATATTTAATGCCAGTTTTTTTAATGTAATTGGCTGCAAAAGAGAAGTTAAAAAGTCGGAAAGAAAGGTCAAAGAATAAGTAAAAAATAATTATAGTAATAAATTCCATGAATTAAAAATAGAAATTTTGAAATTCCAAAAACGATTTCTACTTATTATTTCAAAATCATTCATTTCAAATTTTATCTCCTATAAATTTTGATGCTAATTTTTTTCATAGGATTTGCTGCACACAAAGAGTTGAAAAAAGTTATTGTATTCCTAAATTAAGTTAATAAAAAATAGAAATATATAAATTATGAAAATTCTTGACTTAAATATTTTTTATTAGTTTCATTCAAATTGACATATCTACGCTGTTTATGAAATCTTGAAGATGGATAATGCGTAAGATAACATTAAAACCGATTTTACCGATATGCACAGAATATGTAATTAATATTTCATAAAGATCAGATAAGTGGTTTTCAAGATTTCATGAATAGTGTGGATATGCTCACTTTCCGAGGTTCATTGGACAGTTCCTCACAAAAAAGTGCATTTCACGAATGAATAGTACATTGTGTAGGTTAACTATTTATTATACTATTAAGTATGCTCTTATACTATTATTTTAAACTATTAATTATATATAATATATATATTATATGTATATTATATTATATTATCATGTAACACATATCAATTATACTATTATTATACTAAATAGTATATTTAGTATGCTATTTAGTATACTCGTGTGAGGTTTAGATCGGCTGTTTTTGCTCCTAACTACACAATATACTATTTAATAATGTTCTCGAGTGTATAACATTAAGTCCTGTTAATCCCTTCCCATCACTGGCTTCGACACCTGCTTTAGTCACACGGTACCCCCTGTTGATCAACTTTCTGGACTTTTAAAAAGGAGCTTCAGCTATAGAAAGATTAAGACTCATCGGGCACAATTCCAAAATTTTTTGCGTGCAGATTTCGACATATTTTATTGCAGAAATGTAAACAGGGTAATTAGAGAACACAAATCGTCTTTTGCTCGAGAAAAAAGGACCAATATTACGTGATTTAGAGCATGCATTAAAAAAAATATATATTGAATTAATTTAATGAGAACGGGGGCTAATCTTGAAAAAACGTTTGAAGTATTTAGAGGGTGATTACCAATCGTTCTAGACAGGTTTCGTTTTTTTTTAATTTTTGAGGTTACAGTGTTAGCTAACAACTGCTAACAACAATGATTCAAGTTCAAAAAATTCGTTATTTTACTTAAGGTCATGAAAATAAACAAATCCGTGTAACATCCACAAAATACATCACTCGGTAATCGGTTTTCGTTAAAAAGTTCGTACCTAGAAAGTTCATAAAATTTGTGGCAGAAGGTGCCAGTAACAGGTTTTTGACTATGTAATGAGCACTCCGCCAACTTACCCCGCGGCCAAGATGCTCTGTGCTCCCCTAGCAATAATTATTTTTCATTCGTTTTTTTCTCCGTTTTTTCCAATTATTTTACTTTGTAGTTAGTTCGATAAAAAAAATATTCATCCACGATGAATCAATCGAAAGAATCAAATAACAACGATAAGAAGGAACTCTTTATTTGTCATCAAAAAATTTTAAGAATGATATGAATCCGGTTTTTTAATGCAAAATATTTATAATTTTCAAAATTTTTTATCCAAAGTATCAAAATCACAAATTTTTAATTTCTAAATTTCTATTTTTCACTAATCGAATCCATAGTCAGTCATAACTATTAGTAATTTTTTCATTTCTTGTCTTTCTTTTTATTCTTTATTTTGTAGAAAATTTTATTTAAAAAATTGCAATACAAAATGTACTGGGTCTAGAATTTTGAAACAATTGTTTCTGAAATGGTCGTCATCAGTGGAGTAATTTTTTTCATTAAAAACCTCGAAGTCTCGATTTTTTACTTACTGAAAAATCCATTTTTTCAATTTTTGATTTTTTAACTGTTCAATCAAAAATTTGAAATTTTGTGAATGTTTACGTATTTTGCTATCAATCCACACGGAAAGAAATGCGGAGTTATCATTAGCTGAAGCATCACACGCTATCATCGTACGGGAAATCCCAAGCTTCTAACATATGAATCGTGCCGCTTATGCCGTGACAAACGAATCCTCCATAGGCCACGCCTAGATATCCAGGCGTCGCGTTTTTGTTTTAGCAGCTTTATTCCGATGCTCGATTCCACTCATTCCACCCTCTATGGAGGTCCCATAGTACTATAGCCCGGAATTTCTCTCTGTGCATAAATTGAAAAATTTGAAATTCTTCTTATTGCAGTTGTAGTTTTCCAAAAATGCAGTAAACTTTGTTTTTTGCATACACATTTACTATTTACTTTAATCGTAACTACTATTGGTAAATTTAATTTTTTTAAATCCTCATCGAGAAATACAATCTAAAATATTGCATGGTTCATGTTTTATCAGGTAGAAAACTTTTGTAAAAAAGTGCATTTTTCCATTAAATTGCCTGAATCCAAATTTGCGAAATAAAGTTGTTTAAAAACAAAATTTTTCATCAGTAACAATCTAAAGTATTGTGCAGTACTCTTATGACTGATGATTATATTACGTTTTCCAACAAGCATCGATTACACTCAAATATAATAATATTTATAAATCGATTAATTTAGATGCGAATTTCGAATCGTCATTCGATGGTTTCTCTAAAAATCTCAATTTTCAATAAATAAAAAAAAAAATTATCGGCCTCCCGTTTCTTGCTTTCTTTTTTTCATAGAGACTGAATTCAAACAATTTTTCAGATATTCTTATAATGTGAAATTCTAGGAAATGCCGTCGTAGAATTCTCTCCAACTCTGAAATTATAACGATTCATAGAATATGTAGCATACAAAAAAAGTTTACTTGAAAGTGAAAAATTTGTTGAATTTTCAAATATTGCTCAGAAATTTCGGGTTTCTGTAAGATTAAGGCAAGTTTTAGATTTTCAAGTTCAATAATCGTCAGTTTACTTATTTTAAAATTTTCAAGAAAATAATATAACAATTCATCTAAGTCTCTTAATACGAATAACCATTTTTTGGGATTCGCAAATTTTGGTTCAATGCGGAGTTGTGCATCAGAATAATATTTAGAAAATTTACAATCGTGTTTTGTATTTATTTGGATTTCGCAACTTCCGACCCTAAAAACGTTGGGCATTTTAAGGATCGATGCAGGAGCAATGTGAAGAAGTAGAAGTTGCCTTATTCAAGCTTGAAGATTTGAACGAAATTTTGGAGCTGCAGAACCGGCAATTGGATCATCGATTTCAGTTGGCATTGTATAAGGAAAAAAAAAGAGCAGAATTGGATTCTGTTAAAGGTGAGGAAATTTAAAGTAATGCTGGTTAAGTACTCACAAATAAAGATTCATAAAGAGACGCTTGTAATTATAGATTAGGGTTTTGTAATTATTCCAAAATAATACATTCTAAATACATTGCGCTTCAAAGAAAAGAAAGTTCTGGAAGAGGTTACAATTTACATAAGTTGAAGTAATATTACAAATATAAATTTATGGATTCAAGCATATGTAAATTTTGTACGAGGGTCGTCCGTAAATTAAGGTCTCCAAGGAGCTCCTGTTGTGAAGAAGCAAGATAGATTAAATCTGAAAACAGCGCCGTGTTCCTTGCTTTTTTGACTCTGATCTAAGCCAGGCTCCACCTTTGTGCAAAGCTCGTTCTTTGTTTAAAAGCCGTTAACGATGGAAAAAAAATTGGCGCTCCCGCCAAGTGTAAAGTGCGGTCTGCGATTAGATTTTTGAGATGTAATGGGCCAACCCCTATTGAAATACATCGTCAGTTAACCGATGTATACGGAGAAAAGTGTATGGACATAAAAAATGTGCGTAACTGGTTAGGGAGTTTGCTGAAGGTTGTAAAAATGTGCACGACGAGGCCGGCCGCGGACGTCCATCGGTTTCAGACGAGACAGTCACAAAAGTTGAGGAAATTTTGCTTGCTGATTGACGTGCGACTGTGCGAGAAATTTCCGAAATAATAGTGGATGTCTCCAAAAGGACCATGGATAAAATTTTTACTGATATTTTGAAATACGACAAAGTGTGTGCCAGGTGGGTGCCACGAATGCTCACCATTGAACACAAAAAAAAGGCATCGAAAAAGCTCACGAATATTAGCGTTTTTACCAGATTTGGCCCACAGTGAGTATTATCTGTTCCCAAACCTCAAATAATACTTGGGATGAACGAAATTCTCGGGCGACGAAGAGTTGAAGATAACTGTCGATTCCTTCCTGCGTGAGTTGGCGGTAGAGTGGTACAACGCGGAGATAAAAAAATTTCCAGAACGACTTCAAAAATGGATCGATCGGGACGGGAGTTATGTTGAAAAATTTCTAAGAGTCCAAGGATTCAGAATATGTTATTGGTTGTGCATAAATATAATGTTTACTATTTAAAAAAGCCTTGGAGACCTTAACTTACGGACGACTCTCGTAAGTTTTGTTCAGAAGAAAATATACGTTTTGGATATCAGTTTTTAAATGTAAAAGTATTCAAATCCAAGCTTAATGAGTTGAAAATTTAGTTTCTGAAAGTCAAGTGTACAGATTTCCCAATTTTAAGACCTACTAAATCTAAAAAAAAATCGAAAATTGCAAATTTTCTATCTTTTCTTTATTAATTACAAAGTTCCATTTAAAAGGAAATGGAAATTTCGTGTTGAGATTAAAAAAATTTTAAAGTATATGAAGTCAATCATTTATTCAGACAAATTTTATCTAACACAGAAATCAAATGATGAATGTTTGACAAAGATTATCGTTCAACTCAAAAAAACTAATTAAGTTAACTTCAAGTGATGATAATCAATTTTTTGTGTAATGCTCAAATTCCAGCAAAGCTAGCCAAAGAACATGCAGAGAGAGTGATGAAACATGAATTGAAGCAACAGAAAACCCTGAGGGAAAGACAAGAAACCTTCGAAGTGGCTTTCAAAGAAGAATTAGAAGAGTACAGAGCCACGGGCTCCATTCCAAGTATTTTTTTTCATATTGTAGACTCCCTTTTTTTTATTTAAATTCACTCGAAAAATTAGCGGAAACTAGAAACAGAAAATTAGTAATATTTTTCAAAATAACTAGTTTACAATTCTAACTTGTTTTGATGTAACGAATAATTTGTATGTTTCTTATTTTGAGGCATTTTCATGTTTTACTAAGAAGGTTTAACCTCACGTAATAAGTTATAAAAAGAAGTCTAGAAGCCAACAAAGACAAGCGGTTATCAAATATCATTAGAATATAATTTGTCAGTATTTTGATTTTGGTCTTTGGTTACCATTATTGCGTAAAAATTTTGGTTTGATTCTCTTTTTTATATATATGTGACGCGATATGAGAAAAGACACCTAAGCCGGAAAAAATGGATTCCGAGATTATTGCTCTTTCTGGTCTATTGAATATATCTTTTTACAATTGTGTATCGAATACACAAACGATTAACATTAGTTGTGGTTCCGTGATCGTTACTCCTCCTTTTCGGGTTGTTGCGGTTGGGCGTATCCGAGGCTCAGGAGGGAGAACTCTTGGTGTTTTTAGTTTGTATAACAAAATAAAAGAACAGTTATTGTGACACGCGAGACCCCGATTGGGGAGAAACCAATGTTGTCCCACGATTGTAAAAACGACTGTTCCGGTTGGGTAATGCGCATTGTCTAGCATTGATGATCTGACTATGATGTCATTTTAAGCTCACGCGAATGATTTCACAGATTGTATTTCATATGTTTGGCATAATGAGATCATGCGAGTGATTTCACGCGTGATCTTAACTGTGAATTCATGTTTGCTATCTGGGTTATTGCACCCGAATATTTTATATATTCAGTTTTAATTCATTTTTCGCAAGAAAATGAAAATTGCAATTTTGCAAGACAATATGCGATGTGACAATATGCAATATTTTTCAATGACAATATAACTTGTCGTTTTTTTGCATTTTTGCCAGTTTTGGAAGTGTGTATAAACGGTGTGACACGCGAGACCCCGACTGGGGAGAAACCCTCGTTGCCCCACGATGTCCAGGAAAGGACCAATGCAGAAAAACGGCTCTGCTTGACCCTTAAAGTAGCCGTAAAATGTTTTGAGGTTCACGGAATAACAATCTATCTCCTTTTCATTAGGTCTGAATTTATTATCGTATATAAAAGAAAACTCCTTACATCATCTTCGCTTACAATCGATGATCGCACTTAATTATACAATTCCAAAGTCCCGGAATTGCCGATTGTATGGCATCTTCATACAAAGAACATCATATTTTCGCTTTATAAATAAGGTTCGGTAAAAAGCTCTGGCGCGTCGCTGATAGGCGACAAAGGGATCTGGATCGGTGGAAATTCAGCAGCGATCTCGTCTAGGTCAAATTTAAATCTTTTTATAAAGTTCTCTCCCTCCCGAGTAATATCCTCAAAGATTTTATCAAAATCGGGTCCAAAGATATCTACACTATTTGAGAGAATTTGTTCCTCCACTATCTGAGGTTTCCTCTTCTTGGCGTCTAGCCTGATCCTGGTATCTATCCAGTCCAGAGTCCAGGAAGGCTCTGGTTTCGGAATTTTTAATCTGAGTTTTCGAAAGGCCGCCCTACCATTCGCAGCTATTGCCTTATCGCGCTTTAAATTCCTTTCGAAGGATGACAAATTCGGGTTATTAATCGTAGGTACGTTGATTGCGCGCTTCTCTATTCTAGTATTCGCGGCACACCCCCTTCTGTACCTCTCGAAAAGAGACAGACCTGTAACGAGCGAGCGTCCATCAACCAACGATGATTATAATAACTCCAGAAAGTTGATCGATTCCAACGTAGTTTCATTCCTCGGCTTCTTGTCGCTGAATTGATTTCACCCCGCTTGTTCAGAGAGGACCCTAGTGGAGGCTCTGCCCAAAAGGACCCTTTTTCTGGGATTTCTTAGAGACTCGGAAATGTTAAAGAAAAAATAATAACCGTATTTAATTCTATAATACGAGTTTTATTGAAGTAAACATTGTTCCATGCAAATTAATATACAATATTTAAATTTCGCAATTTGCATTCAGTCTCGCGTTCTGAAATTACTTCAGATAATTTTGTTTTCACAACACAATTTGTTCGTGTTTGTCTCTTATAGACTTTTACATTCGCTGTAATCGACTTTTAGTCGTTTCAACATTCTCGATAAATTGTACTCTTAGTATTTCTATGCAATATTCCTGTATTAATCTTCCTTTCAGTTCACGCATTCATTATTCGCACCACACAATTCACACTGTATTCATGTAATAATTTTATTCATGATCAAAATTATACTTTCGCTCCTTCGCTCGTCCGTATTTAGAGACAAGGTTACAATTAATCGATTTTGCTTATTTATCTAACAAACCTTTCTTGATCATTAGCTGTTGTAGATATTCCATCTGTATAATTATCCGCATTCAGTTTTACTGCTACATTCACTCTCAATTGTTGGCCCTGACAACGTTGCTTAAAACCATACCTTTCCCTTGTCTTCTAATTCAGACATTAGCGCTTCTGAAGGCTCTAGATTTCGTCTCTTCATTCCGGCTCCACTAATCGTAATAGGGTCTCTGGGTGCACATGTTTTATCTAAACTTGTCAAGGTATGTAACTCTCGATCGACCGGATCCAACTTTAGTCTATTGGTCTGGCTGAGACTACAATATTTGCATAACGTCGTTATCTGTTTTTCATGGGGTTACCAATGTGATTCCGAATTTTTGTGAAGCTTCTTTAGCTATCTCGTGATCTACTCTTCCCCAAGAAAATGGAGTCTTAGGGTCCAATGTCTTTAATATTCTTAGTCGATTATATAAATTTAGTATCCCTTTCTTTTCGAACACATGTCTCTTTGCACTGGGTTTTACCCTTTTTTGTTTTATCAAGCTTTTGATCGTCCAAATCAGTTCTTCCACCAAGGGCACTGCAAAATGACGGGAATGTTCCCTTTTATCCTGATCGAGAATTCTGTAACCCTACACTGGCTTCCCATACCTTCTTTAACGTGTTTAAATTCTAACTTCGCTATATCATTTGAAATATCATATTCTAATGCTGTTTAAAGTCTGAAATATCCTCATCTGAATATTCTTAACAGTCATATTCTGAAATCATACCCCTCGAGCTTTAATGTTATCCCCTTTTAATTCTAAATATTATTCATCTAAGTTCTATCTCTTTCTAAATACTATTCAGTCCAATATAGTTTATTTCATTTCACTACCTTTCCTTTTATGTTAATGTTCCAACATCACTTTTCTGCGCTTCTAAGGGCGTAAGGTGAAATAAAAGATTACAAGAATAAGTGAGAAACTTCGAGACGAGTTGCCTTGGAACTATGGCTCAAAAGGGAAAAATCCCTTTCGCTCGAATCTTGGTCAATCAATATTTTTTTTTGTATGAAAAATTAGTAAAAAATATGGAAATTACTTGTAAAGTCTTGTTATCCTCGTACCAACTGATATTGGGACCTGGAGTACAACTCCGGTTTTCTGTCAGTCAGCACTTGGCCAGTAATGATGGGGCAAAGAAGTCGTCGTGAGGTCGGACTTCTATTAGGGGCCCGGGGAAGAATTCTTTCAGTTTTTAGACTCCCTGTCCAGACTCTGGGGAGAGCTTTGAGGAGACTAACTTCGAATTTCTTCGATGAACTAACAAAATTCGCGGGCTTATATACGCTTTTCAAATAAGGGGAATTGCAAAAATTGAAAGGAATGGGTAAAAACGGGTTCCGTTTTGGCCGCTTGATTATCTCGAATCATTAGATATCTCTATTCTACTCGAAGAAGCTAAATTGAAGTTTTATTTCGAAATTGTTATCACGACCCGTTTTTAGCCCGTTTGCATCCGCTTCGTAAAAGTAAAATTTATCGCGAGTAATTGTAAATCACGTTAGAAATTGCCGTGATTACGATAGCGTTGCGCGTTATCTTATTGTTCTTTAAAAATATAGTGTCTGTTAAAATTTCTAAAAATGACTTTTATGAAAACTAAAATTATCTCTCCTTTTTCCATTTCCTTTATAATTAAATGAAATTAAATGAGCGGTCGGACGCCGCTCGTCACAGACCCTTACCCACTTAAAGAAAAGGGTGAAATAAATAAAAGGAAAATGGATTATGCTATTGTTTCTAATTGTTATCATTGCGAAAATAGGAAAGGTGAATAAAAGCAATAAGAGGCGCGATAGTAGCATATCGAATTTCCCAAATTACCACTTATTCTGATAGAGCGCATCGACCCTCATTTTTGGCTATCACGACTGTCATTAGATAGTCCCGTCTAATGACGCTCCATCGGAAATAGCCAAAAAATATGAAGTATTAAATATTAAACACGCGACGGTCGCGTATTACAACAGACTCGTATTTTGGTTTTGATTTTTCGGGTACAATCGCATTTATTGCTTTACTGACTTCCTCTTCGAGTGAGGGAGGCGTGCATTGAAAGAATTCCATATGTTCGAAACTTTCCTTTTCATTTTCTTTTTCTTTATCAATTTTTTGGGAACACGGGAACATAAACGCTCAACAACATTGACAGGTAGCAGGTAGCCATATTGAATCGATATTTTGATTTTTGTGTAAAGTGAGGTTAGAAATTGCATTTCAACTTTAACTTTCAACTCCATTTCAACTTCCTTTTAGTGCTACTACTTTGATACATGATTTGTCAATATTGTAGTCCTCGGTCTTTCATTTCTTCCCGGCCATTACTTCCTTAGGTAAGTAATGAAAGGAATTTTCCGCTTGCACTGACCACTGCGCATGCGCATCAACTATGCCATCCATCTGCCGGGAATGCGCAATTTTCGTCTCTCGAAACAGACCTGAAAATGTTCATTTTCGATGTTTGAGAGGCGAAAAATACTTAATGAGGTTCATATTTACTTCTTCAAGAAACGGATTATCCTGTTACAGTGCAGTTGTTACAGTGCTTTTTATACCCGAAAAATCGAGTAACATTTTAGGAGGGGAAAGGAAATTGTGAAAAATGGAAATTTCCAAAAGATTAAAAAGAAAAATGTAATAGCAAGTCATTATAGTTTCGATAATGAGCATTAAAGCATTCGTGATTACCGTATATTCGTTATTTGGTAGCCAGTGTTATCAAAACTATTACCGCTATTATTCCAACTCTATTATTAAGCCATCTTGCGAAACTCTGAAAAATACAAAGGCATGAAAATAAGCACGTGAAGGAAAAGTGTTAACTTCCTAAATCACCGTCCATTCCGATAGAGCGTATTGAAGCGCTCATTATTCGGTCATTCAGGCTATCGTCACTGAAGCGGTCAATGTTCTAGTAGAAAACGACGTCGATTTTATTCAATTGAATAAAATCAAGCTCGTGACAGTGGTGTGTTACATCCTCTATTAATCGTTCTTCTGAAATAACCTGTTTGATTTTTTTCCTTCCTAGTATTTTATCTAATAATAAGTTTCTGAAGCCTATTTTCCTGATGTCTAGGGAGAACAGGCTGGTCTTTTGTTTGGGATTGTTTATTGATTCCTTTGCCCTATTGGGGTTATTATTTGATGTAGCGATTTCTGAATTTATGGATTTATTCATCATAATTATTCATCGCTTCATCGAATTGGTCGGACTCGTCCAATTCGATCTTATTTTTCAGAGCCAGGTCGTGGATTTTGGAGATTCGATTCTCCAATCCATTGAGTCTGAACAGAAAGTTGTCCTTCATATTTTTAACTCTCTCATGATTTCATTCATTTGAGAGTCCTTTTTGGGGTTTGTATTTTCATTGGACGAGTATGTTTGTGATTTTTGTGGTGTTTCCTTTAGAACTTGTGCTTTCTTGGGTACTGACATAGGGGGGAAGTTGAGGTTAAGGTTCCCTACTCCTCCAGCGGTGGCTGCAAAAGAGACGTCTTTTAACATAATTGTTGAGGTGTTCTTCCCTCCTCGCAATGGCCATTTGCCGTTCTTTCTCTTTGTTCTTTTCCGCTTTGATTTTTATCGGACACCATCTGAAGGATCCGGGGTGCCCTTTTTGTTTGCAGAGCACGCAGAAAAGTGTCTTCTGTGTCCTCTCCCCTACCTATTTTACTGTTACGAACTGGCAGAACAGTTCCATAACAAGCGGGTGAAACGCGTCGGACCGGCTTGTTCCGCGTGATCCCAATGAGCAAGGTTCAGGGTATATAGATAAAATTAAAAAGTCCCATCTAAATGAATCTAGATTGGTTTATTCAATATTATGATTATAAAGGTATGTTGTTTACAAAGACATAGTGTCATGAAGTTACAATGTTCATAAAGATATCTGGATCATAAAGTCATTATGTCATAATATAACCTATTCTACCTGTCTATAATTCATTACAAAAATATCTATTCTTCGAAACTACATCAGATCTAAACCAAGCGAGTTTTCCGAGTGGGTTTTCAACCCAGATCTTTAGTAAGGGTAGGAATTAATATACCCAAAGGAGTGGGGGTATACCGGGTAGTTGGTACCTCAACTCCAGGGACGAATTTCAGCTGATAGGGCAAAGGTTTCTTATATGGTCTGATTCTAAGTTTTACCGCCCTATTATCCGTAATTCGAGGTTGTGGTTTAGTAACTGGTTTGGTTACCCTTACTTCGGGTTTTTGGGATTTTTTCGTGTCCGGTTCCGAAGGAGGAATGGGGGTATCCGAGACATTGGTCACTTCTTCCGGTTCCTGAGAGGAAACAGTTTTTCTCTCAGGCGGAGCCTTTGGGAGGAACAGTTCGTGCATGGTAGGGTGGGGTGGGGGTGTGGGAGCAATAAAGGGCTTTCCTGAAAGATTCAGTTCCTTTGAAATGGGGGTTAATGGTGTCTTAGCGTACGTCAAAACGTTTTGAGGCTGACTCAAGGGTGTTAAATCAGGCTCGCAATGCAAAGATTTCCCGCAGCGATCGCATTTCGTTCTAATTCGATGGGGTTGTCGTGGTGTCGCATATAAAGGCTACCCGAAAAGCTTACTTGCGTATCGGGCCACGACAACGTCTGGTTTTAGGGTTGAATTGTAGGGATCACCCGGAAGCTGGTCGTTCGCGTACTGAATCTTCACCCATAAACCCAAAAGTCCTTTCTTCTGATAGAATACACGGCCAGAATTCTTTCTCAATCATTGCTTGCAGTAATAATAATGAAGATGTATGAGTAGCAAGTATTTATTGTATTTAATTGTTTCATTTGCTTCATTACAACTTGTCCAAAGAGTTAGTATATATCGCACAAATAACCGTCTCAATGTATATTCGTAGAATATTAATGAATTGGAAGATCTAACATCGACCAGCCTAGGAAGAAGGTAGAAATCTTACTAAAGGCTTATAATAACCAAAATAGGAAATATAAATTTTTCAATGTGACGAGCGAGTTGTAACCGCAACCCAACGCTGAGTCTATTCCCGTAGATAGAAGTCTTTAGCAATAGTAATCGTCGAACACTCCGAAATGTCATTTATCCAAAATCCAATGCTGAATCCCCGAATCACACCACTCTCGTCCAGAAAGGACCCACAAAGGGCAATTGCCCTATGGAACCCTTAACCCCGTAGTTTATAAGGACCCAGGGTATTGTTTTGAGGAGGAAAGAAAAGAGAAGAAATAAGACATATTTCGTATCTTTCAATTCTGACAAGTCAGCGTATATTAATGTAATAAAATACAATGCGTAAATAACTCTATAACTCTGACAAAATCGGCGTTATATAATGCATAATAATCTTTATAGTATGGATGGCGCTGGCAATTGAGCTGGCATGATCAAGTCAACTGACTGCTCTAAATCTTGCAATATTTCCAGATAAAACTTTTGATTTTCGAGAGGTACGGGTTTTTCCGTGATCGCGTCCAAATCTCGTTCCGTTATTTCAATGTCCAAAGGATGAGTATCAAGGGCTACGGTCTGAATGTAACTGCATTTTCGGCAAGTAATTTTAGCCTTTTGAGCCGGTAGGGTCAGATGGACGTCGTATTCATGCGCTAAATGTTGCGCTACCCTCTTATTTAATTGGTTTATTGAAATTTCTGAAGTAGGGTCGAGTGTCTTCAAAATATTTATTCTAAGCAAGATACCTAAAGCCCTTTTCCTTTTGAACAGAAACTCTCTCCTACTGGGCCTTGCCGCACTTTTGAATGCCCAAAGCAAATTCTCCACCCTAGGCACTTGAAAAAGGTTTAGTTGTTTCTATGCGTTCTAAACGTTTCAAAGGGGTATGTAGGTTTAGAATACGTCTAACTCATGGCTTTATACAGAATCACGTACAGAAAGTCTCAACCCGTATTATTTTTTAGTTCTTATTATTCGTAGTCCCCTTTTATTATTCTGAAACGCTTTCCTGATTTTTTCCGTTAATTTAAATATTCATTTTAAAATTTGTAGTGATTTTCAACAATGTTTTATTTACTGTTCCTTCATATCCATTACAACATTTAGTTAAACTTAGACAAATGCACCTCCCTGCGCTGGTCGTGTCAGGATCAACAACGGAATAGAATTTCTTTTCTTGCTAAATACAAAACAAAACGTCTATAGGAATAAAGGAATAGTTACTCGTTATTTATCCGTCGACCAAAAGGATTTTCTGGACCTGGATACAATCCCGGCAATTTCCAAATGGCGTCTGGCAAGATTTGTTGAGTCAAGTGATCGTCGTCAGGTCAGATCTTCGACTCTCGAAAAGTTGTTTGAGGGCCCCGAAATACTATCGACTCGAGAGTACTGGTATTGACGGGCCAGGGAACACAACTGTTCTAAGCTCGAAAATCAGCACCTTATATACGTTTTCGTTAAAATGGTTTCCCAATTGAAAACTCATTCTTTCGGTGCCGTCTTCGTCCGGTGTATTGTAAGATTATTCTAACGAGTCGTGCCGTTGATAACATAGTTGCTTTTAAATGTCTTTTAATGGATTACTTCTTCTTTTCTGAATTTTACGTTTTACGACTTCAAACTTGAAAATAAAAATTGCAAAAGGAAAATATACAAGCATGTATATATAAGAAAAAAAAAGAGGGCGCGAAGGGCGCTCTTTACATCAATATTATTTATTGACATTTTGTCATTACTAATAGTTTTTTTATTGTTTTCTGAATAATTTTTTTTTGTATCGTAAAAGTTGGTATTATTTTCTTAAAGAAATTGAATTTTTAATTCAAAAATGTCCCATACGTTCATATATATAAATGACACTTATATTTTAATTAATTTCTCATTTTCTAATGTATATATATGAGGGTGGTCCTTATTTCATTTTTGAAAATTGATGGATGATTTGCTCTTTAAAACGGTCGCCATCGAACTAATCATTTATAAGTTTAATAAAGAAATCGATAGAAAACTGAGGTCTTTCTGGATTTTCGTTGCCGATTCCGGTTTGCGAGGTAGATGAATTTACATTATTTCGATTCTCAGTTGAATTTGTCTGGTTTTGCGGCATCTTGCCAAACGATTTTGTGGAAAATGATTTTGGGAGACAGTGTGGGTCACTCTTCAAAGATTCGATTTATGAATCTTGACAAGCCTCGAAACGAGTAAATAATTTTGCACTCACTCTTGTAGTAATTTCACGTAGAGTTGCCAAATTGATGTCTTGGTGGCTTGGAAAATGCTGATTTCGATTGTAGGTGGATTTGTAGAAATCACGAATCTCAGCTTCGTAATTGTTGCCTTTTCTTTTGGTTCCGGATGCAGGAGAATAAGGCTGCAATGATCACGGTATCAAGGAGGATACATTACGGAATCCACAGGGGTTCCACAGGCAATCATCAGGATATCCCACTTTTCACACCATTAAATGTTGGAGATGTATTCACTTCATTTGTTTAAAAAAGGAAAAGGTTCGCTTTGTCAAAGTTAAATATTTGAACGCAATATGATGAAGCTTTACAAAACAAGAAGGCGAAACGATTATGTAAACACATGTAATAATCGATAAGTTAGCTTTATCACTGCTTTTTTCACAAAAACAGGAAAGTGAATTGATTTGGTAAAGTAAAATGATGAAATTTTCTATTCCACGAAAAAAACAAAGAACAACGGAATATTTCATTCAACGCAGATACAACAGCGGCGAACGCGAAGAAAAAGAATCGAGTTCGTGAATTCCAAGATCGTTAGATTGCGAACGATAAATATGTCATTTAATAATACAGAGTCAGAACTCGATTAGAAAACATGATAAATTATATAAAAAGTAATTATCGATTTCTGTAAGACAAACATGCTTTTGAACAATTTGGAGGCTGAACCTAATGTTATGTTAAAATCGTGGATTGCTTGAGAAAGGGGAACTCGGTAACACCAAAACTCGTGAAAACTGGTTTTGTACGACCTGACTTTATTTGAACTAAACTAACTGAACCAAACTGTACTACAAAAACTGAACACTTCAACTGAGCTTGACTACAAGATAATGCGCTCATATATACAGCTTATCGCTCATGACTTACGTATGAATAAAATGAGTTGTATGTTGTAACGTTTATGCCATGAGGGTTCGAGCGTTACACATGCGACGCGCGAGACCCCGATGGGGGAAAAACCAATGTTGTCCCACGATGTCCAGAAAAGGACCAATGTAGAACTACAGCTCTACTTGATCCTTGGGTGCTAGAACTGTTTTAAGGCTCTCAAATAAAAACAAAATCAAGTTTTATGCTACGGAATGCTGGCAAGCAGCATTATTATTGAAGTAACCCAAAATTAAAAATTAAAAACCATTGTTATCAGTTGCACAAACTATAAAATCGCAATCAAAAGTTATAAATCATTGCCAATCATCACACAATAGTACAATTAGGCTCTGGCAATGTGTCTATTAGTAGTCCCAAAAGCTCGGGGAGGAGGAGTGAGTATCTTTGCAATTCGTTCAATTTCTGACTATTCTTTATCCTTACTAGGTTTCGCCTTTTTCATTTTCCTCGAATACTCCTCACCTAACTGGAAGATAGTATCAAACCCCTTTTGTATTTTGTCTTCTACCAAATCCCTGTTTCCTGTCAACTTTTTATCAACCGAATTTTCTGATTCCACGACCGAATGGGAAACGTTCGGAAGGGGCAGAACAGTCCTACTAAGGATTCTTTCTGGCGTCCGAAATTTCTCCGGAGGTGTCAGATTAAGTCTGAAATGATGGAAAGCCCTTATCCCATCATTAGCGATAATTTCGTCTCTCTTCAAGTTTTCTTGAAGTTTATTGAAATTAGGGTTATTCTTATGCGGAGGGTTTCACATGCGTTCCATATTCCTTTCTCTTGCGGCACATCCGCGCTGATAAACTTCAAAATTACTTATTTGCTTATACACTGAAATAATAGATATAAAAGATACAAAGTATTAGGAAGAGGAGGAAATAGAATAATAAATAACCGAGTTAATTACTCCATATATTTCAATAGTTTCATTCACAACGTAAAACTCATAATTTTAGTACGATACGTTTCAATATATTTTTTTTAGAACGCAAAACTCAAAATTGTCATTACCATATGTTTCTATATTTTCATTCCCAACGTGAAAACTCAAAATTTTATTACTGTTGAGGATCCCAAGTTCCTTGGTTTATTGGAAGAGCACACGACCACAAAACACAAAGATGACTCAATCTCTTTATAAAAACATATTTATTTAGAAGACACAAAGAGATAGGATGAGCCTGATCAAGGCTGATGGACTGACAGACCAAGCATGGTTTTTGCAAGTTTTAAAATTTTTTTGACACGAGCATGGAAAATGATAGTCTTTGTAAACTAGCAACCATTACGAAAGTTGCCATATGCAGGCCACTAACGTACGATCGAAATGAAAGTAAACAAGCACTTGTTAGTGAGCTCGTGACTTCTTTCACGTATTTCGGGTGTATTTGCAGCACTAATCTGCTTGGACTCGTACTCTGATATGTAATGTGCTATTGATTTCCTCAAACAAAGAATACGCGTGCAAAGTAAATAATGCTTTTCACTATTTACTGTTACTTGATCTATACGCAATGGTACATTCGATTATGATCGAAAACATAGATCTGTCATTTTAATCACAATAAAGCGTTATATGTCATAAATTCGCTTAGAGACTTTAATATTTGGAAGGCTTCTAAAATGCAACTATAAAATAAGAAACAATTTCCTATTCGTCCTCTTGCAAGTACAATTTTTGATGTGCTGATTTGCAGGATTGCCAACACCAAGGCAAGGACCAACTCTGGAAGAAATCGTTCTAGAGACTGACTCTGCAGACTACGACGAATTTCTGAAAAGTTAGCGCTTAAAATAGGCCGATTTTTTAGTGGATTGAGATAAAAAAAGTTCCAACACAGTAGAATCAAACCAAAATTTTCAAAACCCAAAAGTTCCGAGATCTAAAAGTTCCAAGGTACAAAGGTTCCAAAAGGACATGAATCATAAAAGAAGTTTCTCGTTTGTTTCTTTTTTTTTTTTTTTCAATTTATTGTAAAAGTGCAAATAATAGCTGATGGTTCATGAATATTCTATTTTTCTATTTTTGTCAGCATAATCTTGATATTGTGACATGATACCGAAAACCCGTTTCGCAATATCTTGATTATGACTAGATGGTATATTTTTAACTTTTTATCTAAGATTTAGTTGGCTTCATATGATTTCTGTGTCGTCCAAGGAAGTATATAATATCAGAGAGAAGCAATAACTCCGGTGGCGGTGGTAAAGTTTTCTACGCCAAATTGCGTTGACAGATCAAGTGGACTCAGGTTTTCTTAATTTTTTATGTCTATGCTCCAGATTTACGCTGCTTTTCAATGACGTCATAAAGTGTGTTTCTTTTTTCTTTCGTGATTGTCGACGACAAAGTGTACATTTATCTTCAGTAATTTTCGAGCCTACAAATAAAAAATGTATATTTTCTGCAAAAAAGGCGCACGTAAATCAAACTCGATTAAAATGTATCGCGAAGAACTGACGACGTTCACAAATAAGTAGAATACATAAAATTTTTGAAGTCCTTACTTTTTGAATTACACATTAGCGAATTCCAAGGATTCTACCCATGAATTTGAATCATAATAAAAAAAAAAAATTACATCAGGAACAAAACATAAAAAAAAAAACTAAATACAACACGAGATCAAGCACTACTCTTCACAAGTCATACTTGTGGACATTTTTTTTATGGTCCCTTTTCAATTTGCAAAATCAGAGCCTGATTAGATTTATGTAGAAATTGCACCACGAGTCTTTGACGAATATATACTTGGATTTGAAATGATGTTAACAAATCCTAGTTTTGTAGTATGCGCTATGCTGACCATGATTACCCTTACAACACATTATTATTTCCTTCGACACTTCCAATATGTTTTTGTTTTAGTCCTGAAATACGACAAAATTTATAGAAGCTAGCATCTGCTCAGATGCTATAACAATAAGTTTTTCCTTAGACAATCATTTTGCCTTCCATAACTTAATAATTAAAAAATTTGTGATTTTTAATAATCTCAAGTAAAACTTTTATTACAAATTTTGACAGAAATACGGTAGGTTAGTGTAAGAAAACATAAATGATTGTCTATACGATGGAAAACCTTAGGGTTAGATATTTTTGCGACTTCATGTTCTCGTGATTTAGGTCTTGGAGCTTTTTTTGGAACTTTTGCCCCTCCACGCCTTGGGGTCAATGAAGAAATGTGATAATCAATCAGTACATCAAACGAAATAAAATCTTCATTGTGATAGTTATCTCTATAGCATGTTGAGTTCATGAGATTCAACCATGTAATATTTTTTTAATTCGTGGTGAGTTTATTGGAGCACCGAATTGAAAATATACAGTTAACGGAATAACCGCGAAGTATGCGAGTTTTCGACTAAAAATGTAAACATTTATTTTTGCATGTGATCATGTGAACAGATGAAAGGAGTTAGGTCAAAAATTGACAACAAACGCATTCTGTAAAGCTTATTTTCACATCCAAGACGTTTAGAAAAACGAAACCGTATAAAATGTTGGCTGCCAGTTTTTGACCGACGACCTTCAAATGTATTTACAGCGGTAATTATGAAATCACATAGGCAATGTACACACTTGTATATACAGTATTTTGTCAGACGTCGAACACTCCATTTTCTCTTTTTGCGAGGCATTTAATACTGAAAAATGATGGACAATATTTTGTGAAATCCTGTTGAACTTTCTTTTTTTTTTAACAAATCATGATTTTTTTGTTACAATAAAGTATGTATAATGTTAACAATAAATGGATTCAGCCGTAGTTATTGTACTGACGACCTTGTTGTTGGCGATTTTGTTGTTGGTTGTTTTGCTGCTGGCGAGTTTGGTAGCTTTGTTGCTGACGAGTTTGTCCGGAATTTTGCAATCGAGTTGGCTTCGCGCCTTGAGAGTTTGTTTGGCTCGGGCTGGAAAATAGTGGCTTTGAGTTTACTGTTTTTTGATTTTTCATTGCTGAGAATAAAACAAATTATGGCGTAGGATTCATTACCAGCCGGTGACATTTACGGCGTCCTCGCAAGTGTTGGTCACGTCATCAAAGGCATATCCTTCGCCACAGTTCATAAGCCTCGGCTTGCCGCTCACGCATATGTAATAGCGACGGCAATCGATTGGGCTCCGGAAGAAACGTATATCGCCCGCCGTCAATTGGCTTTTATCGTCGATGCGATTCGGGCATTTGAAACCCAGGTAAGCTGAAAATATCAAATTCGGTAACGAGCGTGACAACACATTTTTTAATTTTGCTAAATTGTGATAGAAAAAATGCTCGTTCTTTTGCAGTTGAATTTCACAGGCAAAATAAGGATTTACGCCATTTTAACCTCAAAACTGACAGTTTGACGTGACTTCTCGGTTATCATAGGGTAAAATACCTCACGTAACAGCAATGGGATGTAACCATATACCTTATAGTATACATGGACTGAGCTCTGCTTATCCCGTTCCATTGACGAGAATGTGCCAACATGATTTGGCCATAATGCTAAGCAGGACTGACAGATTATCTCCTGCGCCCTGCGTCATTCAGGTACAGCGATAAATTAATTAGTTTTTTTAGAAAATTATATTTTCGATCAATAAATAACCACAAAATATTAGAAACTATATTAATAACAGGTAAAAGTATTTTGAATGCGTTTTTTCCGAACACTTACAAGTTAGGACCGCCCCGGGCCTCACAAGTACTTAGTCCGCCACTGTACCTGCGTGACAAAAATGTTTCCTCTGGCTTCTCTTTTATACTTCCACAAATACTAAAATAAATGACTATTGATTTTGCACCCTTTTTGCTGTCACTTTCACTTTAAAAAACGATTTTATTCTCGTACCACGGAGGACGCCATTTTTGTTTAAGCATTATGGCCAAATCATGTTGGCACACATTCCGAGCCTGAGAGCTCAGTCCATGTATACTATAAGGTCTATGGGTGCAACTCCATGTTAAGGTGGTACTAACGCGAGTTAAATTTTCCTCGAATTTTGTTCAAATTTTTGTCACAGATAATCTGAGGGTAAAACCATACACCAGTCAAAATTTCGAAATTTTCGACTGTCTGTGAATCGAGAAAAAAAATCATAAAGTTTGCATTGGGTTATATGGGCAAGACATGATTTAACGCGATATCCCCGAAAATTTTCCTTGGAATTCGATAAAAATTACGAAGTATAAGTGTATTTATTAGAGAAACTTATCTTTACTTGTAAACGATCGACTGTTTAGTTTTTGAAAAAATTTAGTAATGTCATTGATATATCAACAATAATCTACGACCGAACTGGCACAATCTGGCAACGCCGCAACAGTGTAAGTGAATAGTTGATACTGAGCGCGGAACTTCAAGTCGTCAAATTGGTCAAATCGCATGTTTTTTATATTTTACTAAACGATCAGAACCGAAAAATGAATTTTTAAACCATCGTGTTTTCACGAAGTTTGTTTTGTTTTGACAAGAAGTTGTTTTAGGTAAAAACACTGCGGCGTTGCAAAACGTTGTCTCAGCTGGTCTCAGCAACGGCTTAGATGAATGTAGCTTCGGTTGCAAAGATGCTTGCGGCAACATTCACTCTGTAACTCGCGCTAGAATCACCTTAAGAGTTTGTACCGTTAAAGTATATGGCCGCTAGAGGCGCTGCGATCTTTCCAGGCGATTATCGCGCGAACATTTGAATCGATTCTTCGAATTGTACTGTATACTTTACGTTACAGCATGAATTTACTATCGAATACGTTACATGTTTTCTCATAACATATATTTTCTCCAGAATTGTTAGTATATTAGTTTTTGTTTTATAAAAAAATATTTCAATATTTGGTGGGAAATACAATTTGAAAGGTAAGAGGAATAGACAGCTTTCATGAGAAAATATTTTCTTAGAAATCATCAAAAAATCAATTACAATTTTTTTTAAACCCATCAGGATATTTTTAGTTATGAAAATATGTACTTTATTTGTTGCATGTTTCACTTTGTGGGCAATTGCTTGTTTTTTTGATTATTTCGAAAGATATGGAACGATGGAAAATGACAGGAACCAATAAAAAGAGCCTGGGAAGATTGCAGGACCTCAAGCGATCATATACTTTAGCGGTACAAACTGGCCCATTTAAAAAGGCCGAAGTTGCGCCCTCCTGCGTAACAGGCACAGATATACTATTTTATCCTTGTAGGAAAATCCACCGCTGAAAATTATATAAAAACTATATTAACCTTCTTCATTAGCTACTATAGGCTAAATGGAGGAGAGCTGGACGTGGATGAGAGATAAACTTTTAGTCGCCATTCCAAGAGTGCTTTACTGATTGAGCTTCTTTTCTCTATATTAGTAGATCTTTACACTAATACAAAAAATCCGGAAGCTTACTATATTTTTGTTATTTTATGCAAAGTTACATCAGGTTTGTTGTGTGCATCATTGCAAAAAGTGCCAGCAATTGTCAGTGCATTCATTATCATCATTTATTGTCGATCAGAACTTTATTTCTTGCTGATCTACTGCATTAGTCGAAACATTAGCTTGCTTTAAATAAGTTAAGTTTATGAGAACAAAAGTATTTCGACGCGAATTTTTTTCTCAGTCCTTTACTTCTTTTTGATATTTGAGGAGAGATGGATGAGTCTTTTTCGAAAGAGACATTGATTTTTCATTTTATTGTTTCCTGCTGTGTTCAGTTATAAAATTTTGTGCCGGAAAAAGTCAATGATGAAAATTTTGGAGTAAACTTTATTAAGCAGGTTCAAAAAAAGCACAAAAACTCAAGAACACATCAAATATCTGTTGGGTGGAAATATTCTTTAAATGACAAACCTTTTTTATTGCAAAAGATAATTACATATCATCTACCTTTAAAATACGATGATTAAGTATTCCTGGGCAATAACTTTATTATGTGCAACGTTTATTCAAGATTTTTCAACCTCATCCATATCTCCTCATCAAGTCCGTCTCTGCTCCAGTTTTTTCAAATGTAATGCATATTTACGTGTATGGTTTTGGCAACTGTAGCGATGCATGGTTTTGATCAAAAGGGTCTTAATTAAAGCTTACGTTGCCTGTTTTTATTGGTGTAAATTAACAGCGTGAATAACGAAAATATAAAAAATCGTCCATTTCTCGTCCACTTACCCTTCGTGATTTTAAAAGTGTGCTAATAGTGGTAAATAGCGGTATAAGAGTGTTTTTGAATAGAGGTTCGCAGCACAACTTTTTTTTCGTCTTGTTAAAAAAAGAAAATAAAATATAAACCGTTACTAACGTAGAAAAGTCTTGAACTGGATTTTCAGTTGTAAAAATAACTGAATCTCTTCCTAGAAAATAAATGGAATTCAATAAAAATAACCTACATTCGTTTCCAGTTGAAAAACTACTGAGCATTCGCAAAATCAAAATGAAAGTCTACGCGAGTATCAATCTACATAGAATATTGAAATACCAACTGTATCTCTACTGAATTAATAAAAATCAACATTTCATGTAAAAATCTAACTTGACAGGCAGTTGGAAATTCGTCGGATTCCTGTCTGTAATATTCGAATGAGATTCTATTCGAAAACTAAATAAGATCGCTATACTGAGAAGTTAAAAATGAAACTCCATTTGAAAAACTAACTGCGTTTTTAATTTGGAATAGACTTGTGTTTTTATTCGTAAAATCCAACTGTATTTCTAGTACAAAAACTAGCTTGACATCGGTTAAGATGAAAATTTATTGTAATTCCAACATCCAGCTGGGTATTAAAGTCAAAGATTATACTGGAATTACACTTGCTAAATACAAATTAAATTCTAATTGAAAATTGAATGTTCTTAATTTAAAAACGTTCTGTTTCTCCGAGCAAAAATCTAGTCGGATTTTCTATTCGGAATCCCCTTGGGTTTTCAATATAACTGCAAAATTCGATCCAAATAGTAATGCATTTTTTGTCTTCTGATTGTAATCTATCTGGGTTGTAAATTGTATATTCATTTTGATTTTCAAAGTGAAAATCCACTTTTATCTCTAACTGAAAATGAATTTAAAATAAAAAGAGATAATTCCCCTTCAGTCAATGGTTGACTATCACTGAAAAAAACAGCATGAATTCCACTGTTTTCGATCTGTAGAATACGTACCTCTTTTCTATTCTTTTATTTCTTGATATTTGCAGTTACTCGTTAATAATTAATAATAGACCGTACATTTTCGTATAATTACATTCATATTTTACTGTCATATTTACGAATGCGAAGAACCGAAAGATTAAAATATTTGAGCCTTAAAAATTTTTCATTGACTAGAAAACGACAATTTTCGACTCACGAAATATACAAACAACAATCATTACTGTTGTCAATTCGAGAAAGAAATTTTTTTCCTATACCTTCGGGGTCGCAATCCGGAACTTGATCAGGCCAATCGCAACGATAACTTCCGGAATGAAACGCCAATCCTTCAGGACATTCGAAAACATAGCCCCTTCCCGCGGCACAATTAATGAATTGCCCACAATTTGCGCTGTCACCAACTTTGAAATAACCGTATTGGTGCGGGCATTCTTCTGTAGACTGTGCTGGTTCTAAAATTTTTCAGAACGTCAGAGTTTTTAAAATAAAAAAGATAACGTGACTCTCGTAGCCATTAAAAAATACGAAAATTCCATAGTTACTTAGGAACGACAGGTTTTTACATTTTCGGGGAAAACTCTATACGAGGGGGGACCCAAAAGTAACGGGAATTAGGTGGTGGGGGGACCGCGGAGGGGGGGATCGGGTTCTCCACTGATTCTCTTCCAAGCTGCTACTCTTCCAAGTCAGTGTGCAAAGTTCATTTGCTGTGAGTGCATTCGTTCGTCCGTAAGAATTTTTCTAGTGAAACGACTTTTTCCGTTTCGGCGAAAACGTGAAATGGCTGAGTGCGGAGAGCAACGCGCGGCTGTAAAATTTTGTTTTTTGTTAGGAAAAACACCCGCGGAAACCCTTGTGATGCTGAAAACAGCTTATGGGGATAATGCTTTGAGTAAAACGCGTGTGTACGACTGGTTTTCGCGTTTCAAGAATGGAGAGATGTCAATAGAAGACCAACCTCGTTCTGGGCGCCCCTCGACTTCAAGAACGGACGAAAGCATTGAAAAAATCAACACTCTTGTTCATGAAGACCGTCGCCGAACCATCGATCAACTTTGTGAGATGTCTGGATTGTCATGGAGTTCAATTCAGAGGATTTTAACTGAAGATTTGAGCATGAGGAGGATTGCAGCCAAATTTGTTCCTCGTCTTCTCTCCGACGATCAAAAGGAGCGTCGACTTCAGGCCTGTCTTGAGCTGCAAAATCAGTTGGATGAAGACCCAGATTTTTTTCTCAAGGTTATAACTGGCGATGAATCATCGTGCTATGGCTACGACCCCGAAACAAAGCAGCAATCAAGCCAATGGAAGACACCTCTCTCGCCTCGTCCAAAAAAGGCACGCCAAGTGAAGTCCAACATCAAGACATTGCTCATTTGTTTCTTCGATTGCAGAGGTATTGTGCACGCAGAATTTGTTCCTCCAGACCAAACGGTCAACCAACACTTCTACTTGGAGGTTTTGAAAAGGTTGAGGGAGAACATCCGGAAGAAAAGAGCGGATCTTTGGCGCACAGGAGATTGGTTCTTCCACCACGACAATGCACCTGCCCACACAGCGCTGTCCGTGAAGAAATTTTTGACCAAAAACGGCATGACACCGATTGTTCACCCCCCCCCTATTCACCGGACCTTGCCCCCTGTGACTTTTTTTTGTTCCCTAGACTCAAAAGGGACATGAAAGGAAAACGTTTTGGGACTGTAGAAGAGGTGAAACAAAAATCGCTGGAAGGTTTAAAAAACATTGAAAAAAATGAATTTCAGAACTGTTTTGAACACTGGAAAAAAAGATTGAACAAGTGTATTACAGTCAATGGGGGTTACTTTGAAGGTGATAAAAATTGTGTGTGAAAAAATTTGTCAATAAAAAAGTTGTAACACAATTCCCGTTACTTTTGGGTCCCCCCTCGTACATTAATATGACGATTTTGCAGAATATATGATGGTTTTTTGTAATAACTACTCATGACAAAATACTGGAAAAAATGCTATAAAAAGCATTGTGAATTGAAAAGTTTCCTTCAATTTTCTATTTACGTCTATCATCATTTCGAAAATGATGTGCAAATTGAGGTAACTAGGATTTTTCAAGTTCATTTTTCCATAAATTTATGATCTCCATGTTTTTTAGCCATGCGTTCCCGGTTTCTTCTTCCGATTTCGACCTCTCATGAATTGTCTAAATTGTAATTTCCGTATCTACAGAGTAAGACTTTGGGACAAATAGTGATAATGACATACATAGGGTTTTATAAATACTACACTAAGATTGTTGGGCACCGAAATTCAATGCGCGGAAACGTAGATCAAAGGCGCGGACGCGTAAATCTCACGTCTAGCGCACGGAAATTCAATGCTCCGAACACGGGAAGAGAAAAAATGATACGGAAGAGTTATATTGTGATATCTCAAGAGATATTCATTAATTTAATTAATTTGTCATTTTGGATAGTTAACAATGACTTTTCCTTAACTTGCAATTTCATAGCCCTGGCAATCGGGATGCGACGTCAAACGTCGCCTGAACGTCACCATGAACGTCGCATACGAAGATGGCTCAAAAAAAGCCTTTTCAAAGCAAAAAATTGGATGGGAGAGTTATATTGTGATATTTCAAGAGATATATAGCAAAAAAACGGTAGGATTGACCTTAATTTGTCATTTTGGATAGTTAGCAACGATTTTTCCTTAACTTGCTATTTCATAATTTAGGTGTGTAAGAACAGTTTGAAGGAAAAAAATACCAATCTTGTCATAAAACATTTATTTTCTAACTTGCAAAAGTTGTATAATGCCTAATTAGGTTTTTTAACAGTTAAGGAATTGTAGCATATATATATACAAGGAAATGCTACAATTCCTTAACTGTTAAAAAACCTAATCAAGCATTATATAACTTTTGCAAGTTAGAAAATGAATGCTTTTTATGATTTAAGATTGATTTTTTTCCTTCAAACTGTTCTTACTCGCCTAAATTATGAAATAGCAAGTTAAGGAAAAATCGTTGTTAACTAACCAAAATGACAAATTAAGGCCAATCCTATCGTTTTTTTTGTTGCAAAATATCTCTTGAAATATCACAATATAACTCTCCCATATCACTTTTTGCTTTGAAAAGGCTTTTTTCAAGTCATTTTCGTATGCGACGTTCATGACGACGTTCAGGCGACGTTTAACGTCGCATCCCGATTTCCAGGGAATTGAGGCGTGTAAAAACAGTTTGAAGAAAAAAAATATCAGTCTTGTCATAAAAAACATCTATTTTCTAACTTGCGAAAGTTAAATAATGCCTAATCAAGTTTTTTTAACTGTTAAAGTGTTGTAGGATTTCCTTGTATACATGTAATGCTGTGACATCGCGTTAGGGAACGACGCGTAACTATGCTTGATTCTCTCACAGAACCCAAAGTAATGTGTATTCCAAAAAAATCTAAAAATTATATACCATAATCGTGACACATTCTGGATTAGAAAAATGAAAAAAATTTATTTCTTTGAATTCCATTGGTAGAAGGCATCCTAAATAACAGACTGTTTTGATTGGGCGAAGTGAGATTTTGGTGGTTACGTGAAAATCGAAAAAATGCGAAACTCACGTAAATTCGGCCTTCCTTCGCAGTTGACATCAATGGGGTAACCACATGGGTAATTGAAGCGCACATCGGGATTGAAAACTAATCCTTCCGGGCAAAGCTTTTCTTCGGCATTGCCATCGATGCATTCGATGTAAGCGTCGCATTGCGATGGCACCACGAACCGGCCATTTCTTTCCGGACAGGACGGCGAACTTTTGCCACGTTCTTGACCTATTTGATTCTGCTGTGATTTCGGTCTCGAGAATTGACCGGAACCTTTTCGACAAGAAAGTGTCAAAAAAGAAACATAAAAAATTTGTTGCATAACGAGGTACCCCGAATAATGTGAATTCGTTTACATAAATGCGTTTTTTTTTTCAAAAATGTGGTACCACGGGAAAGTTTTCGATTCTTCATTTGACTCGAGCGTTTATTAACAACGCTTATGCAATCATTGACTCGAACCTCCGCTTTACAAATATCAAAAGTTGAATGTGAATTAGCGGGAACGTGCGCCATAATTTTCAAGCTTTCGAAGGTGAGATATCATGAGTCCTTTCAGTATCCTTCGTCCTCAGAAAATGTATAATGCGTATTACTGGAGTGTATCATGGTCATTTTGTTTCTGATAAAATTAATAAAATATGAAACTTTTACGAGACTGTTTAAGTTCTATTGCTAGTCAAGAAGTATATTTTTGCGATATTGTATCAATGAAAATACGTGGAAAAAACCTAGATTCTGCGGAAATAAGCACATTATTATTACTTTTTCTATAGAAGTAAGAATTATATAAATCACTCTTCCCCTCCCAGAAATCGTGGACCCCCCTTTTCTTAAAACCTTGGATTTACTACTGCAAAAGGATGAAAAAATAAAAATGTAAAAACCCCTTCGTAGTCAAATCTTAGATTCGCCACTGTTTCTTACAATTATTGACACACAATATTCTAGGAATGTGCCAGAAATATTTTCAAAAATATTTCCAGAATAGATAAAAGAATGTGATTCGTTCCGCGTTTATGAAATCCTTATTACACACGATCGTTTAGACAATGATCATGATTTTAATTGGGATAACGCTAAGATTTTGAACTTGGAAAAGAACTATAACAAGAGACAAATAGCGGAGGTGATATTTATAAAAACAACGAAAAATAGTATTAATAAACAGACTGACAAATTTAAATGCTAATTATGATAAATTGTTCAATAAAATTTTTAGATAGAACACTTTACTTTGATTTGAAGGAATTTTTATCTATGTTTTTCTGCTTTCCTTATCAACGTTGAGGTTTAAATTTAACGATTCGATTCTTTCTGATCAGTCACACGAGGCCCTTGTCGCCTGAAGCATACAGTTTATTGTGGTTCTGTTTGAAAATTATAATTGTGCTTTTAAGAAATGAATCTTTCATAAAATTAACAAATTGGTCCATAACGCATTGTGTACTTAAAGAAGGAGTTGAGCGATACATAGTCAGGTTAATTGAGTTTTTGAATTTTCTATACATTTGTTATCTTAGATTTAAGTATGGAAAGAGGAAGAAGAAAATTTGTTTTCTTTTTTCGTTTAGTTTACAAAAAAGAAAGGGGAAATAATGAGAAAAAAGGACCTTTATTTTTCAATTGCTAAAAGAGGGAAGAGAAATTCGTTGACGCACAATGAGTGGGAAGACGTAAAGTTTGTGCCTCGATAATGTGAGGGGAATTTTGAAAATCTGTTTTTAATTAATTATCACTGTTTGTCATGACTATTAGGATTGTAATTTAAGAAATGTTTAAATTTAGTTCCCAAAGAGGACCCAAAATCAAGGGTGGAAAGCTAAAAGAAAGAAGAATAAAAATATACACTTTTGTGAAAGAGAAAGGAAGGAGAAGTTGTTCATTTAATTTAATCTCCTTCTGATCAAATGACTATTGGCTCCGAAGATCGTGTGTAATAAGGATTTCCAGAATATTATGATAATGTCCAGATAGTTTCTTCTGAAGATCAATGTTAAATAATTGTGCCAATATTGTTTACAGAGTCAAAATTTTTGCATACTCTGCAGGAATATTTGTGGCACTTTTCCTTTAACTTTAGACATATGGGGAACTACTTAGGCATGAGAATATTTTGGGTATATTTTTGAGAGTATTCCTTTTATATTCCTAGAGAATTAAGTGTCAGTAAGCAGATAAAAATGTTTAGTTTCAGCGCATGAGAGAGAAGGAAATCTATAATTCAAAAATGGAAAAGAATGCTACTTTTGAATTCAATCACGAAGATTTCATTGATTCGTTGACGTAAATTTTAAAGATGAAAATTTGAAAGTAATAGAGACATTTTTCAATATACAGTGAGTCGTTAATTTTGAATTCGAAAATGATGTGATTTTTATCACTTTTAACTTAATTTCGAAAATCAAGAGTACTGGGTTTTCAAATCGAAATTAACGAACGTCAAAATAAGGAAATAAACAATGTAGAGCTTGATAATTTAAAAATAGCAGATCTTTAAAATTTGAAAATTTTAACAACCTCTAACTAATTGACAAAAAATTCTTTTAAACCAAAACTTCAAAGAAGTTGAAAAATTGAATCTTCGATGTTTCGGAGATATAAAAAATATATTTCTTTCAAATTTCCTATAAAACATTTTTTATGCACATGCTAGTGACAAAACTCCTTATTAACTTTTTGAAGTGTATAAAACTTTTTGCTTAACTTCTTAGAAAATACTAGACTCAGAATTTATTATTATGAAATTGAAAAACTATGACAACTGTACTTATTTTGAAACAATTGAGGAAAATCTAGGAATTTTTAATCGTTCTCTAAGTACCGCATGTAAAATGTTACACACGATATTTTTGATCGTAAGCTTATGTATAATAAACTGAAGTGCTATAAAAATTTCAAGTTTTTAAGCTACAGAACCCAGATTTTGATTTTTAAGTTTATTTTCACTGTAAAATTACTAAAATCACTGTAAAACCCGTTTTTCCAATTCTATGTCAGGTGCATGTGCATAAAAAATAATTTGTAGTTAATTCTGAAGAACGATTGTCCTTTTATCCGAAATTCCAAGGTTTTGTTTTTCAACTTTTCTGGAACTTGATAAAAAAGAATTTTTTATTTTCATGAATTTCAAGTTTGTTAAAATTCGAAGGCTTGCAATCATTCTAAAATCAGAGGGGTTTTTGGAGGGTTCGGAGGCAACTCTATTTAGGCTCCAACTGCTAAAAACGACAATCCACCGCGTTTGTATAAATTCAATGCGAATGAAGTCCTTCGAATTTTCCTTGAAGTGCACTTTTTAAGTTCCAGACTATCTAATTTTTGTTTGAAAAATTTTGACTCGGCAAATTCTCTTGAAATAAATTACTCAACGAAATTGTTTTCCGAGAAATCACCACATAATCATGCTTTAGACTAAAGGCAATTTTCATTGCTATAGCATTAATTAACTTTTGAAAGCACAGAAAAGTAATGTTTTGAAAAATATTTTTAAATTCTTATCAGAAATTCAATGTCGTTTAAAAAAGCAACCAAAAATTGTAAAAGCCTTTATAACTTTGTGCATAATTTCTCCATCTGAGAAGTCAAAACATCTTGCATTCAATATTCGATAAAAAGTCGCGAAATCACGTGGAGATTTGCCTGCATTGATGTAGCGCATATGAGACTCGTTCAAATGTTTAAAAAAATACTAAAAATCCTGAACTGATTTATGAGACGGCTCATTTGCATTATTAATATTAATGATTCTTGGATTGATTTGTTCACAGCCTATTTGCTGTGAAGGGCGTTTTGCATAAAACGTAATAAAATTTTGACTTTTTTTACCCCCTTTCCTCCGCACATATATTCTTCAATACACTATTATTCAGAAACTAAAGGGTTTTTGACAAATTTTACAGATTTCTGTACAACTTATAGTAGTTGTAATAGTAAAAACCAGCTTCTTGAAGCAGAGTCATGTCTTTTAAAGATATTTGAGGATCAGCCTTAATTTCATAGTATGTAATCTTGTAATAAGAAAGTGAAAGTTGGCAATGAAATAATTTTCCAACGACCAAGTGGAGTTATATCGAAAATGGCATCATTTGCTTAAGACTTTATGAATTTCGAAGATTTTTCGATTAAATGAATGAGAACATTTAAAAATTTTTTAAATCGTTAATCGGAGTTTTTTTTACAAATTTCTTGAAAATGTTAGTTGAGTGTTTTTGTTTGACGAGAGTTAAAAAAAGTCGATAATTATGTCTTCAAAAAGTTTTCAATGTTGTAGCTGAAATAATTTTTTCAGTTCCTCAGAAACATGGTGGAACATCAAAAATAATTTATGGTTTTCGAAAGATCTTAAATCATTTTAACTATTCTCCACTAATATTCGAACATTTGAAAGTACTAAAAAAATTTAGGACAATGACTTAATTTACGAAAAGATGCCGTATAAAATTACGCTAACGATGTACATATATTTTCCTCTATTTTATCCACTAATTTTATATAATACAGCATATGACATCTACTTTTAGTGCATTGTAACGGTCAAAATATTTATTGGAAAAAATAACGTTCGAATTCTGAGAGAACGCGATGTTTTTTTCACTGAATCAGTACACCTTCTAACTTCCTGAAGTTCAAGAAAGTAACTATTTCTTTTCGTTGTATCGTTAGAAGTTTGGCAGTCTTTCAAAATTGAATTCTGAATCGCACTAGTGAAATAATTACACTTTTAAGATCTAAAAAATTTGTTAATCTTTTTTTAACAATCTGTTCGAAAGTTTACTTAATTGTATGCTTACTTAATGCAGGATCCTCATGAATTTAGATTATACCATTACTTTTACCCTTTTTGGAATTGGTTTTCAATTAAGAAGTAACTTATAAAAGGCTCGCCAGAGTTTTTAAGACTTTTCAGTCCAATTTTTTCATGCATTTTATTGGAAAAACCAAAAAGTTTTCTCTTCTACAAAGTATAAAGTTATACGATAAATTCAACAAAACTTAAACGTATCAAAGCTATGCAGGGTTCGAAAATTTTTTAAATTCAAAGATACATAGTATTATATACATATTCTTTAGAATTTTGAGTATTCAAAGAAAGCTAAAAAGACACTCATAAAAAAACCCTGGAGAAGTTCCTCAATTTCTTGATATACAATTTTCTTAATTGAATTCGAGAATTCCCGAATCGAATTAGATGAAAGCGTGGAAATTCTCTGGATCTCTTAGAAAACCAGTAAATTTTCTGCATCTCAATGAAGTACAGAAGTGAAAATACTGGAAATTTCTGCGGAAAAAAACTCCGTGAATTTTCAACGTTCAACTTAATTTGATGAATATTACAAACATGCGATCGGAAAAATTCAACAATAACCTCTAGAATTGATCGGTGTGTTGTTCATTCTTTGTGACAATTTTCACGCCACATCAAAAAATATCACGGTTTTTCTAGAACGAAAATAATGCTCGAGTCTTTCAAAAATTGCATGGATAATAAAGTAGCTCACGAAATTTCTAACAATAAGAACCTTTGATGTATCGAAAAATATGTTTTTTCGTTTGATGAGATCTGAAAAATGAAAGGGTCCCGAAAAACTCTATTTGAACTAAAGCATTTCTCAAATACAAATCGAGAATTTGCACGTTTTAATCAATTACTCCAGAAAATCGACTTCAAAAAAATTTTCTGAATTCTGCTGAAATCATTAAGATGACGCAAAAACCAATGATAAGGAAAATTAAAAACTGTAGGTATATTAATTTGCAAGAGTGAGATTTTTTTTTATTCGGAGAATTTTTGTAGCTATACAGAAATCTGACGAAATTTGAAAAATATCGATTTGATTTTATCAATAACGTTTTTTTTTTTTTTTTCAAAAAATTTGCATGTACTTTGAGCGTAAGCCGCAATCTTATTTTATCAAATCGTTCTGAATTGTGTTGAAATTATTTAAAATTTTCAGTTGAATTTAAAAAAATGAAACAATATTTATAATTTATAGAACATTTTTTGATAGTTATAAACGGTCGAAGGGCTTAAGTAAATTTTTCTTGAATTTTATTTATGTTGAGGAATTTCTTGAATCAAATTTTTATCAGAAAACGTTTGACGAGGCACTTCGGATTGAATTGAAAATCAGAGCTTTTACCAATTCAAACAAGTACTCCAGATGATGAACTCTCAGCAGTCTTACGTAATACATACATCCAAAATCAAGATTTTCCGCTATTTCACGGTCAACAAAATAATAGATAGGGAAAATGCTACATTGATAAAAAATTCGTGGGCTTCAAATTATCACTAGGCAATTTTTTACAAGACACACAATGTTTACAATGATGGGGTAAATGTCTAGTTTATAAAATATTCGAAAAAGCAAGATTAAAAAAAAAAAACACTTTTTTCTTCATGTATGTTAAAAATGTATCAAGTACAGTAGGACGTCGTCGTTCAGGAAGCCGTAGTCAGAAACTCTTAATAAGCGTGTAGAAAATTCAAATATGCTTCACTAGATTCTCGACATTTCGGGAGATTTAATTCTGCTCGCCTGAAATGTCAAGTCACGATGCACACATGAAGTCATTGCACCGAAATTCTGATATTGTAAGAGCATTGTGACGCATCATTGAAATTCCTCTAACTGTGTCACTGGAAAGGGGCCGATGTTAGGGAATGTTTGTTTAAGTTCCCCGATCACTCCTGAACTACGACGTCCTACTGTATTGCACAAAATGTTCGTTGTTACCAAAATATTTCACAAAATCACTGGTATACTCATATTTTCCGCCACTTCCACTAAGTTTTAAGTGAGTTTCTCAAATTTATAATTCATTCAGAGTCCCGAATAACTACAGAGGAAAAAATACGCGTGCAATTAAATGAAAAACTAAATCAGAACCCGCTACCTTGCATCTTTAATTTAGTCCCTCTACGTTCAACCCTAAAATACGCGTATGTAAGTGTTTTTTTTCTATCTTGATTCCAAACTTTTTTCCCGAATTTTTTCCTTGGTTTCGGTTTCTCAAATTTTCCTCGTAGATTTCACGACAAGGGGAACTTACACGAGTTCATAATTGTGTACACAACTACGAGGCAAACAAGCCAAAGCCGCGTCATTTTTGGTAGCGACACTTTGTTTTCCACTTAATTTTTTTCCACTGGGCCCACACGAGCCGCGCGATACCAAAACACGAACTATCCCGCAGCATCTTCAATCTTCCACTTTTATCACTTCGGGCCCGGGAAAAAAGTGAGAGTATCAGATTTCCCAATACCAGGGGCCGGAGGGGGGTTGATGATGACGATGACGGGGGGATGGACGCCCGAGGAATATCGCAGCGAGCATTTATGAATGTCACACGTTTATTCATGCGAATTGCGTCGCGTTATATCATTTACGCCATGGCCGAGATAGGCCGAAAATTTTACGGCGACCTCGAGACCGATAAAATGAAGCCGATGAGGAATGAATTTATTATTAGATTTTAAAGACAAGGATTGTGTCATCAATTTTAGATTGTAGAACTTTATCAGTTTCGTCTCGTTTCGTCCCTGGGAAACAATAGGAGTACTTGTACAAAATATCTATTTTTTTATTCATACCACTACATGGGTGTATACACCCTTTCGTCAATTCGTTATATTGACAACTCGTTGAGACGTGTACATCTCGTAGACCGTACGTTGATCGACTATCTGCTAATGTCGATAGCCTGGACAATGAATTGAAATTCAGAAATCGGTGTCAACTCTATCAAACTTGCAAGGAATGATTCCCTTATTCCATGTAAATGGTTCAATTTGGTTGTCATTGTTTTGTCAAAGTAATATATTGTTTAACGCGTTGTCCAAGTTTTGTGGAAGTTACGAGGTTTATTTGATCCTTGAAAATAAGTTGAAAACTCGTTGCCAACCTTGAAGTAAGACGTTCATAACAAGTGTTGTCACAGACTTGTCTCATCAGAACTTGTGTTTTCAACAAGTTTTCAGCTTTCTTGAGCATTCACGAGCGTGTTGACGAAGTTTTTGGGAAAAGTTTTCATCAAATTGTCCAATCGTTGTGGAAGCCTATTGCCAGAGGCAAATTTTTTACTCGGGAACTCTTTAAATAATAATTTCATACAGTTAAATTTGAAAATGCGTCTTTCAAAGATTGGTATACTGAGAGAAAACTGAACAATCCTGTTTACAAATGCTTCACACCCTGGTAAGACGGTGTCATCGATTGGTCTTCATTTTGTCTTCGCCCAATGAAGACAAAACGACGACACCGCGAAGACTCTAGAAAAAAAATAAGAAAAAAAAAACACCGATAAAAAAGGCAAGGGCTATTAATTTCGAGTTCAGAGAGAATCTTTTAAATATTCTGTAAAGTTTTTTATTAAAATTTGAACAATTAAAGCCTTAAAAAGAAAATTTAGATTCCACATTGATTTTCAGGCCGCAAACCATAAAAATTGACTATAAGCCGTGACTCACAGACATGCAGAACGTATCTAATATTTCTCAATTTTTTGAAGAATGAACTTGGAAAAAGATTTTTTCTTACAAATACAAACATTGACTCTGGTTATGATGATCATATTAAACAAAATAACTCTATATAAATGAAAACCTAATACTCTAAAAGTGAAAGGTAACATATAACTTGAAAGGAAAAGTTAGCTTCCAAGTTCTAATACATTCAAATTTCACATAAACATTAAACTTATGATTCAATCATCAATAGATGTTTCGTGTTCGCGATATGATATTTTTGGGCATCGTACGTTTTTTAAGAAAGACTTCAACAGAATAAGCGTTACAATCCGATCACTTGTTCACGAGATGCAGTGTTATTGTCACATCAAACGGTTGAACTTTGGTTGTTCATAACGGTTGTAAACATAGTAATTGCTCCTTAAACATTAAAAATACGCTATGCATAACCAGTTTTCATTTTCATTTCACAGTTTGTTCAAACATCACACCATATTTCGAACAAAAAGTTTTTTCATACATTTCACTCAATACCAATGTCGTTAAATGTTCGTGGGTCACGTTAAAAAATGTGATTAGCACTTTTTCTAAAAATTCAAGAAAAATCACACCATTGGTGTATCCAATTTCAGCTTGGCTAACAAACTTTATAACTTGTTCGACGTCGCAATTCCGTAAAAACCGACAAATTCTTGTATTCGCGTGACCCACGGACACATGAAAAAAATAAACTTTTAACGTATTTGGACCAGGTATACGGCACAATGACTGCAGTACATTATGTGATAATCTTTGGGAAACGCGTTGAAAACACAAATCAACCAGGTTTTCTTGGAAAAATAGGCCCGATGAAGATATATTTATTTTCAATTGAAACGTCAAAGTACGGCTGAATGCTTTATCCTGCATAGGCTTGAGTTCATAAAGGTTTTTAAATCACATTTCTATGTATGATTTCGTCCTGATGATGGAAAAAGTTAGGTAAACGTCTAAACTATTTAATTTTTAAGTTCAATCTATCAAAAAAAAATATTTCACATTTTCATACCATGTCCGCATTTTGACGGAATCGCCCTTGTAAAATTGTATTTCACGTCAAAAATGCTGGCAAAGTCTTGTAACTTGACACATCAACTAAACACAATGACTATTTCACATGGAAAATAGTGGGAACGTCTAAAAATTAATTTCCAGAAACTTCTGATCGATGATAAAAAAAAAAGTTATTCCTAACGTCCTGCTTTGCCCCTGGCCCCACTTTACCCCGAATTCCTCCAAGTGAGTGACAAAAGTGATTATTGTCAGCGCGTCGGCCTTGGTTGTTGAGATGCGAATCAGATTATAGTTATGAACATTTTTCACACTTTTTCGTGCAAATTAATGATGTTAATAAAAATTATGTGCATTTCACCGCAGACAAGGTATACATCAAAAGGCTAATACATTATTATTTTTTTGTTTTTTCTTAATTTTATTTAAGTACGTGTTTCTAAATATAAACATTTTGCATGGCGATTGATTCCTTATTGCAGCAACTCCATTGCCCGCTTGGAAGACGTATAGGTAGACTTTACTGTGTCAGTTATGTAAAACAGAATAAAGAGTATTTAAGAATATCACGTCAATATCTCTAGGGTGACACACAGTTAAAGCATATCATTTCAACGAAATGTCTGTTTCTGGTGTTAGATTAGGTTGTATGTTACCACTTTAAATAGATGCGACGTCCTTTTTTGAAAAATCGTCCAAAATTATAGGTACTTTTCGACGTAACATCTATTTTTTTCTATGTGTGTATAGTTTAGGTAGATAATGAATTTTGAGGAGAAGTAATTTTTAAAATAATTTGGTTCAGTAAATAATTTTGTGCATTATTAATTTACTGTGGAAGTTAGGTCTTCGAAGGGGTTATATACACTTGTACTCGAGAAATAAGGGCTTTTTCATGATTTTTTCTTGAAAAACAAAACAAGTTTTTTCAAAAAATTCGACGCTCATTTATTCATTCATGTCACAAGTTATTTTATCATTTTTTTCGAACAAAAATTTATGCAATTGGAGGCGTAGTGGCCTTTGTGCTAAAACATAACTTTTCCGACACCTCGCGCGGTGAGCATGATAAATAAGGAGCTGTTCATGTGGATAATACAATAACAAAAAAACCTATAGTTTATACCTTTGCACTCTTAGTGAACAAAGGATTTTTCTGAACCAACATTTTTACGAAAATGGTGGTCATTTTCCTAAAGTGTATGATATTTGAACGTTGGGCTTTTGGTTTTCGCAGCAAAAAAAAGTTTGCTTGAAATAAAAAATCTTTCTTTCATCAAGAGACCATTATAATTCTAAACTAGCTTGCAAAAATTCAAACTGTTTAGATAAATGGTTTTTAAGAAACTGTGCTCACAGCGAAAAAAAAATCGGATTTTGGCATAATTGCTACAGTGATCCTGATTACGAAAATCGTATTCTAAACAAATTTCTAACATAACCTGTGACATTGATAAATGAATAGGTAATAAGTTTTCCGAAAAAAGTTGTATCTTTATTCAAAAATAAAAATCTTGAAAATGCATGCGATTCTTTTCTCGAGAACAAGTGTATATAATCCCTTAGTACACAATGGTTGAAATGTCGGTAGTTATGAAAAAAATAAACGAGATATGACTCGAAAATTGGAAAAATGTTACTATCTTATGATAAAATTCAGAGCTCCGTAAAAAAAAAACCGTAAAAAATTGATGCCCAGAACTAAAAACTCTCCGAATGTAGCCTCATTTTTTTGTCTTCGAACAAGAATTTTTCCACTAAAGATAATGTGAGAAATTCAAATAAACTATGAAAATACACGATAAAATTTTTTCTATAATAACTCAAATACAAGTAAAAATTTCTTAAGATGCTATTACCGAATTGGATATATAGAAAAAATGAGGCATGGAACTACCTAGCATGTTTTTTCCGGGAGGACGATCAAGTAACAGTGAATGATCGTTGAAGGTAATTGCGAAAGTATGTAGGAGTGGCGAGTGACTGAAACCGGCACTTTAGCATCTTCAAGGTTCTCGTTCAAGCTGTTAATTGAATGAATATGAATAAAAATAGAGTTTTAAAATTGCGCATGAATTGAGTGCATTTTAAAAATCTAGTATATCTCGCATTCGGTGTGCAACGACAATTTTTATGCGAATGCTTGAAAAAAGCTTTTACACAGCTCCTTCGAAAAACATTTATTTTGTAAACAAATCATAGACATAACCGTTGCAAAGTAAAACGTCATATCGAAAATGAAAAAAAAAAAATCAAATTGTAGTTAAGACAAGTCCACAGAAAAAATTTGTATCCAGGAGTGATCAATCAAATTATAATTGATTAAAAATTATTTACGGTTGACCTTGGAAACATGGTCCCTATTTGTCTTTTTTTTTTGCACGTTGAAAAATACCATAGCCCTCCTTTTTTGTTCAAATGTAACTGAAAAAAAAAAAAAAACACTTCATATAGTGCAACGAATAATCAATTGGAAAATAAAAATACACTACCTTCAATGATTTCTCAAAATTCTGTATTCTTATTTTCTGGATTCAGACCATATTTTCAGTTTTCAAAACTACTTTTAATTTTTATCTCTTTGTTCAAAGTTATTCGGTTCTCAAACAAATTTGATTGAAGTTTCCCAAACTTTATTTAGGTTTTTGAACTCTCCAAAACTCGCCAAATTATGAAGCTTTAGAATTTTCTCGTTAAAAAGGGTTTACAAAATAGAATTATCACTGTTATCTGGTGGTTCGCTGCTATAATTATTCAATATAATTTATTGGCTCCAGAGATCACTCATTTACAGTTTAATAATATTTTAAATCGTGATAACTTCTTCGAAGCCAGTAAATTTACTGAGAGGCTTACAATAGCATTACTAGATTCTGATATTGATACAATGTTGAACTTTTTGTTATGAGTTTCAGGATTCGTTGAAAGTTTTGAGATTCTTGCAAAATCTTAGAATTTGCAAAAAGTTTTGCAAAGTTAATGAGGGTCATGACAGTCATTATAAAAGTGATACTTTTTTTTACTTGACTTGCTGGTTAGCGTTCACAACATTTTTTTCTAATTTTTGAAAGTTTCAAAGATCTAGACATTTGGGGCATCTTATTTGCGAGAACCAAAACTTTTGTGTTCATTTGAGTTGCAATTTGCAGTTGGGGTTGAAAGTACTACAATCCACAAACTTGAAAACCTGGAGATCAGAATTTGGAAGTATTTCATATTTATAAATTTTGATATTAAAGTATAATAGAAAAAAATATCGAAGAATATAAGGCAAGGAATCAGAAATAGTTCAGAGATAATTTATTAAGAAGTACTACTTAAAAAAACTGGACGCTAACTTTACGTATCGCCCAAATTCTAAGAAAAAACACTTATGAGTCCACAAATATAGAGTTTTAGAGGAGTTCTTGAGCTCTACATTAACGTCTGCAAAAATTCCGAATATATGCCCATTTTTGAAACCAATTTAAAAGGGTTAAAGCATCAGCTTATCACGAAATTCTGGATAGAGCTTACACAGCTTTACAAAAAAGTTACTTCCTACATTGGTGTAAAAATATCGTTTTCCACAGCTATATATAAAAAATAGGTATTCCACAGGTATAAAAATAATATCATTACAAATATCTCGAAAATTTAAATTTCTGCAGAAGTCCTGTTGAATGTTTTAAGTAGTACCAACAGAGTTGTACATCAATGTTCTCCATGAAATTGACGCAAGAATATCATTCTTTATAGATTAACAGAAACAAAAACGGTTATTAAAGTACATATTTGAAAATTCTAATGGAAGAAATATATATTGACACTAAAAACTTATAAGTCATTGCATGTCATTTACCACTTGAATTTTCATTCATTGAAAGTAATGTTTCCCTCAATCAAAATACGCAAATAGAAGACACGAATGTCTTTTCAATATGGTAGGTAAAATTTACAAGCTATCTTTTCTAAACTTTCAGAATCTAATGTTTAGAACGCCTTAAAGTTATGATATGTTTCTTTATAAAGACTCAACATCTTCTGATAAGGTTCATGATCTTTCATACTGAGACTTTGCAATGTACGAAAAACATTCTTTAATAATTGACCTAAGAAACATACAAAATGAGTCAAAACTTTTGATTTCACTATGCTGTACAAAAATATTTTTCCTCTGAATTACCCCAGTGCATGGAAATTTTTGTTCTCTCAAAACTGATAAAAAATTGTTCTTGCATTTAATAAATCTCCAAAAATTTATGGACGGTCCAATTTGCAATCTTTGTGTGATATTCTCTGAAGCATAATGCAAATCACTTAGAAAACAAAATTTCATTTCAAAGACGAATGCGATTTGTCAAAGTTTTTGAATGTTTTTCAGGTTGAATATTTTTCGTAAAATTTAAGAATCGATCGAGTCTAAACGATTATGAGCCTAATAATAAAAAATGCTGATTCTAATGGAGAAACAATTTTCACTTTTAAGCATTTGAAAAAAGGATTTTTATTACTGATGTAAATTTTACATCCCATATTGAAAAAAAAAACAAGCTTATTTTCTGTTTTTAAATTGAGTAACTCGAGTGAATTAAATTTTGAGTGATAAATCTGACGTGAAACGACTTACACAAAAATAACAAATACGCGAAAAAAATTTACTAAAAAGTAGCGGTGAAAATACTGCATTCAACCTTAACTGTTCTTGAAATAAGGAACAAAAAAAATATTGAAAGTTTTAAAAATCTATTACCTGAAAAGGAAAAATAACCGAAAAATAATTCACTCGATAGCTAGGGCAATAAAAGAATTGCAGTAGGTAGAAACGTTTTTTGATTCTATGGATTTCTACTACGGGGCACCATCACGAAGTTGCTTCAAGTGAATCAATAAAACGAAAAGCATGTGCGCAACACGCATGGCTCACAACGGCAGAAATGTCAGAAACGCACGTGCAAACTTTACTCACACAGTTTGGAGCAAAGCCAGTTGAAAGCCTCGTTGTCGTGTTTCGTCGTCTCTACTTTTCATTACTTCAATCACTTACTCTCGTGCGGCTGTCGGAAAAAACATCCGGCGATCTTGCTGTTTTGTTCATAAAAGTGTAGTCAGGACCATTAAGGGCACCATAAAAACTAATCATCTTTCAATTTGACAAAAGTGAAGGTAGTGAAGATACCGGAAGGTTAAAAATATAGATTTTGGCGTATCTCGAGGATGGGCACGAAAAGCCTCAAGTCTTTGGCAGAAGAGTATTTTTGGAGTTTGAATCCGATGACTCGAAGAATTGGCGACGATATCCATTCAACGAAAGAAGCCTACGAAGGTCTTTGGAATACCCTTAGTCTAAATGAGAGAAATCAAGCGATTGACGAAACCATCATCCAACCAGATATCCAGCTAAAATATATGTCCAAGAAGACTGATTCTGGAAAGAATTACTCGAAATTGAAGATTCAAACAGGCAGCAAATACATCATCGATGAAGCTGGATCGGTATACATTTTTGATTTCGTTTTTAAAATAATTTTAACTTTATTTTACAGTTGGTGAAATTTGTGTTCTTGATCAAATAGTTAGATGTGTTATATAAAATGATGTAATGAAATGAATCTTTCCTATTAATAGCATTTATTCTTTAATAAAATTCTTTCCAACTTTCAGCCTTTTCGATTTTGGCCATCATCAGCTATATATTTGCAACGTAAAATTACTTTTAAAATAACGCAAAACAAGATTCGAAAAAAATACGATGCTCAAGCCTCACTATAAGAATCAAGCCTCACTATAAGAATCAAACAATTCTCACAACTTAAGGTATTTTAAGTACATAAACAGCAATAAGCGGATGTTTCTGGAAAATTTTTATTTTGTCAATGAAACCCAAAACGATGTGTATACTGAATAACAAGTATTTTGTCTACGCAGTTCTTGAGCAAAAGAACGCCAAAATAATAAAACGCCAATTTGCACGTGTTCTTATGGAGCGAATTGTATTTTCGTGCATAATTCAAGAAGGAATAAAGGAATTTTTCTAAAATTTTTCCAGACTTGAAATAAGACATTCACAACCAAATTTAAATTTACCAAATGAATTTCTAGTTTTTAGTTTTTTTTAAAAAAAAGTCACAAATATCATTTTCGAATAACTGTCTTTGCTTAATTTGAGATTTAGCAATGTTGAATGGCGATTCCCAGAAAAACATGAGTAATTTTGATATTTTTCGTGGGCTATTTTTCACAGCCAACATTATTCTCCTTATATCAATAAATATCGTTATTATTTCATATTTTTGGAAATTGAAGGCGACAAACTCTTCACATGATCAACAAGGTGTGATGGAAATGCATTTATAAACGTGATCAAGAAAAATTTATCTTAGTTATAACATAACAAAATCGAAAAAAAATGAATAAATTGAAATTACGTACAAAATTTATTGACGAATAATACTATTTTAATTTGATGGTTTACAATTTAATCGCATCACAATTTCTCAAGTTTCAATTTTCACATCTGAAAATCAACAAAATTTTCGGATTGTCAGTACTTCGAATCATGAATCATAAATTTCTCAGCACTTTTTTTTTAATTTCATGATCTGATCAATAATTTTTGAATCGGGCACCAGCTAGATTGCAAAAATCTTACCACGAAGTGTTACTGAATATGAAACAACTATTGACCTATCAATTTAATTTCATAACTTCATGCTATCGCAATGAACGATTTCGAACAGTTCATATTTAGAAAACCATAACTTTTTGGATTTTCACAACTCCGCATATAAAATACCGAACATCCCATGGAACTGCAGTTCACAAAGAGAAGAATTCCAATATTTTCTAAACTGTACGTTCACCTTTCACCAATCAATTTTAGAGTTGTAGTTTTCGACCTCGAAATCCTGTATATTATCAGTTTAATCGTAGTTACCCACATTCTTCAATCAATAAATCATCACATGCTCAGAAATCTTAATGTTTTGATGTAACTGAAACCATCTAATTTTTGAAACTTTTTTATTTCTATGTCAATTTTGATTATAACAAAGTTTTTACGTGATAAAAATCATGAACTTTACACGATAATTTTTTAGGTCTTGTTGAAAAAACGTGAATTCATGTCGAACGTGAGATATACAAATTTTCTATACTTATTATTCGATAATGTGTGTTTTTTTCTAACCATAAACAAAATTTTCGTTGTCCGCACACTCAGAAACCAAACGACTAACATTCTACGCACATTATTGGGACCCACTCAATATTCCGAATTTGTAAACAACCGACCTTGTCATTATACCGAATCCCATATCTCCAATAATGAAAAACAAGGCAAAAAAATGTTTTAAATCGCGATGATCTTAATCCGTCACTTTACCAACGTTACATTTCTCCGAATGATCAGAACACCGATCGATCGAAGCACCGACAAATCAATTTACAGACAACTTAAAATACATAATCAACAAAACTTTAGATTTGTTTTCCTGTGAAGTCAGGATTCTGTTTTCTTCAAAACATTAAGAAAGTGATGAATCGGGATTATCCCGATTCTGAATTTTTTTTACAGTGGTTTCCATTTCTAAAGTTTTGGAATACTTGGTAGAATAAAGTTTAAAATCTGGATCATTGCGTTCTACGTTATTTGAACAAAACAAGTTCAAAAGTGATTTAGCGTGGCATAATCATCGTAATAAAAAGTTCTGTTTCAGCGAAGCCCGAAAATATTTAATTTATCTAATCCTAACGCTTTGTTTCGATGACACATTTTTCCACACTAATTGAGCAATATACTATTTTCAGACACTACGCTGGAGGGACGAGCATTCCGCTCCTTTTTCCTTCATGACTCAGTCACAAATGAATTTAGACGAAATGGAAGAAAAAGACGATCTTCGAGCGGAACCTCCGCTTTTCAAGAATCTCAATAAATCTCCACGATTTGCCAGCCCGATCCAAAGAGTCGATATGTCCTTCGACGATGGCTACGATTCCTCTACGAACCAAATCGGTTTCCACTACTCAGACAGCTGTTCAGAATCGGGTTTTTCCAAGGAAGAGAGTGGTAAAATTTTTTCGGGTCCGACCAGACAGCCTATCCCTGTTTTCGACCTCTTTGGTCTATAAGTGACCTTTTGATTCCTTTGATTAAATGGAGTCCATGTGGAAATTTACACTCAAATACTGCGCTAACAGGATGCAAATATTTTACGTAAACTGTTTACATAAGCTTGATGTGAACGATTCGCAAAATATTTACATTATGCCCATATGAAATTTACGTACACACGTCTGCAAGAAACGACCATCAACTCATTGCTTTCTGACTTTTTGAAAAAGAGTACTACTCGTGTACAATGACTGCACTTTTCATGATTTACTTCTTGTGTTTTTGAAATGTTGAAATTTTATGTAATTGTGATAAGTGAGTCATCGAACTCGGTATATTTCATGACTTCGATTTTTTCATCGGAATTTTTCAAATTTTTCGATTCAATGTCGGGGGCTTATAAATGCAATTATGACATATAAAAGCTCGGATCGACAGTTTCCTAATCTCACAATCAGACCTTGCATTTAAATAGTGTTGAAACAATTAGAGAAGCAGTTAATTATTTGAATGTGAACTTACTCTTTTAATCTGAATCTGTTAAGTCATGAGAAATGGCAATCTGTTAAAAATTTTACTGAAAAATATGTACTGCAAAGAGATGTTTCTGTCAAATTCAACAGACTGTCTTGTTTTTACTAGATTTTCTGTTCTATTCTACAAATAAAATTTGTTAATTTTTCACAGATTACATTGTGAAAATTTTTACATGGCGATCTGTAGAATACAACAGACATTCAGCAGATTTAGATGAAGAGAGTATAAATTTTCAATGTTTGAAAATAAATCATATCTAGAGAATCATTCATCATCAAGTATCATTTATTATTTTTTTATCTTTTGTCTACATTAATTATATTACAATATTGTTGACACGTTAAAAAACTATATTCTATATTTTATGAGCTCTGTCTTTTCATTCTTTATTGGTTTTATTAATGACAAGGAAACTTTTCTTAATTTTTAATAGTAAAGAATTGTAATTAACAATTTTTCTAGCTATTAATGTTATAAATTTCCTGAGGCAGGCTAAATTGAAGCCGTAAGCTCAAAAATGAATAAAGTCGTTCCTGATAAATTGACAATAATTCTTTTCGATAATACACAATTATTGTAATCAAATATTGTGCAGAACATGAAATTTATTTCTCTTGAGAGTGCCTTCTACCTTGTGGCTTCATTTTTAATACTGTTTTTTGTAGATAAGTTGTAGAAAAACTAGTAATGCAATTAAAGTGCGGTTTTTGCATTTAACTTTTTCATTTTTATACTTTGAAGACAAATTTTTCTGAAATGCTGACCATCTTCTGTTTGACCGTAGTTTTATATTAGAACAAAATTTTGCGAAAAATGCATACTAAAACAGTTAACGCGATTCAGCTCATAAAAATCGTCTTGGGCAACAAAACCGAAAGAATTTAGTTTTTAATCACCTTGGCTATCTTCGACACAAGCTGTTCAGAATTTTTTACAGCTGTTTTTAACCCTGATGAAGGATGAGTTTGTTTAGCAAAAAAGTCCTTCTGCACAAGTTGAAAACTATATTTTACAAGACTACTGGCGAAAGTAGGCACTTTCACCACGCTTCGCGGATCCGAAAATTCTACTTTCGACACGTTGTGATGTAAAATATTGTACTCAACTTTTGCAGAAGAGCTTTTTTGACTTATGTAATAGCAAAACTCGTCTTCGGCTCGTTTTTCAAACTTTACATTCGTTAAAAAAACTCCTTTTGCATCCATTGAGGAAATAGCTATTACCCAACGAGGTGGATTAAATGCACATTTTCAAAAATCAAGAGTGGAGAAAATGAGCATTTACTCCACTGAGTTGTGCAATAGAAATATTTATTTACAATGCTGACTATTTTTCAAAATTTTCAAATCCTGCGAATTCGGTTTGGGGCGATTCCATCAAAATGCGGACATGGTATGAAAATGTGAAATATTTTTTTTTGATAGATTGAACTTAAAAATTAAATAGTTTAGACGTTTACCTAACTTTTTCCATCATCAGGACGAAATCATACATAGAAATGTGATTTAAAAACCTTTATGAACTCAAGCCTATGCAGGATAAAGCATTCAGCCGTACTTTGACGTTTCAATTGAAAATAAATATATCTTCATCGGGCCTATTTTTCCAAGAAAACCTGGTTGATTTGTGTTTTCAACGCGTTTCCCAAAGATTATCACATAATGTACTGCAGTCATTGTGCCGTATACCTGGTCCAAATACGTTAAAAGTTTATTTTTTTCATGTGTCCGTGGGTCACGCGAATACAAGAATTTGTCGGTTTTTACGGAATTGCGACGTCGAACAAGTTATAAAGTTTGTTAGCCAAGCTGAAATTGGATACACCAATGGTGTGATTTTTCTTGAATTTTTAGAAAAAGTGCTAATCACATTTTTTAACGTGACCCACGAACATTTAACGACATTGGTATTGAGTGAAATGTATGAAAAAACTTTTTGTTCGAAATATGGTGTGATGTTTGAACAAACTGTGAAATGAAAATGAAAACTGGTTATGCATAGCGTATTTTTAATGTTTAAGGAGCAATTACTATGTTTACAACCGTTATGAACAACCAAAGTTCAACCGTTTGATGTGACAATAACACTGCATCTCGTGAACAAGTGATCGGATTGTAACGCTTATTCTGTTGAAGTCTTTCTTAAAAAACGTACGATGCCCAAAAATATCATATCGCGAACACGAAACATCTATTGATGATTGAATCATAAGTTTAATGTTTATGTGAAATTTTAATGTATTAGAACTTGGAAGCTAACTTTTCCTTTCAAGTTATATGTTACCTTTCACTTTTAGAGTATTTATTGTTAGATTCTCATTTATATAGAGTAATTAAGTCTATAGTCTTAATAAGTTATAAGTTTTAGTCTTCAATGAGATTCAAAGTAAATGTAAAGAGGCAAATCATGGAGGAAATTTCCTGCTCTTTACGGTAAAGTTAGTGATTTGACGTGAAATTGATTACTTCAAGTTTTGCATGATAAAATATGCATGATTTTTCTTCCGAAAGTCACGCGCGGAATCGCCCTTTGTCGAACGATAGCCTAGGGCATTAGAAAACCAAATCAATTTGATTTTTTTTTGTTTCTGACGATTTTAATGAACTTATTCGTGTCAATCGTTTCGGTATGAATTTTTCGCATGGGTCATTTGGAACTAAAATTACGGTCAAATCGGGGAAAGCCAAAATTCTAGTTAAATTAGCGTTAAAAGTATAAAAATGAACAAGTTATAAGCAAATACCGCATCTCAATTGCATTACTAGTTTTCCCACAACTCATTCTCAAGAAGTAGTATTTAAGACAAGGCCACAAGCTAGAAGACCCGTTAAAAAAAATTTGTGAACATGCCGATCGTATGATCTATATTAATAATGGATTGGAATTGAGCCATTTATAACAAATCTTGGAAAGACTGAGTAAAATATAATTTTCTTTGAGTTTACTTTTTCGAGGAGTCAAACTGTTCATTTTGTTCATCACCTGGTTATTCAGATACATGCTATCAGTAAATGACAAGATATTTGAGAAAAAAATGTTTGCAGAACTGCCAATATCTGCTGGCGTGAGCGATTTGCCAGAAACACCGGGCTCCTTCAACAGCTTCCAATGTCCACGGTCAAGCGAGGACGACGAGATACCCAAGACTGGCTTCGAATTTTTAGACAACTGGTAACTTCCACTGGTTAGTTCCAGAAAATCACCAGGAATCTGCACTATTTTACAAAAAACTCGTATATTTGTACGCTTTGTGAATTAAAAAAATTTTTTTAATCATTGCAAACAGTTTAAAATTTCATGGGAAACGACTTGATATTTGAATGCAAATGGCAACACGCTCCAGCCAAGAACAACGGGTAAATTAATATGCCAATGGCAGATGAATAAACCAGAAACAGACACCAGGCTTTATAAATCGAATATTTATTAAAAATATAGCAAACGTTACACTCGCTCTGTACAGATCGCACGCAATATTTACAAAAGTTGATAATTTAAACTTAAGTTACAATAGAAAGCGAAAGACTCTCTCACGATCAGTCCCCTGACACTTGCGATTTCGGTTGGAATTTTATTGTCTCGATGTCATTCATTGTTTTAGAAATTACCAAAATCGAAATTTTGCAGTACATAATACCTATTCAAAAATTCAACAACTTTACAGTTAAATGAAAGAATGTCTTGAAAAAATTTTGAATGTGAAAATTGTTGAATTCATGAATCACAAAACAAGGAAAATGGATCCCAAATATTCCCAAACTTTTCAACATTTTTTGATGAAATAAAGTTACAACAATATCAATATCTGGCTATTCAGTTCTTGCGAAATTTTCAAGTCAAATTTCAGCGATTAAAAAGTTTGCGAATAGAGTAAAGTGGATATCAAAATTTCGACAATCGCAATATTCGTTATTTTATACGTAACTTAAGGTATTACCGTCGAACTGCTAATTTTATTCAGGATTTTGCTTAAAAAAATCACACATGAGCTTCAAGGTGTCCTGAAGGGTATCTGCAAAACTTGAGCTCAATTTACCGTACCGTTTTGTCGAAAAAAATTCGCAAAGTTTACATAAGTTTATATGGGTGGGAGTACTATTTGTTAATTATCCTTTGAAATACATTTAGGAAACGGGTGAAATTTGTTTTGAGAGTACGAAGTTTGTTTCTTCGCAAAATGTGACCTTCATCAAGAATTTTTGCCGTACCGTTTTCGCGCAAACTAATTATCAAAGCTGTATCTCTCTGATAAAAAAAGACGACACGCTGCGACGTTGCCACACCGAAGGCAACGCCATGTACTGAAGTTTGCTCAAAACGTCATTTACAATGCGCCAACTTCAGCCTTGACGGCAATACCTTAAATAAACGAGATGCAAAGTATCAGGGGCCCGTTCTGCATGGCAATACGAAGAAAAAAAAACAAATCAGTCTGGCGTCTCGAAACAATGCATCGAGTCCGAAAATGCGTAACATTGCACAAACTAAAATTGGTATTTACAAACCCGTACGTGACACCCTGATACAAGGTGTCAGGACACGAATCATCTCATGGCAACAAGTCCCCTTAAACGTACTCCTCCGACGGCTTCGGAGGTATGCTCGAGGGTAGCCTCAAAGTCGGAGCCTTGCTGTCCGGTAGCTCGTCAATGTCTATGAAGACCCCGACCAGCTCGTTGAAATTGGGCCAGTTCAGGAGGTAGTCCCAACTCAAGGCCGTATTGCTGGACGAGTTCTCGTTGTCGTTGTTGTTGTTGTTGTTGTTGTTGCTATTGTTACCGCCGGCGGGCCTGTACAGACGATCAGCGATGCGCGTCGACAGGTCGTCATCCGAGGGCGAGTCGCCTTCGTGGTCGGGTTTGTCGAACTTGTTCTCCTCGTACTCGATCTCGGAGCACGTGAAGCTGTCGTTGCCGCTTTCGTCGGTAGAGGACGAGTTGCGGCGTTTCGGGGGCGGCGTGTGCCGACGGTGAAGGTGGCCCCCGCTGCCGGCGCTCGAGCTCACCGCGTCCAGGGTCGAAACGAGGCTCGAAGTACGAGGCCTCGAGTTGAGCCTCTCGATGTCTTCGGCAGTGAGGCCCATCGGGCCCGCGGAGCCGTTGTTGATAACGGCCTCGTTGTTGGACTGGGATATTTTGCGACTCGCGGATGAGCCCGAGAGCTGGGACATGGGAGAGTTGAGGCTGTGCTCGACTAGGGATTGGGCCCCACCGGAAGACGAAGTCGCGAGGAGGGCGCTCTGCAAGGGTTTGCCACTTATGTCCTGCAGGGTCAGGATCGTGGGTCTTTGGGCCGAGAGCTCGCTGCTAGGAGAAAGCCTCGCCAAGGGTGTGCTTTGGAGGAGCTTCGGGGTCGTCCCCGGGGGTGGCTGGACCGAGGGCGGAGGCCCCATGGAACGTGGGGGGAAGGGCTCTTGGTGCCTGTGCTGCTGGTTGCTGTGTTTGTGGTACATCGGTGGTGGGTACTTCCGGATGCCGTCCCTGTAACCTGAGAATCAAAGAGTTTGGAAAAATGAGTTTCATGTCTATAGCCTAATCAAATATAACAAGTTTAAAATGATGTCTCAGGGCTGTCGAGAAAAAAAGGCCAGGGGCAAATGTACTTTAAACAAGAAATCCTCAAGTGTTATATCTTGGTTCAATAATTTGCGTCGGAATTCATTCGTTTATCCAAGCATCCTTCAAATAGTTATTGCACTTGAAAGAAATTGAATTTAGTCACAGAGTCTTGCGTGGCCAACTTCATTCAGCTCCGCAATTTTAATTCGTAGATTTGTTAACATCGCAACTGTTTTTTTATATCTTGCTCAGCATATATAAATATGTAAATGCGTGTAAACATGTTTTCATGCGCAGCCGTAGCTGTAGTTCACGCATGTAGTGTTTTTTGTGAATTTATTTCAAATTTTTGAATGATATGAATATGTCGGAAATATTATCATTGCGTCTTTTAAAATGCGACGTAGGTGTTTTCTGTAAATTTCTCAAAAAATAGTTCGGTAACCCTTGTTGAAATTTCGCAAGGTTGATATTCATGATGAAAGTAATTTTCAGTAATTTTTTCAGAATTAATTATAGAAAAGTTTTTGCAATATAAGCGGAAATGCACGATTCCCCATGTGCGTGCATGTTAATTTCAAAAAATTATAACTCAAAAATCAGTGCGATAAGCAATTATGAAATTTTTACCATAGATTAGGAACAAGATCGAATTCTCAAATTTTTAGGAAAATCTATAGAAAATTTCCCAAGTGCAAGTACTACCTTAACTAAAGGATTGTTTGCAAACGAGTCGTGAGGTACTTATATTTTAACTTATCAGAATATTATGCAGTTTTTCCATGCAAACATATAGAACGAGAATCTCTTTTTTCAAAGCAGCTTCCATGTCATTCGTTTACTCATATTGATCAACCCTTGAACAAGTAACTGCGTTTTATAAAAATAAGCAAACACAGGGATGTGAGACGGTAAGTTTACTAGTAAATTTACCGATAAATTACTGGTCGTGACCGTCAATAATGACAAGAAAATTTTGGTCAATTTTGATCTTCAGTTTACCTTACCGGTTAGAATTATTACATACTCAAAGATGACTTGAAAAAATGTTCAACTTTTTTGTTATTACATCTTTCTTTTTTTCGTCGATTTTTTATAAGAGAATGGAAATAAATTTGGTTCCTTCAATAATTAAGAACCATACAATTACAACCTTTCCATTTAAAATGGAATCATTTATAATGAAATAAATATATTACTTCATAAAAGTGTGTTGTTGATTAGGTATTTTCCTTAGGTATCTTTATTTTCGGAAAAATTCCTATTTTATGCATTGCACGTCGGTTTTTTACACTAATTTTAAGACAAGAGTGTTGTACTTTTCACTGTTAGGCATTGTAATTGTGGATCAGTTTTAACTATTGCACTTTTTTATAGGAATGCCTCATTTATTTTACTATATTTATGGCAAATATTGGCAAACGTATTTAAGTTTTCTTATAAATATAGTAGAATATAAAAAAAATTTCATCAAAAAGCGTAAAAAAAAGTGAAAAAGTTTCGAAAAATACATTTTAGAATGCAATATTTTGCAATATATTTGCAATTCGCAAAACTATAAAGGAAAACATAATCTCACTTTTATGACAACACCTATTTGGGCTGAACTATGAATACTGTAAAAAGGTATCAATAAAAAACAGCTGTTTCGTTCTTATCACTTATCCATTGCGAATATCACGCTTTCTTCATTAGTCAAGAAAAAATCAATCGAGTGAAATAAGCTCCGTTCGCCACGCTTTACAGAAATCGAAAATCGAATTTTTCTGGTCACAGTTGTGAAAAAATGTGTTACATTATTCCCATTTTTTTACTGTAAGATCATTTGCATCACTTGAAGGTTCTCATAGTAAACCGTAACGTAGCTTTTTTAAAACTGCGTCTTACATTCATATTTTCAATTGTTATAAAACTGGTTCAGTAATCGCATTCTACAAATTTTGAAGAACTTGAGAATATTGAAAAAGTTGTGCGTTCATTCCGGCACAAAAATCACGTTCTGAACTGTAGTTTGTATTTCATTAGGTAAAATTTTAAAGATTCGATTCAAACGGAGTGTACATTTTTGTGTAAATTTATACTATGCAACTCGATAAGTTTTGAATGAATTTATAGAAAGTAGTCATTTCCCTTTTGTGGAACAAATGTTCGGTCGACACCGAATGGGACATAGTGGCAACATTGAGATGTAACAACGTTACTAATAAGTAACATTTAGTTACAACATTGCTGACGTGTAAAATAACAGCTGCATATATAATATTGTGATGCCTGTGAGATGTGACAATGATAGAGTATCATTACGAAACTGGTACATGTGTCTGTAACATGTATATTGCACTATTATATAACAGATAAAGAATGTTGTTACGTAATGATACGAAAATATAACGATATTCTGAAGTGATGGTTAAACAATATACCAAAAGCATCCGCAATGCATGTAACATACACGTATTTCATAATTGCAAAGCTGTACACCTTAAATTTTGCAATGTAACATAATACCACAGCAATGTAACTTTGTAACCTTGACATTATCAATACCTATCATAAATGTAACTGCAACGTAACAATGTTACGTCACACTGTTTTCAATCTGTTGTTATTTCGCAACAATCTGAAATTTTTTTAAATTTATTCCACTGCAAATAATAAAAACGTATCAAAAAGAACTGATGTAAAATTTTTCGACACTTTTTAAATCTATGAACATCTACCCCCTCTCCTCCCTTCCCGTAACCCTTCCTTGATGGCTCTGGGAATTCTGAGTGGGCGGGCCATAGAATGTGACCAGACAATCGTTTACTGTTGACGAAGAGATTTCAGCAACTCACCTTTGTAATGATAGACAATATCGATGTCACTCGGAGCAATGGAACTCGCGTTCTCCAGATCGTAATGTTCCGGCATATCTGGCTCGGGATTGTGGTCATGCGGATGTACCGGTGGCGGAAGTAGCGGATGTTCTTCCCGAATTGGCGGTGATTTTGTCACTTCCCTCTGTTCGATGATGTCAGGTCTTTGAGGCCTCAGCTCGTTATATTTTTTGGACACTAATTCCGGTGGACTCATATGTCCGACACCCCTCAAATCATGCCTTGGCATCATTCCGTCTGGCTGGGTTCCGACACCAGTGATGATCGCATTCGTCGTTTTATCGTTGGATGCGGATTTCTCCTTTTGCCTCCTCAACTTGAACACCACGAAACTGACCATAATAGCGACTAGAAGAGTCACGAAAAACACTATGACCAGGGTGATTCCGATGCTAAGGGGATCGGCAACTGCGGCGGAAACGCCGCCAATCGGGGTTCTGCAGCCATTGGTGATTTTCCCGTGGTGTACCACTTCCTCGAAAATCGAGCTTGCGAGCTCGTTTTTGATAGAGAAGTTGGCAACGCAGCCCTCGAAGTGTTTTGCACCAATGTCGCTTGGATAGTATAGGTCGCGTTTTGCGCCTGTAAACATAGAGAATCGTAAATTATCATTCACAGAGGAAAGCTATTTCCTCTATTTGGACAATACTTCCGATTGTTAGGTTCAGGTGATTCCGAGGATGGGAATATACACTCTAAAAATTAAAGTTGTAATTCGAACTCACCTCCAACGGAAAGGACGGTTAAATAGGGATCCAGAAAATCGTGAACCCCGGCGAGATCCAGCTCGTCGTCTGCCAAAACACCATCAACGAAGATCTTCAAAGCTCGAGAATGCGCCCGCAGGGTCAAATTGTGCCACCTCCCATCAGCCAAGCTATTCGTCTCAACCGTCAGTGAGACTGGCAAAGCTCCCAACATCGACGAGTACTTGATCCTCCCGTTGCTCAACTCGATCGACGTGAAATGACGACGGTTCGTTGCAAAGTACAAAAGTACTCCATCGGGTTTCGTAGTCCTGAACTGAAGCCCAATCGTCTGTTCCGGCATTAAATCGGAACGCTTCTCCTGGTACTTGTGCCACAAAGTGCTACCTCCGTAAAAGTTCTCCAGAAGTTGCATCCTCTTGTGTTTCTCTGATATTCTGTATTCCAAATAGCCGTTGTCCAAGGTCAAGGGCTCCAGAGCACTTTGGCAATTCGGGGCTACGAGGTTTCCGCATTTACAGGCGAGCTCGTGCCATTTGTCGTAACATTTCCCGTTGATTCCGCATGGAGAATTCAGGTCTTCTTTGGCTTTGGCGCAGGGACTTTTCTCAGACCTGGAGCATGTTGGTTTCACGTTCATAGAGGTCGTCGGTGCTGTGAGATTCAAGGTACGGCCGTTGATGGCGACGGAGTGAATGCAGCCGACAAATTGATCGGAGTGAATTTGGCCGGGACGTTCGAGGATCGGGTCCACGTTTGAGATTCCTCCGAGCATTAACGGGTTGTTGTTGAAGTTCAAGGTCCTGTTGTGTGAAAATTCAAGGCGTGAAATACAACGGTGAGATTATGTTTTGATTCCGTCCATGAGACTGTGCAATGTAAGAATGTTTAATGAAATTCATTGGACATCCTTCATCGGACAAATTAATTTTTAGTGAATATAGCTGCAAAAAACTATCATGATTATATGATTATAATATGAACTCTGAGGGCTACTTTTTTACAATCCAGTACATTTTTAGCCAATTCATTCATGGAAAAGTTTACTTTGCAACCTTCTTTGATGCACTATAATTTTTTTTAATCAATCGCAAACACGATGCACAGACTTCTACTCAATAAAATTCTATATAAGACGTGAAACAACATATGAAGCTACTCACCCAGTTGGTCCAATGTCATCGACGTAGCATTCTCTGTCGTCTGGCCTGCATTCGTCGCAAACTTCCCCGTGTTCCTTGCATCTGGAAACGCTGAGGGAAACTATCCTCCCGTTTCTCGTCGCCGTGACTTTGCGCCAATTGCCGTCAGCGAGAGAATCCGTGGATTTTATGGCCAAAGATGTAATAGCACTTCGAGCCCCACCGTAAGAAAAGACGATTCTTCCGTTTATAAGTTCCAGAACAATGAAATCTGAGCGGCCACCACTTTGGGGACCATAATTGTAAATCAAAAGAGCATTTGGCTTCGTCGTAGCGAAAACAACAGTAAGGTCATTCGTGTTTGAATCTAGAGCTGGGAAGGTCATGTAGGAGAGTTGTTCGAAACCAAAAGTTGACCTTTCGCAATGTCTGCCGTAGCGACCTTCCGGACAACTGCAACGGTATCTGTGGAAATACAAGGTTGCTCAAGTATGAGTCAACTGTTGGAATTCAGTGGGAACTGAAGGAAAGATGTTTGTGAACTAGCTGGGAATGAAGAACATCAGCTATCCTACTGCGATCCAAAGATACATTCATAATAAGAACTTTGCAATTTTTCAGCTATATTTCTAATTTTAGCAGGACTACGCAGTTGTACTATGTGGTTGTAGGTGAACACAAAACTATCAAAATCAGAATGCACCAGACACTGCAATCAGGCAACCTCACAAAAAAAAACAGTCCAAATTTGACTATTTTACAGTCGATTTGACTGTTTTACGGTCGATACGATTGTTTTAGAGTCAAATTGACTGTTTAAATTTGACCAGTCAGTTAGAATTATGTACAATCAATTCAAAATTGTATAATCAATTTGACTGCTTCACAGTCAATTTGTTCGGTGTACAGTCAGTTCAACTTCTACCAGTGTAAATTGACTGTCGATAGTCAAGTTTTGACCGCATCATAGTCAAGTTTTGACCGTATTACAGTAAAATTTTACAATTTTATCGTATCACAAAATTTTTCTGTTTTACAATCAATTTTAATATTTTACAGTCAGTTCGAGTGATTTACAATCAATTTCACTGATTTATAGTCAGTTTGACTGTTTTACAGACAAGTTTACAGTGTTTTACAGTCGATTAGATTGCATTTCAATCAACTTGACTGCTTCACGCTGAATTTAACTGTTTTATACACAATTCGACTGCTTTACAGTCAATTGTTCACAATCAGTTCGACAGTTTTACAGTCAAATTCTGACCGTTTTACAATCTCATCGACTGGTAACGGTTAAACTTTGACTGTTCTACAGTCAATCTGACTGTTGAAAGTCAATTTGACTGTTTGATAATGAATTTGGCTGCTTTACTGTCAATGCCATTGTTTTACAGTTGATTCGACTGTTTTACAGTCAAATCAACTGTCGAAAGTAAAAATTTGACGGCCTAGCAGACAATTAACCCTGGCGGAGAGGGAGGACGAAAGATAATCCTCCCTATAGTCCTCTGAAATAGACTATTTTTTTAAATCTAATTTCAGCAAAATACTGTCATTTTAATATTAAAAAACTATTTCCATATGTGAATAATTACCCGCTTTGCAAAATTATAGTGACAAAAATTGATATTTCTATAGCATTATCAATAATTATTCATAAAATAAATGACAGTCGAAAGTTTCACTGTCAATCCTGTTTCATCTGCTCGGATGTGCTGAAGCGCGGGAAATTCGAAAATAAAAACGTTTCGATTTTGTTGACTTATTTATATAAAGACAACATTTCGAAATAAAAATTTAAAATAAAAATATAATATGATATAATATAGTATAATATAATAATCATATCACATCATAGTATATTACATTACATATTATATCTTGTAGTATCATATATGATATATATCATATTTTAATGTATTGTATTTCAACAAAGTATACTATATTGTATTATTTTCTATGATATTATATTTTTTTATATTATAAAATAATATAAAGTTAAATATAATATAATATCATTGTATCTTACACCGTATTTTTCATATTATATTATTATACATACAATTTTATAGTATCGAATAATAATAGAAACTTGTAGCCGATCATAATTTATACTGTAGTAAATTGATTATAATATAATCGAATTATGACACACGGTTTGAGTATATTTCAAATTCCCCGGGTATTTTTCGATTATTCCAGCAGGCCCAGCAGCTGGCTTATCACATATGATGACATAAATCACACAGTTTTCCTACAGTCCTTCCTTTTCTGCCAGGGTTAAGTGTCAACAATCAATAATTGTTATTAATAATGTCATTGACTATCCTTTTTATTGTGATAAAAAGACAAATTTAAAAATAGGTTAATATTACTTTATAAATTATTTGTAATCAAAATTATTGACTTTTATTCAGTCGTTAAAAAAGTATAGATATATATGTAGTTCATGTGATTACAACAAATGAAACTAAGCGAGAAAATAATCAACTAGGCTGTGAAACTGTCATTGAATGTAAAATGTCACAAATATTTTACTATAAAGTAGAAAATGTTTGACAAGTTGACAGTTGAGTGGACTGTGAAACAGTTAGGTTTTGACGGTCAAAAATTCAAATTATGACTTTTAGCGGTCGATGTGACTGCAAAACAATCGAAATTTGACTGTCGGCAGTCAATTTTTTTTACTTTTTTTGTCGCCTGACTTCAATGATAGTAATTTTTTTTTAGGGATGTTAATTATCAATAAAAAAATTTATCGATAGATATTGATAATTACGTTGCCTTATTGATAACTATCGATACATATCAATAACTACCTCCACCACATTACAATAGGCGCTGTGGGACAAATGGTTTGAACATGATCAGCATTTTTTTAAATTTAAGAATTAGTTAAGAGGGGACACGGGCAAATGTTTCAACACAAGTGAAAATAAGGTTTAATAATTAATTGAATTATTTGAATTTATTTTTTTTTGTTTTGATAATTAACATCCCTAGTTGAAAACTGGAATAGAGTAGATCAAAAAAAGACGAACGTATTCTTGAACCGATCAGTCGTCAGCGTCTCTTTTTAATTGATGATAAGTAAAATCAAGGGAAAATGATTAGAAACATAAGTAGAAATAAATTTCCAGGGTATTAGTATGAAAAACATACGTTTTAAATGATTTATATTATTAATCATTAACTCGGATTATTATCGATAGGTATCGATAGAAAATCTGATCGATAATGATCGATAGCCACTGATATTTTAACATCCCTGATTTTTTGGCTCCACGGGTAGGATATTATGTACATTTTTTCTGAATACTCACGCAGGTTTCTGACTAACGCAAAGGCCACCGTTCAAGCACGGATTCGGTCTGCAAGAATCGGTGATAGACTCGCAGTGGTTGCCCATGTACCCCGCCCGGCAAAGACAGAAGAAACTGGAACCGTCTGGGTTTTCTTTACAAGAGCCACCATTTCTACAAGGGTTGCTCGCGCAAGCATCACCTCGTTTCAACTCGCATGTTTTCCCCTCGCGTTCCACAGGGCAAGTGCAATAGAAGTCATAGCCGAGTCTTCGACATTGACCACCCTATAAAAACACGCGAACATCCAGAATGAAATTTTGTGGCATTTCCAACCTTTTCTTCTGGGTATAAAAAAGAACAAAAATTGTTGATTCAGAATAAATTGCATTCTTGATGAATGTTATAACGAATCGATACTGATTATCATTTAAATAGTGTTTGTAAAAAAACCGAAAGGTATTGTAAAAATTTTACTTTACACAGTGTTTGAATACTTTAATTTTAGAAAACTCTTCTATGGATAATATTTTTGGTTTTGTATCTTTACATACCAGTTGACACGGATTCGGTAAACAAGGATCTTGTTTCTTCTCGCACCGGTCTCCAGTGAATCCATCGCTGCACTTACATTGCACCTCCAGTGTAACTTTAGGTGAAGTCAAAATCAGAGATTGGCTGTCGGTGATTCTCACTTCGTCGTAAACAACAATATGATCACTACAAGAACCTCCATTGTTACAAACATTTTGACTGCACGAGGAATATCCCACGGTTATTGAAGATCCTTCTAGCAAGTTTTGCAGTTGCCTTTTCTTTCGTGTCAGCAGATTTATTGTTTCATATTTGGCTCCAGGTCCTGGAAAAAAATATTTAAATATGATTCGTGGATTCCTTTTTTCAGTCAAAATTCACGGAAAATGCCTTTGAATATTGCAGTTTAACGTTTTGATTTTTTATGATCATGTGTCCTAATTCATTTATCATTTAGACGTTCGCAGTAATTTAATAATGTTTTTTCAATTACACGTAAAAAATTTGAAAAAGGGAAAATTGAAATATCACCTTGAGAGGACTCGACCGACAAGAAAATCTTCAAGGTCCTGTCGCTCTCGTCCAGACTGTAAATGCGGAGGATTTTTCCCGAGCTGAGTTCTTCCTGTAAAATGTCTATGAACGCTCTGTAGTACTTGCTCAAAAACTTGCTCGCGCTCAATCCAAATATTTGCACAGCAACACTGTTTTCCACGCTTGAATTTGTGAACGTTGTGAATTCAACTGTCACTTTCGACAACACGTTGGGGTGGAGTCCATCGTTCCCTGAGACGCTCAACGAGTACTCCACACCTGTAAATACAGTTCAATATTTAACGTTCTTTATCATTAATTGATCAGAAAATATAAAAGGCTGGCGCGTAGGCAAAAGGGGGCTTAAAGGGTCTAAATCCTTCCTGAAATTCAAATAAAATTCATTGTTTTTTTATGTAAAAGTGAAAAAAGTTGTGTGAATCCAAAAAAGTACGAAAACAGCAACAACAAAACGTGTTATTGCTTTGCAATGAACCTACTTACTGAGATGTGGAGGATATAACAAATGGTTTAAATGTAAGTTCTCAAAGGTAAATTATTCATGAATATTAATTTTACCTGCTCAAAAATAATTATTATCCTGCCTTCAGAAGAATTAAGTTTTGAACAAAGCTTTACTTTTAATGTTTAGCTAGGATGATGTGAAAAACAAACATTTTTCAAATCATTTTAACCTTGTGAATCATGAGGAAAAATAAATTTGAATCAACGAAAATGCTTAAAATCTGAAAAATTTTGAACCTTGGTGCAACGAGTTCTAGAAATCTAAATAGAAACCCATTTGCAAACCAGAAAATCTTTCGAATCATTTATACCAACTCTAGAGGAATTCTAAAAGTAATCTAATTTTATGAAAAAAACTGTTTTCTGAAAAATCTAAACAAATAACTACGAGCAATAGAACTGTATATTCTGAAACATAAAATTCTAAAAGATCTATACATATATGTGTTGTTTTCCCAGAAAACTGTAAAATACTGAAAAACGTTCAAAATTCCAATTCTACAGCATGTGATTTTAGAAATCTAGATAGTTATCTAAAAAAATACTGAAAAATCTTTCAAAGTTTCTGAGATGCTAAAAAAATGCAAGAACTACAAAATCTTTTGATATGTACTTAAAAACAATATACAAAGAATTTTCTGTTAAATTTATGAAACGTTTAATCCCAATACATATAATTCTAGAAAATTATGCAGAAAATTATAAAAATACTATCAAACGGTACAAATACTGAAAAAATACGAAAACAAAATATTAAAAAAATCTATGTAAAAGATAAGGTATTTTGATAAATCGATTAAAATAATCAAAATCGTTGAAATTTCCAATGCTATAGCATCAAATTCTAAAAAACTGTCGAGAGATCGATAGAAATACTAATAGATATTTATAAAAATACCAGAAAATTGATGAAATTTTTGTAAGATCATGCAATACAAAAATTGAAAAAATCTATGAAATCTGTGCAGTTATCATGTTTCAAAAAATTTACAAAAACAATAATATTACATAACTTCAACTCCAACAGTATCGCATCCTAAGCAGCTGTATAGAAATCCATTATGGTATCGGAAACCCTCTTAACTTGTAGAAATATTGAATGAATATGAGAAGTAAAAAAAGTATATAAAAAAAAAAGTTTTCGATCTCAGTGACTTGCAAATCACGAAAATCGAATTACATTATATTACATACGTTTATGAAAAATGTGTGACTCTGGACTCCAAAAGTTATGTAACTTTAAAATCTCGAAATTAAAAAAATTAAATAATCATACTCTCGTAACCAGATTGTCGAAGAGAACAAATTTTGAAATCCTGAAGGAAATCTGGAAGTTGCCAAGTAAATCAAAATCAATTGAAAATCAAGTTAAAATTGAACAAAAATAAAATCAATCATGTAATGTAAAATTCTGGTATTAAAAATATCAAGAATCTCGAATTTTGGAATGGAGAATTTCAGAACTCTAAAATGCATTGCATGAAATCTTATCATGGAAAGTTCTAAATATAGCATTCATATATAGTTTTTACTTCTGGACCAGGCGCGTAGGCAGAGGGGGATTTTGGGAGGTTCAAACCCATCCCGAAATGATGATAAAATGAATCAACATTTCATGTGAAAATGAAAAAGTTACATCGATAAACAATAGAAATATTTGTTACAAAAAAACAAATGAAAACGTTAGCGGTACATATTTAACGAATGAGTAAAAATTATTGAAACGTAGCATTCAGTAAAAAATATGAATCATAAAAATTATTGCAACCCAGTGAGCAATCAAGAAAAATAAAAATCTACAAAAATGCTACAAATTTACAAAACATCGATTCTTAGATCATCAAGTTCTAGAAATCTATAAAAAATCCATATAAAAGTATTAAAAATCTTTCGATTCATACAAACTTTACAAGAATAATGAAATTGATTGAATTCTAATGGGAAAACTGTTTTCTGAAAATCTCGACAGATGCCTGTACGATCTATAAATTTTAGGGTTCTAGAGCAGGGTTCTAAATATACTATGAATCTTTAAAAATTCTAGAAAACGCAACAAAATGTTTCAAGTATTTCAAAAATACGAAAAAAGAATAACGATATAAAACATTAAAAATCTATATAAATGTGATTTCATGATTATTTCTTGATATTACTGATAAATAAATTCGTATGTTAGAGCATCGAGTTTTTTTTAATCTCTGAAGCAATCTACAAAAATATAAGTAATCTATAAAAATACGTCGAAATCATCCAGGGTTTCGTAAATTATACTAGAAAAACGTAATAATAGTATATTTTGTATTGTAGCTAGGGGCAAAAACACTCGTTCTAATCGGCTGTTTTTGCTCCGAGGTACAAAAGATACTTTTGGCTTCGAAAACAGTAAAAATGAGCGTATTAAAACTGTTTCGACATGGCAAATGAAGTATTGAAGGTTAACACGCAGGCTGGAGAAAATGACAGTCGGCAAGGTAAGGGGGGAATCCATTTAACCCTCTGGGTTTAACTCGGCGGGTTGAAAGGATCCCCCCTTTCTCTGCTTACTGTCATACGTCGACAGCCTGCGTGTTGGCCTGAAATACTTCATTTGTGTATGTCGAAACGTGTTTAAATACGCTCATTTTTAATGTGTGAGAGGCAAAAATAAATTTACTAGTTTACTAGCTTACTTCAATACTAGTTTACTAGCTTACTAGTTTTCTTTTAACCAGCTTACTAGTTTACTATCTTGCCAATTACTAGTTTACTATCACAAATTTGAATAGTTTACTAGTTTACTAAATAACTTATTTGCGTGCTAACAAGTTTGCTACTTTACTATTTTACTTTTTCACTTGTTTGTTATTTTACTATTGTAAAATTTCAGAAGTTCACTAGTTTACTAGCTTACTTGCTTACTAGTTTAGTAGTTGACTAGCTTACTAGTTTACAAGTTTACAAGTTCACTAGCAATAGCTTACTAGTTTACCGGCAATCTTTCGATACATAGAAATTATACAGAAATAATTTTCTTAGAAATGTATAAAACTTTCTATCCTGGAGCATGATTATTAATATGATACAATAATTTTGTATAATTTTAGAATTTATCTTAGAAATTCATATTGACAACAATTAAAATACATCCAAATCAATTGATACAATTTATACGATTAAATATACTTTTATTTGTAGAAATACTAAAAGAATATCGAATAAAAGTATTGAAAATCTATATAAGAGAAACTGTCGTCTGAAAAATCAATTTAAATTCTCAAAATCGTTGAAAATTTCAATACTATAAGTATCAATTTTTAAAAATCTATTGAGCGATCCATAGATCTATCAGAAATATATAAAAATACCAGAAAATACTGAAAAGTTTGATGAATGATATTGGATACGAAAAAAGTATAAATTTATGATGTACCTTGTATCTGTGTGGTTAAAATTTGCTCAAAAATCAATACAAACATATATATTTATAGAAGTTTGATTCCTAGAGCATCGAATTTTAGAAAGCTTTATAGAAACCCATATCACTTAGTATCAGATAATCCTTCAAGTCGTATAAATACAAAAAGTATTATTTAAAGAAAAAGAAACCTCAGTACTAATTGAAAATCACTAAAATAAAATTCCATCATTTACAAATCTCAAAAATATGCAACTCTAGATGCCAAAAGTCGCATAACTGTTAAATTCCGAAATGTAATATATTTCAAAATCTCTCTTTCATAACCATATTGTCGAAGATTAATATCTATGAAATCACGAAGGAAAAATATTTTTCAGAAAAACCCCTCCCGAAAGTTTTTTCTGCCTACGCCCCTGCTCTGGACACATTATTATCATTACATTAGTGATCGCCCTTCTCAAACGAACACCTGTGTCTTTCACTGTATAATTACCTGGAGTGATTTTATTCGTGTGCAGATCGCAGGCGACCGGGATGCTGAGGACGCCGGGTGCAGTGTTATGGAGAATCTCACAAGTGTAGTCGCCGGCGATGTCAGCGTCGGCTGGATGGATATCAGCGATTTTCCCGAGGGGTGCGCGCCCGTTGAAGGAGTAAATCATGACATGGACGGAGCGCGCAGAAGACGGGTTATCGTTCTGGTCCCGGACATTAATCGTCACCGTGTGCTCATTCTTCTTGGGTGGCATGCCCGAGTCCTCGACTTCGACCTGGAAAAGTATTTTGAGTTTCTCATTGATTTCAACGCTATCAACATAATCTCAGACGTTGACTCTTGTTGGAATAAAAAAAAGATCTTACCAAAAGATCCAGCTGCTGAATACTCTCTCTGTCCAAACTCCTCGTGGTCTTCAAAACCCCGGAATGCTTATCCAGCGTCACGTAGTCACTATGGATTCCCCCGACCAAGCGATACGTGAAGGGTGGCTTGTTGGGCGACAAACTATCCGCGCTGAAGGTCAAGATACTTTTCCCAGCGGGTTCATTTTCGAACACGTAACCCACGTACTCCAGAGGATCGAAAGGCAGTTCACTGTCGTACTCGGTTCGTGAGAATTCCGGGTCGTCATTGTCATGGATGGAAATGATGACTTGGGTTTCGTCAGTGTCATTGCCTCTGATCTGTCCGGCGTTTTTCGCCAAAGCTGTCAGAATCACTCTGCTCTGAGTTTCTCTTTTCAGTCGACGAGCAACCCTGACAACCCCGGATTCCGCGTCGATGTTGAATCCTCGGTCGTTGAAGGCTCCCAGGAAGAGATAGTAAACTTTCCCGTCGATTCCGTCATCTTCGTCGGTCGCCTGAACAACGCCTACGGAAGTGCCGATGCCAGCGTTTTCGGAAACATCCATGTGGAAGACTGGTTGGATGAATTTCGGGTAAAACTCATTGACGCCTGTCACGTGCACGCGTACGGTCGTGGAGCCAACCATTTCGGAATTCACAGCGGCAATGTCCAAGGTGTAGTACTTCTCGTTGGCTTCTTCGTAGTCGAAACTCAGTTTGGAGGTTATGATTCCGGTTTCCGGATGTATTTGGAAATGTTCTTTGCCACTTCCGCCGATGATTTTGTATTGAATGATGGCGTATTTGGGGGAGTCGATGTCTTTGGCGTTGACTTTGTAGACGGCGGTGTTGGGCGGAGAGTTTTCAGGTAAGTAGGCTTCATAGAGGGTTTGGTTGAAGGTTGGGGCGTTGTCGTTTGTGTCACCGACGACCACGGCGAGAGTGGCCACAGCGGATTTTGGTTCGAAGGCCATGTCTGTAGCGGTTATGTTTAGCAGGTATTCGTTTATTTTGTCGTAGTCGAGTGGTTCGGCAGTGCTGATTTGGCCGGTGATGGGATTCACGGTAAATTTCTCGGATTTGTCGCCTTGAATGCTGTATCTGTTGAGGACAATGGAAAACGAAATGTATCCTACAATAAGACTGAAAATATTTTCAGTTTTCAAATAAAACTCGATAATGCTCTTTGGGCACAACTGAATTTCGAAGAAAAAATTTCGTTCACGATTAAAAACTTTTCTGTTAATATCAAGGTTGTTTTGAGTTTATTGAAAAAGTTTAACATAAAACATACGGAAACTTTCGAAAAATTTTAACTTACAGAATTTTGCCATTGAGACCTTCATCGCCATCAATTGCCAAAAACGAAGCTATCCATGTTCCAGCTGGCATGTTTTCCATTACGTGAGCTACGTAGGCAGAAGTCAAATTGGCCTAAAAAATAATGAAATGAAGGTTTGAGATGCAGGTCAGTCTTACTATGAGCCACATGACAGTCATATGATCACCGTATGACCATCACAGCATCAAGATGTCAAGAACTTTTAATAGATTTTACAGGACACAAATTGTTTTTACCATCATAAATGGATTTTAAAAAGAAAATTTTCATCATTTTCAATCAAAACTGTCCAGAGCCAAAATTGTAGGATTTAAATTAATCATTCGGAGCCGCAAGACCCCTCCACAAAGTAGAAAATGATTAACTTCAATCACTGAAAAAAATGCATTGGTTCAGGTAACTAAAATCACTTTGTTTGTCCTTGTTTCGTTGAGAGAACAACTCGATTGGTAAAATTAACAAAAACATCATGATTCTTCGTAACAAAGAAGTTTGCCTGAACAATTTTCTGACTCATGCGCGCAGAACTGTGTGGGGGAGGAACGGTCCTCATGGTGCGTCATGCACCTCTTGTTTTTTTACGTCGTGCTTTGTCGGAAGTTTTTTTTTCGGTAAAAATTGGTGAACGTGTGCATATTTTTGAAGTGAATAATTCATCAATCGCACTCTACGTTCGTGGTTGACGAAATTTTTAGGAAATTGGGATTGTCCTCCATGATAAATATTGCTATTATTCGAAGTTATTATAATAAATTGTTTATTCAACGGAGTTGACTTTGATGATACGTAACACTATTCTTTGCTGTAACAAAAAAGTTACACGTTTTTGACAATCAAGTAAAATTGTCGACAGAACCAAGTAGCGAAATATGAGCTTTGCCATTTCGATAATTCGTAACCAAGTCGATTTGGTGCTACTGACCATAATAAAGGACCATGTCAAAATGGTACGGACAACAAAAAATATGGCTGGGCCTATATCAACCATGTAATTTTGTTGAAACAACCAAGAATCTGCTTACCTAAACCAACTAGTTTTTCAGTGATGTTTTTAAATTCATCTTCAGAAACAACATAAATCAAATATAAAGAATATGACAAACGATAAAAAAATTTCTTAACTTTATAAGTTCTAAAAAAATACAATCATAATCAATTTATGAACAATTTCATGACAAACGTATTTAATACATTGATACTTTTCTTTGTAAATTTTTTTACGTGTATAAGGTGTCACTAAAATATCGCAGTATGTATATTGAAATAACTGATTAGTGTGTTTTATTACTTTATCCATATATTGGTCGTACATGAAACTCAAAAATTTAGAATATTCTTTTTTATCCACCATATTTTCGGTCTCTTTTGATAAAAATCATTTCAGAAATTAATTCATGTCTCTAATCATATAATTACTGCAAAACTTTGATATTTTCCTATTGAAAATCACGATCTTTCTGGATTCTATATTCAGCCAAGACAGAGTAGTTTTTTGTTGAATGATAAATATTATTCTTAATTACATTGATTATTTTTTTAAAATATTTTTTAGTTTTGCCTACATACTTGGAATAACAATCCCTTTCATAATTTCTACAAATTACTCTTTTTATTCATATTTTCCAATCTACCCTCACTCCTTCAAACAGTTTCTGTACGTAATCTATTATTTGTAGGCTACGTTGTTTCAAAATAAATCGGAAATTCCTTTATGAACGTTTGCAATAGGTATATTGTAAAAGTAGAATAGTTCTAATTTCTTTGATTTGCATGATTCTTGTTCTTTAGAAGGCTAAAATAAAAATGACTCCCATAACCTTCTTTTTTGTCCTTTTTTCTCGTAAGCAATTTCCAATCTACGCATCTTTCTTGCACTGCGGTAGGTTTTTAAATTAAACAATGTTCTTAATTAATTTCATTGGACATTTATTTTTCACCAACGATTCTTGTAAACTTGGTAAATTTTTACGTTGAACTTTTCTATCAAATACTTCAAAAACTTTATCTAAAAGACTAAAAACAACTGCATTTTTCTGATGTAATGGATTCTTCGGGTAAAAATTCATGTAACTTTCTCATTAAGTTGCTTTAATGAACCAGTCAGTTTCAATCCATCTTCTTGCCTGATTAACTTTAGTTACAAAAATTTATTTTTTTATTCCATACCAAAAACAGCCTTTTTTGAGAAAATCATATTTTTTCGATGCCTTTTCCGGCAGGAGTTGCTAAAATACACAATTACCGAAGTTGCTTCATTATGTAAATATGTGAATTTTAAAATTGGTGGCAAAAGCACTGGTCAGAAGAATTAATAGTACAAGTGGCGAGTGGTAAAAACGGATTGATAAAAATAGGCTTAGCTAAAGTTTCCAAGATATTTTCAGGATCCAACTTCGAATAAAAATCAAGTCTCGAGTCTCGTTCTCTGCCACTGGGTAGACTCGAGTTTCCCAAAAAAAGTCATTAAACAGGAGACTCAAATATTTAGTAAGGCGTAAAACCTAGTCAATAATGTGTTCTACACCGTAACAAAATTTTAGTGTACGCATTATGACAATGTTTATTAGGCTGTTCATATTGTTTGTTTAGCCTCAAGTTTAACCAAATCAAATCCATAAATCTAACACCAGTATAATTATCGATAACACCAATATAATTACCAATGACGCAACCTGCGTTTTGCAAAAACTTCTATTTTCCAAGTAATTGTTAAAAAATTAAAACTCATTCATCAACTTGGCACAACATTCATTATCAGTGCACCTAAAAACAATGGAGAGCATATGCGTCTTGTAAAAACATCGATTTAGCAAGTAATTGTTGATACAAAGTTTAAACAAATAAGTCTATTGTTTATCATCTCTAGACTGTAGCGAAATTATTTTTATATGTACCTCTGGCATAGAAAACTCATTTATCGTCCAGTTCAAAATTTCTAAATTCGTTTTCCACCCCTCGGTATACACAGAATGTCGTACATAACTAGGCCAGAAATTTTATATTCACTCGTGTGATTGTAAACCTCGGCTTCGCCTCGGTCTACAAGCTTCACACTCGCTAATAGAAAATTTAAACCCTAGTTACGCAATATAATATTGGTTTCAGGTTTCCTATTCAGGCTCTTATATTTTTAATTGTATGTAATTGGCATTTTAATGAAGCTTTTAGCGAAACCTAGAAAATATTTGAAGTAATACGAAATCAAAGATAATATTACAATTTAAAAACACTGCATGACGAACTTTTTGTAATAAAGATCAATATTCTGAAATTTTAAGGATCTACATGTAAAGACGATAATATCAACCAATGTGATGGTTGATGTAGGAAATAGTTTAGTAGTTGAGTTGCGTGCGCTTATGGTAGCTAGGTAGTGAGAGCGAGAGATAGTGAGTTCGAATCCCAGTAAAGGCAAGAATAATTGAATTTCTGAAAATTATGTTTCTAGTTAAAGACAAAGTCCACTCTAATTGGTATTGAAAAATAACGAAGTTTAACAAAATTATTTAAATAAGCAAATGTTTTTCTCAATTTTTTTTCAATACCATTTTTTATCATACTTGTTACATAGTATCGTATATAAAAATTTTTACTACACTCAAATACATGTTTTTTTTGGGAGTAATAAAAATACACTAAACTATAGAAAACCAATAATTAGAGCCAACTAAACTGGATCAACAGAATAATTTGGTCCCCTCTACCAAAAATTTGGTTGGCTGAATATCTACTAAATTTTTGTACAGTCAACCATACCGACTTTTATGTGTATAGTCCCGGAAAAACTGCAGTCTCCCAATGTAAGATTGTGAAACTACACGGAGAGGAATGCTTTAGATGACATATAAATGTCACAATTGATGTCGCCACATTTGATATAATATACATTCACATTTGATCCATGAACAAACATAATTTACATGTCTTCAAAATTAAGACGATCCTCTAATATTATGACATTGACACATCATTAATTGATGTCACGTCCATTATATGGACATTACAAATATAACAATTGTCATGTTAACAACAGTTGACTATCAAACCTATATGGACGTCACATCCATTTTTATTGATACGCCAGGATTATCACTTTTGCATTGACGCGGTATCCATATTCGTGTATGCGACATCAACAAATTTCTCTCCGTGTAATATTAATAAAAAATGAGTCTCCGTGAAAAAGACTCTTACTTGTTGTGTGAGTCTCCCCAAAAAAGATAATAATGAGTTAAGACTCTTTGTGGGAGACTTGGAGGGTCATTTCAGGAGATTAGTGAGACTTTTCATCTCGGGACACACATGAGAACATCGTCAATAACTCATAATTAATACGAAAAACCACAAGACTTACGTCCATGTCAACGGCGCTCACGCTCAGGATCGTCGAATTCATCGGCTCTCCCTCCAAAACGTTATCCAATACCCTCGTTTGGTAACTCACGAAATTCGGTGCCCTAAGATTGTCCCCGGTGACCACAAACGTCACCTGGACCTCGTCCTTTTGCCTCGGCACGCCTCTGTCCATCGCTCTCCCTGTCGCTTGGAAAACACTTCCCACCCTCAACCCACTCAAACTTCTCTTCAGGTAAACCTCCCCAGTCTTCGAATCCACCCCGAAGTACATCGTTCCGTTGCCGACAATCGAATACTCGATCTCTCCGTTGAACCCAAAGTCCGAATCCAGAGCTTCGAGCCTGATGACCTTCCGATTCACAGGATAGTCTACGGGCACCGGAGTGTGGTAGAGCCGTTTCTCAAAAACTGGGGCATGATTGTTGGCATCCAGAATCGATATCTCGACCATGACTTTTGATGACATCGGTGGCTTTCCGTTGTCTATAGCCACGATTGTCAAGGAGTAACGATTTTCCGGAGATGAAGTTCTGTGGGTGTGTTTGTACTTGAGGCTCCGTTTGCAGAATATTTCCCCGGAAGCCGGGTCCACGGTGAAAAAGTCCGAGGGCTGAGCGAGACTGTAAGCGACGACGGAATTCGAGCCCTTGTCCTTGTCGTTTGCCGTCACCCTACCCACGAACTGCATGTGCCGTTGAAGTTCGGGGAAGTGGAAGTGGTAGACCTTTTTGTCGAAAGTTGGGGCGTTGTCGTTTTCGTCTTGGACGGTTATCGTGAGGGTCGTTTCGGTAGTCCAAGCTCCGTCCGTGGCGGACACTCGGAGGAGATATTCGTCTTTTTCTTCGCGGTCGAGAGAACCGTGAACTGTAACGTTGCCGCTTTGGGGGTCGATCAGGAACTTGTCACCGGGATTCTCGGTGAAGCTGTAGGTGACGTTCGTGTTGGGCTCTGTGTCAAGGTCGGTGCTCGTGATACGGATCACGAAACTACCGATCTCGGAGTTTTCCGTGACATTTACGGAGAAGAGACGACTGAACCTTGGGGGGTTGTCGTTTTTGTCGAGGACGCTGACGAGTATCGTTGCAGTCCCAGTCAGTTGGGTCGGGCTGCCGTTGTCTCTAGCCTCTACGATGAGTTTGTATGAAGAAATCTGCGAAAAGGTGAAGTGGATTTTAAAAACTAAGGTCCCATACAGAGAACAAGGGCCTTGTCGGAGTGTTTTTGAAAGATGTTGGGAAATGATCTTTAGTTTTAGTCGAAAATCGGAGGATGGTAATTGTGTATGTATGATGAACAAATACATTTGGAGTTTTAAGTAGTTATCGACTTTCGAAAATTTTTTTAAGCTGTATGATTAATGCAGGTATCAATACCCTAGTTTGCCAGCCCAAATATTGTTCGACGTAGACACCATGTAATCCTTATATTGGATAATCCAAATACTACTTGACCTACTAGCTTCTTAATGATTTCTTGAATATCGAATTTAGTAAAATTACTTTGAGATCTATTCAACGGGTTTTTGAAGTAACGAGAATAAAAAAAAAAGGTGCAAGAAATTTCAGAAACATTTCATGCTGCTTAATTCTCTGTCACGAATAAATTCTGAAAACATATAGGGTAGGAACAGAGTCCCATGTTTTCTTCGCTTCGATATTACGATTCCTAAATTATTTCGATCACTCCAATATTTATGAATCTTAGAATCCTCAAAGGACACACATTCTCGAGATAATCTTGGTGTTGATCTTTTTAAATTTATATATGCAAAGTATATATAATTTTGTACCACTGAATTGTGGAATAGTACTCAAAATCTTGAAATTTACAGAACCCCCAAAATCCTGCAGGAAAATGCCACGCACCTCAAAAATTTCCTAAATGTTTCAGTTTGTCACTTTCTTAACTATAAAATACAAAAAAACCTACGTATTAGATTTTTTTGTTTCCTTACGAAAAAACTTTTTTACATTTTATTATTCTGTAATATTACTAAAAATCTTGAATATTAAATATGTAGGAGAAAACATAAAGCCAAAGCGGAGAATCTTTTTCAAAAATACAAATTTTTTTCAAATAATTAATTATAAGAATGCCAACGTAGTATATAAGTATTATTTAGAGATTCGAATAATATGAAAATTTCGAGAATTTTGACAGCTTTGGTAAAATCTACCAAGTCTCAAAAATGTTTCAAGTTCAGGTAACCTAAAAATTCAGAAAACTGAAAAAATAAAATATATCATTCTCCTTACTTACAAAAGTCTGGGAAAAATTTTCTATCAAAATAATCTCACAAATTTTCAAAGTATGTCAATGGTGTTACATGAAATATTTCGAAATTAATAATTATCGATTATAAGGTTTATTCATCTATCAATAATAATCCAAGCCGCACTTTTCTTACGTAAATGATTAGTTATATAATCAATTTCTTCGGTACATACAATTTTATTAAATAGTTATTCCTCTGGTATCCTGAAATGAACTACTTGGAAATGTAAGTGCGAAACCGTTGCATTATATTACAAGCGCGAAAAAAGTGATGGAATGTTTTCCACGTAAAACTGTTTCGTATGAAACAACAGTACTTGCCTTTTATTACATAGAAAAAGGTATCGACAAGAAATATTATATTTGTTTTAATATGGGCTCTGGAAAACTGAATGACGATATTCGATCCAATAGAATATTGAAATAAATAATATATTATAACGATACTGTTATAAACTTAGAAAATAAATATCACGTGATAAGAATATGGTAATAATAATTTTTCTATGAAATGAATATGTGATAAATATACAACCATAAATATTTATAAGTATTTAATAGATTTTATATATATCGTTTTACTATAAAATATAATGCAGTATGATTTTATTGCAAAATTACTGCAAAATTTTATAATAAAAAGCATACAGAATAATACTGCACTGTTTCTGCAATATTCGGTATTTAATTTTATTAAAATATATTTTTATCTATAATGTATTGCATGGTAACTTCATTTCATGCAGGCGCGTAGGCAGAAGGGGGTTTTGGGGGTTCAAAATCCTCCCGAAATTCTGATAAAATCAATCAATATTTCATGTAAAAATTAAAAAGGGTACATTGATTAACATGAAAAATGTAAGTTACGAAAAAATGCATGAGAAAGTTGGCAGTATGTATTTAATAAAAAAGTAAAAATTATCAAAACGTAGGATTAGGTAGAAAATATGAATTAGAAAAATTGTTAGAATCCAGTGAATAATCAAGGAAAAAAAACGTCTACGGAAATGCTTCAAATTTACAAACTTGGGATCGTAGATCATCAAATTCTAAATATACTATAAATCTATAAAAACTCTAGAAAACGCAATAAAATCTTTTCAACATTTCAAAATTAAGAAAAAATAATAGCGATGTAAGACATGAAAAATCTATATGAATGTGATTTTATCATCAATTCTTGAAATTACTGAGAATAAATCGAAATTTGCTTTTCTGAGCATCGAGTTTTCTAAATCTCTGTAGCCATCTACAAAAATATAAGTAAATTATAAAAATACTAATAAATCCTCCAGAGTTTCGTATATTTTACTAAAAAAATATAAAAAATGAGTTTACTAGTTTACTATTTAACTAAATAAATAATTTATTGGTTTACTCGTGTACTAGTTTACTAACTCACTAGTTTACAAGTTAACTAGTTTACTAGTTAGTTAGCTGACTAGTTTACAAGCTTACCAGTTTACAAGTTCACAAATTTACTTGCTAACCAGTTTACTAGTTTACTAATTCACTTGTCAATGAGTTTATTAGTTGACTAGTTCCCTAGCTTACTAGATTACTAGTTTACTAGCTTACTAGTTTTTTCTTTAATTAGCCCACTAGTTTTTTTTCTTCAACTAGAGAACTAGTTTACTAGCTTACTATTTTTTTTTCTTTAACTAGCTTACTAGTTTATTAGCTTACTAGTTTACCAGTTTACTATTACAAATTAAACAAGTTTACTAGTTTACTTATCAACTTATTTAGTTGTCAACAAATTTGCTAGTTTACTATTTTACTATTCTACAATTTTAGTAGTTTACTAGTTTACTAACTTACTTGTTTACTAATTTACTCCTTCTCTAGCTTACGAGTTTACTAGAAATCTTTCAATACCTAAAAATTATGGAGATATAATTTCCTTCGAAATTTATAAAACTTTCTGTCCTGGAGCATATATGTTCATATAATACTATAATAATATTTAATTCTCAAAATAGTTCTAGAAATTCATATAAAAACAAAAAAAATACATTCAATTCAATTTCTACAATTTATACGATTCCACATACTTTTAATTCTAGAAATACTAAAAAAATATGAAATAAAAGTATCGAAAATCTTTCCAAAAAAAATTGTCGTCTGAAAAATCAATTTGAATTATCAAAATCGTTGAAAATTTAGATACTATAGCATCAATTTCTAAAAATTTATTCAGTGATCCACAGTAATTTTAGAAATATATAAAAATACCAGAAAATACTACAAAATTTGATGAATAATATACCATACGAAAATAACATACACAAATATAATCACAAAATCGAATTCCATTATAACTACGAACATGAAAAATGTACAACCCTGGATTCCAAAAGATACATTACTTTTAAATTCCGAAACGTAAAATATTTCAAAATCGCTTGCTTGTAATATATTGTCAAAGATCAAAAATTGTGAAAACCCGGAGAAAAAATATTTTTAGAAAAACCCCGCCTGAAACTTTTTTCCGCCTACGCCCCTGATTTCGTCTGAATATTACTGAAAATAATTGCACTAACCTCTTCGCGGTCGAGAATCGCATTGGTGCTGATTTCACCGTTGTCTTCGTCGATGGTGAAACTAGCATCGAAGTCGTCGACCAAATTAAATTTTATTCTATCCCCGGAATCGGCGTCTTTGGCAGAGACTTTGGTCACGAAAAGGGGCGGCAATTCTTCCTCCATTACGGTCGCGTTGTAAATCGCGGATTCTATCTCAGGCGGGTTATCATTTATATCAGTGAGGTTTATTAGCAGCTGAATCACGCTCCTTAATGGCGGCGTGCCCCCTGAGTCCCGGACTTCTACCCAGGCCTCGTAATACGGAGATGTTTCATAGTCGAAACCCGAAGCAACCGATACCTTTTGATTATGCAAAAAAAAGTTTTTATACAATGTTTGCCATCAGTGGAAGGGAGCTGTACTTTCATTATTTCGATCTAAACTAGATACGGCATTTTTCGAAGAATTCTTTAAGGTATTTTTTATTCAGAAATCTTAGGAACTTCAAACTGAAAAACGTGCAATAGATGTGTACAATTTTGCTGAATTTTTCTTTATAATGCACACAACTTGTAAAATTCGGAGGACATTCAAAAGTCTATGGCTGAAAATATAAGGTGTGTGATTATATCCGGGTTGTCAGGGAAAAAAATTTAGTCACTTCGAGTATGGGCGTCGCGAAGAAATTTTACATGAAAGAGCAAACTCAAAAGTCAAAAGAGTCAATATGCATTTATTTTAATGTAGGTATCAACAAATAATTGTCCAAGCATCATGACATGATAAAAATCAATTTGCAAATCAATCAGCAAATCTTTCAGATTTGCTGACATTTTCTTTGATTGATTTATTTTTTAATTCTTTTTTGGAATCCTAAATGAATTTTTTAGAATTTGGTGCTCAAAAGCACTTTCATAATTGTGAAATACTAGAATAATAGAGCAAAAGGTTGTGTAACGTTCTCACCTCGCCGGTGTTGGAGTCGATTCTAAGAGCATCACCGACGTTGCCTCCAGCCATATCGAAAACTAATTTACTCGCCGCACCGACTTTGGGCGTCGTGGCGCTAAGGGTCGTCACGACGCGACCTTCGGGCACGTCTTCGGGCAGCGTGAACCTGGTGCTTACTGAGGGCTGAAAGCTCGGGAAGAGCTGCTTTTCCCAGAGGTGAATCACCAGCTCGGCACTCACCGACTGTGACTCCTCGCCGCAATCTGAGGCGAAGATTTGTAGGTGGTAGGTGCTCTTCCTCGACAAATCCCCCGATGCCCTTACCACGCCCTTGTGCTCGTCAATCGTGAAATGCTTGGCGTCTTCACCAAGGAGTTGATAAATTATACGCGAGTTCGCCCCGTCGTCCTCGTCAGTGGCTTTGGCGCCGAAGACGAAATCACCTGGAGGAGAAAATCTTCATTCAAGCAAACGAGAAAACGAAAATTTTCTATTTTTTAAACATTAAAATCGAACTTGAAGAAAATTTGCAGTGGTGGATACAGATAGTAATTTCAAGATAGTAAGTACTCTCAGCAGAAAAAATAAAAGTGGAACAAAATTTGAAGAATATTACAATTGTCAAGACCAAATTAGCAGCGTGTCAAAAATTACACTAGTTACGAAAGTCTCAGTCCTGTTAGAAACTTACTTTGTCACTGAAAAAAAAAGCTTTCGAAAGTTTCGAATCTAACTGCACTGTTATAAAATTTTCGAAGTAGTAATGAACTTTTATTCATGTCAGCACTGGAAATAACAGTCGAAAATGCTGAAAAAATTTCAAAAATAATGAAAATCTCATAAAATTTCCATCGGTGATAATTTTTAGAATCTTAATGGAAAGTCGAAAATGTTATAAACAGGCAGTTTAAATTTTGTAATTTATGAATAATCAAAATTAACAAAACCGTTAACAATTGTATTTTTAAAAAAAATTCTGAATGGTTTAAATTTTTGAGTAAAGACGTAAAACTTGTGAAAAACGAAAAATCGCTTTGAAAAAGAATTTTCGAATATGGGAAAATTATTCAACACTTTTATACCGTAAAAAGTTGTAATGGAGAAGAAATGTTTCCAATTTTCCTTCACTTGAATCAACCCCTAATACTTTTATCGTAGCGAAACCTTTATTGAAATTCCTCTCAACTTTTGAGGGTTGACCCTTAAATTTCAACTTCGACTTTCAATGTTATTTGGAAACCTAAAATTTCAAGGTAACCCTCAAGTTTCAGCGCTGACCCTCAATTTTCCAGGCTTGAACATAAATTTTTTTAAGGTAACCACTCTACCTTTACCCTTAACTTTCAGGGTTACTATGGTCACTAAAATTGGACATTGACACTCAATTTTTGAAGTTTATTCTCAGCTTTTAGAGTTCACCCTCAATGTTGATTATCCAAATACCACGATGAATTCTTGAGTAAAGGGTTGAATTTTAAGCACGAGGGTTACCCATCAATCCATTTCATGGTATACCAATAAATATACTACTTAACCATAAACGTTTCAGGGTTTACACTGAAAACGCTTGAAAGTAAACCCTTAATATTGAGGGTTGGCTATGAAATTTTAAAGATAAATCTTAAAAATTGAAATATACTCTTAAATTGAAGGATAATCCTCAAGTCGGATGGAGGTTAACCCTGAACGCTCTATATCAATCTTGAAAACAGTTAAAGGGTGGATATAACCACCGCTTTTCAAAATTTCTGTTATTTGTTTTTTTTTTTTTGAAATTCTAAGCTGATGCCGTCATTTCTGCAATAAAAGCGAGTCAAAATTCGCAATATTTTGATTGTGAGAATTTTTCAAACATTGCCTTTTGGTGACTGGCGACCTATCGGTAATTCAAAGTCGTATAACAACCAATGCAAACTTATGTAATTCAATAAAAAAAAGAAATTCAATGTTGAAAACCGTCAAATCGTGCGTTTCATAACATTGCTACATACATTTACAAACATTTTGTTACAAGAAGCAATGTTATTAACAATGTTGTTGTCAATAAAAACTACGAATAAAAATATAAAACGTATTGAATTATTAAATTGTTGTGTACAATCACAAATACTGACAACAATATACAAAAAGTGAAAATTGATTCAAGTGTTCCGGTCATGGAATTGCCAAAAACACGTAATAAAACCTTCGCGAAGCTTGTTTCTCTTACTTTCATTTACTAAGGCTAATGGTTGATATACGACTTTGAACTGCCAGCCCGCCTCGTCTTATACGTGGCGAAATTTCAAGTGTCTCTCCCTCAATTTTGATCGAAATCGTTTTAAACTTGAACAAAAGACATATTACCGAATAATAAACAAACAACAGTGAGTCTTTCAAAAAAATAATAAAAATTAAAAAAATGCGAATGTTTTTCCGCTCTCCAGTACAAAATTCGAAATGGCGGTTACATGACTTTGAATATCCACCCTTCAGATGAGTGGTAACCTCAAACTTTGAGCGTTAACCTTGAAAAGTTCAGGGGGATTTTCATAAGAAAATATTTAAATTCGAATTGACTCGGAGCATTTTGGTTTGAGACTTAACCCTTCATCTGTTTCATTGTATACCAACAAAAGTGAGGCTTAAACAGTAACGTTGAGGGATTCTAGTCATTATAGAGTGAACCCTCAAAGTTAAGTGTCAGCATTAAAACGTGAAAGATAATTACATACGTTGAAAGTTGACTACGATAATTAAAGATCAACTCTTAAGTCGTTTGACGGCTTACCCTTAACACTGAATATTAACCTTGAAAACAGTTAAGGGTTACTTCTTTCGAAAGGGAAAAGGTTAAACTCCAATTCTGAATTTCTTTGTCACGTAAATGACAAACATTCTGGTGAAAAGTTAATCCATCATTCATTTCATGGTCTAACAACAGCAATGAGACTTGATCATCCTAAAGTTGATTAAGACTGAAGACATAAAATTGAGGGTCTGCTATAAAACTTGAGAGTCGAAGGTATACTCTGGAATTCAAGCGTAATTCTCAGCCTGAATCTTGAAAAAAGTTCACGGTTAACTCCCAATTCCGGAGGTTGACCCTGAACTTTACAAGTTAACCCTGAAGAATTAAGAAGTACGTCCATGGAAGAGTCCTCAAATTCTGAATTCCGTTGTTATGTAAATTCTGGTTTCTTCCTCACCTGATCCTGTGTCATCGGGGATGTATGCAGTGTATTTTGGACTGGAGAAAAAAGGGGCATTGTCGTTTTGATCGGTAACGAGAATCGTCAAATTGACGGCGGATGCACGTGGCTCTGTCGGACTCGAGTCCTGGGCAACCAGGGTCAGGTGGTAGATCGCCATTTCCTCCCTGTCGAGGGGCTCTGATGTGACGACCTCGCCCGTGTCTGGGTTAACGGAAAACCTTTCCGCTTTATCGCCGAGGAGTCCGTATCTATGGGTGAAAAACAGAAATCCGTCTTTCCTCGTTCTTGTAACCGCTGGAGCGTGACCGAGTGGTCGGGGCGCGCGTGAAATAAAAAAGGGACGGAAAAAGCCAGCTCACCGAATTTGTGCGTTGAGGCCTTCGTCCTTATCAACGGCCAGAGGTGACCCGAGATCGACCCACGCACCGGACGCCAGGTTTTCCATTACCGCGGCTTTGTACTCTTGCCTCGCGAACTCTGGGCTGTGGTCGTTTGCGTCCACCACGACCACCGTTACCGTGCCGGAATCGGTTAGCGGCGGGGAACCTGCAACATTGCCGTATTTCACGTTGTTAATATTTGTTTTTTTTCTAAATCGCGCGGCTATTCGGTAACTTTTTTTAATAGCACTTTTATACTCAATCGTAACCGCGTCCTTGGTATAAGGGGTCTTCGCGAGAAATAAAATATTGGACCCTAATTCCTGATCAAACTAGGGATGGGAGTCAAAATGAAAAATATTAGTATCACCTCAATAAATATATTGAAATTGTTCGATATTCGATACATCGGAAGGAAAATATCGATATCTCGATATCGCATCGATTTTGATGGATTTTTCAGAAAACAGTTCGTAGATTCACATTTTTTTTTCATTTTCGTGACTTTCAGTACATATAGGTAGAGTTTAAAGTACTTGAAGGTAATTTCATGGATTCCTACATGCTCTAGTAATTTGGGTTTTAAAAAGTTTTTATAAAACTCATTATGAAATTTGGGTATTTTTCAATAAAATTCCGCTTTTTTATCAAGTTTTCATTAGTATTAATAAAGTCACTTTAGAAAAACTTTAAAAAATCTTTATAAAGCAGATTTTGAGATCGACTTTATAAGAATGCCATCATGTTATAAAGATTTAATAAAGTAAGATTTCTAAGTGACCTTTAGAAAACTGATAAGAACTTCATAAAACATTGCTCTTTTTATAAAGTGACTCTATAAATAAGCAGAATTTTATAATAAAAAAAATACTCAAATTTTATAGGGAATTTTGTGACAACTTTTTAAAAACCCAAATTACTAGGGTAGATTTTTAAAATTCGGTCACTTAGGATTCAACATATCGAAGATTTCCTAGTAGTTTTAGATATTTTTCAGACAACTAAACACACCTATTAGAATTGAAAAATGTTCTTAATTTTTGGTATTTTTATGGATTGCTATGTGACAGTTTTTATAAATCTGTGCTGCAGATTTCGGAGTTAAGTAATTTTACGCATTTAGAAGGACATGTTCGAAATCAGAATATGTTCCTTGCTTTGTCATTTCAGTATTTTTCGTATTCCTTCAGTATTCATTCTATTTATAGGATTTTCAGTATTTTTATTTGAATTGCTGTAGATGTTTTCTAGATTTCAACGCTCTAGATAGTGACGTTTTCTAAATTTCCAGTACTTCACAAATAACTAGTGTTAAAAATTTTTATAAAATATTTTTGGATGTACACATAAAATGATAAAGAATTTCCTGGCTTTGAAAAATACATCTTTAGATTTCTCTAATGAAATTTCCTAAAACTTATAGTTTATAATATTTATATTCTTCCAATTTATTTATCAGAAAACATCATCAATATCAAATAATATTTTGCGTATTGATTTATATGAGCTATAGGATTTTCTTGCATTTCGTTGCATTGATATCTAGATTTCTATAATTCCATACTCCAGGATTCAAAGTTCGTCTCGTTTCTATATTCTGTATAGATTTTCAATAAAACAATCAGTATTCACAAGTATCTAATAATATTTTGATATTTATTGAGTTTTTTCGAATTCATTAAATATTGTGAGATTTTTCAGATAATTATTCGCTCTTCAGTCAAAATGTTTCTTTAGTTTAGGTCGACGTTTCGGTCACTGACGCGTGGCGATTTTCAAGACCATTTCTTCAACTACAAAAATATATACATCTTGGATTCTTTCTTTTTACAATAAAACTTGAACAATCTCAATAACATCTACAGACCACTAGTAATTATTATATAATATTAAAAGTAATCTAGGAGATGTAGTGTTTTCATATATTACTACCAGATACCTTTCCAAAATTTGTATCAGCATTTATAAGCATTTATAATTTCCACTATTATTAGTGTTTTTTGTGTATTTCTTGAACTTGGCGAAACTCCCTAGGAGATTTAGAGATCTTGTACAGATATAAAAAGTCTGATATATAAAAAAAGTGTGTAAATATTCCGACATATCGATAAGTATTTCCCAATCCTAGGTAAAACCTCCTACATAGTAGTTTTATTTCTCATATTATGATGTTTACAAGAACTCAGTATTTGGTATGAGAATTTTGTTTCCTAGAAAGCAATTTACAGTGGTTCTAATTCTTTAAAAAAACTGGTCAAAAATCGAAAATGTAATTTTTCTATAAGAAATTTCGTAACAGGTAGTTTTCATGGTCACTGATTTCGATTCTGGTTTTAATTGGGTCATTTTAAGGTCTTCATACTGCCGAGAAAGTATGCGAGACGCCGCTGATAGGTTTATTTTACATTTATCACCACTGGTGAGCCGAATCCCGATAGAACATTATTATATTTCACGCGAGGCAGATTTTTCCCACCTACTCAAAGCTCATTGGGCGCGACGCATCTTAATTTTTATTTTTTTCACAGTCCTCTCGGCTTTATTATCCGTTTTTCCCCTTTTTTTCGTGCTCTTCACCCACGTCGGATTTGACTCGGATCATCGATGCGCGCGCGAGACGTTCCTTTCCTGAGACACCGAAATGAAATCGGCGCAGTTGAATCGTGGTGTAATCGCATCTACGAGTTTTGGGTCCGCTTGACGGTAAGCGGGCCCAAAGCTGGCCACGTAAGTGTCGGGCTGCTTTAGCTAACTTTTAACTTTTAAAATTAATAAATAATTTTTTGAATCCAAACACACCACTAAAAACATTGAAATGCTCTCAAATGCCCAATTTTCGATAATACTGACAATTGAAATGTATTCATTTTCATTTCTTGGAAATTCCACAAATATTTCATCGCACGTTCCACTTATTTTTCCCTCATCCTGAAAATCGTCACGGTCCCAACTCAAACAAATTGAAATACCCGGAAAGGATCCGCGGCTCTGACAAAAGAATGCTCCCCAGCTGTCCACAGCCAATTCCTAAAACAGATATTCCGAAATTGTCCCTTTCGGCCCCCAATTACCGGTAGGCCCCCGCGGAGCAGCATTTTTTCCCTTCATAAATTTTCTCAAACGAACGGTAACTTTCACCACGGCCCATCGTTTTCCGTTCCTACAATTAGGCGAATTTCCGCCTCGTTGCATTTTTTATTGTGGACCGGAATCCTGGAGCGTTGCAAAGTGACGCGCGAAAGGCCTAAAGAGAGGGCCGGCAGAGTTTGATATGCGACCTTGTCCACCTTGTTCTGTCGGGCTCATCGCCATTGTCCACCGATGCCGAACGCTTCCATCGGTCTGACTTTTAAACATCTCGCCAAGACTCGCGCGGCGAGATGTTTCGCATGGCAGAATCGAAAATTAGCATGAAAAAAGTTAATCCCCTTTTTTTTCCTGCTTCGAAAACGAAATTTGTTTTGTTTACACAACATTGATAATATGAAATTTCAATGATTACTCAACGCAGGGCTATGGCAGGGTTAATCCTGTCTGGAGGTTAGGAAGGGGGTAAGACAAAAGAAAATTTGATTTGTAGAAATTTGAAATTCGATATCTGAACGGTGTAATGGAAAAATTACACAGTTCATAATCATTATTGAGTGTTTGAAAATTCACTCAATTTTCATTGTAGTATCTTTACATGATATAAACATATCAAAAACATTCCCAACTTTTCTATCTTGATTTATTATGTGTCAAAGAAGGCCCAAATATTTTCATGCTTGATTCATCGATAGCCCATTACTTTGATTCTTCACAGTTACGAAATTCAGGAATGACTCTCTGAATCATCGGAACACTCTCCGTAATAAATATTTTTTCCGACTCGAGCAATTCGAAAAATTCGTCGGGTTCGTTTTAGAAGACCCGAAAAATGGCCGGAAAATTCCTTCCCAGGATCCCATGGACAGCCAACTGCGCCACCACCCGTCGCGAAACAAGGACCAACGCAGAAAAGAAAAAATGCAACCAGATGACAAAACCCGTGGAGATCCTACGGTAGGGGCCTTTCATTTTCCCGGCGATTTATCGACGTTTTTATTCTTGCTCCTCGCAAAAATGCGTTTCGGCTGGCAAAGAGACACCCCGGGTACGGGGCTGGGCCAGCGAAGTAGGGAAGTCCGAGAGTTATGAAGCGCGATTATGATAATCGCGACCTCGCGGTACCTCGGGCTTTGGGACCCCCCCCCCCCCCAAACACACACACACTAACACAGACCCAGACACCCGACCTGACTGCTATTTCGGGACTTTTATCTACCATTTTCGCCACCACAGGTACCGCGCATTAAGAATGGGAATCGAAAAGAAAAAAAATCGTTATCAGCTCATCCAGTTAATTGAAATTTTTCGATATTCAATATAAATATATCCGAAAGAAAATATCAATAATGGAAAATGTCAGAATGCGTTTACTGAGAACGTTGTATTGCACTATAATTCCGTTCACGATTTTCAATGACTATTGTTAAATTTTCCGACTGCCAAGATATTATGTGATTTTTTCTATAGTAGTCCTGTAATTGGGTGACAACCTGTTGGACTTATATACTCAAATAAATAAATAAATATTTTCGATAAGTGAGAGGAAGAGTGATCACTCAGAGCCAAATATTGTAACTCCATTATTTATTCATCAATATTTCGGCCAACATATGGGGCCCTCATCAGGATTCTTATAAATCTTCAAAAAAATATATCCTATGTTAATAATTTAAATATCGAATTAAAAAAGATTTTCAAGAAGTACGACTTTGGGAGAATTAATAAGACAAATAATAAATTTAATAATGATATCATAAAAAGAGGTAAAGATGAAATAAATTTCATTGACCAACAGTGTGTTGTTTATAAAAGAAAATGTAATAATTGCGGTTTTTGCTATATTGGTCAAACGAAAAGGAACCTAAACACGAGAGTAAAGGAACATGAAAACAATATAAGATTAACTTCTTCTTTGAACGTATTATCGGAACATAGATTACAAACTGGTCACGATTTTAACTGGAAAAATATCAATATTTTAGATAAAGAAACAAATAAGTTTAAAAGGAATATTTTAGAAATGATTTTTATTAAGAAAACTGATGGAACACTCAATAAGCAAGAAGACACGAAGAATTTGAATTCTGTTTATGATAGATATCTGGGTATTTTGTGATTAATGTTTTGTTGCGTTTATCTGTTATGACATTCAATTTGTTTCTGGCATCAATGAAAAAGGCGGGGATTTCTCGCTGTTTTATAAATCCATTATCAGTCATCGTCAGTTCCTTACATAGGACGTTTGTAAAGTCTCCGTAATGAAAGTTGTACGACGTTATGAATTTTGGCGGAATTAAAAATTTGATGTTGTTAGGACGATGAATTTTTATGTGATTGCTCGAAGAATTTTAAATTGTTTGTTTGACCTTTATTTATTGGGAATGAATCTTTTCGATGAAAGGAGAATGGATGTTTGAATAATACATTGTCGACTTCGTGAGTAGATCTGAGTTTATCTTTACATTATCTTAGATAATTATTTATTATGATTATTATTATGAGATGTTTATACATGAATGAAGAGAGAGATATTTTTTTTGAAGATTTATAAGAATCCTGATGAGGGCCCCATATGTTGGCCGAAATATTGATGAATAAATAATGGAGTTAAAATATTTGGCTCTGAGTGATCACTCTTCCTCTCACTTATCGAAAATTAATTGAAACAGAGCATATACAATTTGACATTTATTTACAACGTAAATAAATATGTTAACGTAATACATAATTTTGATGTATTTTTGAGAAAACAGTTTTTTCATACATAGATTGTTGCACTTTCAGTATTTTTCTTATTTTTAACTACTCATAGAATTTGAAAGATTTTTTTGTAATTTTCTGTGGGTTTCTACATAAAAGGCTAGAATTAGTTCTTATACGATTTAGAATTTGATAAATTTGAAGTAAATTTATTGATTTTTAAGAAATATATGATGATCATAATACATTTGGTTTTTAGTCTCTGCCAGTGACGTCGGATTAAAATTGGTTACAAAATTATAAGTCCAATTCAACCCATCGTCATTACCTTTTAAACACGTTTTGTATTGAATTAGATTCCGTTGAATCCAATTTATTTCGATTAAAACTGCATTCAATTTAATTACATATACATTGTTTAAATTGCACTAAAACTCAATTTTTTTATACAAAAACATTTTATCCTTACTTTATCGTAAATTTCATAAATGAAATGAATTTGATTTTATTCTACAGTTTCTGCTTTAAATTTTTACTACCAAAAATCTTGGACATATATTTTTATCAAAATTGATTTCGGAATTTCAATCCAACAGAAAAATTTTTTGTTTAAAGAATGATTGATTTTCATTCAAATGAATTTAATTTTGAAGCATTCCAATCCATTTAAATCTACCATCACCACCAGAGTAACATACTATTAACATGAAATTTTTTTTGTTTTCATACAGATTATTCGATCAAGTTGTCTAGAATTCGAGGTTTATTATATTTTTAGTTTTGAATGGATTTTCTAGGAAAGAATGTTTTCATCGATGAATAATGGTTTGAGCTTTTTTTTTTGTGTTTTTTTACTTTTCAAAGGGCTTGAAGGATTTTCATATATTTTAGTCGAGGCTCCAGGTATTAAAGTTTTTTAGGGAATGTAGATAATTTCATATATTTCTAGTATGTCAATGTATTTATTTTTTTTTGTATTCTTAATACTTATAAAAATGTTGTAGAATTTCCTTGTTTTTTTTTTTTTAGATACTCCTTTAGATTTCTAGATTGAAATTTCTTGGAATTAAAAGATTAAAATATTTTTATTCTTGAAAAAAATTTTCAAGAAACTGTTAAATATTTTCAGTACTTCAAGTATTTTGCGGTTTTTTATTTTTTTTTATTTGAAAGATTTTTAAACATATTTATAAAATTTCATGTTCTAAACATAAAAATATTGATTTTGAGATTTTTCTCAAAGACTATGAAAAAATTTAATCCACATTTATATGTATCTACGGAAATCCTTGTATATTCAGTATTTTTCCTATTTTTCTGTGTATATCGAATTGCAGAAGATTTCTAGAAAGATTTGGAGATTGCTAGTAATTCCATATGTTTCTGTAATAAGTTCCTGAAATTACATTCTCTGTGAATTTAACTTTTTTGAAATCAAAATGTTTTTCAGTTTCTATTGTTTATAATATTTTTTTTGTTTATACTCAATTTAGTAAGATTTTCTAGTAGATTTAAATATTCTTGATATAGTTACAGATTTCTAGAATTTTTGCTCTATTATTTGAGCTTTCTTAGATTTTTGGCATACATAATAATTAAATGTCCATAAAAATGTTTATTCATATATTTAGAATACTTTATAGATTTTTCATGCCTTATTTTAAAAACTTTTATTGTTAAATTCATAACATTGATTTTCAATTATAATCATTTAAAAAAAAGAAAACTATGACAACATCGTTTTGGAAGAATCTATCCAATATACCTGCGATTATATTTTTGACATTGACAATTACAGACTGTTCTCCATACAAGCCATTACATGTACAATATTTATCATGAAAAAAAATTGTGAAGAAAACAATGAAATTGATGTTGAAAGAAACCACTGACCTGAATGCTAAATGTTTCAGTTAATTAGGTAACAAAAATATTCACGAATATTTTCATCTGAATTCCTTTTTTAATTAAAAACATGCGATACCGTTCAATCTCGCAACGAAAATATCGATGTCACGTTTATTGGTTGATAAATAAATTAGTAAAAAATTTTAACATAAGGAAAGAAATATCGATAATCACATATGCTCTTGCATATAATATCCTACCTTTATTAATGATACTCTTACCCCCCCCCCCCCGCCCTAACTTAACCCTGCGTTTATTAAGCAGCATTGAAATATTACGAATATCACACAGCCAAACCAAATAAATAAATAGGGATCCTGAAAAATAATCGAGTGCCACATCTCGTGTGGGCAGTGCGCTAAGAGAAATACATAAAGAAAAAAATACAAAGGAGCAGGGTTGACAAAAGGCAAAGGGCCCATTTTCAAGTCGATCGCGTTTCGGGGCGATAATTAAACGCGCGTTCGCGGGCGCATTATTTTATCGGGGCAGCGCGCGCATTAAAACGCCGCGACGTTAAACGGCGCGTTATTATGGTAATTATGGATTTATCGCAGGCTCCGATCTGGGCGCGTTTTTCATCTCAAAGATAAAGAGCCGGGAGAGAAGTCCCCATGAAGAATGTAATTTTGCCATTGACCGGGACAGGCCTTATTAAATTATTGAATAAATGCAACGCTCGATGGTCAATCACACACGGCCTAAAAAATTTGTATAGCGGGGGTGAAAGATGGAGTTAAGGGCTGCTCATGAATTTGAATTTACATTGATGTGATGTTTTTTCGGGGCTCGAGTAGCTACTTGGAGGGGCAACATGTTGCTTGCGAGTTGTGCGAGTTGTCAAGTAGGTGGGAGACGGAGAAAGCGAAATTCTCGGTGCCTAATACGTACTAACGAGTCACAGAGATTGATCAGAATGTTCGAAATTGATCGAAATGTGCAATAAATAACTAGCAAAAATACAATATCTTACACTGATTCCACAATACAATAATAAATTGTAATTAATTCTACATTTTTTTCAGTTTATGCTTTTCCAGTGAACCAACATCCAATATTCATTATTCAGTAACTAGGAAAAATTGTTCATAATAAAATACACATAAGAGACGACAATGTGCAATTTTATTCTTTAACAACTATATGCTTCGTGAGTTATAATTTTTATACACATAAAAATGTAATTTCGTAACTATTTATTGACAAAAAAATGAATGACTTAGATAATTAACTAATATTCAAAGTAGATTGTCTGGATAATAATAACGAGGTTTTTTGTGTATGCTTGTCAAAAAAAGCAGCAGTTTTTTTATTACCCAAGGCAGCAATTAGAGTAATCCGGCACTGAATAGATGACAATGATAGAGGTACTATTAGTTTCAGTTACTTGTTCCTTGTGCCTTAACAGGCATTAGCATTACACGAGCTTTGTATTACAAGTGTAAAATATCTTAGTTTTACTCTTGAAAGATCAGAACGTTGTGTGATTTTGATATTCAATTTATAAGAATTATAATAGAATTTTTCAGCTGGAAAAAGTTTTATGAAAATAATAACTATAAGATTGAGAAAATCAAAAAATATCAACGTTTCTTTCTTTCCAAAAAAAAAAAAAAAACGTATAAATTGTTACCGTTCTCACAGTTCTTAGCGTTTTTTTTTCTTTTTGAATCTTATTATGATCGTTCTTTCAAGTTTTTTTAGGGTAGCGTTACGTTTGTTGCAATATATCGAAGACTAAGACTGTCATAAAAGAAAGTTTTATATGGCTTTATACGTAGCAACAAAGTACATATATTGCTATATATAATGTCTGTGTTTTTCCAATAGATTAGAAAAGAGTGTTCTTGTAGTAAGATTGATTTGATTTAAAATATAAACTTTTTTTACAACGCTCCAATATTATTTATAATAACTCATTTTCTATTCGATCATTTTGGAGCCATATTCAAACAATAATCAGATAAACATCTCTTTCATTCTAGGTTTCTACACTTTATTCCTGCCCTCTTCAGGAAACTGAATTTACAATAGTAAGAACAATAATCAATAACAACATCATCATAACATCATTCAATCCACTTACATCGGAATATAATTCAGGTCAACAATATCTTATGTGTAAAACATTTTGTCATTTTTATATTATTGAATCAATAGGAAAAAAAACAATATGTGGTCACAAGAAACTTCATCCGTGGTTAATACACGTCTACAAAATTACCTTAGTTTCCTTTCCTTTTATAGAAAACGAATTGATAAGAATTCATATCACGTTAATATCAATGCATGCGTCGTACATCGAACTCAAAAATCTCGTATCTTCCTGTCTGTTTAACGTATTTTCAGTCCCCTTTATGAAAAACATTTCTAAAAACATTATTTTCCTATAATCTATCTCTCTATTCAAAATTTTTATTTTATCCCAATTAAACTCATGATTCATATTTATTCCATGTTCCATTATAACTGAATTATTTCCTGTAATTTTACGAATATCTCCCTCGCGTAGTTTAATTCTAGTTTCTAAACATCTTTTAGTTTGTCCTACATACTTTCCTGAAGAGGGCAAGCATAAAGTGCCGAAAGCTAGAATGAAAGAGATGTTTATCTGATTATTGAGAGAATATTGAGTTGTTATAAAATATTAAATATAATAAACAGATATTATACATCTACATCTAAGAGCGAGGCTACTTGTGTGCATCTTTTTCAATTCCATATCGTTTGATCTAAAATTAGAAAAAAGTTAGTTGTATCTTTTAACTATGTTTTACTTTTACCCTAACTTTTATCATCACCGAAAAATAATTTTTCGATAGTAGAATAAATTTTTCACCAGCAAATAATCATGTAAGTTTTGAAGGTTCGTTACTTGTTTCTAGCTGCATGATTATGGAAAAAATTGACTGCACAATCATTGATGAAAACAACCGACTAATTTTATATTAAAAAAACTTACAGTTTACGTAAGAACTTGTTTGAAAGTAAAAAAAAAATCACAATTTTCCGATTAAAACGAAGAAAAGAAAAGTTGCAAAATTAAAATTTTTTTTAGCATAGAAAAGCCGGGATGGAAGAATAACGAACATTTTCTGTTTATTGACTTACGAGTAGTTACTTAGAAAAATTTACGATTATTTACTAAATTATGCAGACTCCCAAACACAAAACAATGAAAAAGTTCACCAAGATCGTTTGATTGAAACCCTTGCATTTATTAAAATTGAAAGAAAAATTAAATTATACAATTAACATATTTCCGTGAAAATTTTGTGATTATGCAACGCTTCTCATCAATCATCTTCAATGTACCCAGATCTTCACTGGATCTAGAAAATGGCACGGTTAAAGAATGAGAGTTGAGGCGAGTATAGGTACCAAAATTTTGTCCTGCAGATACATAGTCCATATGCGAGTTAGCGAGAGTTTTTGATTGCCCGAGTTGCTACTCGAGAGTGAAAAGCCCCTTGGATGTGATAATGGGAGTTGGAAAAAAATTTTCTATTTTCATAATTCCTTTTTTTAACTAACATGCTCGTCTCGGCTTGTCTCGTGGCAAAACATCTCATCTCTCTGCTTCACTTGCACTATTACTCTGTAATACGTATCATCATCATTTTTCTGACTTAGCAAAGTCGCTGCATTGACGTGGGATGAGGCTTATTAAATTATAAAATAAATGTAGCGCCGGCTGGTAAATTATACGGCGAAAAAAGAGCGATGTACCGCGGGGGTAGAAAAACAAGGGAAAAAAAGGCCCTCGCTCACAATCAGCGCGATTTTCATGATACGCATTATTCAGCGGCCGAGCGTAGAAAAGCTGGTTTGCTCTCGACTTTAATCAAATGTATGACTTAAACTTTCTGTTAGGTTGATCGCTAAAGGGCACGACGCGGGCTCGATCTTGAGAAATTCTTGGACGAAACCTGTTTCGCGGGGCAAGATTGAAAGCATAAAGGACGAAAATGTATTCAGCCAAGTTGAAAAACGCCTCGCAGAATGGGGAAGTAAAGAGGGGTGTGCATGAAAAAAGAAGAATGCAAAAAGTAAGGAACTGCGATACGAAAATTTGGGACTTTCCCGCAAATGCGATGCAAATGTGCCGGCAACATGCTCGCTTACAGGGCGCCTATTATAAAAATCACCTCTCCGAGAGCGCTCGATTATTATTTTGTCAAAGAAATGTTACGGGCCGCGCGTCACGGCAGCTCAGGATGTGATTAATTATTTAATTACAATGTGCCCGTCGCTATTCCGAGCGCCGCGTAACGGCAAACGTACAGCTGGTTCTCGGGGCATCTCGCACATACAACGTACACCGGAGTCAGTCGGATTGTTGTTGCCTCTCTTCGTCTCTCTCTACTTATACAGAATATTACGTGACGGCGCCCATTGATCGAGGGTAGGAATACGCTCGATCACTCGAATGAATGAATTGCGATTTTTTCCTCGCGAGAGCATCCTTTCTATTTTTATTTTTATTCAGAGAACTATGCGAAAGAGTTTTGGAGTATCGAAAAGTTGCTCATCAAAGAATTCACAAAAAATTACCAGCTAAACGATACATTTTTGAAATCATAAAAGATATTTGAGTGAGACAAATTTTTGAACTCCGTTATTTTCGGAAATCAAATTCGAGAAAAAAATATTTTTGAGAATAATTTATGGCTGGTCAGTACGAAAGAACTGTTGTTAATTTTTCCTTCCGAAGACGCGTTTTTATAATATTGGCGAGTAACATATTATTCAAATCTTTTTCAGTAATTTCCAGGAAAATTAGGAATGATTTGTTTTATGAACGTGACATACAGGTACATCATATGGAATAAAGTGAGTAGTTTTCAAAAAACCTCGAAAAATGCACTTTTCTTTAAAACGAAATATCATTATAATTCTAACGAGTTTACCTTTAAAATATTACATATTTTATGGTGACTATATCAATCGGTCTTGATGTTTCTGGCAATAACTGAGAAAAGGCCCGAAACACGTATTTGCTGATATTTTGAAAAAGCATTTTTGTAAAAATAATCAAGTTATTTTCGTTCTAAGTGATCTCAAATAAGTCTAAAAACAATATTTTCACGAGATCCATTTTTTATGTAAAGATGTGTGATTTTTAATTAAGAATATCAAGAACCTATCCGAAATGTTCAAAAATTCTATAATTTCGTAGAAATATGAATGTACCTGATTAGAAGCAGAATGCTGTTAAACATTTTCATATAATTTTTAGATTATATAGTATACCAGCGTATGCGAAAAAAATTTCCTTCGGGATATGTAAATTTTTCAGATTTTGGAATTTGAAAGTTTTACAACTTTTGCAGTCCAGAGTACTGCAGTTCTCATGTTTGGATTTCATATAATATTCGATTTTTGTGATTTTCATGCAACTCACTGAAGTTAAGATTTTTTTTTTCTAATACTTTTGTTTTTGTTTCATAATTTTGGTTGTTATCAATAAAACTATTTTATTTTCAAATGATAAAATGAATTTTTATATTTATGTAAAGCCTTATACAGTTCAATACTCTAGAAATGAAAGTTCTAAAAATTCTTTTATATGGTTCTAGATTTTTGACAAAAATAATACGGCTAAAGTTGTCAGTATTTTATAGACTACCAGAATTTTCATATTGTATATATTTTTTTAGAATTTCGTAATATTTTCAAGCATTTTTGTGGATTGTTCGTATTCGATGCTATAGTATTGCAAATGTCAATGATGATGAAAGTTTCAATTTAAAAAAAAAAAAAAAACAGTATCTTTCACACGGATTTTAAATACTTTTTAGATTTTTTCGTACTTTTTTAGTATTAATACAATATGAAGAACTTTCTACTATGTTTATGAATTTCTATATAGGTTACTCAATTCCTATCAATTCTCCAGAAAATAATATTTTATATACATTTCGAGTATTGAATGATTTTCAGTACATTTCGTGTTTTGTTCATCATTTAAGGGACCTGGAGGATTTTTAACTATATTTAACGATTTCTAGTGTTTTTCTAGATATCTAGAATTCGATGTTCTGGAATTCACTTTTGAATTGAATTTGAATAATTTTATAAATTTACGAAAAAATTACATCAACATAGATTTTCTGCGTTTTATAAATTTTTTGTATTTCCGTATTTTTTTAGTATTCATAATATTTTGTAGCTTTTTCTTATATTTTTAAAGATCTTCCAGGTTTTCCTAAAACTTTGTAGAATTTTAGATTTTGATTTTGTAGAATTCAAATTTTAGCCGATTATGACTAATTTTATATATTTTTGGTGAAAATATATCGATATTCGGTGTTTGTGGATTTCTTGTACTTACGTAGTTTATTAGTGTATACCATATATAAGATTTTTTAGCTTTTTCTCCAGTTTGATAGATCATGTAGATTTTTTAAGATTTTTCAGAAGTACCTAGATTTGTCGAATACGGTGTTGTAGAATTATTCAAATTGAGATCGACTTAAAATATTTTCATAGATTTTTGAGAAAATCACGCTTATATAGATTTTTCGTGTTTTATAGATTTCTCATATTTCATTAAGATCTTGTAAAATATTGTGTATTTTTAAAGATTTCTAGTATAATGTATAATTATAGATTGATATAAACGTTTTTTTGAAATTAGAGTTTTACAATCCAAGGTTGATAATTTTTCCAGATTTTTCAGAAAACAATTCTTCGTCAGAATACTGTGATTTTTAGTAATTCTTCAGAGTTTGTAGGATTACAAAATTTTTCTGTTATTCTTCTTGATTAATATTGTACTTTTCTAGAATTCAGTGCTTCAGGGTTCAAATTTTTCCAAATTTCTAGCATTTTCGTAAATTCCAATTTTTCTTTTCATTTCCATTAGGTTGAAACAATTTTTCAAAACATCGTCTACTATGTTATCCGTACCAGACATTTATGATTAGAATTTCGTCTAAAAAAAACTTCTTCTGAAGTAAAAATCATTGTTATTTTCATGTTGGTGAAATTGGAAATCTTGAATATTGTTAATTTTTAGTACTTTGAAACCATTTGCTATTTTCTCAAGATATCAGTAAGTACGTATTTGATGATTTTAGTACTTACCTCATTTTTCCTACATAATTCTTCATATTTTTTGTGTATTTTATTGCTATAATTTTTATTTTCACATGAAATAGTAACTTTATCCTAATTTCGGGAAGAGCTTGAACCCCCAAAACCTCCCTCTGCCTATGCGCCTGTATTATACGTTTCCTAAAGTTTTTTAAACAAATTCATGCATGTATTTTACTCCAGCAAAAATTTCTGTAACTGTATAATTTGTTACACTAGATTTATGATTTTACCACTAATGATATATGAATCGATATTGAAACCATTTGTTTACGGCATTGTGAAACCGCTGTTCCAAAATCAATATTATTTGTCCACGTATACCTTTTTTTTCCTTTTTTGAATCCTAAAAACAAACCAACCGAAAATGAATTACGCTGTTCGATATAACTTTTCACATAGTTAAAAGTCATTAAACTAGGATTCATTATTATACCCCGCGATTTGATGTAATGATCAATTTCAACTTTCAAAGTCCCACGCAAACACGAAATGAAACCTCGTGTATCGTAAATTGTCCCGAGTCCTCGGGGATTCACAGGTACAATTTTCCAGAACAAAAGTTGGAACCGCGCCGCGGCGGCTCGGTAGATTTTTTTCCTCCGTGTCAGGGATAATAACGCGGAGGACGCGCGACGCGTTTGATGCATTAGCGGGGAGACGTGACAGCGTCGGGCCCCACGAGTCCCATTTTCCACGCGCCCAGCATCTCGCGTCCGCGCGCGTGTGACTTACAGCCTTACGCGCGAGTAGAGAGAGGAGAGCAAGTACTGCGAGCGTGCACTACGAGCTCGCTGCAGTCGGCAATGGGATAATAAGGGGGCGAGCGTTTGTCGCACGACTGGACTATTAGAGCGCGCAATTACCCCCCTTCGGCTCCGTACGTGCACGACCGGGCCCACTTTGTCTCCTGGGAGAATTTTCAGATGCCAACCTACGTACGAGACGCATACACGTCGTCCTTCCATTCTGCCGGGCTCTCACGCGAGCCCGTTTTCATGCCCTACGCACACGCACGCGAGGTTCGTCGCTTTTGTTCCACTCATTTATCGGCCCTCATTGCGAGTAACATAGTTTTCCCTTCAAGAACCTGCAGCCTCGTGCTACCGAAAATGCCCTGCAGCACAAGGGATACACGGGAAATCGTTGCTTTATTGATTTCTCGCGACCAGGGCAACTAAAAATACTGACCAACATACTTGGAAATTTCGACTCGATTTTTAATAGTTTGCCCCGATTAAATCGTGGGCCTTTCAAGTAATGCCTAGCTACTAGCACCCACCCGCCTTCGCTTAGTTTTGGAACACTTGGGCCTTTCTCGAGATTACTGGGTAGGGCCCTTGATAAATTTGCCAAACGAGGCCCTTGTTATTTATTATAATCTAGCCTCCAAAAGGTTCTTTCAAGCCTAGCCCTGGATAGTTATTTCTAGCCTACTCTCTCAGTTTGAATCAGTAAAAAACTACTAATTAATAGTAGAATTTCACTAATTGAAATAGTGATATATGCAGCTTACTGGTGAAATAAGCAATATTGGACTGAAGAAAAAAGTGAAGTGAATAACTACTTTGAACTTTGGTGGAAATCCACTAATACAGTAAGTGCCTACTTTGACTATTCTTTTTCGTGCATTATGACTAAATGATATGTATAGTTGAACTAATTTCTATAATTATTAAATTTTCACGTTCTGTACGCAATAAATAAATAGACATGCACTTAGTTTAAACATTCTACACAAAACTGGAAATATGAGAAAAAAATCCAGCAGCCATCTGGTGAGTGTTCGGGAAAGCGCGCGAATTTTCAAAATTTGAATATAAACTAATTCATTTTTGTTTTGGAGTAAAAAAAAACAATAATAATAATTATATTTGAACATTTGTTTAATCATTTATTCTTTGAAACATCAAGCTTTTAATTAATTTGTAGGCGTCCAATTTGAATACAGACGGCCAAAATTATAAAACTTTGTATCAAGTCTTTGACTAGTAAAATCGAGAGTGGTCCTAGATTATAAGTGGACACCCCAGTACAGTGGCAATCCTAATGTGGGCCTTGATGGGGCCTTGATAGAATTTTCTACCCAGGCCACATCTAGTGAAAGCTAGCTTGGGATTGTCTAGATCATTCGTGACAGCGCCCTTATATGAATAAACCTGTAGAGGGCCAAGATAATGCCAAAGAAGGTCTGACAAATCCTAGATTTAATCAACTAGCGCCAGTCTAGCCCCAATCCAGATTTTCCTACATACTGACTGATCCAGCTGAGGTCACGCTAATATATGGATTTTCCCTGGTAATTTTCTGACCAAGACATTTTTTTTTTTTTTTTCAAGTATACTGGTCTGTATCGTACTGCAAGTATTTCCAGTATAATATGAGTATTAAAGGTGTTCATAGGTGGATGGATGGTCTTCTCTAACCCGCAAAAATCAAATTATAATACAAGAAAGTTCGATAAAATTGTCAACCCTGAAAATATCTATTCTTCGTGAATTCTATTGGAAAATGTAGTTGGATATTTTTTGATTGATAAAAAATTGTCTGTTGTTCTGCCCATGGCCGTTCCATGCTATATTATTTATCTTTAGTCGTTTTTATGTTTAATTTCATCTAAATCAGTGGTTTTCAAAATGTTTTCAGTGGATTCTCACTTTCGTAATCAGTAGATTCATAACCACTGAACGATGAGTGGAATATTTACTTGTCAATTTGGTGGAATTTAGATAGTTGTAATGATTACTCCACTGATTCATTTAACGGAATCAATACACATTACCTCTTTTACAACGAAAGTTGTTTAATTCATATAATTCAAACAAAAAATTCAACCCAATAATCTTAAAGATACATGTACATTTCTTATGATAAAAATTATAAATGATGGAAGAATGATTCCAAAAACGCAATATAAAGAAAGTATAATATGCTTTCGATGAATGACTGCAGTAATAATTCTTACCACATTGCTAATTAAGATACAGTAACATCAAGACATCACTGATTGATCAGTGAAAATCTACTGAGACAGGTCGTTTTTTTAGCCCACTGAAACGACACATGCAAATATCCACGTATTGATTTTCAAGCACAATCAAAGTCACAGTATGTCCTTATTATTACGAGTCTTTCACTTATTTATCAGTGCAGTTTTACTGTAATTCAGAGGTTTGTCATTCCACTTTTACAATAAATTGTTAGAATCACTGATTCCAATATATATTAAATTTTCATAAGTCATCAGGATTTTTTTTTAGAATTCATTACCAATGACGTCACTTTATTTAATTTTTAGAAATAATTTGAAATGTCTGATAAAAAATGTGATTTTCACGAAAAATATATGAAAATTGAAAAATTTATGGAAAAAATTTCGTTTCTTACAAGACGACTTTTTTACGGTTGCCTTTTATACATGAAGAAATTTTGCGTAATTCAAAAGAATATTACTTATTTCAGAATAAATTTATCAAGTACTTCATCTCTTGCCAGGAAGCAATACAGGGTGTTCCACAGTAGACGGAAATCCTTGAAACCGTGGATTTTTCATGTAATTTTAAGACAATTTTTTCTTGATCATTTTTTTAAAAACTCTAAATTAAAAAAGTTATCCAAGCCACAAATTTTAACAATAAAAGCGCTCTCTTGACAAGTGGAGATAGACCCCACGGACCAAACTTGACCCAAATTTTCTTCAACAAAAAAGATATTCGGGTCACAAGTTTTAACAAATCAGATTCCTTCGATTTTGGCTTAAATACCTTTTTTGTTTTCGAGTTTTAAGAAGAGTGAAAAAGGACTTTTTGACTCAGAAAAATATGAAGAAAATTTGGGTCAAAATTAGTCCGTCGTGTCTACTCCCACTTGTTGAGAGAGCGGATGTATTGTTTGAATTTTTATCGTAAATAAATTTTTCAATTTTGATTTTTTTTTAAATGGCAAAGGGAAAATGGTCTTAGAATCACATGAAAAATCCATGATTTCAAGGATTTCCGCCAACTGTGGAACACCCTGTATATGTTGATTAACGATGACAAAGTTTTCTGAGCGAGCCGAAGAAGAACACAAAAATCGTCATATCCAGAACTTGTAGTCAGAATATGAAACGAAGAATAATTTTTAGGTTAAGGTTGGAAAGAATCACATTTGTAGCAAGTGCAAGTATGGCAAAAACGTTTTCGAACCTGTAACGTGAAAAAATAATAATCTAATTTTTTTCTTGTAATCAAAGTTCCCGAAATGCTTTTCGACATTTTCAGAAATTCATTCCAACTGTCAGAAATTTTAAAATCAGGTTGAAAAAGAATTTTCGATGTAATGTACAATAAAAAAAATTAACTTTTTCAAAGATTTACCACCTTTGTTGATAATTTTCAGTAGTACATGATTTTGTAAAACTTTGCTCACTTTCATACTTAATTGAAGGATTTTGAGACATTCTCGAGGTTTGTCTCAAAAACCTTTTGAAGTACATATTCTCAAAAAAAGCTCTCGATTTCACGAGCCTTTTTGAACTGAAGGTACACAAAGATTCTTCAATAATTTGCCCATAGTTTTGAATTCAAACCTACAAATTTCTGAAAACATTCTAGATTCTTGTAAAACATGCTTAGAATTTTCGCATTTACCATTCTTTCAAATCGCCACCTTATACTTACACGAATAAGATGGAGATATAGTTAAAACGATGACAATTCGTGATATAATACATTTGTGAACCTCATTACTAGCTCTTCCATCATTTTTACTCTGCGCACAACAAAATGCTTCTTTCAGTAAGTACTGAAAGCCGATTTCTGCATCAACATCTCTACGTATACGTAAATTGTGCACGCACACAGCGGGTCTTGGTAGCACCAGTAGAATTCAAAATGGCCGACACTTTGCGCCGGTAGCCAAAGGCCTCAAATGCGCCAAGGGTTGAAGGGAACAAAACTTTCGCATGCGAGCCTATAAAGTATATGAATAAGGTATAAGGCATGAAGTGCCTCCGAAGGCCTTCGGTGTACACAGTGTGCGAGGTACGAGGTGAAATAGGGTAGCTGCAGTCCAGAGTCTCCTGCGAGACCGGGGGATTATCTGTACATCAAACCCTCGCGGCGACCGATACGAGTTCTCATATTATTCTTCCTTCGGCCGGGATCGTGGCGGTGACGGTTATGAGCGAGTCTTCGATTAAAATGTGCGACCAACGCGAGCCAAGCGCGCGAACCCCATCCCCAGCGCGATATCCCTTACTGAAGATGATTTTATCTCGCCCGGGAGACATACACTCAAAACTCGGAATTTCTCGCTCACGAGAATCCAATCAAATAGCCCGAAACTCGTATTTTCCTGTCTAATCTTCTCTCAGTAGAGCAACGTTTTTCGGGTGTACAATCAGGAGAAGAGGAAGAATAAACGAATTAAAATCAACAAGAGCCTCCTGTTGTAAAAAAAAACTTGTGCAAGATAATCTGAGTTTGTAATGTACATGAAGAAACCATTTTGAGGACTACAGTTACAGTTATTGGATCTTTCCGTAGCAGTTTGTTGCGTTTGGTAGTGTCGTGTCATGTTGAGGTTAAGGCATCAAGTGAAATTGCTGCAGTTCTCCGTGGTTCATTTTTTGTGTTTCTGGTAGTGCTTAATGGTGATTCATAATGTAAAGTATAACGTTAGTTATACGTCCACATTGAGAACTATGAGATGGTTTTACCAAAAACGTTATGAAACAAGCTTAACAATACAGAGTACTATTGCATCTTTACAAAACTATTATTCCTGAAGAAAAGTTGTATGTGATGGTACAAAAAATACTTTTATGCCACTCCCGCCTAAAAATCACAACTTTCAAACGATTTTGCGGCTTTCGTGGCTCAAAATATTGCGTCTAATTTACAATTAGTGCAAGTGTCTAATTTGGCAAAGACGAGGGTCTGAGTTGTCTTTGCCAAAATCGACACTTTCACTAAGTTTCATAAGTATCTGTTATGGTCATAGAATCGACCGTTTCTGATTTTTTTGGAAATAATTGAAAAAAAATGTTTTCTTGCCAATATTATGAAAACGCCTCTTTGTAAAAAAGAACAAGTTATTTTCGTACTTAACCCTTAAGGGGCTATATACACTTGTTCTCGGGGAAAAAAATGCGATTTCACAATTTTTTTTTGGAAAAGGAATACAATGTTTTTTTTGAAAAACTTATTGCCTGTTTATTTATAAATGTTACGTGGTATTTCAGAAATTTTTTCAGAATGAAATCTTCGAAAGTGGGTGCACTACAGCAATTGTGCCAAAATCCGATGTTTTTTCGCGGTGAGCACAGTTTCTCGAAGACTATTCATCTGAACAGTCTGAATTTTTTTCAAACTTGTTTTTAATGATCATAGCCTCTGTGTGAATGAAAGATTTTTAATTTTAAGCAAAACTTTTTTTTTCTTGCTGCAAAAACCGCAAGCCCAGACGTTAGAAGATCAAACATTTTAGGAAAATGACCACGATTTTTGTAAAATTATTAATTTAGCGAAACCCTTCGTTCACGCAGAGCGTAAAGATATAAACTAGAGGTTTTTTTTTGTTTTTTTGTATTACAGATGAACAGTTCCTTACTTATCATGCTCACCGCGTGCTGTGTTAGAAAAAGTGTGCTTAGGCATATTGGTCGCTACGATCCTAATTATGAAAATTGTTTTCTAAAAATATTCATAAAATAACTTGTGACACGAATGCAAAAATAGGTTTTGAGTTTTTAAAACAAAGTTGTTTGGTTTTTCTAGAAAAAAATCGTGAAAATGCCCTTTGTTTCTCGAGCGCAAGTGTGTATAACCCCTTATATTTTTATAAAACTCCTGTACCCCAGGTACTTGTAATTATTGAAAAATTTGTAAACTTATATAATAGAGTACTATGAGGTTGAGGTTAGCTAGCAGGAGTCAAATAAGGTTCAGATTAGAATCCTCCTAATATTTCCTTCCCTCAATGTTCTAATCATTGTTTTGTCCAAAATTTTGAATCTGGAATTCCTGATAAACTTAGTAAATAGGGTTCACACATCCATGTGATTTCCTAGTCAATGATTCCTCTCATTGAATTCGTAAGTGAGAAAAAATCCGTCAGAAGCCGGGATCCGAACCCGGACGACCACTCGATTACGCGTCGAGTGCTCTACCAACTGAGCCACTTCTGGACGTACTCATTCCCACATTGAATTCGAGTCAAATCTTTCTTCCGATTCCCCCAATAACTACACAATCACTATCTGTATCGGCAGCATCATAACTCGGTCTGGATTTCCAAAACATTTCCCATGAGATTGAATGTGAGAACGAATACGTCCAGAAGTAGCTCAGTTGGTAGAGCACTCGACGCGTAATCGAGAAGTCCCGGGTTCAGATCCCGGCTTCGGACGGATTATTTCTCACATATGAATACAATGCGAGGAATCATTGACTAGGAATTTATCTGGTGTCCAATTCTTTCTCCCGCAATGATGTTTCTCTAATTTCGGTTGTATTAATCCAGAATGAAATGGCTTTTGTCCGATTCAATCACGGCATCGTCGTCAAGTTATCTAATCAGGGGCCGAGGTATTGATTGGCGCGAAAAAAAAAAGCCGCAGCTTCCGCGTTGTAACGGGCGATGGTATCACGGCCCCGCGAAAACTCTCGCGGGATAAATTAATTACGGCGCGGCGGCGGTCGGTTCTCGGCCAGTTGACGGTGCTGAAATGGCACTAGTAATGAACAACAAGCGCTGGGACTCACCGGTATCCATGGCCACGAGGGCGAGAGTGTACTCGGGGACCAGTTCCCTGTCCAGCGGCCGCAATAAAAAGATCTCACCGGTGCTGGCATTTATTCGAAAAAGATCGGTATCCCCCTCTTTCAAGAAATACCTCACTTGGTTGTTGTACGGCGGCGTGTCCGCGTCGTAGGCTTTTACCTATTCAATTAAAAGATTCCTTTGATTAACTCGTTATCCGGGCCCGGGCCTTTTTTGCGCTAAGATTTGCAGAAATTCCCGCAACCTTAGGATTTCTCTCCGTTTCTCGCTTAGAGAGATATAAAATCCGGCATTGGATTTAATTGAGGCGACTTTTCGGCAATCAGGTCTGTTGAGCACCAGAATCTTTCACCGTGATTTCATCATTGCAGAACGTGTACATGGTATTTGTTCAGTGGAAAAAGTAAAACATAGATATCGTCGTTATTTAAAAATACGAGAGGACGAGAGAGATGGAGAGAAGCCTGGGGTTTTATGAGGATCTTACCTGCTTCACGAAACCTCCACCGGGCATGTTCTCCATCACGTAGGCGAGGTACGGCGAGTCCAGGAATATCGGCGGGTTGTCGTTCACGTCTGCCACCTGGAAATTATCCCTCGTCATGTACGGATTTTTCCTTCAAGAGATCTCGCGTTCGCATATTATGGGCATTTGTATAGGAGTTTCGCGGCTTGACAATGAAAAGTTGACGTGTTTGGGTTTCAGGCTTTCTTCGTTTGTAAGCGAAGGTAAGGGTTTGCTTTATAGTGGGAGATTTATTCGAATTCTTGACTTGAAAATTACGTTTATCAAGTGATTTGGACAAAACTTGATTCATAAGAGTGCATATTTAAAATGATCGTGAAAAGGAGTTGGGTGAAATTTTCATAGCATCGCTCTCTACATCGTATATTTTCTTTGTCATTATTTACTACTTTATCGCTTGTTATTAACTCTTGTTGCCCACATTTGCATCTTTACGACTACTTGTCGACGATAGCAGACGTTTAGCGTACGGAAACAAGTCATAAACATGTATCGACGTTTCCAGACCAATGTCACATTGCCATTCGAATCAGCTCAAGACTTTTGACTATCATTATTTTTTATACATTAACTTGGAGGAAAGTTAAGAAATTTGTTCAGTCTTTATATGCATAAGTATGCTAGGTACAAGTTGAAGAGCTGGAAATAGCTCACATCCAAAATGACTTCCGCTGTGTCGGAGCGACTCCGTCCACCGATTTCCGAAGCGCAGTCCTCTCCGAGGATCGTCAACCTGTACCTGGACTTCCTCTCGAAATCCAAATTTTTGGCGACCCTGACGACGCCACCGTCTTCGGAGATGGTGAAATCGCGGTTATCGTCGCCGACGATGATGCTGTAGCGAATCCTTCCGTTGGCGCCGTCATCGAGGTCCACGGCTGAGACCTGGAGGACGCTGGCGCCGATGCTGATGTTCTCGGGAACGCTTGCAGAGTACTGACGGGGGTCGAAAATCGGCGAGTTGTCGTTCTCGTCGAGGACGGAAATCGCGATCATTGCGGTGGTTGACTTGGCTGGCTCGCCCCTGTCGCGCGCCGTAACCTCAAGTGTGTAATTTGGCCGGTGCTCCCTGTCCAAAGATCCGATCACGCGCAAAAGCCCATCGACGGCACCCAACGTGAATGGCGAACCGTTATTTTCTAATGAGTATTCCAGCCAACCGTTACGGCCGTCGTCTTTATCGATCGCTTTGATCGCCATTACGACGGTGTTTGGGGCTGCATTTTCCACGATACTGCTTTGATTCGGCGACACGAACTCCGGGCCCGAGTCGTTTACGTCCAACAGTATCACGGCGACCTGATGGAAGAAAAAAACACATGGCGGCGGCCCCCGCCAGGCGCATTTTACTTTTCGTGCCCGCGATTTCGCGCGATTCGTGGGACAAGGGGGAAGAGAGTAGGCTCGAAGGAATCTGATAAGAGTCTGAATGTTTTATTTTAACACACGCGGGGCTACTGTTATCTGAACGAACGATTCATTTCTTGTGTGATGGTAGGGGGTCAGTCCTTCCAATCCGTTTTTTCAAAAACTTTTTTTCTCAATCAAGGATCAGTTCCAAAACATGTATTCCAAAATGAGGTATTTCCAACATAGATTTTTCAAAAAAAATTTTCCTCAAAAGAGAGTTTTTCCTTCAACATTCTCTTTTAGAACAATAAAAATGAATTATTTTCGAAAATTTCAATGAAATTAATTTTGAAGTGACAATGATTAAACCACGCCCCTTTATTATGAATCATAATTCTTCAAACGATCTTTTTGGAGCAGAAAAATTGAAAAACTCTCGTATTATTTGTTAAGCTTTCGGCCTTTCTTTATTTGGCCCTCTTCGGAAACTGGAAACACAATAAATAAACAGGAGGATACTCGGTTTTTGAGTTCGGTTTATGAACAATATTTACATGAAATAAAATGACATTCTTATCAGTGATTCTCAAGGTAATACTTTAGCTTAATACATTATTTTTCATTTCTTGAGTATACGCCGATCTAAGAGGTTTGGTATGGAAGAAAGAGAGTTATACAATGTCATTCGACGTATTGTTTATTATTATATAGTTTTTGCTGTAATCAAAAACAAGCGACCTCATAAAGTTTTGTAAAAAATGGAATAGCGTCATTGAAAAATATGTAAGTTATAAGATTTATTGTTTAATAGCTTGTGATTTCAATTTTCATTAATGTACTATTGTCAATGTAGCTCTTGAAGAGGGCCAAATAAAGGAAAGCCGAAAGCTTGACAAATGATACGAGAGTTTTTCAATTTTTCTGCTCCAAAAAAATCGTTTGAAGAATTATAAATAATTATTAAGTGTCAAAACTGTCTTTTTTTCATAACGAACAATCAATACGGAATATGGAAATGTTCAGGTTGTTCATTTGCTTCAGTTGTCAAAATTTGAAGTGTCCTAATTGTCATGCTTCTAAATATTATCCCGAATTTCAAGCTCTGTACAAGAATAAAATATGGCCGAATTCATCAAATCGAAAAAACAAGTCTCCTAGGTATTTCTAGATATAAACCAGTGCTCTGGAATCAGTATGATTCGGCGAGGCTTGGAACTGCAAGAACAAATAATACTTCAGAGCAATGGCACAAAAGGTTCCAAATTGTTGTCGTAAAGAAATGTCCAAGTCTTTATTCTTTTCTTGAAGAACTCAAAAAAGAACAAGGTGACACCGAAATCATCCAGCGTCAGCTCCAGTTGGGGCGAAAAATCAGAAAAGTGGTAGATGCGAAGAAAAAACAGTGTGAAGAACAAATTTCAAACGTTGTTGCTCAATACCATGACTATGTCGATAATAATGATATAATTCAATGTTTGAAAAATTCAGGCTATAATATACGATTATAAATACACATACTAAATGACACTTTCATAAATAAGACCATTAACTTTGATATGGCTGCAATATGCATTTCTTTCATTAAACAATGATATTTTTGGTAATATTCCTTCTTTTTTGGTTTAATACTTTTACGTATTGCGAAATTCGGGCTTGGTACCATTAGGTATTTGAAAATTCGGGTTTGGTATTATTGCATACTGGAAGATTTGGATTGGAAATGCTCTGGTTTGGAATATTCTGAATTGGAAAAAATGGTCTTTGAAACTCGTGGATTGGAAAATTTGTAACTCAATCCTTGTGATAACTTGGTTTGGAAAAGCGTAATTATTGATTTGGAGTTGTTTTAGAATGTGATGGAGACTGACACTTTTTTTCTACTTCTCTGAGTAATGATGAACTGTCATTTGAAATTCAAAAAGTATCATTTGAAATCCAAACAACTAGGATTCAAAACGCCTAATAATTGCAGTAAGCGGAATTATTCAACTATTGATTTTCAGCAAGACTTACCCACATAGCAATTTAATGAGCATACTGTATCGTAACTGCATTCATGTACATAGAGTCGTTTAGAGGGAATCGGGGCCCATAGAATTATTATTACTAAAGAATATAAAGTGCTCTTCGTGCCTGAAAAATATACATACATATTTAATTGCAGGCTTCATGGCACAAGTATTTGAGAAATTTTCTGATAAAATTCAAATAAAAAGAGTAATTGGTAGCGAGTAAAAAATTATGAAAAAATAATTACAAAACTATGGGCTTTCATACAAAAACGAAAATTTGTCATTAGAAAAACCGTAAAATGGTCTTCGTTTTTGAAAAATATCTATATTTTATCAAAGACTCGATTGTTTCAATATTATTTTCAAAAGTTACATTTGACAAATTATTCATCATAAAAACGATCGTTGGGAGCCAATATCAATGGGTTATAAAATAAAAGACTTCCTTTTAACTTCCCATTTTCTTTCTCGAGCTTTCGGCTTTTATTAAGCCCTCTTCAGGAGCTACCAAAATTTACAATAACAATTAATCTATAAATATTAGTATCCCATTTTAACTAATTCTCTAATAAATTTTAAAAATTAATAAAAGCCGAAAGCTCGAGAAAGAAAGTGGGAAGTTAGAAGGAAGTCTTTTATTTTATAACCCATTGATATTGGCTCCCAACGATCGTTTTTGTGATGAATATTTGAATTGGGGGAGTGTAAAGAATCTATTATCATCATTTGACAAATTATTATTATGAATATAAAAAATTAACATACATTTTACTATTACGTATTCGGCAAATAATTGATATTTTAAAAATTAGTAATATATGACAAGTAAGAAATGTACTCTCAAAACCCAGGCTTTCATATCACTTTTACAACCCTTATTTGTAAAAAAAAGTTCTTGCTAACATTGAAATAAGTAGCTAATTTTTGAACCATGATAGTTCCATCATGCTACTACTAGTTTAAATTTCGATTTGAAGATCGAGATTGACCATCGTACTTGCATTGATAAAAGATATGCATGCCTCCATATTTGGAACATTAAACAGAGTACCATGCTTGACACCAACTCCAAGTGCAAAAGTGAAGAATCATTTACTACCGTTTTGGCACAGATCTAAACACAAGAACGATAACCATACCACACATTGTTTATCTACTTATACGGTGCATGGTTCTGTGGGAACATTTTCGGTGTTAGTCTTGCCATCTGAGTCCCAAAAAAGTGACTCAATTAAATGCTATGTGGGCAAGTGCCTCTCCAAGTGTTCCACAACGGGGACATCTACCTTCATACATTTCATTAGCGTTTCGCAGAAATCTGGGAAACGCTTTAAGTACGACGATGTAATAATTTCGTTTCTTACCTGGACGGTGGTGGACAAGGGCCTATTCGGGGCCCGCGGGCTGTCGCTCGCGCTGAGAACGAGGTTGTAACTCGCCTTGGTTTCCCGGTCGAGGGGTTTCTTGGTGTAAACCGTTCCATTGGGTGCGACGTCGAAGTCGTCGCTCTCGTCCCCAGACTCGATCCTGTACACTATTTTGCCGTTATCTCCGGAATCGAGGTCCTGGGCGGTGAGCACCGTAACTGGCGTGCCAATGGTCGCGTTCTCCAGAATTTCAGCCGCGTAAGGGCCCGGCTCGAAAATCGGCGGGTTGTCGTTCACGTCCAAAATGTTGCAATAAACCGTGACCGTAGACGACAGCGCGGGATTCCCACCGTCACTTGCTTGCACCACCAATATGTAGTGTTGGACCTGTTGGCAATAAACGCGAATGTCCGATGTGAGTTACCTCTTCAGATCGTAAACCGACTGATTGATCAAAGTTCAAGGATTTTTGGTTACTGACAATGAGCAGATATTGTGCTAACGATAGAAAATTGAATTTTATTATCATTTGCGTAGGGTGGGCTTGAGCTTTGCTCGAAAGGGGTCGATTTGCTTGTAAGCGCCATTAAATTTATTAACATTTGAATCAAACGATAAAATCTTATCATTGAATGTAAAATATGGAACGATTGCATTACACATTCTGAAATGGATTCCACAAGTAAGTGACAGCTAAATGAAAATGGAATAATCAATCAATAATTTTTTGAATTGAATTAGATCGCGAGTCAAAGCTGTTTTGTCAGGAATTAATGCATTAGCACGTTATTTATCATGATAAAGTTATTATCTTACGTTATTTCAGAAGAACGAAGAACAAATTATTACAATTTTTCCAGGATTCGTAGATTAATTCCTATCACGTATCCAAAGCAATTAATAAGAAAAACCGTACAGGGTATGCGTTAAATACTTTTGTGGAGAATTCACCAAATTTTTTTTAGCATTGTAGCAACGACTAGGATTCTCTTGAAAAAATTCAACTATTTTTTACCTTATCTAAAATATAAATGAGGTGAATGAAAAAAAAAAAGCTTCATTTTGACCTTTTTGATATTTTAATATACAAACGTATTTTTGTTATTCTGCCTGTATAATTATACTGTACATCAAGAACTAAAATTGCTCTTATAAAAAAATTGGTAAACTTTTGTTATTGAATAATTTAAAAACTTCTTTTTTCCTATTATATTCATTAAAATTTTGGCTTGTCCACTTGTTACGAATTTTATAGCGGTGAATTTCAATCTCCATTGTTTATACACTTGAAACGATATCAGAAAAAATTTAAACTCACAAATTTTGTAACATTCAAAAGTGAAGTAAAATTTGTGTTTTCTCTAATCACATGGCTCTGCTATGATTGATTAAGAATATTAGCATTTAGCATATTGAGAGAATTCGCTTTAAAAATAATACATACATAGATTTAAAAACTGAATATATAAAATTAATCTTCGAAAGGATATCTTGAATGTAGAATTTTTTCGAATTATTTAAATATGCATACATCTATTTTTTACTCATACATATACGTCATCATACTCGAATCGTATCAAAAATTATAATATAATTTGAATGTATCATTAAAAGTATTTAATTGACATTTTACATGATTGAAATAATGTTTCAGTATATTCAAGAAAATGATTTTTTGATTTTTTTATTTAAATAATATCTGTGGCTTCTCGCCATAACCGAGAAAGTCACTTGTGCCATAAGGCTCAGTTTACATGATATTCTGATAAAACTTTAAACGTTAAGGCACAAGTGACTTTCTCGGTTATGGCGGGAAGCAACAGATATATTATCATCAACAAATTGATATACATAATAATACTTTTACTAATTGAATTTTATTTTCTTACTAAATTGAACAAATTATAGATTAATTTATACGAATAATGAATAAATCTTGTCATAACTTGAATCATAATTGAATTAAATCGATCAATCAAATTATCCTCATCTAATTTATTATTGTCAATAATTCAATGTCTATGATCCCAATTTTTCAATGAAAATGATTGATAAATAACTTTTTTTGTATTCAAAATTATGAGGTACTATTATCGAACTATACTGATTATTATTTTCCTTTTGTACGAATATGTTTAGTTGTAAAAAATCAATTTTTATGTAAAAGAATTAATGAAATTTCCAATAATTCATATTAAGAATTCCACTAGAAATTTTTTAATTAGAAGTATATATCATCTATCGTTTACTTTAAAGTGTTGAATCAAAAATTTGGATATATTTAATTTAAAAGGTTATCTCAAGGTAAAAAGACAGTTTTTCTATTATTTGATGCGACTTTTCAAATTAATAATATTCGAAAAAAATTATAATGCAACAAATTGAATAACTTCGTATATCAACACTACTTAAAAAATTCGAAAAGTAAAGAGACATGAAAGTTAGGTTTTTCCGGTAAAAAACAGCAATAAAAATCATCATTTTTTTAAATACAAAATATTTTTGCAAATGACATTTCAGATTTTATCCAACGTCAGCCCTGGAATAACCTCAAAATTGTATAATGTAAACACAAACAAAAACATGCAATTTTTCGATATTTACCCACAAAATTGAAGGAAACCGCAAGATTTTTTTTCATTTATTAATTCATCACTACCAATTTTCATAATGACTTTACGACTGTTTTTGCTGTGTTTACAAAATCAAACATGCCCAAAGAATCACCCTAGCAAACGCGGCGGTACCTTATGAGGTACCAGTTAGGTACCCTTTAGGTACCAGTTAAGTACTTTCCCAAATATCTACTTCTTTTTATTGGAAATCAGGGAAACTTTTATTTTATCTTGTGAATAAAGTGTTTTTCTTCATTTTCCAGAGGTCGAACATCCGAAAAAATGGTGCATTAATTTCAACAAACGAAAATTAGACACACAAATTGTCAGATAAGTGTAGACAGCGCACTTGTCATACGCTAGATAACATTCAGATAATGCGCTACGCGGGAAATTTGAAATGCGCCATCAACACAGTTGTTCTCACAGGGTCGTACGTAGTCGGGGCAAATAAGCCCACGATTATTTTTTTTTAAGATAGTTCTATTGCGTTTCGAGTGTTCCCAGAGTTTTTGAACTTTACCATAATAATGTAATAGTAGACGGTTAACGTTCGGAAAATTTTTGCTCAAGTTTTCCCGAACTTTATACACGATGTTTACCGAAATTGGATTCAAATAATTTTAAGGTAAAATTATAAACCCTTACCGCAAAATGTCGATGTTAATCGTGAATAAAATACAGAAATATTTTACAGCGTACTTTTTTATACCTGTCACATTGCTGGCAATCAAAAAATTCTCTATGAATTTGAATAATTTAAAGGTAAAATTGGTCGTAAAAACCCCCAACACAAAATTACGATGTTCATCGTGTATGCCATTCGGGAAAAATTAGGCAAAAATTTTCCGAACGTCAACTGTCTACTATTGCATCATTATGGTAAAGTTCAAAAACTCTGGTAACACTCGAAAGGAAATAGAACCATCTTAAAAAAAAATAATCGCGAGCTGATGTGCCCCGACTACATACGCCCCTGTGAGAACAACTGTGTTGATGGCGCATTTCAAATTTCCCGCGTAGCGCATTATCTGAATGTTATCTAGCGTATGACAAGTGCGCTATCCACACTTATTTGACAATTTGTGTGTCTAATTTTCGTTTGTTGAAATTAATGCACCATTTTTTCGGATGTTTGACCACTGGAATTTGAGAAGGAAAATGAAGAAAAACACTTTATTCGCAAGGTAAAATAAAAGTTTCCCCGATTTTCAATGAAAAGGAGTAGATATTTGGGAAAGTACTCAACTGGTACCTTATACTAAGGTACCGCTAAAGTACCGATTGGGAACCGGGGCGTTCGCTTGGCCAATGCGGTGTTGTTCACTTGTCACAAAATTCAGTTCATCATTTTAAGAAATGACTGGTGGTTTCGTTCATCCAAGCATAGTATTATAAAGTAGGAATGCGTGCACAAGCACTCTAGAAAATAGTTGACAGTCCATTAAAAAAGTGTTTATTACACTGTTACTGAAAACTGCCATGAAAGAAACCAAGCATGTACATGATATGGGAGGGAATGATCATCGATACCAACTGATGAACTTAATGTAATCAATAATAATCATCGTCACCGACAAAGAATTAATCGATGTTGAATGTTTTCAGATATGAACCCATTAATAGGAAGGACTGGAGCGCATTACACGAGAGCTTATATACGGGTACGCCGATACGGCGTATAGACGGTGCAAGAGCACCGGCTTTCGGTGAAATCGGACGATGAACTCTCACTGCCTTTCCTCGCGCATTTGAAAAAAGTCGAACGCTAATTTGTCGGTGCTGACACGCCGATTTTTTGCGGCCCCTTTCCCCATCCCTGCTTTCTTCGTCCCGGCAGAAAACACGGAATTATGCGCCCGACTTCCCGATTAAAACGCGACGCTCACGAAAGGCTAGATTTTATCCTCGCCCCATTAATCGCTGCACTCGTAATCGACCTTGTGAACTCTATACTTAACGATTTTACAAGGACCGATTTTTGGCCTCGGCACCGTATGATTTTTGCGTTTCCATTCTATTTGAATGCGCCCATATGCTTCGCCGATGCGCGCGGTTTATAATCTTGGCGGCTGCCTGAAATGGCGTTTAGAATGATGAAGGGTTCTATAAATGGCCACTTTTTACCGTCCAACGTCGCTTCTTTGCATTTCGCTCTTGTGTGCGCTTTCGGGTTACGTGTGGTAGATTTAGAACTGGTGCATTGGGTTTGCTCGAAATTGTGGAATCGCGCATTCTCCGTGAACCTGATTCAAGTCGAGATTCGATGAAAATGTCGTTTTTAATAAATAAAGTGATTTTTTACTGAAATTCAACGATTAACAATCAAAAGCATCATTGATCATTACAGACAGTCAAAAAATGTTCTGAAAACGTTTTTCATCGCGATATGTGAGGCGATCCGAGAAAAGGGACTTACTATCCAAAAAATCGTTTTTCCGATAATGAGTGATTCCGATAATGAGTTTTTAATCCAATCTTCAATTCTCTGCAATCAGAATTTACTAACTTTGAGTTTTTTGCAAGCTATGAATTTTTAAAAATCTTTCATCCCATTTACCATTGTGTATTTGGATTCATTCAATCGCCCATCCTGTAAAATTTGCTTTTTGGATAGTAGGTCCCTTTTCTCGAATCGCCTCACATATATTGTCTTTTAGAATTATCTAACTATTGCACCTAGAGCTGTAGGGAGTGAAAATTTTTAGAATGGGTTTTTCGAATAATTGCATGTTTCTTTAGGGTATCAAAATTTCCGATCTTTGACGATCTGGATAGGGGAGTACGATTTTTCGATTCTTTGAATTTCGCGATTTCAATGTTACAAAACTTTTGAACCCTATGGTCGCACATTTTTTATATAGGTATTTAATGCAATGAAATTCAATTTTTATGATGTGTAGGTCTCTGAAATGAAGATCATTTTCAATTGTTTTTTTATTTTTCGTTTTTTTTTTTTTTTCAGTATGTATATAACTCAAAAGTTTTCTTACATTATAATGAATTTCTATATAAGTACTAAAAATTCGATACTCTAATAGTAAAAGTCTATGTTTTTAAATAATTGTTAAAATTTTTGAGAAAACTATAAGATGGCAGATTTTGAATATTTCAAAGATTTCAAGAGCTTTTGTACGTATTGCATGCCACCTTTGAAATTGTGTTGAAATTTCTGGTATGTATTATTAAACATTTCAAGAATTCTATAGATTGTTCGATGGTTTTATATACATCATTTTTGATGCAATAGTATTGATAATTTTAACGTTTCTGTTGATTATAATTTATTTTCCAGAAAACAGTACATTACCTATGGATTTTCAGTTTTTTGTTTCAACAATCCTTTTAGTATTCATACAAAAGAATTGTGTCAACAAATTTGCTGGTAATTTTATTATTTTATTCAAAAATTTCTAGATTTATAAAAAGATATATATATATATATATATATAAAGATTTTTAGTATTGAAATTTATAGTATGTCTTGCATTTTTTAGTATCTATGAAACCTTGAAAGATTTTTCAGTATTTTTTAGATTTAGTCTTTTTCGTAGATTGCACTATAAATTTTTTAGAATTCCATGCCCTACCATTTACATGGGGATCGATTGTCGGTTATTTTTTTTAGATTTGTAGGCAAAGTAGGTTTATGTAGATTTTTCGTGTATTAGAGATTTCTTGTAGACGATTATTTTTGGAGATTCATAAGATTTTGCAGTTTTTTATAGTTTTTTTACAAATTTCTAGTATCTATAAAGATTGCTATATGGGTTTTTTTGAGTTTATCAGTCTGATGCTCTGGAATTAAAAGTTACACAAATCGTAGAGTATTTTTAAAATTTACATAAAATAATTTTTTCATAGAGTTCTTTAACTTTAAGTGTTTCTTCGGAGTTTGTATGGTTTAAAAGATTTTACGTCGACTGTAATCTACTTGCATTTGCAAAATAAGAATCTTTGACTATAGAAACTGTAGTTTTCAGGGCCCAAGGTGAAATACTACAGCTTCTATTGTCAAAGATTCTCTTTTTTAGCGAATGCAAGTAGATTACATTCTTCGTACTAAAATATACTTTTTTTTTCTGTGTAGGTTGTAATAGAAATTGTTTATATTTTGTATACTATATTTCGTATTTTGTTACACAAGTAAAATTGAAAACTCTGAATTTCGTTTAACTTTGAGAACCTACGAAAAAACCTTTTTATATCCTGTACATCACAAAGAATACATTTTTAATAAATTTTACTCATTTCATGAAATATTATTGTTCTTTAATGCATTCGCTTTGTATTCCTATCACTATTTTCATAAATTTTTCTTTTATTTACATAAAATACAATGAACTTTATCCGATTCTCAAAAATAATTAAACCCCCATAAGTTTCCTATGCCTACGTGCCTGATATCACTATTTTTGCAACCAAAACCGTAAATGTTACGCGATGTGACATAATCAGATTACTTTACTCCCACGTACCCAAGAACATTTTCCATTATTTGTGATCAACAAATACCATCAGTGTATAAGATATACGTGACATTTTCAAAGACACATTAGCTCATCTTACGCAAAATCATTTGCGTAATCCGAAAAAATTGCCCGCAATCAACGGTGATCAGTGAAATCGCTCGCGGATCACGTAAAATGACAAAAACATTGCAAGCGCGAGAACGGGCATAATTACGATACGAGAGTGAACGGAAAAGTCATCAATCGCACAAATGGAAATTGAATTAGAAATTTCGAAAATGGCGTTGGACAATGTTTCATTATGTCATTCGTTCAAAGAAAAATGTCTATTTAATTTTGATTTTGTAAGAAAACGAGTAAATGTATCGAATTGTTGATAAGCAAAGGAAAAAACACTTGAAATATTTTATGATTTATTTTCAAGTTGGAAAAGCAGCAAAATTCGTATGAGATCTATATAAGAAAAGGATTTCAAAGAAAAGATGAAAAATATGCTAATTTGGGACTTGAAAAGTTATACAATTTCCATTTAATTTTTTATTCGTTTTTCAAACTCAAAGTATTTACTGGAACAGTTCAAAGTACTCGATAATTAATTCTGATTTTAGAAGAAATCAAACCAATTTTCTTTGTTGAACTCGGATTACTCAATCTATCGTAAAAAAAACTAATTGTTTTCGAGAATGATGACCCCTTCCGCCATCCTCCAACCTCGTTTTTTTTATTACATCATCCACGAATAGCCAAAGATAATATCGCGCAATAATGGCAGCCGTCGTGGTTACGACGGTCCAGAACTCAGATATATCCCTCGCGTTCAAATGTATTTACATGTTTTTGGAGCGTTTAAGAGTCTCTTTGTGACGTTGGCTCTTTATGTTAAAATCAGATAAAATTGTGTAGCTCCATATAGCGGGCTGCGTTGCACACCGCAACGTTAATGGGAATCAATCTTAAAAATCTTATACGGAAAAAAAATTCCGGGGCGGCTTTTATTAATCAATTTTTTTGCGCGGTCCCTGAACTTTTGGGCATTAGGCTTAAGGACCCACACTGTATCTCGATTCCATCTTATCTGCGAATTTATCGTCTTTCGGAAGAGGCTCCCGCTCGATATATTTACGCGTGCTCAGATTTTCGAGGGGCCATTACAAATGTTGTGACAAATGTTTAAAAAAAAGGACGAGGGAGGGGTCCTTTTCTTCGTCCTTTTTAACCGATCGATCGATTGCCTGATTGTGGGATTAATTAGTATTCGGTCAGGAGCATACCTTCTGACTCTTTTTTAATAAGTCCCGAATAGAAACTCGGGATATTGTTCTTATTTTCGAAGTTTTTTTCTTTAATAACGTAGATACCTAAATTTTGGATTTCGGACTGTTAGGAACTCTGATGTGAAAATAGACATTTCCATGTTTCGAAGAACAGATTCTACAATTTTAAGTCAATGTTTTGGAATCGAACTTCAAAACTTTCAAAACATAAAATTTCGAAATTTCAGTGCAACTTTCGAGTTTTTATGCCAAAAATGGATATTTATAAACTAAAAAGAATACATATTTATAATCAACGATTCGAAAAACGCGTTATTTTAGCATAAAAATCGGAAAACTTACAAGATCGTCAAATTTAAGATCAGAAAATTTATTTATAGCTATAAGAAACTTTTCACTTTCGAAAAAAATTCTGTGTGTGTGTGACTGAACACATTTTTGGATTTTCTCGATCTTGCTACACCAAAATATCATAGAATCAACGAAATATAGAAGATACGTAATTGAATAATGTATTAATCATAGTTCTAACGATTTTTACAATATATATAATCAGAATAAAACACAAAATTTTAGAATAGCTCAATTCTGAACTTTAAGAATCCAAGTTAAAAATATTAGTTGTCTTCCACGCTCTTTAAAAATTAAAGAATTTCAGAGATATGAAGTGAAGATTTTCTTAAGTTGAATACTTAAAACTTCGCAAGTGGAATTTTTAAAATAAAAGAACAAAAAATGCCTGAATACCTGAGAATGAAAATCTCAAAATGTATGCAAATTCAACATATAAGCAAAAAACTGTTTTCAAAATTTTGAGATTCAGAGCATCAAAAATAACAATGATTGCAAAATGCCTATGTTACATAAAAATTGAAACTTATAGTTAAAAATATATTTCGGGAATTTGAATTCCCGGATAGAATCAATAAAAAAAAATTTTTCATTTCAGAGTTCTAAATATGGAAGTTGGAATGCTGTCGAGTCAGAATTCAAAAAATCTCTAAAAATATCCTATTAATTCAGTCAAAAAAATAACAATAATCACATTCAAAAGAATATATTTTGAAAATTTCAATACGTAAATTTTTGAATCGTCTCTCACACGGAAAAAATTTTCAATCTCAGTAGAGTAATCCTTATTTAAATTAATTTTTTCGAAAAAGTGATATCATTGGACGCCCTAATTATCCAAATATCAAAATGCAAAAAAAGCATTAAAGCCAAAATGTTCAAGTTTGTAAAAATTGCGATTTTTCTCTAAAAAACGTGAAAATCGAATAAGTTATGAGGCCGCTATTTTTTAAGAAGAACCAATTTGTACGAAAAAATCATGTGGTGGTTCAAGTCCTAAACGTTTAAGAAATAAATAGCAATGAAAACTAAAATAAATTTTCCATTTTTACTCAAGTTTCAAGTGCAAAAAATCAATAACATTATATAATATTTGTTTAATATCAATAATCAATTCTTAATTTTACTATGAGAGGTAATGGAAACAATTTTTTTTTGTTTTCGTTCATTTTTATGTTAAATGTTTGGAAGTTCATAGACGTAAAAGATCGCAATTTCGTCAAATCTCGGCTCTTGTACTTTTTGCGAATTTCGAAACTCTGAGAGAATGAGTTTCATGATTTTTCGACAATTTTCAAGTACAACGCTAATCTGCATACACTCCAGATAGGACACTTTCACGATGCAGTGGAAGATTTTTAGATTTATAATCAACAATGATGTTTTAAAATCAAGTAGGTTTGACCTACTCTACGTGGGTTAAGGTTGGCAGAAATCTATGTAAAATTCGCAGTGTCGGCCTTGCGATAAGAACATTCTGAAAGTTTATTTCCCACTCGGCGCGTTGCACTGAGTGACAAGGCGGACGAGGCACGTTTAACCCGCTCGTTAAGCGCGAAAACCGGAAGTCTCGGGAGCACCTGTTACACGCAAGCTCAACGGGGACCACATTTTTGGCTTGCTGAAAAAACACAAGGTGGCTTTTCGGGGGGGGGGGGGGGGGAAACGCGGGTTACGGAGGGCAAAATTGCAGGAATTGTCGATTCGGAACAGAAAAAAATCATTCTACATTTTTGCCTGATGCAAAAAGATGTGATGTACATACAAGAGATAAATTTGTTGAAACTGACTTTCTGAACAATGTTTAAGAAATAAAACAGCCACTTCTTATTCAGACATATTGATAAAAGTTTTTCAAATCAACAAAATCATTTCTATACTAACAATTCAATTTATGATACACTTAGATATACTCTAAACATTCTCATAGTTAGGGGAGTTCCAACTTGAAAATTGTAATTCCCAAAGTGATAGAATTTTCTAGTTTCGAAGCGGCTCGGTATATGTGAAATAAATATAATATGATTATTATGAATTTCTACTTTTGACAGGCACTATTAGGAAGTAGTAAGTTTCAAATTCGATTTATTTCTTCAAAAAATTCTGGAGTCTTTTTAGTTAACATATATACTGGATTTAACAGAATCTGAGATAGGTATTTTTTTCTTCCGCCACATTACTTTCGTCTTTTGAAAATCTGAAAATTCTGTGATTCCTTTACAAAAAAAATCTCACCTGTTCGTAATCAAGAGTTTCTGTAAGCGTGAATACACCAGTGTTTGGATTCAAAGAGAACACGTCGTTAGCCCAATCAGAAATAAGAGCGTAGCTCAATTGGCTGCTTGGCCCTTCAGCATCTGCGTCCGTAGCAACGACTCGACCGATTTGACTACCCGTTCCAACGTCCTCAGGAATGTCGAACGAATAAGCCATCGCATGGAAAGCAGGGGCATTGTCGTTTGTGTCAGTGACCTGAAAATCGATAACCAAGGATCGTTGCTATCAATTTGAAAACTTCAATCATGAAATACACTGTTCAAATAAGTATCACTGAAAAAAAGTATTAGTTGAATAAAATATAATATAGTAACAATCAATAAATCGCATACTTGGATATGACGAAATGAATGTTTAGTTGAATCAAACTAACGAATAATTCATATAAACGATCTAGTAAACTTCAAGCAAACTTCTGTAAATTAATAGTTACTATATGCGTATTTGCTATGAATATATCAACGAAGTTAACGCCATCAAGTAAATATCATATTTATATGAACTCTTTGAAAAAGTATGGACAAAACTTGATATATCAATAGTTACCATATTGCTATTTGCAAGAAAATTTCGAGTAGCTCGGCTCAAGTTCAAAGTTGGTTGTTGTAAACTAAGATCGACCATGGTTTTTTACTAAAAAAAAAAAAAAGAATTGACGTGTGTTGTGTGTACATAATCCCTAGTAAATGTTTTTTTTTTTTTCCTATTTCTCGGAATTCGTCTCTAATTCTGTCAAGAACATAAATTTTTTTCCATCTTATCCGGGAACGCGCGCGCGTGATTACCCGATGATCATCCCCCCCCCCATCCACGTACAGGCGATAGTTACCACTGCTTGACTTATGGAACTCGATGGTCGATCTCCAATGCAACAGCTCCATTGGACCCATCGACATTTATTTTGCTCAGGCCGAGAGATGTATAAAAATTTGAGTGACTCGAAAAGTAATTAAACTTTTATTCCATAACATTGAAGATGCTGAAAAAGGCCACACTCCACGAGAAGAGGCTCCATTATTTTGTTAAACAGTGAAAATTTATTCATAAACTGGCACTCACAAGCTTGTCTGAGCTTATTTAAATTGTTGAAAACTTTCCACAACATTCGTCAAGTATCGGTGTATTTACTGTTGCCATGTCAAACAGTTGTATATGAACAACATTAGCCAAGTATGAGTATATCAACTGTTACTATATAAAACAGTTGCATCAAATATAGACAGCTTTTTTGTTATTATTTTCGAATTTGAAGCTAACATTGATTTCTCACGCCATTCAAGTTTAACACATAATTGATCTTCATGCACGTCAAGTTGGTTCAAGTAACTTCAGTCAAATATAAGGCATATTTGTAGCAAATACTGCAGAATCCAAAGAAATCAGTATGAAACATACGCTATGTTTATAACTAAGATATATATTAATAGCTGATACATATTTGAGAAAATGACGCAGCTATACGCGTATATGTGTATCGAATTTACTGTTTTTTCTGTGTAAGAAGTGTTTTTTGATTTCCGATTCAAATTTTCATCATTTCAATATGTCGACGTATTCAAGTGCTAAATATTACCAAAAATCATTATAATAAAAGCTGCACCCGTGAAAAATATTCAGATTATTTCGTATCGTACATGATCGACGATCGAAACGAAAAATCTGACATTTCGGTCCTGGTACCGCGATCATTCCCAGACATGATTGATAGGAATTTTATTCGTCGTCTCCATTATTCATTTCATGACTGAACGTAAAATGTAACATTTTGCAACGGTTTTCAGGAAGAATGTGGTAATTATAGCTTCTAGATGGATTGAGGCAATTCACATTGACGCTTGGTAATGATGACTGACTTGACATGGTACAGTTATTTTTGTGGCGAAATGTATCATCATCTGTCATGAGTTGGAGAAAAGCTTTTTTCTCCAAAGGAAAAATTAGCATAATAATTCTAGTTCCAGATGATTGATAGTTTACTTTAATCGCTGACTGTTATTTAGCGATCACGGAAAAATTTGACTGCACTATTTCACAGAGAGACAAAAAACGTCAGAAGATAAGTTTTTTTTTCAATTTTTGTGGAATTTCCACATCGAATAAGTTATTTCAAGATTGCTTTTGTAAAATTCCCTAAATTTACAAATACGAACATAATGGAATATGAGAGTAGAATGAATTACTCTGAATAAACAGAAGTTTTAATAATATAAAGAAACTGTATTACACTTGATGCACTTCACATTACAATAATTTGTGTATTCTCAACGATGGCGAAAGAACAATATTTTATCAATCATGAATATGCGAAATAACGGGAGAGCGAATTTTCCGTAATACAAGTGTCACGAGCGCAGTGAAAAATGGCTCGGCGCCGAGTAATTTCGCTTTGCTACATTATTTTGAAAGCCCGTGCACCAATAAAGAATAAAAAATATCCATTGTACATCTATTGCATGGCTCGTTTCGTGATAAACCGACTTCATTGACATTCTTCGGCAAAAGTAATCCCTGCTTCAATCAAGATGCATGCGATCATTTTTACTCGGAAAATTTATATTGAAAAACGTACGAGGCCGCACGTGTCTATCCACGGTAATGGGATAATCTACCGGGGATCTGGAAAGTTGCCCGCGACAATAGACGTCGGATCGCTGTTCGAAATCAGCGTAAGTGACGGACGCCGCGGTTCGATTAAAAGGAGAAAGGGAAAACGGCGGAGACTTAGCTGTAATCTGGTTAGTTGATAGTAATGATTATCGTGCAATGGGAAAACTCGGTTAAGTCTCTGCAATACTTGATGAAGATAGGGGTAGAGGAAGAAAACGTTTTTAGGAGGGATGTTTTGAAACAATACGTTTACTTCGTATTTGTTTTTTAATTTCTACTTCTTGATTATCTGCATTGAAAAGTTATTTGGTTTAGCGAGCCCAACAAAAATTTGCTAGAGCAAACCGAAATTATCTAGGGCGAAATAAAAATTTGGTTGGTTGTATAGTTACCAAATGTTTGGTGGACTGAACTAAACCCCATTCTCATGGTTACAGGAGTAGGATTTCGATATTTTTTCATTTTTTGGATTGCAAAGTCCTCTGGCTTCTGCAGTCTATAGTAACACATTTTTAATCTACGTATATTTAATGTAATCGAATTCGATTGATGTAATTTTCAATCACTGAGGTAAAGATTATTTTTTCTAGCATTTTTGGTATTTTTTATGTTTCTTTAGTATTTATACAACTTGAGGGATTTTCTGGAAGTATTATGGATTCATATTCTGCTATGTACAATTCGATGCTCTAGGAGTCAAGGTGTAAAAAAAATTAAATATTCACATAGACTATTGAGGAAGTTGTAACAACTTAGATTAAAACTATTTCGTAGATATCTAGAATTTTCATTTTGTATGTTCTTTGTAATGTTCTCTGCCATTTTTTTAGATTTTTAATAGTTCTATGGATCGCCCTGGAATTTTTTCGAATTTGATGGTATAGTATTGTATGTTTCAAAGATTCAAGGTATCTAAATTGATTTTTAAATTTACAATATCTTTAATTCATATTTGCAGTATTTAGAGTTTTTTTCTAATTTTATTAGTAATAATGGTACGTGAAGAATTTTCTCATACTTTCATGGATACTATATAGATTTTCAAAAATGCATGCTCTTGGATTCAAGATTTTATAAATATGTATTTTAAACAACTACATATTTAGGCAATATAGGTATCTACATAGTTTTTGGGTGTCAATTAATTTTTCATAATCTCTCACATTTTCTAACGTATTTATTGAATAGATATCAAATAGGTTTTTCAAAAAAAGGTTCTTTAATGAAATTTCGTTACTTCGAGTATTCCTTCAAAGTTTGAATGAATGTAATATTTTTGTAATTTTCATCGATTTTTATGTAGATTCTGAGATTTCGATGCTTCAAGGTTCGAAATTTTTTACATTTTTTTTCTATACAACTTACTTGGTTGAATGAAACTTATAATTTTTATTCTGTACTTTATCCTAACCAAACATATGATATTGGAATTTCGATTAAGAAAAAATTTGTCTGAATCCAGGTTTATTGTTATTTTCGAGTAAGTACATGAAATTAAAAATTCTGGTTTTGGTTTCGTGAATTTATACAAAACTAGATTTTAGTAAGTGTATTTTAGATAATTTTTACTTATTTCATCATTCTATATAATTGTGTTTGGCTTTATTTGTAACAATTTGTATTTTTAAAATTTATTCATTTAAAATTTTCTATTCAGCATGAAATCAAATAATTCTACCGAATTTCGTGAGCGGTCAAACTCCCGAAACTCTAAAAAAAAGAAGGAAAAACATATCGTGAAAAACTTTCATCTCCGTAATTTTTTGTGTTCCGCAGTGTTATCAAAATTTTCCGATTTTCATTGCAAACATGACAAACAATTTGTGATGCGGAAGAAACTGCAAAACTTCCAATTGAAATAAACAATCATAAGAAATTTTGTACGTCATTCCATGTTGGATATGACTTGACAGACAGATTTGTACATTTACACATACGCGCTCAGAGGTGAGAGGACATCTAAAGAGATATGAAAATGTATGCAGGGGGCGAAAAAAATGACCGATCTACGAGGAGGAATTATCTTGATCAGTTGGACGCGGCGTCGAATGATAAATTGCGAGTTTTCCCCGGGTTGGACGCGCGGAGACGTCGGGGGCCCATGGGAAGAGGAACAGGGCATTGAGTAATAGGCGATGGGCAGAGCAGGAAGTCGCGGGTGACCCTGTTATGCCCCGGTGCGGCTTGACCCGTCGCCACGACCGGAGAACAATCAGCCGTTTCATATCGTGCAGTACTCGCGCTCGAGCGAGCGTGTCCCTTAATCACGCCGCGCACGTCGAGAAAACCCCAAGGGATGACTAGCAACACTAATACCGATCGCCCGATCTTTGCCATTTTTTTTACCGCAGACGACGACGTGAGGCGTGTGTCTTGGATCATCGAGATTTCCGGCTTTGTACAATCGAAAAACTTTGGTCTGCATTAATTCTCACGTACTCGATTTCCCAGTCAATGACTTTGATTGTGAGAAAAAAACCGTCAGAACCGGGATGATCCGAACCCGTGACCTCTCGATTACGCGGCGAGTGCTCTACCAACTGAGCTACTTCTGGACGTATCAATTTACACATTGATGTAATTATTCTCAATGTGACGTAGCTCAGTTGATAGAGCACTCGACGCGTAATCGAGAAATCCCGGGTTCGCATCCTGGCTTCTAACGGACTTTTTCTCACATAGAATTTCAATGAGTTGTTTTAACCCGGAGGGATGTATGATTTTACTTTTTTTCAACGCTCCATTATTATTTATGTCTGAATATAATTAATTATTATTATTTACTCATCTTCTATTCGATCATTTTGGAGCCATATTCAAACAATAATCAGATAAACATCTCTTTCATTCTAGGTTTCTACACTTTATTCCTGCCCTCTTCAGGAAACTGAATTTACAATAGTAAGAACAATAATCAATAACAACATCATCATAACATCATTCAATCCACTTACATCGGAATATAATTCAGGTCAACAATATCTTATGTGTAAAACATTTTGTCACTTTTATATTATTGAATCAATAGGAAAAAAAACAATATGTGGTCACAAGAAACTTCATCCGTGGTTAATACACGTCTACAAAATTACCTTAGTTTCCTTTCCTTTTATAGAAAACGAATTGATAAGAATTCATATCACGTTAATATCAATGCATGCGTCGTAGATCGAACTCAAAAATCTCGTATCTTCCTGTCTGTTTAACGTATTTTCAGTCCCCTTTATGAAAAACATTTCTAAAAACATTATTTTCCTATAATCTATCTCTCTATTCAAAATTTTTATTTTATCCCAATTAAACTCATGATTCATATTTATTCCATGTTCCATTATAACTGAATTATTTCCTGTAATTTTACGAATATCTCTCTCGCGTACTTTAATTCTAGTTTCTAAACATCTTTTAGTTTGTCCTACATACTTAAATTGGCAATCCCTGCAATCAATCCTGTAAACTACATTCCGCTGTCTTTTATTCCCCAATTTATCTTTTCCCTTTTTAATAATATCCATATTCAATTTATTACCATTTTCATATATCACTTTCATATTTTCTTTCTCAAATATTCTCACAATTCTTCTTTGTCCTTTTTCTATGTATGGTAAAACCAAAATTCTTTTTCCCCCATCATTAATATCCAGAAATTTATCATCTGTATCATTCTTCGATTTAACATATTTTAAAATATGAATTCTAGTCCTAATATTTTTTTCTATAAATTCAATGGGGTAGTTATTTTTATAAAGTAGTTCTTTAATTCTATCAAAATTCTTCCCATGAAATCTTTCATCAGATAATCTAATAACTTTATCAACCAATCCGAAAATTATCCCTTTTTTCTGTACAATCGGATTCTTTCAATGAAAATTCATAAATCTTTCTGAGGAAGTCGGTTTTATGAACCAATCAAATATTAGTTTTTCATTTTTTCTAATAACTTTCACCTCCAAAAAATTTAACTTCCCATCCTTTTCTATTTGATTCGTGAACTGTAACCTATCATCGTATGAATTAAAGCCTTGAAAAGCCGTATGCAGTTCACCATTCTTTATTATCATAAAAATATCATCAACAAATCTACAATATAATATTGGTTCATAATCCAACTTACTAAAAACATCCTATTCCAGATCTTCCATTACTATATTAGCTAAAATAGGAGAAATTGGGGATTTGTGTAAAATTTTGAGAAATATAAGAGGATTTATGATTTGAATTTTATTAGATGTAGGAAAAAATTTTATGGATTGTTGTCAAAAAGTGAATTTTATAGATAAACTTTAATGAAAAGGGAGTTTGTAATTTGACAGATATTAGATTACCTAAAGAAGTTTCAATGACGCTGTCTTTGGGGGAGAAGTTTAATTTTCCATATGGAATTGATGTAAAGACCTCATTATTGTAATATGTTAAAGAATTAGAAAAGAGGATACTTTTCATAGATGATAAAAAGAAAAATGAGATAAGGACTGATGTTTTAAATGTTTTATTGCATAACAAAAGAAAGAAGTATCAACCACGGATGAAGTTTTTTGTAACGACATATTGTTTTTTTCCTATCGATTTAATATTATGAAAGTGACAAAATGTTTTACACATTGATTATTGTTTTAATTATTGTAAATTCAGTTTCCTGAAGAGGGCAAGAATAAAGTGGCGAAAACTAGAATGAAAGAGATGTTTATCTGATTATTGATTGAATATGGCTCCAAAATGATCGAATAGAAGATGAGATATATGGTTACATTTGCTCTTTATACTAAGAACACTGAGACTTCACTGATTTATATTCTTTAAAAAAGCTAAAACCTAAACATAAAGGATATGCAGAACTTGTCGACGGTGAAAATAACAAAGGATTTTCATTTTCATATAAAGGTTACAAAGTCGAAAAAGACTTTAATGAATAAACGAATCTGCATAAGAATGAAGAAAGCAGGAGTATTAGCATGCAACGCGATTTCCATTATAGAAAGAATCTGCGCGTTAATGTTTAATGTATTGCCAATAAAATTTTATTATTCTCTGGTCAAAGTCGTGCGAATAATTTATATGCCCTGGATCTCGTAAACTCGTGGTGTATTATGGATGGTAGTAATTTTACCGATTTCAATCTTGTGATAAGTGTTTGGTGGTCGTGATCAATTCGGGTATTTTGAGAAAATCAAAATGTGGCAATAATTTAATTTGAGTTTATGAACATTTACTGTCATATCGCGACGTTATGAACTACTGTAGAATTGAATTAAAAGTAGTTTTTAAATGTTTATTTCTTTATTTTAGTATGTCAAAGTCAAATTTGTTTTTTCGAAAACGCTTGAATTGATTTTTGTGTACACCGAAAGTTTCTTCAAGTTTGATATCTAATAAATTCGAGTATTCTTAAGAACTGCCAAACTATCGGGATTTGATATTTTAAGGGGTTATATACACTTGTTCTCACTTGTAACGATTTTTTTTTTTTTTTCGAAAAATCAACAAAATATTTTTCGAAAAACTTATTGCTTATTTATTTATTCATATCACCAGGTACTTTAGAAATTTTTTCGGGATGAAATCTTCGTAATTGGGTGCAGTACTGCAGTTATGTTAAAATCCGATGTTTTTCGCGATAAGCACAGTTTCTCGAAAACCATTCATCTGAACTGTCTGAATTTTTTCAATCTTGTTTATAATTATGATAGCCTTTGCGTGAACGAAAGGTTTTGAGTTTTAGGCAAAAATTTTTTTACTTGCTGCAAAAGCCAAAAACCCAGACGTTGGAAAATTTAACAGTTTAGGAAAATTACTACTATTTTCGTAAAAATAATAACTTAGCAAAATCCTTCGTTCACGCAGAGCGTAAAGGTATACACTAAAGGTTTTTTTTTTTTTTTGGTTTTTTTTGTATTTCAGATGAACACTTCCTTATTTATCATGCTCACCGCCCGCGGTGTCAGAAAAGTTGTGTTTTGGCACAATGGTCACTACGACCTTAATTACGAAAATTGTTTTCTGAAAAAATTCACAAAGTACCTTGGAATATGAATACATAAATAGGCTTTGAGTTTATGAAAAAAAAATCGTTTTGATTTTCTCGAAAAAAATCGTTAAATGCCCTTTATTTCTCGAGCGCAAGTGCATATAAGCCCTTAAAACTACCCAAAAATTACTAGCAAAATGTTTCACTTCAAGTTGAACAATTTCGTTTCCACATTACCAACTTGTTTTCACATAATTTCTTGCTTAGCGTTAATCGACATCAAAAAAGTTGCTTCTGTAATTTTTCAAGCACTCTTTGTATAATCAAAAGTAAAAAAACGCATGAAACTGAAAAGATGACTTTTCGAAGTGTTATTCATTCACGTATCAAATATCCAGATTTATAATATTGTGAGCATTTACTTGACTATCAAATAAGAGTAGAGTAACGAGACAGCTTTTGAAAAATGGCCAGAGACCCGTAAAATGAAAAAATGTTCATAATAAGTATATACAAAGAACCTTGAATAAAACTTCTCCTATAAAAACCGATCTGTCATGCCCCCTCGCCCTTCTCCTCGCAGCACCATTCGCGATCCCATAATTCACCGTAGTCATCCCCCATGACTCCCAAAGCGAATGTGACGGCAAAACAAAGTCATTTCAAAAGTTGCATTCAAAGGACCCGAGTAAACACGCCTAAAAGTCATGCTCGGATGAAAAAAAGAAGTCTCGGTACGAGGCACAATCACCTATAACGGGAGAGAAAAAAGGGGTTGACCCGGAATCGGGACTCGGGAACGAAACGAATCGGGAAGTCGGAAATTTCGGGAAGGAACAATGGGCCATCAGTGGCCTGGGGAATATTCATTAAGAGTGCTCGGGAGACGCGCCATTTCAATGCCTTTCGCCGGGCTAATAATTCATTAATGGGCATGCGTGGCGATTCCAAGTTGGAGAGTGGGGGCCGGGGCAAGAAAGAAGGGGCGAGTGAGGGGTGAGGCGGGCATGAGGGGTATAAAAGCTGGGCCCGACGTTTAACGACGCGGCGCGGACGCGACGTACAATCGCAAAAATTGTCTTTATGGTTGGAATTCTTTTGAGCCTTCGGCATTGTCCGGTCGAGCGAGGAATGCCGGCCCGTAGTTTGGGGGCCCGACCACGAAAGCGATTGCGAAATCCTCCTTCTCCTACCGACGCTCCCTTTTTGGGGCCTTTTCTTATCCCGAACCTTATCGCCCTTTTCTAAAAGGTTAGCGGAACGCGGATGGGGATTTTCCTCTCTAGGGCCCACCAATTTCGCTAAATCTATTCCTTGTCACCTGTTGCCACCTGTTGCTACCATGAAATTTTACCAAATAACTTTATCTTTATTTGTGAGGGTATTATAATATCCGATTATGTTATCAAGATGACTCGAATTTTGAGATTGTCTTTAAATCTAGGCAGACCCGTGACTTTCTCAAGCTTCGCGAAACTGATAGCTGGCAGAAAATTGCGGCGGCGCCACCAGTATTGTAGGTAGTGATGTATATATGTCAACACGCGATTTCTCGTAAGCACATGTTATATTACGCTACCCGAGGGGCCATCTACTCGAAAATCGATTCCAACTGAGTGGCTCATTACTCATTGATTCGGCTGATTCCGAAAGTTGTACATTGTTGATTCGGGTGATTCCAGCTGATTCCGAATCAGTGCAAGCTTGAATCACTCAGATCCGTCAATAACATATCAACATGTTATTGACGAGTAACATTTTTCTCTACAATTTTGAATAAATCGACACTATGAAGTGATTTGTTGCTTTGAATAATATTCATCGTCTGTCTTATTGTTGTGAATATATTACTATAGTATATCTATAGATCTTGAAGAGGATTCAAACATGAGACATATAAATACAAGCGCTCTTGATAGAGAAATCAAATAATCAGGCGCGTATTCAGAGGAGGGTTTTGGAGGTACAAAATTCTCCCGAAATTCTGATGAAATCAATTGATATTTCATGTGAAAGTAAAAGAAGTTACATCGATAAACAATAAAAATATAAGTCTCAAAAAATGCATGAAAACGTTAGCAGTAAATAATAGATAAAAAGGTAAAAATTATCAAACCGTAGGATTGCGTGGAAAATATAAATCAGAAAAATTGTTGCAACACAGTGAACATTCAAGAAAAATAAACATCTACGAGTATGCTTAAAATTTACAAAACGTTGAATCTTACATCATCAAATTCTAGAAATCTGTATAAAAACCATAGAAAAGTATTCAAAATCTTTCGATTCATACAAACTCTGAAAGAATAATGAAATCAATTGAATTCCATGAAAAATCTGTTTTCTGAAAAATCTCGACAAATGCCTCTACGATCTATGAATTTTGGGATTCTGGAGCATCAAATTCTTAATATGCTGTAAATCTATAAAAATTCTAGAAAACGCAACAAAATCATTTAAATATTTCAAAAATATGAAAAAAAGATTAAAGATATAAAACATGAAAAATCTATATGAATGTGATTTTATCATTATTTCTTCAAATTACTGCTAATATATCGAAATTCGCATTCTAAAGCGTCAAGTTTTTTAAACCTCTATAGTAATCTACAAAAATATAAGTAATGTATAAAAATACTCAGAAATCCTCCCAGGTTTTGTATATTATACTAGAAAAATGTACAAAATAAGTTTACTAGTATACTTGCTTACCAGTTAACTAGTTTACTAGCCAACTAGTTTTTTAAAATAACTTACTACCTTACTAATTTACTAGCCTACTAGTTAACCAGTTTACTGTTACAAGCTTGACAAGTTTACTAGTTTACTAAATAACTAATTTACTTGTTTACGAGTTGTTAGTTTACTTTTTTTCTTTTTCGATTGTTTACTATTTTACTATTTTACGATTTCAGTAGTTTACTAGTTTACTCGCTTACGAGTTTACTAGCTTACTAGTTCACTTGATATCTTTCAATACATAAAAATCATGTAGAAATACTTTTCTTAGAAATTTATAAAGCTTTTTGTCCTGGAGCATAATTATTAATATAATACCAATATTATATATAATGTTAGTAATTATTCTAGAAATTCATATGCATAGAAAAACGTGATAATACATCCGATTCCATTGATACGGTTTACACAATTGAACATACTTTCAATTGTAAAAATACAAAAAAAAAAAAAAAAAAAAAAAATGTAGAATAAAAGTATTGAAAATCTTCATAAAAGAAACTGTCGTCGGAAAAACCAATTCAAATTCTCGAAATCGTTGAAAGTTTCAATACTATCGCACCAATTTCTTGAAATGTATTGAACGATTCATAGAAATATTAGAAATATTTTAAATCATCGGAAAATACTACGAAATTCCATGAATAATATACCATACGAAAATAACATAAATTTATGTTGTACCTTTTATTTGTCTGGTTAAAATTTGCTCAAAATTTATTTCAAATATATAAATTTTTAGAAGCAGCGTCACAACTCAAAGAATACTTTGTTGTACAATTTAAAATACTGACAGAAAATGACAAATTGTATAATGTTTATCGTGCTTTTTATTATGAGCGGACGAAATAATTTTTCTATGCTCGTGGGAAATCATTTATAAAAAGAAAGAAAGATTGTAATTCAGTAAGAAGTTTGTAAGTATTCTCGACATTCTTGTTTGAAAGCAAATCGTTATGTGGTCATTGTTTTTGACTGAATTTTATTTGTATATTTATACAGTTTCCTGACGAGGGCTCGATTGCAGTCCGAATTATAGAATTGTCATAGTGAAAAATTGGTTTCTTCATTTATAAAAAACAATTCTCTTCTCCGAGGGAACAATTTGATATTTGATGAATTTGTTAAGCGTAGCAGTGTTCAAAAATATTTTTAGAAATTTGATTCCTAGAGTATCGAATTTCGGAAAGCTTTATAGAAACCAATATTACTGGATATACAAGATAATCCTTAAAATGGCATAAACACAAAAAGTATTAATGAAAAAAATTGAATCCTCAGTTACTGATTGGAAATCGCAAAAATCGAATTCCATTATCTACGAACATGGAAAATGTGCAACCCTGGATTCCAAAATTTGTATAACTTGTAAATTCCGAAATGTAAAATATTGCAACATTTCTCTCTTGTAACTATATTGTCAAAGATGCAAAATTAGGAAATCCCGAAGGAAAAATATTTTTCAGGAACCCCCCACCGAAAACTTTTCCCGCCTACGCCCCTGCGAATAATGCTATCTAATTGTTCGTGTCTCACCTCGATCGTCAACGAGACATCCGTGTGCTGAATCCCATCATCGGCGCGCACCCTCAGGGTGTACTTGGACCTGGTCTCCCGATCAAGGGCCTCGGTGAGCCTCAGCTGGCCGCCGACCGGGTCCAAACTGAAGGGCCCTTCCTCCCCTGGAGCGTTGTCCACGTTGGGCACCAGGCTGTACCTCAAAGTCCCTATCGTGTCGGGGTCATGGGCCCGTAGGACCGTCACGACGGTGTTGGCTGGCGCATCCTCGGATACTTGCAGGTTCCAAGGGCCGGAATCCCACGTGGGCGCGACGTCGTTTTTGTCCAGGACGCTCACCCGTACCTGGAACCGAGGGAAAATGCGTGCCGCGCAATTAGATTCGATGACTCGCATGAATTATTGCGATCCGCGACGAGGGCAATAGTAAATTACGCGCGCGTCTAGAACAATTCATATTTGGCTCGTAAAGATATGTTGCCATATATCAACGTGACGTGAGTGCGCGATTGTTGCGACTGCATGATAAAGTTCTTTTCAATGTGAAAAATCGCGATACGAATATAAACCTTTGCCGGAGATCGATCAGGGAAGTAAAAGGGAGAGAGAAAGAAGAGATACGAAGGCTCGGGGCTGTTTTTTCACCTACGAGAGATGAAGCATTGCCCGGGAATGTTTATCGACTGTCGCTCCGAATAGATTCTATGATTGTCGTCCGCGCTTGAGATCGCGCGGAGATGATTGCGTGACCGCACTTTTCCATGAATGCGAATGTCAGCATTATAGCGGGTTTTCAGCCAAACTTGTTATTAATTATAAAAAGCTCGCAGAGTATGGGATAGGGCTGAAAGAGCCCCGGGTAAAACAAAACATGAGTCCTAGGTTTTAAATCTCATTGAAACTAAAAGTTTAAAATTTTATCTAGAAATGATGTAAGAAATGTTTTCTTTCCCCATACTTTAGATTTTATGTAGAGTGTGTCATTTTTTTCACATAAATGTACAATATTTACGTTCTGGTAAGTATTATGTTTTACGGATAAATGGCAATTCATCGGATAAATAAATAACGCTCCATACAAGATGGTAAAATTACTACACTGAAAAAAATACTTTCTTACAGCAACCAATGTAGACTCGACCAAGATTTTTTCGGTCTTGCAACAATGAAGTTAATAGCGCCGATCAAAAATTTGGTTGCTGCAACACAAACTTGGTTACGAGAACCATACATTGGGTTAGGCCTATTTTAACCAAGTACTTTAGTTCCTGCAACCAATTAGTTTTTTCAGTGTACAGATTTTTCTTACAGTATACACATGGCTGAACTGAGTTTTACAAAATGAAAGGTTTCATGGCATTTGAATCTCCGATTTTGATTTTTTACTTCTCTATGTAGAAAATGAATGAATTGACAAACTCGCTGAATTTCCCTTAAGCGCATACGATGTCAGTAAAAATCTCAGATTCTTTAATTTTGTGGTTTGATCCCGGGTTTCTAAACAATTGCAAATTGCGTAGATCTTGAGAAACTTTAAAGACAGAAACAAATTTTTTCCTCAATAAGATTAAATTATTTATTTACTCGCAATATTGCTGCACAGTATTTGATTATTTTGCCAAATTAGTGAATGAATCTGAGCAAGACAACAATAACTTTGAGTCTTATGAATAGCGTGAAACAAAACATCCCAACCATCATAAGAAGACACAATTTTGAAAAATTCAGAACTTCAGGAAGAGATGACTGCCTATGTTGTAACCAATTGATTGTCGAAAAGTTTCGTACATACATATAACTTGGAAAATTTCACAGAATATTAGTTCCCAGGAATTCGAAAAGAGAATCACCAAAATGAAGAGCGTTTTCTGAAATCATTTCCTTGCCAAACATTTCTTAGCTTTATCCAAAACATTATGTGTCACTGTGCAAAATCTCCATGTAAAAATGTAAAATAAATATGTAAAAATAAAAGTTACTCGTTACAAATTTATAGAGATCCTGAAAGGTATAGAAAAATTTTGAAATATACTAGTGATTTTACAAATTGAATCTATCAAATGTGTTGCGATACCTCAAAAACTTGAAGCACGATCTACGTATTTTTGAGAAATATTGCTTCGGCACAAAAAAAGGTTATTCAATTCTAGCAATATCTAAAAATAGAACAAAACTGATTTATCTACCTAAAGTTGCAAATGTTTAAAATTAAACGAAAATTAAAAATATATGAATTTTTTATCATGATGGGAAATGTAACGAATTTTTTGGGGAGCATCAATTTTGCTGTAACGATCAAAAAATGTTCAAAACTAGCTAGAAATTTTTCCTCTTCTACATTAACTCATAAATTTTGTTCGTTTAATTTTAAACGTTTGGAACTTCAGGCACATAACTGATTTTTATTTCGCGGAAAATTCATGAGTGATCCAAAATATTTACATTTCATTTTTCAGAAGCATCTTTAAACTCTGTTAAGTTTTAGAAACTGCTTTAAAATTCTGAAAATATGAATAATTTTTGAAAATTCAGCTTCACTTACATCTTTGAAAAGCAATATTTATTAACACGTTGGAAAAATTAAAAAAATTTTCGAAGAATTCATCGATATCGCTATTAATTATATACCTGAAGTTACAAACGTTGAAAATTAAACGAAAATAAAAAATATATGAATTTTTTTAATTTTTATCATGATGGGAATTGTAACGAATGTTTTTTGGGGGAGCATTAAATTTGTTGTTACGATCAAAAACTGCTCAAAAGCAGCTATAAATATTTTTTCTCCTATATTAACTTATAAATTTCTTTCGTTTAATTTTAAACGTTCGGAACTTCAGGCACATCTGTTAATTTTCAGAAAAAGTTTCCTATAGTCGCATAAAATTAACTTTTAAGTGTTGTTGGAACTTTTCGTAGCGTCAAGGCATTTCACGATTGATTCAGAAAATTGTGAAGTTTATTTCAAATTCCTTATTCGTAAAAAATTTGTAATAGAACTTCATGTTGAAATGGTGTACCCAGCAAACAGGAATTTTCTTTATAAAAGTAGTTCAATATGAATGATCCTAGATAAGAGATTCTATATACATAAATATAAACTCTATTCATATTTACACCAAAACTTGTATATCATGGGTATTATTCATAGTTTTTTTTGTACATACTCAGACATTACTGTTCTTCATATTAAAACAAAATTAATTCCCTGTTAAATCATCAAAATAAAGGCTTTCGACGATTGTCAGAGCAAGGATTGGCATGCTCAGGAATTTTCGTTCATTTCGTAATTTGGCGGCTTTGGATAACGACCATGGAAGGGGTGTTCTATGTAAAAGCAGCGTGACTTCTTGACAGGGCCTAGATCACGATCGGAAATTTTTTCCATGTGTGTGCGAAAGGATTATACCTGTTGGGTCCGATCGCGGTGATCCGGCGTGGAATGTTATTCCCTTCTTTTGTCTCAGGTTTCAGTTTGACCAGAAGGGCAAACTTCAACAAAATTGGTAAGATGAAAACTCCATTCATAAGTACTGAAAGCGAAAAATTTAAAATTCCCCACATTTTACAACGTATTTTGGTTTTTCATCAAGTCCGTTCTCAAAATTTCTCTGAGTTTTTTTTTCATCCTATAAACTCATTTACTTCGATCATGGCAGAACACTAACTTTGGGATTCTTTGGATTACCACATTCATGTATTTTTTTGACTTCCGAAAAAATTCGCCCTTCCCTTCCTTTTTCCCTAGCACCATTTCCACAGGAGCCTCTTTTTTCACGGCCATCATACACCGGACACTTGACCCCCCGACCGCAATGTCGTCCTCATCCTGACACTTGAGAACAATTCGCGGTGGGGTTTTCAGGTGCTTCCCATAAAGTCGTTTTTTTCCCTCATAAGGCCCACGACAAAAAAGTCCGCGGCACAATTTCTTCTTTTCTCTGGGGATCGATATTCCTTTCCTCGCCCTTTTATAAATAGAAGAAAAAGCTTTATGAAAGGCAGCCGTGAACCGACTGGGGAAAAGAAAGTTAGGGGAGGAGGTGCCAGACTCCCGTACTTGGAGAATTACAAATTTTTAATGTTGTTTATTTCAGGAGTGCCTAATCATATGTTAACAAAATTCAACTCTGTTATCTTTTAATTATAAGTGAATTCGATTAGAGAAAATTTAAGTATTTCATTATTTTCTTACTGTTACAGAAAAAAGTTGTCTGTATGAAGAAACTCGTTTGTTTTATGTTACTCAACAGGATTTATCAAAACAACTGATCTAGTTTCATCTTATTTCAACTGAAAATACTTTTTTTCTTTTGTTTGATAAGACGTCTTCAATCATTTCCCTGTGAGTTTTATCAATCAAACCTCTACCTGAAGACATCCAAAAAAACGCACAATACTTTTTCGCATGATGAGTGAAATTTTCCTAATGTCAAGCGCTGGTCTTTCAAAGGTAAAATTTTTGTTCGGGAAACTTTGCAAAAGTGGAAAATTCATTAAATATTTGCGAAAATTATCCTCTCATCTTGATTAGTAGGTATACATTTATTTAAAGAATGAATTAAAATTATTAGACTAATAATTTCCCCTCTCCGTCGATTGAATACGTTCTTTTTAAAAACATAATTTTCACTTATCCTTAGCTATTCTCATTATTCATATTCGCGCTAACTATTTTCGTAATTCGTCCAAATACAGTAGAGCACTTTAGTACCGGGATCTGGAGAAACGCAAATCTAAATAGGCACGAAGAAAATTTAGATGTGCCTGAAGTTTTAAACGTTTAAAATTAAACGAAGAAAATGTATTAGTCAATAAAGGAGAAAAAAAATTTCTAGCTGCTTTTGAGCACTTTTTGATCGTAACAACAAATTTCAGGCTCCTCCAAAAAAAATTCGTCACACGTCCCATCATGATGGAAAATCGAAAAATTCGTATATTTTCTATTTTCGATTAATTTCCAACGTTTGGAACTTGAGGTACATACCCAAATTACTGTTTTTTTTTATTGACATTTATTCTTTTTTGAAAATATAACCTGACAATTGCTTTACGATTTTATAAAATTCAATTTTGTAACTAGCATCTGTCAATGGATACGAATGTTGGTAGTGATGCATCAAATAAAAGATGGAATAAAAAAAAGTAACTAGTAAAAATAAATCTTCAACTAATGTGATTTAAATTATATAAAACATAAATGACACAGAAGGAGACAAATTTGAATAACGATATTAACATATATAAAACACAATTTGTATAAAAAAAGAAATAAACAAAGTGACTGATCATTTCCAATGAAGTAGCTTCTCATACGATACGAATCCAACAAGTAAAAATTGAAAAAAGTTAAATGTAAGATTTCCTCATATGCGAGAATCACATTTACATTTAGAAATTTCAAAAAGTTCTTAATCCTAAAATTTCAGTCGATTTTGAAGCTTTCTGTAATTTCCAGAAACTAATGTACTTGAAGTTCCAAACGTTTAAAAATAAAAAAAAATAAAAATTTAATGAATTTTCGATATTTTGTCATGATTAGGATTATGTAAAATATTTTGTTGTTAAGTATGAAGTTTATCAACCTCTCTGTTAACCTACAATGACCATAAAAGCGCAAAAAACATGAGATTTATAAAAAAGCGAGAAAAACATAATAATCTAAAATTATACATGTATCTGAAGTTCTGAACGTTAAAAAATTAAACAAGAATCAAAAAAATATGAATTTCTTTATTTCTTATCATGATGGGAAGTGTGACGAATATTTTTTTGGTAATCATCAAGTTTGCTGTTACGAACATAAAATGTTCAAAAGCAGCTAGAAAATTTTTCTCTCTTATACTAACTTATATACTTCTTTCGTTTAATTTCAAACGTTTGGAACTTCAGGCACATAATTCGGATATGCTTGACTAGGTTCTCGACATTCCGAGAGCTCACCGAAAATTTCAAGTCACGATTCAGTCATTAAATCATTGTCGCTCCAAAATTCTGGGACTTGTTGTTGAGCTGCGCCACCGCTGAGTCGCCGGAGGAGCGTAATGTACCATGAATGTTTAAAGGTCCCGAGCGTTCCGCTACAAAGGCGCTCTACTGTATATCTACGATCTACGCAATCGAATGCGAAGTGACTGCGATCTCTACTCAAGTTGCGAAATTCAAAAACATCGCTCGTCATAGTCGATCATGGTCATAAAGAAATCATCATTTACTCATTTCATCATTCGAATCTGTGACAATTTTACTGTACCGATATTCAAGAGACACGCTTTTTGATTTGGATCGAAAAACACGGTTTTCTTTGTGAGCGCAACAACCTTGTTCACTTTGCACCGTGTTACACAGCGACCGATCACGGAACGTACATAATGAGGACAAGTTATAAAGGGGTTAAATTGCCGAACGCTTAACCCAAACATCCCGCGAGGAGCCAATTTTCGGGATGTAGACGTTATAATTACAGCGGCGAATTTGTTGCGTGATAAATTAACGAAATTGCGTCGTAAACAAGGCTGCGCGAGGAGGGGGCGGGAGTAGAGAGGGGGAGGTATCGGTGCGTGTGCGTGCGCGATATTAATTACGCCACATTTTTGCAGAAACCCAAGGTGTCCGCTCCCACTCGTGGCCGCTGAATAAAATGCTTTTTGACGTGCGGGATTACACTCGGGCGTCGTTTTTTGGGGGCCCCGGCGCGGAGTACGGAACCGGTGGTGCTTGCGTGCGCGGCGGCAGGGTGCGTGATTCGGCACGAGAACGGAACGATGTAGGGACGATTAGGAGCCGTTCATTTCACGATATCGATATATTCGCGTTGTGGGAAGAGGAAAAATTTGCGTTAATTGGCGAGGGCTGAGGGGATCGTCGATCGGGCCCGATGTTTCGTGTTGGCGTCGCAAACTAGGTTCCCGAAATCGGCTAAATGCAGCTTTTTGAAAGGCCTGAAACTCGCAAGAGCCTTATTCTTACGAGAAATCGCGGGTTCATAATTGAGCTGGCGAATTCTAGCGATCGATTAATATGATAGTTCGAGGGTTTCGAGAGTTTGGCGAAATTAAAGTTTTTGGAGATCGTGGACTCTGGTTATTTTTTGAAGTCAACCATTCAAAAAATTTGTCACCTGTTTAAGAACTTATTTAAAAATTTCAATATACTCGAAACAGGCGTGTAGGCAGAGGGGGGTTTCGGGAGTTTAAACCCCTCCGGAAATTCTGAGAGAATAATTATCAATCCATGTAATTATAAAAAAATTACATTGATGAACAAGAAAACTATGAGAGTCGAAAAAATGCATGAAAATGTTAGTGAGATACATTTTTAAAAAGTGTTAAGTATCAAAAAGGATAATTACGTAAAAAATATCGATCTGAAACATTGTTGCAACTTAAAAAAGAATCGTATGAAATTCAAGTATGAAATTCAATCCTACACTGAGAGAAAATATAGAATAAATATGCAATTTTTACAATACTGTATAGTAAACGGGAATCACTCTGACATATTGTACTTTTTGCTAGATAATATATCAATTTTTGAAATAACATATTGTAAACATTGTCAAAAGATATTGCAATTATAGATATATTTTGTTGTAAAAACTCCTCTACATCTTTCGTTTTCAATTATACTTTTTGTACTTTTTGCAATATCATATTGTAATTTTTCTAGGTTTCAAGTGCATCACATTGTATTATGATACAGTATTCGAAAAATATGTAGCAAAAAGTGGCATACATATTGTAATTTGTACAATATAGCAGTTTTACTATACACTTTTGTGATAAGTAGAATTAATATTGCAGTTTTTACAATAATATTGTATAAACTAAAATAATATTGTACAAACTGCAATATTATTGTACTTTTTACAATATATATGGCAGAAAGAACAAGATTTTTTTCTCTGTGCACGAAATTGTTATTAATTTCAAAAACTTCCCAACTTGGGTCATCAAATTCTAGAATTCTATATAAAATCGATATGAAAGTATTAACAAAATCTTCCGAATCATACGGACACTATAAAAAATACTGAAAATAATTGAATTAAATGAAAAACTGTTTTCTGAAAAATCTCGACGAATTCCTCTACGATCTATGAATTTTGGAATTCTAGAGCATCAAATTTTAAATATTCTATAATGCTATGAAAAATCTAGAAAACGTGATGAAATCTTTTGAATATTTCAAGAATGCAAAAAAGTAAGAACCAATGAAGCATGAAACAAATGTTATAAATGTAATTTTCTCATCAATATATGAAATTACTGATTGTAAGAATAGGTGGGAATTCGCATTTTAGAGCATCGAGCTTTTTTTAATCAATGTAGTGATATACAAAAATATAAGCAATCTGTTAATTTACTGAGAAATCTTCCAGAGCTCCGTAGATTAAATTAGTAAAATGCGAAAAATAATACTATAAATTTTCTGATACATAAGAACTATGATGTAACTGAAGTGTCAAACGTTTAAAATTAAACGAAAATATAAAACATGTGAACTTTTTGATTTTTTATCATGATAGTAAGTGTGCAAATACTTTTTTGGGGAGCATCATGCTTGTTGTTATGATCGACAAGTGTTCAAAATCAGCTAGAGAATTTTTTTCTCCTATATCAACTTATGAATTTTTCTTGTTTAATTTCAAACGTTTAGAACTTTAGGCACATAAACTATTTTCATATAATTATCTTGATAATTACCTTAAACATAAACTCTGCATCCTAGAAAATATTGATTAGGGTCATTCTATACATGATTCTTCAATTATGTATAATTCTAGATATTATTCTAGGAATTCATGTATAGGAAATAATAAGAATACATGCAATTTTATTGATACAATTCATAAAATTAAACATACTTTGAACTGTAGAGATAGAAAAAAAAAGACGTGCAAGTATTCGATATCCATATAAACGATACTGTTCATATCCATATAACAGTACTGTTCTATGAAAAATCAATTGAAAAATTTAAAATCGTTAAAAATTTCGATACTGTAGCATAAATTTTTAGAAATCTATTCAGCGATCAAGAAAAAAACTAGAAATCTATGAAAATACCAGAAAGTACTACAAATCTGATATATGACATATTATACGACAATTTTATAAATTCATGAAATACCTTAAATTCGTGTGTTGATAATTTCCTCAAAAATCTATCAAAATATTAATATTTTTCAGAAGTTTGAATCCAGAGCATCTATTTTTAGAAAGCTCTATAGCAATTCATATGCATATCAGAAAATCCTTCAAGTTGAAAAAAAAACCAAAACTATTAGTAAAAGCAATTCAGTCATCATTGACTAATTAAACATTACAAAAATCGAATTTGATTATTTACGAACATGAAAAATGAGCGAGTCTGGACTCTAAAAGAAGTATAATTTTTGAATTCTGAAATGTAGAAGTTGTTAAAATAGCTCTCTTGTAACTATTGCATTAACAAAGATGAAATATTATAAAATTTCGGACGAAATGTATTTTTCAGGAAAACACTTCCCGACAATTTTCCTATAATTATGAACTCATAATTAATGTTTCAGAGATGGTCAAATGCAAGAAGTTTAGGTCACACGTTTTGAAACCGATTTGAAATTTCGATCGTGATTAATACCTGAATCCCTTGAGAACGACCAGTGAAGAAAAAAAGAACAAAAACTAACCGCGAGAATTTAATATTAAAAAGAAGCCGAAGAACGGCGCATAATAAACCAGATTCCTGGAGAGCCTTTCCTCGTCGCCCTCGTCACGTTTCGCTCCCGATATCGCCTATCAATCGCTATCTCAGCACGCGATTGCCACAATTAATTGCGGGCGCGACGAAAGCGCGTTTCGTTCCCTCCTTTTGATCGCGCATGAATGAAACATGCGCGAGATGCGAAAAATGCGTGTTATTTTTCAAAATTGCGAAATACCCGAGTGACCGGGATTCCCGGAGACCTGTTCCTTTTTGCTTATTTTCATGACCCTGCGAAAAAAAAACGATAAAGCCTGATAATTCAGCGATTTAAAAATTGTTTAATTAAATGACGCCGAAGGTCTTTGAGCTCGCCGTAAATAAAGACTTTTTGCGTCTTCTGGCTGGGACGAGGCACGGTCGCGCCTCGACAATGCGAGTTTTGCTTCTCTATTTTCAGTCTTTTTCTCCGTTGCTCTTTACCTTGTCAGGGGCCCGATATTATTCGCGCGCGGCGAGCGGCAATAAATCTGGAGGCCCTGGTCAGTCAGGCAATATTCGAGCCACGAGAGTTTCAGGCTCCCGGAGAGAAAGTTGTGTGTCAGTTATGGGGTGACGTAGGTGGCTTGCTTCGATTGAGAATTTTATAAAGCGAAATTATAAATCCTACATTGCGATGAAATCTCTCGTCTGTGAATTCTCTATAAATTAATTAAAGTTTTTCCATTTTTCACGATTCAATAACGGAAATTATTTTCATGTTTATAGAGGAGTTTTTTGGTTGAAACCACAACTGAAGTTTGGAGGATAATTAATTGTTTTTACATGTAAAAACAAAAAAAAAGACGTAAAAATATACAATGAAGATTCTAAAAAATTTACGAATAAGTAAAAACTATGAAAAACATACTTACTGAGATCTAGTGGACACAGCAAATGGTTTCACGTGAGTTACCAAAGTGAAACGAAACTAAGAAATTTTAATTTAAATAACTCAAAAATAACAATACAGGGATTGATTACTAATCTTTGGCCAGGATAACGTAGAAAACAAAAATTAAAGAAATCATTCTAAATGATTCTAAAACATTTTCAACCCTCGAGCATCAAATTCTAGAAATATGCATAAAAAACCATTAAACTTTCCGAAAAATCTTAACAAACACCTATAATCTACAAAGCTGAATTCCAAAACGTCATATTCTAAACAAACCTATAGCAATCTATAGAAATACTCGAAAACATTACAAAACCTATAAATATCAAAAAAATACAAAACTTTGTATTGTAAAAAAATCTCTATTGATGTGATATTTGTTGAACAATAAAATTACTGAAAATCGATTAAAATTTGAATTCAAGAGTATGGAGTTCTAGAAATCTATATAGCAATCTGCAGAAATGGTAATCAAAAAAAAAATTCGAAACTACCCTAAAGTTTTATAGATACGAAAAAAATTCCAAAATTACTATAGAAATCTTTATACATATACCTGCTCAAAAACTACCACTGAAAATCGATACAAAACTTAGTGTTTTCTGAAATATTGAAAAAAATAATCAAAATAATTTAAAATTTGAATACTATAGCATCAAGTTTTAGAAATGCATCGAGAGATACATAAAAATACTAGGACATTAGAAAAATACTAGAAATTTTGACAAAATCTTATAAGAACTATGTTATTAAGAAATTCAAAAAATATGCAAAATATTTAAATTTTACATACATATTAAATCCTCCAAAACCTCAAAAATTATACATGTAAAAAATTTTGAAAACTCAGAGTATCGAACAGTATCGAATTCTAAACAGCTGTAGGATACAAATCTACAATAATACCAGAAAACCTTTTAATTTGTGTAAATACTGAAGAAACATAAAAAAAAAAAAAAAAACAAAAGTTTTATTTGAAACAATATCAATCCAGGTAACTTGCATGTCATGAAAATCATATTCAATCATTATATTAAATACGTATAGTATGTTAAATGTTAGACTACGGATTCCAAAAGTTATACAACTTTAAATTCCTTAAATTCTAGAAATCAAAGAATCGTACTCCTGCGTCACCAGATCGTCAAGATTAAAAATTCAACATCCTGAAGGAAATATGTATTTTTTCGAAAAAAAACCTTGCAAATATTTTCATCTCTCCACGCCTTCGTGTTCATCTTTTAACTTTTTCTGTATTTTTTAAGTGAAACTTTCTAACTCTAGTTCTGAGAATTCATAGATCTCACTTGTATCATGCAGTCACCCAAAAAACCACGATTTGTAAACCAAAATTCTGTTTCTATCTTATTCACATTCAAATTGTGAACGATTTTTATTTGAAAAGTCTCATTTCTTTGGTTGTTTTGTTTTTTAATTGCATTGCACATAGCATACACCATAATAATATATGTCTCGGCGGATTCACAAACTCGAATTCACATGATTCACAAATTCATCATGAAATTTCATTTTTTCTAACAGCATGATAACTACAAAATACATCTTGACAAAAAAAAATCATCAAGACGTATTTTGTTTCTTTCTCATATAAAAACAAAGTGTTTTGAGTCATGTCATTAATAATTGTGTAATGACATGGTCAACCAAACGATCACTGCAGAATTATAATGATTACCAGATGATCGTCAAAAAAACAAATAATTCAATCATTAACGAAACCGAAAGGGAAAAAATTCCGAAAACAGCGAAACGCAAAGAAATGTTTAAAACATTCGTTAGCTTCGTATATTTTACGAGTTATGCGAGTGCCCTGGAGCGCTGGCATGAGCAATAATGCTGCATTCTCCGATTTTCTGCATCTCCAATAACGTGGGCAGGGACAGGCTTTATCGGAAGTTCCTCTCGACTCTCTCGCAACCCCCTCCCCGCCACCCCCCAACCACGTCCTCACATAACTTGTTGCACTTACGAGCTTCCTCTTTTCCCCCTTCCTCAAATTACATCGTTTCCTTTGGGGCAGACGAGTTTTGCAAAAATTATTACAACGGAATATCGATGTTCCATCATCCGATTAAACACGATATAATAACGTGAATGCTGTAAATGATTTTTTTTTACAGAAATCATTTTGCAGTATTGAATAGAAAAGACACCCAACGACTTTTTTCACGAAATTGGTCCTACTGTCTAAAAAAAGATCCCCTGGAAACTATGCGCACAAACATGTTACTGATAAATATCTGTAGTCCAACAACTCTTCAATTATCATGATAAAATATTGAACACTCGGAACATGCAGTTTCTCTCAAACGTCGTAATTCAAGTTCCGAAGAAATATTCGATAATGTTAACAGCTTCTCAACATGCATTGCCTAATTCATACAATCTCGAAAAGAATAATTGCAGAGCAAAGCTGGCCGAGTTAATTTTTTGTAGTAAAAATACGAAAACGAGAGAAACCTTCATGACCGCCCTCGGTCGAATTCCCGAAACCGCGACCAATACAATGGGCCCCAAAAACCATTTTACGAGTAAAAATATGACGAATTTCGGTGCACGGTCATCATCGAGCGGCGCAAAGAGCCGCGAACGAAGGAGCAGAAAAGGAGCGGAGAGGAGACGCGAAGAATCATTCGGAAGAAATGGAGCCCCTAGGAGAATTCTCGCAGAAGAGCGAGCGCCACGACGAGAGCCAGACGAAATCACAGAGATTTACATATTATGATTTACATCCTCGTCCATGTCCCATCTCGCTCTTTTCCTCGTCTTCCCCATCGCCATCTTCTGGTATACGGGGAGACGGTAAATGAAGAAAAAAAAGCCAAGAGAGAGAGAGGGCCCCCGGCTCGTCTCTCGATTCCCAGGCACCTCCTAGATTCATTTCTCTCCGGGCCTCTCTCTTCCCGGGTTTTGCCCGGATCACGAACTTTGCAAGCCGGTTGACGCGGTGTACTGGCGCAATTACCGGGGCCAGAGGTCCACTAATTTACCCCGAGCCCCGTTTTCCGAAAACGCGGTTTTCACCGGCCGATTCTTTCGCCGATGTTGCGGGATCAAGGTAATTTAGCGAGGCCAGCATTGCTTTTGTTTACATATGGTAATGTTTGCAAAGAAGACGGAAAGCCGTTATCTTGGTGATTTTGGAATATTTCTTTTCACCATTTGCTCGCAATCAAACTTTTTGAAGACAAGTGAAGGGTGGATATTCAAAGTCGTACAAACGCCATTTCCAATTTTTTTAAGAAGAGCGGAAAAACGCTCGTATTTTTTGGATTTTTAAAATTTTTTGGAAAATAACAGATTGTTTGTTCATTATAAGGTAATACCTTATACTTATTCAAGTTTAAAACGATTTCGATCAAAATTGAGGGAGAGACACTTGAAATTTCGCCACGTATAAAACGAGGCGGGCTGGCAGTTCAAAGTCGTATATCAACCATTAGCCTTAGTAAATGAAAGTAAGAGAAACAAACTTCGCGAAGGTTTTATTACGTGTTTTTGGCAATTCCATGACCGGAACACTTGAATCAATTTTCACTTTTTGTATATTGTTGTCAGTATTTGTGATTGTACACAGAAATACAATAATTAAGGTATTATGAGCAGTGAAATACTCTTAACATAGCTCCAAGTCGTGAAATCTGTCAAAAATATCACGATTATCAATATCGATATTTATGAAAAAAATAAAATGACGCATTTTTCTGATCTGGAAATTTTATTATTTATATACTCCATTCACAACAGCAACTGGGTACAGCAGTATTAAACATTGCTAAATGTCAAATTCAGCAATGACAGCTATCCGAAAATGGTACTTTTTACTATTTTTTAGAAGAACCAAATAGTAGAAAATCTTTTAGTAAATTGAAACTTGATTTCGAATGTTTGATTTAAAGTCTGGCAAAGTTTTAGAAAAATTCCCTTATTCGCTCTTGAATTATGCAAGAAAATACGATTCGCTCCATAAGAACAAGTGTAAATCGACGCATGTTTTGACATTTTTTTTCCTAAAAACTAAGGAGACAAAATACTTGAAATTTAGTGTACACATTCTTTTGAGTGTAATCGACAAATGAAAATTTTTTCAGAAACATTCCCTTATTTTTGTTCACGTGCTCATGATACTTAAAAAACGTATTATATTTTCATTCCTAGTTTTTATTGTTAACAACATTGTTAATAAAATTGCTTTTGGTAACAAAATGTTTGTAAATGTATGTAGCAATGTTATGAAACGCACGATTTGACGGTTTTCAACATTGAATTTCTTTTTTTTATTGAATTACATAAGTTTGCATTGGTTGTTATACGACTTTGAATTACCGATAGGTCGCCAGTCACCAAAAGGCAATGTTTGAAAAATTCTCACAATCAAAATATTGCGAATTTTGACTCGCTTTTATTGCAGAAATGACGGCATCAGCTTAGAATTTCAAAAAAAAAAAAACAAATAACAGAAATTTTGAAAAGCGGTGGTTATATCCACCCTTTAACTGTTTTCAAGATTGATATAGAGCGTTCAGGGTTAACCTCCATCCGACTTGAGGATTATCCTTCAATTTAAGAGTATATTTCAATTTTTAAGATTTATCTTTAAAATTTCATAGCCAACCCTCAATATTAAGGGTTTACTTTCAAGCGTTTTCAGTGTAAGCCCTGAAACGTTTATGGTTAAGTAGTATATTTATTGGTATACCATGAAATGGATTGATGGGTAACCCTCGTGCTTAAAATTCAACCCTTTACTCAAGAATTCATCGTGGTATTTGGATAATCAACATTGAGGGTGAACTCTAAAAGCTGAGAATAAACTTCAAAAATTGAGTGTCAATGTCCAATTTTAGTGACCATAGTAACCCTGAAAGTTAAGGGTAAAGGTAGAGTGGTTACCTTAAAAAAATTTATGTTCAAGCCTGGAAAATTGAGGGTCAGCGCTGAAACTTGAGGGTTACCTTGAAATTTTAGGTTTCCAAATAACATTGAAAGTCGAAGTTGAAATTTAAGGGTCAACCCTCAAAAGTTGAGAGGAATTTCAATAAAGGTTTCGCTACGATAAAAGTATTAGGGGTTGATTCAAGTGAAGGAAAATTGGAAACATTTCTTCTCCATTACAACTTTTTACGGTATAAAAGTGTTGAATAATTTTCCCATATTCGAAAATTCTTTTTCAAAGCGATTTTTCGTTTTTCACAAGTTTTACGTCTTTACTCAAAAATTTAAACCATTCAGAATTTTTTTTAAAAATACAATTGTTAACGGTTTTGTTAATTTTGATTATTCATAAATTACAAAGTTCAAACTGTGCATTATTGCTTTGCCTGTTTATAAAATTTTCGGCTTTTAATTTAATTACTATTTTTAATGAATTACATAAGTTTGCATTGATTGTTAAACGACTTTGAATTGTCGATAGGTCGCCAGTTAGCAAAATGCAATGTTTTTCAAAAAATTATTACAACAAATCTTGTGAATTTTGACTTGCTTAACATCAGCTTAGAGTTTTGAGAAAAAAACAAAACAAATTTTGCAAAATTGGCGGTTATACGACTTCCATCATCCTCCCTTCATATATTTTGCAATTTTTTTTTAATGGATTACATGTTCAAATTCGTAGTTTTTTAATGTAAACCAAAAAAATGCAGTCTTATCTCTCTTTTCTTCTCGAAAAAAAAAGGAGCAAAGTTTTTTTCATAGAAAGGCCAAGTTTCATTCATATTTTGTTGTAGAAAGGTTGGGTGACCCATAGTCATGCAGCAATATCAATGTTGCAAATTCCTACACAATAAAAATATTCCAACTTTGCAGTGTTCCTCAAAAAAAAAGTTATTATGTTCAAAAATCTTTTAAAAATTCTAAATATGGCTGAAAAACTGAAATTTTTTCAAAGACATGACCCAACAAAAAATTATTGTATTGGAAATCTTATTCCTCAAAGTGCATTTTAATCATTATCGATTGTTAGAGAGAAAAATAGGGGACATTTAATCTTTAATGAGCTCGTCGGGGAATCCAGGGAATTCCCTTCGTATCTTTCGCGGCCTCCCCGTGCGTTTAATTGTCCGGTGATTGTTATGAGGCTTTTCCTTCTTAATTACGCTGGAATGCGCAGCGCATTGATACTATTGATACGGATGAACTTCGTAACTGGTCGGGCTTTGCGTGCACGGACGCAGATCGCTATCGTGCCGTTTACGTTGCAACAAGGAGCAAGGCGAAAATATTGGGATGTTGCTTTGGGTGGGGATTGCAATGAAATATTCAGTTCTTCATTCCTTCAAATTTACACTGAAAAAAGTTATTATATAAGTATTTTATTATGTAATTGAAAAGTAAGATTATTAAATACAATATAAACATTAAATAGTGCAGTCAGTTAAATTGAAAAAATACGAGCGTTTCTCCGCTCTCCTGTAAAAAATTGAAAATAACGGTTATATGACTTCGAACACCCACCCTTCATAAGTCTCTAGATAACTGGATATGTATGTTTTATAAAAGAGCAAAAAATTAGATAAGAATTTATAATTCAAATAGTAGATATTTACACATTTTCCAAAGTGAAACGTAAATTTTATGCAAAGTCATTTGTTATGTGATACTTTTTGAAAAATGTACTTGATGATGACGATGAAAATGAATAATTTGATGAATTATTTTTGAGACCGAAAGCCAAATACTTTCCACAATCGTTCTGACAGTAATGCAAATTTTTATCTTCATACGCGTAACTCTCCATAAATTTCTTGATAAATTTCACGCTCTAATACTTTGCCGAGGTTGGCGCCTGTAAAAATACAAAAATACGTAACCACCCTACAATAACTGCCGAGTAACTATTAAAATGTGCTCCGGGCAATTTAAATATCATTTTCATGAAATCCACGTGTCTGGAACAAATGAAACATTCACTTATGACAGCTCGTAATCTGGATATTAGCATTGAATTTCGAACAGCAGCCTGAAAAGAGAAAATTTTTACGCCAACCCGTTATAAATCTCCATAATCCGCTCAATAAATCGTCGATCGTCGGAAAAGAGAGCGGCGCAGGTCATTCTATACTAGCGCGATTTTCATAATTATCGCCGTTGCAATGCAACACGACGGCGCCTAAGTAATACCCCCCCCCCCCCCCCCACTCTACCACTCCGCACACGTAAAACGTGGAGGTTGTTTCAATAATTACTGATACGCCCTTTTTTAAAGCGCCGTGTTACCGTGGAATGTGCCTATATTTGTACGGTGGTTTATTCAAAAGGTGCTGATAACGTAAGAGGTTAAACGAAAATTTCATTAGCTGTAAAAATTGAGCCAAAATCATTTCGAAAAATTCATAAAGGTGTTAAAAAAATGAGAAAACTATGTTCAACTTGGAAACGAAAATTACCTGCACTGATAGAAATTTTAGTCTTTAATTTAATGTAACGCGTATAACGCAAATTCCACATAACCTGTATCAAAAATGCATTGAAAATATTACCTTAATATACGGGTGTCTTGAATTTTATACATCATGCATGTTTGAATTTATAAATGACATTAATTTATACTTCTATGATATTCCAGATGAATTTAAGTCAGATTTGTATTAATGCACTGATGTATTAAAATCATACAAAAATGTTTGAATTGAATTTACTACAAGTAATGTGTATATATTTTTAAATTTCAGTTGAGTATCACTTTCCAGGATAAATTATTTCTTCGCATTGTTAGCATGACATATTCCATCCATCAGGTCCTTCACTTTAATATCAATATAGTTTCCACTCATATTTGAAGGATTTCCACAATAATTCGCATTTGAGAAAAGAATTAGTGTAGCCACCTAGCGAGCACGAGCGTAGTAACAACCTTGCGTGAAAAATGTATTTTACTTAAGTGAGTGTCTCGAATTTACACACATTGAAAGTATGTGTACCTTACTTATGTTGCAAATATCAAGTTTATGAAATTTCAGTATATTTTAACACCGACTCTATGAAAAGTGTATTAAACTCAAGGTGTCTCTAAATCATACACTTCTGAAACATGTGTATCTAATGTGCATTTTATGCAGCTGGCTTACGAAACGTAAAGTACATTTTAATACATTTTAAATTGAAAGTGTATGAAATTTAAGAAAATTTTTAACAGTGTGTGCAAAATGCTTCTTAGGTTATTATAGACTATGTATTAGTGATAAGAACTCGCCTCAGCTCATTTTTACTAATCCATTTTTACAACTATACAAATTTTACTACTCATACTTCAACTTTATCATCAACTCTTTTTACCAGTGTTTTTTGCCATCAATCTTGAAATGTATGTATCGAAATACGAAGCTACTTACTCACAAGAAAAATTGATGTTATTGTTTAAAAAAGCAACACAGTCGTTACCTGTCAAATAATTTTATGTCGTGAGAAACATCGAAAACAACTCACTTATTAATTTGAGTTTTTATAAATTTTACATGAAACCTCTTTTAAAATCCCTGGATTTCTTATAAAATTTTATGTAAAGTAACCTAAGCAAAAACTTGATAAAGTATTTATAAGGTCATTTTATAAAGTTTTCATTAACTTTATAAAACTTGTGTGTCTTTATAAGCTTGGCAAATTGTTATAAAGAATTTTATATTATGTGGCCCATTCACAAGGCAAACCTGGATTTATAAAACGCTTACAGAGAAATGTAAAATTGGTTTTACCCATGTATATGACTATTAGTGAAGTGAATCAGTAACATGACTATTAGCGAGTGAAGAAAATTTTTACATTATATTCCATAAATTGCAGAAGTTGAGTTGTACCGTCTCAATTATACTACATTGAGGACACGAGTTCGAACCCAGTCAGAAGGGCATAATTTAAATACAATAAATTATCTACCACTTATTTACAGATGTTTCAAAAATAATAAGACGATAATTCTTAGTGAATAATAAAAATTATATATTATGAAAATTATGTACTTCTACAGATTATAACTTTGTTGAGTGTTTTTATGTACCAAAATATCACTATAAATTATTTATAAAGACATCTCATAAAGGTATGTAAAAATTATTTCATAAAAACTTCATTATACTTGAGATACTAGGGTCCGTTTGGCTCATTAAAAAGAAAAAATATCCTCAAAATCTCACCGTTCACGAACATTTACGTAAAATAGAATTTTCGCGAGAGTTTTTGGGTCATCTCATCAATTGTGTATTTGAGTGCCTTCTGGTGGAAAAGGCTTTTCCCAAAATGTGATTTCCTCGAAAATGGCTGTTTCAATAGGGGATAAAGAAACAAAAATGGGTATGCTATTATTGGAGCAATGTTTGATTATTATTGTTAAAAATATGAACAAAGTCGTCTACCGTAAAATGGTTTTTTATTCAAAAAAACCAGTTCTCAATGAGTAAAATGTTTTAATAAATAAACAACGAAGAACAAATATAAATAGGTTTAGACGTGTCATGGTGAAAAACCTCTGAAAAAACTCCATTTCGCGTGTTTCAAAAAAACCTGGTAATTAAAATCAATGATTTCAATAGATTTACATTTAGTGGAAAATGTATGGTAAAAATTTATTGGTAATAGTGAATAGGTAAAAAGTTCTATTGGAAAGAAAAGTAAAGTAGTCAAAATGGATAGGTCAAAATGGCTACCTACCCGTCCTAGTTTTGGCTGATGCACAGTATAATTCAAGTGAAACGAAAAATCTGCGAGAAAAACTGAGAAATGGGTTAACTTTGGAACACTTTGTTCTCGCTACCATGGATTCCGTTACTCGCGAACGAGTAGAAATAAAATGTAACATCGTTTGGAAAAAATCAACGCATCAGAGAAAGAGAGCACGAGCAAGAAAGAGAAACAGAGCCATGAGAAACGCGGGGCCGGAATAAAAATGTAAATTCGGGGCCCCGGATAAAAAGTGGCGCGTTAACCCCAACATTCGTCTTGGCGATGGCCACTCGTATCGGCTTAATTTTCTCGTATTTTATCGAGTACCGATCGACGATAGTAATTTCTATTCGAGGAAGGGAATTTTTTTGTTCGCAAGAAAAATGCTAAGCTGAATGTTTAACATATCGATGCCTGAAGGAAAAATCGCTGAATTTGGTTTTTTTGGAATCCGTCCTAGGATAGATACAAGTGACACAGAAAAAATAACTTTGTAAATCATCTCGTTATTAAAAATGAAGTATTTTGCCACCTTAATTAACTATGTATGTAAAAATGTGTTACTTATATATTTAGACTAGTTATAATCATAATAAAAAACGATCTATAATATTATTAATTATCTGTAATAAAGGAAAAGTTTCTGCTACCTTGAAAAACTCGAACATTTTTATCAGCAAAAAAGTATCATCAGTGAATCCAGGGTTTGGAAAGTTACTTAAAAAAATGTAATGCGTTACATTACCATTACTTGAGAAGAAATAGTAACTTGTTGCCGTTACCACTGAAAAAAGTAACATCTCGTTACTTTCGCGTTACTTTTTGGAATAAATCGAATCGAATCGAAAAATTATGGCTGAAAAAAAGAATATCAACGTACTCGTGGTTTCGTTCTATAGAAATTGTTCATTTCAGACATAATAACGAATGTTAATCTGTACTTTTCACCCTAAACAAAAATCAATCAGCTTGTTCAAATTTAATAGATTTTTGAGGGAATCTTAATACATACCCAGATACTCAAAATTTATAAATTTTTTCGTGTTTTTCCGTATGTACGAAATGTTGCAGGATTTTTTGGTATTTTTATATGTATGTACTATTTTGCTGTACATTGATATATATGTAGATTTCTAGAATTTCATGCTCTAGAATTTAAAGTTCATTAAATTATTTGTATTGAAGAGGATAGTGTCAACAAATAGTGTCTATGGAGATTTTCATTTCCTTTGATTTTTTTGATACTTTTTCAATTTTTCTACGATTTAATTGATTTTTTTCTATGAATTTTTCAATATTACTGAACTATTCGCATTTTTCAGGATGATAGAATGTAGCGGAATTTCCTTGTATTCTTACATTATTTTAGTATTTTTATAATACAAATTGATGTATACATTTTAAGAATTTCGAACTCTAGAATTTGAACATAATGAAATTTTTTGTTTTTTACAGGATTTTCCAGAGAACAGTGTCTTAATAGATTTTTACTTATTCCAGTACTTTTCGTATTTCTTTAGTTTTTCTATGATTGCAAGGATCGTTCATTATTTTTATATATATTGCTGTATGAATTTCTTGAATTCGAAAGATTTTCAATTTTTTATATATTTACACGTATTTTTCATTACGCATTTTCTTTCTGTAGTTCTAAGAATTTATAGAATGCTGTGGAATTTTCGAGTTTTTTTAAAGATATCTCTTTGAATTTCCAGAATGAGATAAAATTGAAAGTTCGAAATTTCAGAAGTATTTCGATCGATTTTGCAGAAAACAGTTTCTTTATAGATTTAGAGTGCCCTCAATATTTTTTTTTGTATTTTTCACAGAGTTTTAGGATTTGAAAAATTTTCTCATATTTTGATAGACTTCTATAAACATATATTTAAAGAATTGAAAGCTCGAGAAGTTGAAGTTTCTCGATTCTTAGCATAACATAAATTTTGGAAGAATCAAATAAAATTAAACTAATTGTAATTTAGTAATTTTCGTATTGTTTTGCAAATTCACAAATTGCCAATATTCCACTTCAAAGTGAAAATTAAATTAAACAATCGTTTCAACGAAAGTTCTTAATATTGAATTGTTTATGCGACAATGAGAAAGTTAAAAATTACTCATATCTCAGTTTCAGAGCGTTTCTCAAAAAAGTTACAAATTAAGCTGAAAACTTAATGAGACATGTAATGTTTTAGAGTAACGTGTTACTTCCAAACCCTGAGTGAAATATCATATTTATATAGATAATGAAACGTGTTCAGTTGTTCAAAAAGGTAATGTTTAGTAAAATCAAAGAACTACTCATGCTGTAAACTTCTATCTATAACCTAACCTAACTTAACATAACATTAGAGATCAATAAAATCAGTGATGTCTTTGGTTCTCACTATAAAGAATTTTTTTTCAGTCGAATTTACTCAGAATGTCTCAAAAAAAGTGTTCCTCATTATCTTATCTTTGCAAACTAATTTTTCAGCATGAAATACCCCAACACTTTTATCCTAAGTACGTTACGCAATTGATCAGCAGTCTTTACTCAGACCGAATTCGGTAATTTTCGTCTCTGTCTACATTTGATGTGATTTGGAAGCGGAAGGGACACAGCCTGGGCGAAAGGGGAACAAGGACCTGCGGTCAGGACCCGTCTGTTCGCACCTTCTCCGTCATCCCTGCCCTCGAACGATAATTAAAATCTCATGACCATGTGCGTTCCGGGTCCATGGTCAAAGGCCATTTGTAGAGCACCGCGCTAACTCTTTCTTCTTCCTTTTTCGCATTCATTTCTTTTTTCACTTCGTTCCTCTTTTGCGAATGTTTTTTCATCTAGCATTACAAAAATTAAACACCTGCTTAGGCCACCCATAAAATTTTTTGGTATTCGTTTAAAGTCTACTGCAGTTTTCAAATGCCTGAATATTTATTTTGATTTTTCAGGCTGAATCGAATCGTTAGAAAAATTTTCTCTATTTTTTTAATAGGATGCACTGAGAAAAAAATGTTGTACTTTCTGCCGTATGTATTGTAAAAAGTACAATATTATTGTACTTTTTAGAATTATATTGCAATTCTACAGTATCGCTGTAGTTTTTACGAAAATATTGTAAAATCTGCAATATTTATTTGACTTATTACAGTATTCTACAGTAAAACCGCTATTGATGTACAAATTACAATATGTATGCCAGTTTTTACTGTAGAATGTCGGAAAATTTTAAATCTTACAATGCAAATTTCACTATACAAACTGTAATTTTTACCATACATGGCGAAAAAAGTGAACTACATTACTTTTATTCAGCTTTTTCGAAAACTGTATCATACTACAATATGATGCACTAGAAATCTAGAAAGTGTACAAAAATGTTGCAAAAAGAACCTATGTATGGTAGATCTGTTCACTGAATAAACTATATGGAATTTTCAAAAATCTGGATCAGGAATTACAATATGATACCGCAAAAAGTACAAGAAATATAGTAGAAAACGGAAGTTCTTACAATAAAATATATCTATAACTACAATATTATTTGACAATGTTTACAACATATTATTTCAAAAAATGATACATTATCTAGCAAAAAGTACAATATGTCAGAGTGATTCCCGTTTACTAACAGTATTGTAAAAATTACTATATTTTCTTCTCAGTGTGACTTTCAAAGACTTGTGAATCTTAAAAACTCGAAAAGAATATGTGGGGACATTTCAAAATTTTTAGACAAATTTAGATTATTAAATATACCGGTTTTTTTTTCTGATTTTTTTTTCCGTTCTTGTTTGCACCATAACAACACTTTGCGCGTTATGGAAAACGAGTGCTAATCCGAGGAAAAGATGCAGAGAATGCGAAATGGGTCGAAAAGAGCGCGAAGGTACAGAACGCGTCGGTGTCGGGTTATCTGCGACTCTCGGCTCTCTTTTCATCCCGCGAGGGTCCCTTGGGGTCACCTTGCCCGGGGGCCCCCTTTTTTTCGTGGGGCCTTCGCAGCCCGCTTTGAAAGGAGGCCCTGTAATAACAATGGCCCGCGGATAAGAGCGACGCCTTCGCAGTTCACGCCGCCAGGGTGTGAATCGCCGTTTCCGAAAGAACCCGATCCAGCTGAATTAGGTCTGAATTAAAAAGGAAGTGCGTACTCTACCGCGGGGGATAACGATCTCGCTCCCAGATTGCTAATCGCCATCACGAGTTTCTCACGCTTTTCCCTTTTCGCCAAGTGCCGCTTTTCCCACTTAATTTGGCGCACTTTTTACACGCAATTACGTTTATTTTCGTCAAATTCGACTGGTTCTTACGGTAAAGTTAGATACACCGAAGTTTTTAGTACGAAATTCTAAACATACAAAGTTTCAGGGGCGTTATAACGAAATTTAAGAAATTTTACAAGAAGAGGTGCACTCAAATGTGAGAAAAGTCAATATATATATATATATATATATATTATATACATTTTCGTATGCAATTAATGTTTTTTCTGATATCATAAGATTTTATAAATTGATTAACACGCTTGGGAATTTACTTTTTCGAATATATTAATTTTTCATAGTTTTTTTAACGTCTCTCCGTATCTGTTTTTACATTATGTGTACCATTTAAAAAATAATCTCATATTCATAGGAGTTTTCGAAAATAATTTATAGAATTAAATGCTCTGGAATATAAGATTTCTCCAATTTTTGAGAAAAATTCAATTTTTTACGTTCAAAGGTATGAATTATAAACTCCGCCCTCCCTTTTTATTATGGTATTTCATGGAGTGCTAGTATTTTTAAGATTCTTCGTACCGAATCAAAATTTATGAAAATTTTAAGGATACTTGAGTTTTTTTGTGTGTTATTACCATTTTTGTTGATTTTCATAAATAGGTTTTGAGAAATCGATTATTCAGAATTATAAAATTATTAGACTTTTATTGTTTAAGAGAATTTTCTAGAAAATAATTTTTCCAACAACAACTTGTATTTCATATTACATTTCTAGCGCTTTTAGTTTTATTGTATTTTTCAAGTATTTTAATAGACTAAAAGATTTTCTCGCATTTTTATGGATTTTGAAACAGATATCTAGATCATGATGCTTTAGGATTCAAGGTTTCATAGAAATTAAGTTATTTTATTGTTATTTTAAGACATTATATCTACAAAGATTTTCAGTATTTTATCCATTTCTGGTACTTTTATAATTTTTGGTATTGTCAAGTATTATTTTGATTACGTTAGATTTTCCAATTTCTTAATTCATATGTAGTATCTTTCGAAATTCCATTTGAAATTTTATTAGCCAGATAATTTAGAATCTGCGATCTTATAAATTTTTGGTGTTTAAGTAAATTTTTCAGCCAGCATTATCGTCATAAATTCAAATATTTCACAGATTTCTTTAACTTTTAGTTCTTTCCATATTTTTTCAATATCTACTCATGAATATTATTGAATTTTGTCAAATTTCATTGTGCACTAGTTTCTTGCAGGAACGAGTGCTTTCATTTCTTTCTATTTTGATTTGTTACACTCTAAAAAACAATTTGTGGTAAATTTACTGTACCGATACGAAAGTCATTAACCATTACCTTGTGGTGAAATTTTACAGTAATTTTACTATAATTTTACTATACGCAGGTAGAATTTTCCAGTTTATTTATACATACTGATATTCCATATTTTAATGAAATTTTCCTATTCAAGTATGTGAAACATGAAAGAATATTGTATTTGCAGTACCATGGTATAGGAAATTTCCGTATTTTTTTTACAATGTAGCATCAGAAAAAAAGTACAGGTAATTCTCGTTCCTGCAAAAAACTGGTCCATTTTGATTAATTTCTATGTAGAATTTGACAATCAGATGTCTCAGGATTAAAAGTAATATTGTTTCGTAATGATCCCATGAGTTTTAGATAAAATAATATCTGCATCAAATTACAGTATTTAGAGGTTACTATTATTCTTAGTCTTCTTCATATTTTTCCAAGTCTCTAATACTTTTTTGGAAATCATGTTAACTTTATCCATGTGATGCTATAATTTTCAAACTTTATAGATTCTCAGCATTTAAAACAATGTTTCAGAAAATAGTTTGTTGTGAATATTCGTTTTTTCCAAGATCTCTTGTTCATCTAGTTTTTTTAACATTTCCGACAATTTATAAAACTCAAATGTTTTTCCGTCATTTTTATGGATTTCTAGACAAGTTCGTAGAACGAGATACTCTAGCGTCTAAAATTCGGTCAAGTTAAGGTATATACCTGGATTGTTCGAATAAATTTATCTTCATACTTTTTTTGTATTAGTGGGTAGATTTGTTGCTTTTTTCTATTTTTTAGCATTTATACAATATTTTACGATTTTCCAGTTCTTTGGTGAAATTTTATAACTAGAATTGTCAAAATAAATATACTGCCTCCCCCCCCCTCCTTTTTTGATTACGAACATTCTGGTTGACTTAACGAATGAATATTCTATCGATATAAAAAAAAACTTTGAATATTTTTCAAACATTGCGGTTATATTTGTTGTGTACTTTTTCATATGAAGAAGTTCTCTGATCTCACGCGAAACGTCGCAAAAGTACATAATATTTGAACACTCGAGACCAACCGAGGTCATTTCCGTGGTAATAAAATTTGTCATATCTCCGTTTCAATTGGTCGAACAAAGTTGCGAAGTTACAGGCCGAAGATAAGTCGGCGATAATCTATAAATTCGAGTCATATCTGCGATGAGAAAAGGATGGAAAAGAAAGTCGAGGGAGAAGAAGAACGCGAGGCCTCACTATAGCCGCCTTTGTGAGGCCTCGCGGCCGTACATACCTGTACGCCTGCGAGTCAAGGAGTCTTGATCCTCGTTAATCGTGTATAGAGATTGCCTTCGAAAAAGATTGTCCATGGAATTTCTGATCGAAACGATAGGCCGGATATTATGAATTGTGTCCGCGATGAAAGATGGATAAAGAGAGACCACGTCGCTATTTTCCCGGGCCCTCAAACGAAAGTAAGGATTGTGTCAAAAAACTCTCCGAATTCCTCAAAGTAACGTTTTTTCCTGCTCAGGGTATGCAGGACTGAAGGAGAATCGCACGAAATTCTTTGATGAGCACATTATTACAACGAGCATTGAAGTTGTGATGATCTAAGCAAAAAAAACCTCGAGAGAAACTGTTTTTTTACGTGAACATCATCAAAACTGCAGAAAAACAAGAAAATAAATAAATGAAAGTTTCACTCGTTAGGTTCTAGATTCTTTGGCCTCTCTCAGCCCCGAGGTATTCGAAAATCAACCTAATCGAATTGGAAAAATCCTAACGATTCCCCTTTCGAAATTGTTTTAAACCCTGAGTACTCGACATTTCCGTGACATCTCAAGACGTGTTTCGCCGCGACAGTTCAAAGAAAGTTCGGGGCTTTCTCTTCTGTTCTCTCGAATTCACGTAATAGTCTCGAGTGCAGATTCGAAATTCATCTTCTATCAGTAATTGCGATTGCATGTCATACCTTTCCACATTGTAAAAAAAGAGCCTTCATTTCCTTCATCATAAATATATCAATGTAAGAACCGTTTCCCACACTTCAAATCTTTATAATGATTCAAAATATCAAAGAAAAAAAAATTAACGAATCACAATAATTTTCGGGCTCGTAACGAATTGTGCAAACAATATGAAAATACTTCATAATATATCATTTGAAAGGTGGATATTCAAAGTCGTATAAGCGCCATTTCCAATTCTTTACAGGAGAGCAGAAAAACGCTCGTATTTTTTCAATTTTAATGTAAAATTTATTGAAAAACTGACGATTGTTTGTTCATTACAAGGTAATACGTCACTAATTCAAGTTTGAAACGATTTCGAGTAAAATCGAGGAAAACACCACCACTTGGAATTTCGTCATGTATAAATCGAAGGGGTCTGGCGGTTCTATGACCGAAATACTTCAATAAATTTTCACTTTTTGTATATTATTGTCATTATTTGTGATTGTAAAAGAAATTTGATGGTCAAATTTTTTTTCCTTTTTTATTCGTAGTTTTTATTGTTAACGACATTGTGAATAACATTGCTTTTTGTACCAAAATGTTTGTAAATGTATGTAACAATATTATCAAACGCACGGTGTGACAGTTTTTAACATTGAATTACTTTTCTTTATTAGATTACGAAAGTTTGCATTGGATGTTATACAACTTTAAATTGCCGATAGGTCGCCAGTCACCAAAATGCAATGTTTTCAAAATTCTCACAACAAAACTATTGCGAATTTTGACTTGCTTTTATCGCAGAAATGACGTCATTGACTGATTGACGGGAAAAAAAGAATATTATCATTTATTAAAATATTCTCGTTATTTCAAAACAGATATCGTAACGTTTTGCGTGTAATAAAAGAGTGGTGCCCCTTTTTCGTTTGAAACAGTTAGTATACTTGTAAACATTCATAAAATTCAGTTTAAGCTTTGATTAGTTAGTTTTTTTTTTATTCTTGAGCTTTGAATGTCATTTTCTTGTAATCAAATGATTAGAATTCGTGCAAATATTTATGCGTTTCTACGGAAGATTAATATATGATCTTCCCAATCGACTGTGAAACATTGAAATTTTGACTGTCAAGTAAACAAATTGACTGCAAAAAATTCCACTCACTTTGTTGTGATGCTTCGCTCTTAATTTTGCTTTTCCAGAGTAAAACTTTCTCTTGAAGAAATTTCAAAAGATCAAAATCATTTTATCGATCAACATTCAGCAAAATGTAGGAATATTCGACTTTCTCCATTAAATTTTTTCTTCTCAAACACGCCATCGCTGTTCCGTAAATGTTGATGAAAGCGATCGGTTTTTAATCGACGTTACCGCGAATCTGGGATAAACCGCAACGTCTTGAGATCGCGGCCTCTATTAAACGGTAGCCCGAGCCAAGATATACAGCACAAGTAGAAACGGGATTCCGCGGCGGAGGAAAAGTCGGCCACTTTTGCGCGACTCGCCGCGGGTTGATAACACGGTAATTCAATTATCAATCGGCAGGATGATTAAACGTGCAGCAGGAGCAAGGGGTAACGGGACCGCAATGAATTTGATAATTGAAACAATGAGCGTTGATTGGAAGAGCTTCAGCGAAGAAATGCACAATCTGATATTCGAGATCAAGGCGGCATTATTATTTAACATGGAGAAAAAGAATAAAATGAGTGCCTGTTGATTTTCATGTAAATTCAACTTGATTCACTTCCAACGTGCACCGACTTGGCTAGTTAAATTTCAGCTATATTACATTTTTATGATTCTCGTAATAAGGGATAAGATTTGATACGGAAAATGTCGATATTGGATATTCAATATCAATATATAGCGAAGAAAATATCAACATGCCGATGTATAGCGTAATTTTGATGGGCTTTTCAGAAAACAGTTTGTTTATAAATTTGTATTCAAAATCTCTTTCATTATTTCACTACTAATACAGTTTGAAGTATTTTCTTGTAATTTTTTTTTTGCATTTCTACATGAATATCTGGAATTCGATGTCATAGAATTCAAAATTTATCAAATTTCAATAAAATCATAGATTTTGGGAGATTTATAACTTCCTCGTTTGGTAGTAATTAAAAAAAATTTGTTTTCAAGTAATAATGGAAGTTCGTTAGATATTCGACATTTTTATAGAAAACCTAGTAACCTACATGCAAGCCTCGAACTGAGTGCTCTAGAATTAAAATTTTTTTAGAACACAGTATCTAAGATTTATAGTACTTTTGCAATTTTTTATTTTGCTTCAGTATTCGAACGATTTGAAGGATTTTTGGCATTTTTATGAATTATTACATAGTTTCCTAGAATTTAAGGTCCCATGAATTCAAGTTCAATTGCAAATTTTTATATATTTTTAGTATTTTTATTTATTAATTTTTTTTTAAATATATTCATAGAACTGAAATGTTGTAGGAATCCCTGGTTTCTTCAAGATTTTTTAAAATTTTTACTGCAAATTTTTTGAAATTCAAGGATTAAAATTTTTGTATTTTTTTAATAAATTCTTCAGAAAAAATGAAAGATTTTTAGTACAGGTAATTCAAGTATTTTTTTTTTTTTTTTTTTTAAGCTTTATGCGATCTGTAGGATTTTTTGGCATTTTAATGCATACATTACAGACTTTTGAAATATAATGCTTTTAGATTCAAATTTTTATTCATCTTTAGATTTGTATACACATTTTTGAAAAAATCAAATCTAACTTTAAAAAGTATATAATGAAATTCTCGTGTTTTTAGGATTTTAAATATTTTTTTTTTGTTTATTAAGTTGAGGGAGTTCGTATAAAATAATTATAGATTGTTATGTATTTTTACAGGTTTTATCTAGATTTCTAAAATTCAATGCCATAGGAATCAAATCTCAATGAATTTCAAGAATTTATTATATATGTGTGAAAAAGTTGTGTCATTATTCATTCAAGTGCCTTTTATTTTTTATTATTCTTGGTTTTCTTGTACACATTGAATTGTTGAAGATTTTCTATCAGATTAAAAAAATATTTATAAGTAGGTATACGTAATACTCATTGATTGCAATTTAGATTTCTAGTATTTAATGCTCTAGAATCTCAAGTGTCATAGATTTTTGGAGTATTATGTATTTAAAAATCTTTAGTAGAACAGGTAACTCATAAATTCCTCAGTTTTATATATTTATAATGCCTTCTTTCACAAACTTTTCTTTCAGGATATGTTAAAAACATTGATTTACTAGTATATTGTATTCATGACAAGAAATTGACAAGAGCATCGTTTTGACAGAATTTTAACGACCATTGATTATCCCTACAATAATATTTTTGTAATTCAAAATTACAGGCTGTCCTCTTTATAGACCATTCAATTCCGCATTTCGAAGATTAAAAAGTCAAAAAAAGAATGATATCAATGGTAGGAGAAATCACCGACGACCTCAGTGCTGAATGTTTGAGTCAATTAAAAAACAAAAACCACCAATACAAACATTTTTGTCTTAATTTTTTCACGCAAAAAGCTTGCGATGTGATTCAATGACGAGTGTTGATGAATATATAGGCAAAATGATTTTGATACATCGGAGAGAAATATCGAAACTCTGACATATTAATACGTATATCCCATTCCTACCGATAGTCACTCATCGCTCAATTTATTTACGCAAATTTCTTGTCGCTAATATATTTGCCATGTCGCTTCTGATGTAGATTCGACTTTGTGTACGAGCGTCTAACCATTCCGAAATATTCGCTGCAAGTCAAAAACACCGATCTTCGGAGCCTCCATTAATACCTCACAAAGGCAAGAGAAACCAGTTCTCCTTTCAGGAGAAAAAAACGAAGATAGATCAATAATTTGCTCCCAAATGAAGCGTTGATTACGACGGTGCGCTAGTCAATAGAATATCTTCTCCTTCGCTCCTTTTCCCCGGCATGCAGCGAGAAATTTCGCAAGGCTGGACCTGATGATGTTTTTTTGAGTTGACCTCAACCGATTCTCTACAGTCCCTCGTCCCTCTTGCTTCATTCTTTTCTCGCGACGTTGCGCGCCTTTCTTTTCCTCTGTGAATGCGTCGTGCCGCGCACACACGTCAGTCACAGGTCGGTATATAGCGACAAAAGATCCCGTGGTCGCAAAAACGAATCGCAGGCTCAAAGTTACGAGCGATTGCGAAAACGAATTTCATTCGATACCTGCGAGGAACATGTCGAATCGGGTCCCTACTAAGAAAAGTGATAAATCACCTGACCGATAACGTAGGCGTGAGAGAAGTACTCATTTTTCCCCTCGGATGCAGCGAATGACTTACGGCGAAGTCTTCACTTCTCCCATAGTTAAACCCATAAGTATTCCTTTTTCCAGGAATATATGAATGGTTGACTCAACAGACACGTAGAATTCGGTTAAATTTTGTGATTTTGGATAGACACCATGAAATCGTCCAAACATTATGAGGAATTTTTCAGGAATTACACTTTCTATAGTCAACTTTCTATGGTTCCGAAAAGGTAAAAAATATGTGGTGGCGCGGTGTAGCAGTTGTTGTACTCTTGCAGATTCGAAAATCAAACATTGCGTAGCATGCAAAAAGTTACGAAATTGTAGTAAATTTTCTGAATATCTGCTGCTGTGAGCAGATCTTTGCGCAAAGTAACTGAAAAGGCAGTCTCACCGAAGCAGAGATAGAAATCGCAACTCTACTTTCGACACATTCGTTTTCAAACGTTAGCTCACACTAAATGGAGAAGACTTGGTGAACGTATTAGAGGACATTTTTGCAAAACGCGAGTTCTTTTTTATATCATCGACCCTCTTTTCGTATGTATCACTGAATCTTTGCTCATTTAAAATGTAACATATTCATTAGTTTCCCTAAAGAGGGGTCACTTACATTTTGAGAAGCTAAATGCAATTCCGCTATGTATCGGCATGTATAGTTAAAACTAAATGGAAATTTTAGTTTCTAGGCATCACTTAGATCACAGTTTTAAAAAAATCTATGAATAATTAAATATCAACGTATTACGTGAGATTACTCTATATAAATCACTAGAAATGATTGTAACTCTATTAATAGATACGAGAAAACATTGTAAGTTATCTGAAATCGATGAAAAATATAAACTTTAAGTAATCATTGTCTGGACTTTAGCAAAGTCGAACGTATAGTATAAATTCATAAATTTGAGAATCTAGTTCTTTCAACATTGTTTATTACTGTATTACCCAAATGATTTCCAAAACTCAGAATATTGCACCTTAAGTATTAGTAACTTTTTGAAACCAACACTCAAATCTCTTGAATTTCGAGTTTTCAACGACCAAAGCTTCCTAACTATCGATCAGAATGTGAAACTGCTAAATCTAAGTTTTTTAAATATTCTTCGCCTAAAATAAGCAAATTTAAAAAACTTGGAAACCGATATTTACGAATGATTCACTAGTAAAATAAGAAAAATTTTAAATGTAAAAATTTAAAAATAATTTCTAACAAATCCCCATACTTTTCATCTGAAATTCCAAGTTGGTGATCAAGTGTATTTTTCCGATACAAACATCAAAGTAATTGTATTTTTTGTTTTAAATTTTCTTTTTTGAGATAAATGTTTTTAATTTTTTTAAAGTCATTTCAGGTTATCATAAATGCATTGACATGTATTACACAAGGTTGACATGAAGAATGTACCTAATAAAATAATATTTTGTATACTTTTTTTGGTCGCTAAGTACGGAAATAACTGTTTTTAATTTTTCCAAAGGGACGTTCTCAAAATATTACCAATACACTTGATTCTCAGTTATTGACGGAAATATCAAGAACGATTGATTTTATAAACAATGTAATATACGGTTCGAAAAAATACTTGTTATTTTTATGACGATATACTGTTTTTGTCAATCAAAATAGTAGTTTTTGGGTGACACGCGTTGAAAGTTGAAGAAAACTATAACTCATAAACTACTATTTCGATGAACAAAAACAGCATATTATTGCTGTAAAGCTAACAAGAACACTTGCCTAATTATATATATTTCATCTTATTCGAATTGGTTGTATTTGATATTTCTGAAAATAACTGAAATAAGCAAGATATGTTACGTTAATATTTTGAAAACGCTTTTCTGTGAAAAAGTTTATACCTATTTTTTCATACTCACGATCCCAAATCAGTCTTCAAAACTCTTTTTTCCCAAAGTAGTCACAATCATCAAAAAATTTCTAAACTAGTGTAATTCATACATCAAAAAATACATATAAAGTAATAATATCATGTAACTAATTTCATCAACATATAAATTTTACGTTAATTTTATTTCAATTTTAAAAAAGCAAGCAAATGCTTAAACAAATCGAATAAAGTAAATTTCTACCATCGGAAGAATTTCTCTGCTCCGTGTATTTACGAGAAGGCAAAACTGGCTGGAAAAGCGATTTTAGATCGCTCATTACCCTGAACAAGGAAACACCTCCAATCATTGGCAAAAAGGACATTGATGAATCGTCTGATCAAGAGTGGCGGATCGGGCAGAGACTTGATGAGGCCAATTTATGGAAATAAAGGCCGCGCTGGAAACGATGTCGGCGATTACAGGCGGTTTGTCCTTGTAAAATAGAGACAAATTGCGTCATTTGCGAATGAACTCGTCCTGCAATGAGCGGTCATACCGAATTTGGTCACTTGCGGGAGGCGCGGGGCTGGGGGGAGGGGGGGGGTGGAAATTTTCCGTGCATGGCTGCAATTCGCGGATCGGTAATTGTGGGGCGCACTTGTCGCTCTCATCGAGTACGCGAGTCCTGGATTGATAAGAGAAGGGTTAAGGCGCGATGGCCCGAAATTGCTCATTACATCAATCGCTTCATCGCGAGTTTCGTCACAGTCGCTCGTTTTCGAGGTGAAAGAAGCGCTACTGGTTTTCCCTCGCGCCCCTCATTCATGTCGCCGCGGAGGGACGCCAGTTAACCCGACGCAAAGGCGATTTTAATTGCCGTTTAAGTCTTGATTCTATTTCACGAGCGGCGCTTAATTATTGTAATTTAATCTCTTTATCAGTTGCGAGCCGGGATTCAAGATGGCATCTATTCGATGAACAAACTGTTCGAAGGTTCATCAAATCAATGACGTTGCTCGAAAATTTTCGATTAATTTTACAAGCCCAGCGTTTCGATAAGTAAAATCCAGACTTGAAGAATGTGCAGCAGAAGAAGTTATGCTTTCATAGAATTTCGAAATATGGATCATGTGGAGCAGGCAGAAAAATTGTAGCCCGAGTTTTTTTCTCTAGAATTTTTCAGCTTGGGGAAGGTGGAAACTGTAATGATTACTTCTTCAAACAAAGTAAAAAGGCGATCACGAAATTTTGGAAAAGTTAGAGTTCATCTCCATTGTAGAACAATGAATTGGAGAAGGTGGAGAAAAAAAAAATTGTGTCATATCGCCTCGGGTGGAACTTCATGTTCACAATCGAAAGTCACCTATAGCGTCATTTATCAAAATTAATTTCGTCCTAGAAATCCTCGTAAATTAAGAAACATGCATTCTTGAACAACTCTGACATTTATCATAATTCATAAAATGTTCGGAAACGTTCACAGTATCGAGTTTAATATTCAGTTTCAGCTCTACCGGCAAAAAACGTAGATGAATAATTCACGCTTAATTAATTTGTCTCCCTGGGATGTCGTATTAGAAAAGTAACATCTGTAATACCAAATTTCTCGCTGAGACGTTAAATTTATTCGTGATCCCATAGAGAATTTTAAATCAAGCCCAGCAATTCGACGATCGCCGTGTATTAATGATGCTTCATCGAAATTTTGGCGTTGTGAAAAAAAGAGTAAACAATTTTGCAACGATAAAATCTTGTTTCAAGATTCATCAAACAAATGAAGGACAAATTTTAGAATCACACGAGTTGCGAAAACTAAATTTTTGGTTGCTGGAAGTGAGCCTTTTCTCCCTACGGCATCTTGATGGAAAAATTTTCGAAATCAAAAGATTTGTATTTTTCAGAAGTTTGAATCCTAAAGCAGCGAATTCTAGAAAGCTTTATAGAAATTAATTCGAATATCAAAAAACCCTTCAAGTTGAAAAACAACCAAAACTATTACCAAAAACAATTCAATCATCATTGACAAATTAAAAATTACAAAAATCGAAAAAATGTGCAAGCCTAGACTCGAGTATAATTTTTGAATTCTGAATGAATAAGTTTTTAAAATAGCTCTCTTGTAACTATATTGTCAAGATTAAACATTATGAAATCTCGAACGAAATATAATTTCAAACAGAAAAATTATTTTGTAACAGTTAAAAACTATGTGCAATATTTTTAACTGTTCAACAGTAAAAGCATTGACATATTTGGTTCCCACTAGAAATAAATTATCCTCAGTCGAATTCACTAAAAAGTTTCCTGAGTGCAGGACTTTCTTCACGAAAACCATTTTCCGTAAGTGATCACAAAGAAATTCTCTCATTTCTGAATCTCACCCATTCGTCCTTTAGCTACAAAAGACCCTGAAACAAAACGAACGCGATTCCTCAAGTACTCGTGTTGTTTTTTTTCCTTTTTTCGGTCTCTCTTTCTTGCAATTTGCAATTGGAGCGAAAGGCGTCGAATAAGAGCGCGCTTTTTGCGCCTTTTCATTCGGTTCCCTTGATCCGGAACCTGAGGGGATTTTCCATGGGAGCGCCGATCGGCCTCTTCCCACGCGATCCGCGCGATTTCGGGGACAAGGAGTCAATCGCGAACAATGAACACGCTGACGTGGGAAATGCGACGGCGACGCTTCTCCGGTGCCCGGCAATTTTTCAATATACCCTTCCCCTGCCCTTGTTCGAGGGCCCCGAGAGACAGTCGTGGTTATATGAAAACAACGCGAAGGAACGAGGCAACGGAGAGAGAGGCCTCGAAAAACATTAATTTACGAATTGAAACAGCGTGGCGAATCCGAGGCAAGGAATTCTTCGGAGGATAATTTTCTGCAGGCGGACGACGCGATTCTATAGGGCCCGCCACCAGGGCGAGTCCCCCGAGTCGTAAGATTGAAAGAGAACTATTAAAATGACGATATAGTCGGGCGAAGGAGCGTGAATGGTCAGGCGGGGGCAGGTGAAGAAACGGCAGGTTGCGAATTCAGAGGTCGTATTGTCTGCGCTCTTTATTTCTCGTGGATACGCACATACACTGTAAAAACAGTAAGTTTCATACAAATATACGCGTATAGTTGCGCCGTTTTCTCAAGTATTTATCAGCTATTAATATATATCTTAGTTATAAACATAGCGTATGTTTCATACTGATTTCTTTGGATTCTGCAGTATTTGCGACAAATATACCTTATATTTGACTGAAGTTACTTGAACCAACTTGACGTGCATGAAGATCAATTATGTGTTAAACTTGAATGGCGTGAGAAATCAATGTTAGCTTCAAATTCGAAAATAATAACAAAAAAGCTGTCTATATTTGATGCAACTGTTTTATATAGTAACAGTTGATATACTCATACTTGGCTAATGTTGTTCATATACAACTGTTTGACATGGCAACAGTAAATACACCGATACTTGACGAATGTTGTGGAAAGTTTTCAACAATTTAAATAAGCTCAGACAAGCTTGTGAGTGCCAGTTTATGAATAAATTTTCACTGTTTAACAAAATAATGGAGCCTCTTCTCGTGGAGTGTGGCCTTTTTCAGCATCTTCAATGTTATGGAATAAAAGTTTAATTACTTTTCGAGTCACTCAAATTTTTATACATCTCTCGGCCTGAGCAAAATAAATGTCGATGGGTCCAATGGAGCTGTTGCATTGGAGATCGACCATCGAGTTCCATAAGTCAAGCAGTGGTAACTATCGCCTGTACGTGGATGGGGGGGGATGATCATCGGGTAATCACGCGCGCGCGTTCCCGGATAAGATGGAAAAAAATTTATGTTCTTGACAGAATTAGAGACGAATTCCGAGAAATAGGAAAAAAAAAAAAAACATTTACTAGGGATTATGTACACACAACACACGTCAATTCTTTTTTTTTTTTTTAGTAAAAAACCATGGTCGATCTTAGTTTACAACAACCAACTTTGAACTTGAGCCGAGCTACTCGAAATTTTCTTGCAAATAGCAATATGGTAACTATTGATATATCAAGTTTTGTCCATACTTTTTCAAAGAGTTTACATAAATATGATATTTACTTGGTGGCAAATAAGCATATAGTAACTGCTAATATACAGAAGTTTGCTTGAAGTTTATTGGATAGTTTATATGAATTTATCGTTAGTTTGATTGAACTAAACATTTATTTCGCCATATCCAAGTATGCGATCTATTAATAGTTACCATATTATATTTGATTTAACTAATCCTTTTTTCAGTGGTGAAAGTTTATTACCAAACTTTTTACAAACAAAATAATTTTATAATACATAAAAAATTGTGCAAAATTTCGAAAACTCAGAAAAACTATTAGAACTGTGTAAAATCTTGAAGGTTTAAAACTTTAATTCATCAATCGATGCATTTTCACGTAAGTTTTTTTCACATTGTTTTCTATACAAGAACGTCAATTTTTGCATCCAAATATTTAATATTCATGTTCTGAAATTATGAATTTCCATGTAAATTTTTAGTTCGACGAAATAAGAGCAGAGACAAATTTTTAACTATTATATATTCTTACAAAAAATAGTGAAATTACAAAAGATATTCCTGACGTGTAGAAAAATTAAGGGGGGAGTAAGGGATAACTTCAAAAAAAAAAAACACACACACACACTTTATTTGCTGAGTTATCACGGATATGTAGTTGAAGCAAAATAATCCAAACTTTTTTAAAATTATAATACATCATCTGAAGAACATTCAGTTACAATTTTTTGATTAAATATTGGAAAATAAGCCAGTGACAGAGCATTTCCTAAAACGTCTTTTGAAAAAACCTTTTTGTGCGGTGAACACGATAACTCAGTGTAGAATCATCTGGAATTAAAAAAAATTTAAAACTTACTTGAAATATGAGTATATTCTCTCCCCTCCGTCGTGTTTTCCTTTCTATTTACGAATTAAGGTGGTTTTTCACTTACAAAATGGCGGAAAATTTAGCGGAAAATTGCATTTTTCGCTTTGAACGGCAACGAACAGTTAAAAAATGTAAATAAAATCCGAAAAATGACGGAGGGGCTAAAATGAACTCATATTCTAAGCCAATTTTTCGAAATTTTGAATTTCAGAAGATTTCACGCTTAATTATCGTGTTCACCGCACAACGTGTTTTTTAAAAGACGTTTTGGGAAATGCTCTGTCACCGGCTAATTTTCCAATATTTTAGCACGAAATTACAACTAGATGTCCTTCAAAAGATGCTTTGAAATTTAAAAAGAGTTTCATTAATTATTTCCAGCTTTATCTACATGAAAAATCAGCAAAAATAGTTTTTTTTTTTTTTTTTGAAGTTATCCCTTACCCCCCCCCCCCTCCCCCCACCCCCTCCTACCTTAAGCTAGTTTCGTAAAAAGAAAAAATGAGAGAAAAATACTCGTAGGAGTGGGGAAAGGGTTGAATGAAGAGATTGAGCTCAAATGTAGTTTCAAAAAAGCCAACTACGAGCGAACGTGGAATTATACAAGACCCCCAGGACTCATCTTGACCGCTGAAGTCAGATCGCCAAATTTGCGCGTGCGTGATGATTTCTCGGGCGTACGTCAAGCTTGGTTGAAACTTTGTAGCAAGTTAAAAGAGAGCGCTCCTCGTTACCCATTTGCATGCGAAATTTCACACGTGAAATGTTCGAGGCTGCCTCTGACAGCCCCAACGGGGGCTTATCGCCGAGCCCTTATCTTTGCCCGCGAAAATGCCAAGAGGCTGTTTTGCAATTATCTTTTCAGGTCTACCCCTCCCTCAACGCCTCGTCCAATCCAACCTCCCACACAGTCCTGAAAAGCACTGTGAAGCGGCGCAGTCATGCACTATCGTATCTTATCGCCATTTTGGAGTTTGGCCGCATAAAATTCGTGTACGAAACATGGCATGATACCAAAAGAAAGCAACATTGAAGAAGCGCTCCAGGGGACAATTATCTACCACTTGTCCACCACTTTTGTTGCAGATGTGGTGTATAAAATGGCGAGTGATGAATGTCATCGATATTTTTTAAAGAAAAGTTTACGTCGAGCAGGTTGCGAGTTAAGGGTTTTGGTTTTTTAGGGTTAATTGACGTCAAATTTGCATGCATATAGCAAGTATGAAATTTAGAGAACTCAACAGAAGACAGCGGTCGTCATTAAAACTCAATATGTATACTTGTAGTATAAAATATCAACTGAAAATAACTGCCAAGAAGTTACAGTAAGTAGAGGCGCATTACTTGTAGGAAAAAAAAGAATTTCGTAGCTAATAATCTGAGTAAAAAAGTGTCACAACCTTTTGTTTTAATTGTTTTTTTCTTTTTGTAATGTATTCTAGCTTTGTTTTATACCGTGGAACGAGATTTTGTTTGGTGAGTATTAATTGCGACTCAAAAAACAGAGCTGGAGTCAATTCGTTATCATATTTTTTCGATATATGCGTAGCGATTTTTTTTTTCATTTTTTAACAAAAATCTAAAAATTCAAAAACTTTTGAACAATTTGTTTTGTTTGGCAATTTTGGAAATGTTAAAAAAATAACAAAATATCGAAAATTTGATACTCCTCAATCATTCTTTTAGATTAATTTACTCTGTAGAATTACAGATGCTGATTTATTTTGTTATGTTTTCATTATAAAATTAATTTCTTCAAAACTTATAAGACGATCGTTCCCATTTTTTTAGTAAAAATATAAAAAGCTCGGTAAACATTCGAAAATTGAAAACAATGTAAATGAGTCGGAGAAATTTTGATAGAAATTGGTAAATTCGAAATAGATGGTAATATATTTGAAATGTAAGAATATCACGAAGGATTGAAAATTTCCAAGATTTTGGTTATTTCTGAGGAATTTTGTAGATTGTCTTCATTTTCAAATTTTCTATTAAAAATCTGTCGAAAATATCAAGTATTAGATATTAACGAAAAACATAATTAACTACACTAACTTTCATGCAATTAAGAAAATTATGAACATGTAGTTTGTGCTTATTTTCGAAAATTCGAAAAATTTTTCTAAATATTGAACATTTTTTAAAAATGGTGGTATTTCTATAATAGGTATTCCGAAAATAAGGTACATTTTATAAAATGTTCAATGATGAATGAATAAATTCATTCATCTATTTTGCATCTATTATTTGTGTAGTTTGTATTTATTTTCAAAGATTGAAAAAAAATTTTCAACATTGAAAATTCTTCGCAAATGGGAATGTTTTTGTTAAACTCGAAAACTTAGTCAAATTCTATAAAATTCTAATTTATCTCGCAGATTGTGTATATGAAATTTTTCTTTGAAACTTGCGTAATGATGATTTTTCTATTCTTTTATCAATAATTGAGATAGTTAGAAAGTATTCCGAAATCACTAAAAATTCTATTAAGAAGTTACACAAATAGCTAATAAATGTATAACATAATTAAATAGTTTCTATTTCTTCAGAAATTCCGGAAGTTTCAAAGAAACAAAATTAATATAAAAAATGAAGTTGAAATCAGTAGCAATAACTTGTGTCTATCAAGTTAGCATAGCTTTTGTAAGTTTAAATAAAGCGTAATGATTTCATTGAACTTAATACTCTAGTTGTTTTCGACGGTGCATTTCTTACAACGTTATTGTTAAAATGCATATATGTAGTTTTCGGAAGACTTTCAAACCAATGCAGCAATGAGTCATTATTAATGTAATACATTACAAACTAATTGAAAATTTTATATTAAAATATTTACTGTTGGAAGAAGATTTTATCATAAGAGCAGTAACTCCTCGATTAGTTTAGGATTCGTATTATTATTTACCTTCCTCCTTCCCTGACATTAACTCATTTTAAACGCAACGCGCCAATTTTACACATTATACTGAAAAAAGGATCAGTTAAATCAAACATAATACGGTAACTATTAATAAATCGCATACTTGGATATGGCGAAATAAATGTTTAGTTGAATCAAACTAACGATTAATTCATACAAACTATCTAATAAAGTTCAAGCAAACTTCTGTATATTAGCAGTTACTATATGCGTATTTGCCACCAAGTAGATATCATATTTATATGAACTCTTTGGAAAAGTATGGACAAAACTTGATATATTAACAGTTACCATATTGCTATTTGCAAGAAAATTTCAAGTAACTTGGCCCAAGTTCGAAGTTGGTTGTTGGAAACTAAGATTGACCATGGTTTTTCACTAAAAAAGAATTGACGTGTGTGTTGTGTATACATAAACCTAAGTGAATGTTTTTTTTTTTTTTTTCATATTTCTAGGAATTCGTCCCCAATTCTGTCAAGAATATAATTTTTTCGGTCTTATCTGAGGCGCGCGCGCATTAGTATCCGATGATCATCCATCCACGTCAAGCGATAGTAACCGCCGCTTGACTTTAGGAACTCCAATACAATACAATAGCTCCATTGGGCCCATCGACATTTATTTTGCTCAGGCCGAAAGATATAAAAAAATTTGAGTGGCTCAAAACGTAATTAAACTCTTATTTCATAACATTGAAGATGCTGGAAAGACCACACTCCACGAGAAGAGGCTCCATTATTTTGTTAAACAGTAAAATTTATTCATAAACTGGCACTCACAAGCTTGTCTGAGCTTATTTAAATTGTCGGAAATTTTTCACAACATTCGTCAAGTATCGGTGTATTTACTGTTGCCATGTCAAACAGTTGTATATGAACAACATTAGCCAAGTATGAGTATATCAACTGTTACTATATAAAACAGTTGCATCAAATATAGACAGCTTTTTTGTTATTATTTTCGAATTTGAAGCTAACATTGATTTCTCACGCCATTCAAGTTTAACACATAATTGATCTTAATGCACGTCAAGTTGGTTCAAGTAACTTCAGTCAAATATAAGGTATATTTGTCGCAAATACTGCAGAATCCAAAGAAATCAGTATGAAACATACGCTATGTTTATAACTAAGATATATATTAATAGCTGATAAATATTTGAAGAAACGACGTAACTATACGCGTATATTTGTATCGAATTTACTGTTTTTTCTGTGTAGAACTTAACTTTCAGACTGTGTTACAGAAAGAAAAAAATCATCAACTCGTTACCTACTGTAGCAATCGATCTCTCAGACACATCTAAATCTTGTCTAAACTCTCAAAAGTCTTTCTGATTTCATCAGATCTTCCTTCGATTTTTGACCACTGTGCTCTGCTTTCCACTTTTATCAAGTATGACCAAGAAAACAACACCCCGTGTGAAGGACAAAATCCCAAATCCTAATGCTTGTTTCTCCGGATGAAATCTTTCGCGTACGATTAATCGCATCGCGCCATATGACGCTAATTGCGTGGAAATAACGTGGGGAATCCTAGTTAAAATCGTAAGGCAGCATCGTAAGGCGGTTCGTAATTATCGTGTTTACCGTTACTGCGAGGAATCATCGGGCATTGTCTTGCCTTTTCCGCACGTTGCGAGGGTTGCCTTCGCGGTTCAGCCGAAATGAATGTCGGATTGCCCTTATCATCTCCGATGACGAGACGGCACAAACGCATTACCGGGTTTTTTAAACGGCGCATGAAATATTCGGAGAAACGCTAGGATATCAACGATGTCGGGGCTTTCACCGCGCTCCCAAAAAGAGAGAAACGAGAAACCAAGAAACGCATTCCTCGCTCGGATCATTCGTGTACGAAAAGCATGTTGATCGCGTGTTTAATCGCGACTTCAAAATAATTGTCGGGACGTTTTGGGACGAATGAAATGTACGACGGCAAGCGGAATATTTATGGAAATTGATGACCGAAGCTACGTCAGATTTCTTGAATTTAGCTACCTCTGGACTCCGATTTTCATAGAGCGGTTCATTCGATTAATCGAAAAAATCTTATCGAAATACGGATGATTGAGAATTTCGAATAAAATATTTGACAAAGGATATCGCGAAAAAATTGTAAATTCGATATTGATAGAACTTTTTTCAGGAAACCTCAACTTTCAATTTGTTTTGAGGAAACTGGAAGTATCTAAATATTTTCATAGGTTATTTATGTTATTTAAAATCTGAAAAATATCAAAATCATGATAAGAATAAAACAGTGATAATTAATGAGAAAATTCAATTCAATTCACGTTCTTTCCATTTTGAGAATCGTTCTTCCAACTACAGATTATTATTATAAAGAAATCGGAACGTCGTTATTTTTCGATATTTTTATATTCAACTAGCATTTTGATAAAAAGCTCAAATTACTATATTACTTGTACATTTTATAATTTAAATAATTATAGCGATTTTTCATTGTAAATTAGAAGAACCTAATAATTTCAAATTTCTCAGTTGAAAGTCTCGCATCTTTTAATTGAGAAAGTTCACATTATGATATTATTCGTTTATAAACATAATGGTTTTCAATATGTCAAAGATTTGCATTGTCAATCTAAGGTTTTCATAATCGCGTGATCAAAAACGCTAAATTCGTCATGATGCCATAAAAATTTAAGAATCTTTTGAGACTATTCCTCAAATGAATATAGTTTGTATAACTTTGAAAAACAGATTTTACAACACAGTTGGGAATTCTTTCAACAGCCTTAAGAATGTCTTGTACTCTTCACCAAGTTAATGAATCAAATTAGATGTGTTAGTTTTTAACATAACTCGTCATTTACAAAATAAATTCTGCTTCGGTAATTTTCTCTTCAGGTACTCTTACGTTTCCATTTTAGTTGATTTGTACAACATTCAGTTAAAGTTATGACACGTCTATATAAAAATACCTTCAAAATTGACTTTCAAAAACCATTGTCTAACTTTTATGAGAATCACCTTACTTGAAAAATTGTCGACCGTAAATAAAACTGTGAAAGAAATCCATCAAAATAATTCTGAGTAATACTCAATTTTCTAATAATACCCTTTAAAAGAAAATATAGGAAAATAAACATGTAAAGGTGTTATTTCATTAACGATTTTCTCAACTTTTTCTCAGAGTGGAAAAATTCGGTAATTTTGGGCACATGACAACTATTTCTGAAAAGTTATTTTCCAAATCAATAAACGTTTAGTAAGCCTAGAAAAACAAGTTCATTTCCATTAGAATTTCTCGTTTTTTGTAATTCATTAAAATTATGCTAACGTTTGAAAAATGTTTTCATTTCCTGTGTCATTTCGTTTAACTATCTCAAGAATCCAAATTCTGACATGTATTTAAAAAGTCACTTTAGGGCCTTAGAGAAATTTTACGCCATCAACTCAAACAATGCGAGAACATTTTTCAAGGAATTTAAAAGTCCTTGTTTCACTGACTCTTGTATAAATTCATTATATGCAATTACATGAAACCTTAGAATTGGAAAGACGAAATACGTGTTTTACCAACCAAACAATCTTTGAGTATTTCGAAAAAGCTGTTAAACATTAACACACTTGAGTTGAAAAACTTAATGAATGAATCGCGAACAAAGAAAAAAGAAAGAGATGAGACTTGTATAAAATAGACTTGTTAAAATATGATTGAGCAACTGAACAAATTTTCTGAATCTTTAAAGTTTCAAAGAAAGTGATATATATCCATACTGGATTTTTTCACACGGTAATTAAGTGAGTAAGAATGTTACAAAAATCTTGATGAAAAAAACCAAGCTTGAAAAATGCGTACTTTCGATAATTACAAAGTACCTTCACAAACATTATATTTATTTTATTTAATACAAAACCAGGAGTATTCAAGTTTGTTTTAGGGTGAAGTAAATGTGATGTATCTGTAATAGGAGGGAGAAATTTGAGATATTCAAAAATTTTTTTTACCTAATTTATGGACAACCCTAATGGAAAAAGGGTAAAAGAGTCCAGCAGAAAAATGCACTGGAATTACAAAATTAAAAAAATTCAAATCCCTGATCGCCCCTGGCAATGAGAGCAGAGCCCTGTCATCAGGGCCGCCAACTGGAAATACGTTAGTTGGAGAGGGAAGATGGTAATCATTATTTGTATTATTATGTGATATTACAAGACATTCCTTTCGATCTGTCCACGATAAATTCTATATCTTTGTAATAAGTAATCTCCATGGAGACGAAAAATTTGGAAAAAAATTCAAGTTTAAATTATTATGCATCACCGAAAATCAAAGGAACGACAGACATCGTTTACTTTATATTTATGTAACTATAAAGAACGGTAAATAACTTACAACTCACAAGCACGGGATGATTGAAAACTGCTCTTGTACTCACCTGAAATCGAAAAAGCGCAAAACTAGTTAAAAATACTGTATATAGCTCTAAAAACCAATTGATAACTTTCAGCCAAACAAGTTAAAATTTTCAGATTATTCGTGTACTGTTAAAAAAATTCGGTAAATTTTCGATAAAAGTATTAGAAGTTCTCAACTCATATTCTGTATGGGATTTTTCCCATAAGTAGCTAATGAAATTCGCCATGCGCGAAATGGAATTCTTCCATATATTGGTATGGGAACTCTCCATTCAAAGTATTGGAAGTTTCCTACCCATACACTGTGTGGGACTTTTCCTATAAATTATTATTAAAATATCCTTTGAACTCCAGACTCTATTTTCGGTTCGGATATGGGATATTGTTCCTCGTCATCGTGATTACATCGACTCTGCCTTCGTGGCGACAATAATGAAAGATTTACTACAGAAATGATCCTCAGAAGTATAAACTCTATACTTCTATACAAAGTATGGAAAAAGTACCTCGCAGAGAAGGAAAAATTACCATAACATTATAGTAATCCTGAATGAGGGAAAATTTGTTTTGGTAAATTATAGAATTCCTTCCATATAAAGTATGGTACGAAACTTCCCATACGAAGTATGGAAACTATACCACATAAAGATCGGAGAGATTTTCAATATCTTTATTAAGTGTCAGGAAATTTTTCCGTACGAAGTATGATGTTATACTATTCCACAAATAGTATGGAATAGAAGTACCAAATAGCAATAGGAAAATCAGAATATTAAAATTATGGTAGTCCAAAGTATGGGAAAAATTCTTTGACAACTTCTGGAAATTTTTACACACGTATTATGATACTATACTTTTCTATACAAAGTATAGAAAAAATACCACACAGAGAAGGAAAAACGGTAAATATCTACATTGGCATCCGTTGCAAGAAAATTACTAAAATAAAACTTCTTTTTTTCCAAAATGCGCATGCAAGGATTATTTATATTTTTATGAATAAAAATGAAAAAAAGCAATAACAAATAAGTACATGTATATCACTAAAAAAGCCGCTCTTTCGAAACTCATTAATCGAGTATTCGAAAATGATTTCCGCAAGAGCCACACCTAACCTTGAAAAAATTTGTTCAAGTTGAATTCATGATAAGTTCCTAAAGAGCTGCACCTAACCTTAAAATATATTATATTAACAATAATAAAAAATTATAATCCGAGAATTTGAGCAAGAATTCTACACCAAATACATGCATTTTTGGAAAAAAGGAATTTTGTCTTAGTCATTTTTTGGCAACGGACGCCAATGTAGATATTAACCGGAAAAATTATCATAACATTGTAGTAATCCTGAATAAGGGAAAATTTTTTTGGTAAATTATGGAATTTCTTCCATATAAAGTATGGTACGAAACTTCCCATACGAAGTATGGAAAATATACCACATAAAGATATGAGACATTTTTAATCTTTTTTTTAAGTGACAGGAAATTTTTCCATACAAAGTATGATGCTATACTATTCCACAAAAAGCATGAAAAAAGTACCGAACAGCAATAGGAAAATCAGAACATTAAGATTATGGTAGTCCAAAGTATGGGAAAAATTCTTCGACAACTTCGGGAAATTTTTCCATACGTAATATGATTTTATACTTTTCCATGCAAAGTATGTAAAAAATACGACACAAAGAAGGAAAAATTACTATAAAATTATGGTAATTCAAAGTATGGAAAATTTGTTTTCCAAATTATGGAATTTCTTCCATACATAGTATGGAAAAAATACCACATAAAGATATGGAAAATTTTCAATCATTTTTAACAGTGTCGTTTTCCAGTTTTTTTTTTGGATCGCTACAGAATTGTTTTTACGTTTTCAAGTTCATGGGAATCATAAGTTTTTTCTACTCTTCAAAAGAAAACGTAGTATATTTTCAAAAATATAAAATTCCAACATTCATCGAGTATAAATACAAACTTCCCAAAAAAATCTCAACCTTCTCAACTTATTCGAACAGTAAAAGCTGACATAAAAAACCACAGTATCGGTTCACCAAAGCTGTGGAAAATAAAGCGTTCCCGGGATCTTTGACATCACAACTGAATCATTCCGAATGCAGATAACCCATCGTATCAAATGTCATTCCTCCAAAAAAGAAAAAAAAAAAAAAAAAAAACATAGCTACTGCCGCGACTTGCTGTTTGCACGAGTTCAATATTCCTTCCGAGGCATAAGTCATGGAAAATACACGAAGTAACGGAACCCGGTTAGAGACCGATCCGGTGAAAACGTGAAATGCGCTTGGGCACGAAAGGGAATTCCTCGAGGAGAAAATTCGCGAAAAAAGCGCGGAAAAGCGCCGCGGCTTCCTTATCGGGAGGAGGGGGAAAGAGAACGCGAGAACCGCTATTATGGGTGATAATTCATCGAAAGGGCTAGCGTGCAACCGGAGCCATCGAATCCCGCATATTTATTTTTACGGGTACGTGGCGCGTAGCAAGCGGGCGAAACGTTTTGAATTGAGGAATTTACATGCGGCAGTTTTTTTGCTCGGGCCCCAAATTCCGGCCCGAGCCTCGACACGTCATTCGCCGCCTTAATCACAAATAAAAGGGCCCTGCTTTCGGGAGAGAAAAAGTTCGATCGTACTACGGTGGATGCGATCGAAGCAGTTGCAGTAAAACCTTATTTATTGCAACACTCGTTTGATGCAGGGCCCCATCTATCGCGAGATGAGAGACTCACTTATTGCAAATTCCTGTATTTATATTTATTCGCTCTAGCAATAATAAATTCAGCAGCATAAAGAATTCGCGAAAAATTGTTTGGCTTTTTTCACTGTGTATATCAGGCGCGTAGGCTGAGGGAAGTTTTGGGGGTTCAAACCCCTCTCGAAATTCTGATAAAATCAATCAATATTTCATGTACAAATGAAAAAAGTTACATCAATAAACAGTAAAAATATAGTCAGTTACAGATTTGAGTGGAAAAATTTGTATCAACTGAGAAATTTCAGTGTTATCATGAGGTACAATTAAGTTTGTGATACACTTGATTTGTAAGGTGCAAAAGATGAAAATTTATACCGAACATTTTTCATTTCGTTCGACCGAAAATCAGTTAAAGACAGACGCGTAGGCTGAGGGAAGTTTTTGGGGGTTCAAACCCCACTCGAAGTTCTAATAAAATCAATCACTATTTCATGGAAAAATAAGAAAAGTTACGTCGATAAACAATAAGATAAGTTACATGAAAATGCATTAAAAAACGTAAGCAGTGTATATTTATTGAAAGAATGAAAATTATAAAAACGTAGGATCACGTAGAAAATATGAATCAGAAGAATTGTTGCAACCCATTGAATAATCAAGAAAAATAAAAATCTACGGAAATACTAAAAATTTACAAAATTCCTGAATCTTAGATCGTCAAATTACAGAAATCTATATAAAATCCATATAAAAGTATAAAAAATCTTTCGATTCATGCTAACTCTAGAAGAATGATGAAATTAATTTAATTCTATGAAAAAACTGTTCTCTGAAAAATCCCAACAAATGCCTCTAGGATCTACAAATTTTGGGATTCTAGAGCATCAAATTCTTAGTATACAATAAATTTATGAAAATTCTGTAAAGCATATCAAAATCTTTCAAATATTTCAAAAATACGAAAAAAGATGCATGATGTGCAACATAAAAAATCTATATAAATGTGACTTTATCATTCTTTCTTGAAATTACGAAGAATAGATCGAAATTCGCGTTTTGAAGCATCGAGTTCTTAAAATCTCTGTAGAAATCTACAAAAATATAAGTAATCTATAAAAATACTTAGAAGTCCTCCAGGGTTTCATGTATTATATTAGAAGAATGTGAAAAATAAGTTTACTAGTTTACCAGCTAACTAGTTTACTAGCTTACTAATTCAGTAGTTTACTAATTTACTTGTTAACGAGTTTACTACTTAACTAGTTTACAAGATAACTAGTATACTAGCTTTTTTATTTGACTAGCTTACTAGTTTACCAATTTACTATTACAAATTCAACAAGTTTACTAGTTTACTAATTAACTAATTTACTCGTTAACAAGTTTGCTAGTTCACTATTTTACTTTTTCACTTGTTTACTATTGTACTATTCTACAATTTCAGTAGTTTAATAGTTTAGTAGGTTACTTGTTTACTAGTTTAGTATTTTACCAGCTTACTGATTTGCTAGTTTATTCTTTTTTTAGATTGATATAGCTTACTAGTTCACTAGAAATTTTTCTATATGTAAAAATTATGTAGATGTAATTTTCTTAGAAATTTATGAAACATTCTGCCGTAGAACATATTTATTAATTAAATACAATAATCATATATAATTCTCATATACTGTCCAAATTTTCTTTACAGCTATCACTTACGGAGCCAATTGTCAATAAAAACAGCAATTCTTTCTTTTTCTAGCTTTCGGCATATATTTTGCCCTCATCAGGAAATTCTTAAAAACATCGTCGAATTTTGATTGATTGATAGTTCGACGATGTTTTTAAGAATTTCCCGATGAGGGCAAAATATATGCCGAAAGCTAGAAAAAGAAAGAATTGCTGTTTTTATTGACAATTGGCTCCGTAAGTGATCGCTGTAAAGAAAATTTGGACAGTATATGAGAAATAAAGGAGCGGACAGTAAATATTATATACAATTCTAGAAATTCGTCTAGAAATTCATATCGAAAACAATAAAAATACATCGAATTCAATTCATACAATTCATACAGTTGAACATACTTCCAATTGTAGAAATACTACATAAAAAAATATGGAGTAAACGTATTAATATATTCATACAAGAAATCGTCATCTGAACAATCAATTTTCATTCTCCAAATCATTGAAAGTTTCCACACTATAGCATCAATTATTAAAAATCTATCGAGCGAACCATTGAAATATTAGAAATATGTATGTAAAAATACCAGAAAATACTACAAAATTCGATAAATTATATACCATACGAAGGTAATATAAATTTATGATGTACCTTCTATCTATGTGGTTGAAATTGGCTCAAAAATAAATTTACATACTTATATAAATTTTTTACAAGTTTGATTCTTAGAGAATCGAATTTGAGTAAGCTCTATAGAAACCCATATTACTTGATACAAGGTAACTCTTAGAGTCATATAAATACAAAAAGTATTAGAAAAAAAAATTGAAACTTCAGTTACTAATTGAAAATCACAAAAATCGAATTCCATTATTTACGAACATGAAAAATGTACGATTCTGGATTCAACAAGTTGTATGACTTTTAAGTTTCAAATTGTAAAATTATTCAAAATCGCTATTTTGTAACTTATTGTCAAAGGTTTAAAATTGAGAAATCTCGAAGGAGAAATATTTTTCAGAAAAACCCCTCACAAAAATTTTTCCTGCCAACGCCCCTGGTTAAAGGTAACTAAATACTCGAAAAATACTGCAACATAAAATAAATTAGTTATTTATATAGCTGTTTTATAGCGTACGTGAAAAATTTTAATGATCGATTCGTTGTGCGATGCTAAAGTAAGTTTTTCGTCGATGATAACCCATAAATCTCTCATTTATTCGTATTTTCTAGAACCTCTGAACCGAAAATCGTAGGTTCGTGCGATTTTCAACCACGGACTTGGCATTTTTTGCGTGATATTTCAAAGACTCGCGGTCCCTGGAAAATCGCAGTGTCGTACGTCTTACGAACGAGAAAAATACTTGAGAAAATGAAACTATCGTCTCGCGCGGGCAAGATCGTTGACGCGAAGGTTGTTAGTTCCCGTACGTAACAACCCAGAGCAAGGCCTCGGCATAGGCCTGCCCCGTTCGACCGGAGATACCCCCGGGGCTATTTCCTTCCTTTATTATTACCCGCGGAACATCGCAATGGTCTTGGCGATGATCAGAATGCTCAAAGAGGGCGAGGGGCGAGGCGGGAGAGGGGGGAGGGGTACCTACGCATAGGAGGATGTACGGCCGATAAGACGCCCGGTACATATATAAGGCCCCTCTTTTTTGCCCGCAAGTCAGGCCCAAGGGCCCCACGCCCTCGATCTCACGCGCGGGCTTCACATGCACGTTCTCATGGCGTGCTTCGAAATTTGCGCTCGGGACACTTTTCTTTTTCATGCCTTTTTTTCAATTTCATTTTTTTCCTTTAGACCTCGAGACTCTACGGTTATTCCGATATGCGGAATGGAAATTTTCGAATTATCAACTATGGAGAAAACAGCATGGTTGTCACAACAATGCAGAAGAAAATTCAGTTTTTTTGCACTTCAAGATGTATCAGTTTCTAATATTGAGCAGAAAATTTTTCTAGTTCGGGTTTGAAAACATTACATTAAATAGTTTCCTCCGCGATTTCAGCCTTTTTTTGCCATTTTTCGCTTCGTGACTAACCCGAAGACTTTCTAAAATCATAAAATACGCAACGAGCAGTGGGACGAATAAATTTTCCCGTGGTGAGATTTTTCAGCGAGCGTTAATAATACGTTGCCATAGTGTATAAATACGGCGCGATTTGAAAAGGGCGCTCAGGATATCAGCTATATTGTGTCGCGCCAGGGGGAATTTAAAACCGTGGGCGTATTCGTGCGCATGTGTTTGCCGCCGTTTGCGTTACGTGAGACGGAAATAAAAAATGTAGCTTCGGCCTTTATTAATGCCCTGGGAGGAGATGATATCACAGATGGAAATCGGTAAGAGAAGATCGGAAGAAAAAGACGTTTAATTTGGCAGGCTGGAAATCGTGAAATGCGATTTTCTGGAATGGGTTGAAATTAAGATTGATTGAGACGCGATAATAGCAAAATATCAAGGTACCATTTCCGTAAACATAAGTATGAATCATTAAAAAATAAAAGCAATACAAGCTGATAAATTTATTATTCCGTAAGTCCTGTAAGATATTGACTATGAAAATCATTACGCCAGAACCATCGAATAAACATATCTCGATCATTTGAAAGCAGACCTTTAGTCATGAAAATTGTCACGATTAATCGAAGACATTGAAAAACAAGAAATCAGAGATGAAGAAGGAATATCATCCTGTAAATAATACAATGTCTCACGTTCCAACAATTGTGACTGGTCACAAAAAACGTATATGCCTAAAGCTCCTCAAAAATTCCATGGATTTTGGAAATCAGTTGATTGATTCATTGCACGAGATGGGGATTATCTTATAAGTTTATTTTCATATTATATTAATATTTTTCGTTAAATTTCATGTAAAACAAAAGCTCAGCCAGGGCAACCAAAAATTACATGTATTTCAGATTTGATTGGAAGAAGTCGGTTTTCTGTACCAATTAGGTATCTATAGTTGATCATCTGTTTTTTTGTGAATCCCGACATTGAGAAAAACAATGGTACCGTCATTCTCTTTCTCAGCAGTAAATTGTTCCCCGGTCTCATTCTCTGGGATAACCATAAAAATGTCAACAAAACGTCTGTGAAAAACATTTCAAATCCTAACAAAGGGAAGCCCATGGGACTGCCAAAAGTTTGTTTGAAGAAATGTCTTATAATCGAAAAATAAGTATGTGCCTTGAAGGACAAACTATTAACAAACTCACAATCATCTTGTTTTATAGTTATGCTTTATTGGGGATAACTTATTCAAATGTTGTGTATGTATTACTGCCATTCTTGATAATTTCAAAGTAACCCGTTTTTCTTCAAGTGCAGCTACCTAATCTTCTTTTCCACAGAATGTTTTCTTTTTCAGGATTTCAATGAAAGGAAGCGTGATACTTTGGGGAAACCCTATGAAGACTATGCGACTGATGAGAATTGCAGTCCCTTCCAGAACCCTAATGGCACTGCATCGGAGACGTTTTTTCCCGTACGGTACATTCTTGTTCACCTTCGAATCGCACCCCCCGAGGTGAGGTACTCGCTTTCCAATTTCCGTGTGCGAGATTGCGTTCCACGCGGGATGATGTCAACGTGAATTAGTGTCTCAAAGCTAGGGACGAGGAAACAAAAGGAAGAAAAGGAAGAAAAACAAGGAAATAAGAGAAAAAGGAGAAAAGAAAATGAAAAGAAACGCGCGTGCCGCCCTTTGTTTGCGCCTGCGCAAGAATGCGCTGGCCCTTCACCTGGGCCTGGGCGATGCTGTAGGGGCCCATCGGAGGGACCCCATAGCGTCCTCCTTCCTCTCTTGCTCCTTTCGCAAGGATCATCCGCGGCGAAACTTGAATTACGAGGCGGTTAATGAAATTTTATTACGCCCGGAATGAAACTAGGTGGATTTTATCAGCGATCGGGAGGACGTCAGCGTAAATCAGAAAAAGGGGCCCGTCCCTTTCGCGTCCCCAGAAAAAGCGGGATTCAATTACGGGACGCACGACTCGCTTTTTCGACGCACCTCGCCAAAACTCACTCGGGTGACATTAATTTTGATATATCACGTCGGGGACCTGACGTTTTTTCTAGCCCCATACGTTGGGCATTGCTCGTCGTTTCCAACCGGGGCCTTGCCCGTCGAACATTTCGGGTCTGGACTTCTCCGCGTTCGACGAATTCATGACTAAATTTGGCGCAGATCAAGCAACTAACAGTTGGATTTGTATTTGCTGTATATTTGTAGAGAATTTTGGTAGCAGGAAAGTTTAAAAATCAATAAGGATCAACTAAATTGATAAAAAGAGAGGAAGATAAGTCTTTAAAATTTTAAATCATAAATTGTTTACCAGAATTGATCGAAATTATAAAAATCAAGTAACTTGCTTCGAATATTCATCAACTGAATGAAATTTGAAAAGTTTACTATACACTGAAATATTCAGAAATTACCGATTGACCGAAAAATTTTAAGTTAACATACTTTTTCGGCTTTGAGAAATTTATTCCACCTTTAATTTCCGTTCCAAAATCTTCGAAAATTATGATTGTCAAAATCAACAGAGTTTTAAAAACTTCTACAAAGCTCTACACGTCATCAAGTATTATAATAAATTTTGAAAATATTTTAAATATAATGGAACTAAACTGTAGGATAAGATTTTGTGAGATTTTGGAATCGTGAATCGTGTTGAGTCAAGAAACTACAAATTTTTAAGTTTTAATCACTTTCTATAGATAAAGTGATTTTTATCGACTCGCGATTTTATACTGACCAACCCATATGAAATTTCACAAAATCTTGAGAATTTATAGAATTTAAGTTTTCATGCCATCTACGAATTCTATGACAGGGAAGGAAAATTTTTCAAGTCGAAATTTCATCGATTTCAGGAGTTGCGAATTTAAGCCAACAAATATTAAAGAAATAAAAATCAATCATTCATTAGAAAATGAAAATTGCATAGATCTTGAAAAAATTTTCGAAAGCTAAAACAATACAATTAGATTATAGAAAATATAAATTATAAAGGAAGAAATGAGATTGTCGTGAGAAATTAGGTAAAATTGCAACATGTGGCATATTTAGAATAATTTGTTAGGTTTTATTATGCAGAACTTCATTTTGTGATTTTTTATAGTGTTTTTTAAAAAAAGCAATGGTGAATTTAAGTACATATTATTTCTCAAGGGAAAATTTCTTTTCTCAACTTTTTCATTAAACTCATTCAAATTGCAGAGGCAAACGTGATTTTTTGCAATTTAAAAAAAAAATCAAAGATTCGATTTTCATAAGATTTAGTTTAAAACGTAATTAAGCTTTAGTTAAATTTCCTAACAAGGTTTTATTGAAATTTGTCAAAAAAGTCATCAAGTAAGTAACTACATACTTTAAAGAAATCTTCAAAGACGAAATATTCAAAGGATTCAGAATATTTTGATATAAGAGGATTTGAAGTTTTATAAAAGAAAAAAAAGTTCCATGATCCTGGAATTCCATCAGTTTTTACAACAAAAATACCGTAAAAAATATCAACATTCATTTTTATTCAAATTTCCGTCACAGAAAAAAATAGTTCCTGATGATTGAAAGTCAATTGAAAATAACTAACCTAACTAAATGTGTTTTGGTTGGTTTGATTATTTAACATTGAGCAGCAGTAGTTTCAACTGATTGTTATGAATGAGTGGTGACTAAGTTTTTTCCATCGATTCTGAGAGTGCGTGTTTATCCATTAAAATTTTTGAAAAATTCATCCTCTTACTTTAAAATCTTAAAAATATTTGAACATTTTATTTGTTCAATGGTTGCAAAAAAAAAAACTAAATTTTCCTTATCCGGCACCAAGTACAACTTTATTCGTTAAAATACTATTTTCTAGTGCTCTCATGAAAATAACGCGAATGTGAAAATGCAATGAAAATTGTGTGAAGAAATTCCGCAAACCTCGTAAACATACTTTGAATATTATGAAATACGCCGTAAAATTGAACTGCCACTCACAAATGAAAATGAATGAGACAATGAAGTAGGTTGCATTGTCTACCCTACGGAAAATATAAGATTACATTACTTTTCATTATGAGATAGGAATTTACAACTTTCAAGCCTATTAATTTTCGAAGGTCAGAAATTTCGAATTCGAATAAAATTTACTCAGTACCTTATTACTGAAGGATTTCCGCTTTCTTTGCAATATTAGGCACGAAAGATGTTTTTTGACTTTTCAATGCGAAAAACATTGAATTGCGATGATTAAAAATCACTTCAAAATATTTTAAATGAGTTCCATGACTTTCCAGAATTGTGAGCCATACGTTACAAAAAATATTGTACTGACATTGATCGGACAATTTTTTAATCACGAAAAATTTCTTAGAAAAACTATATTCGATTTTTACTTAACGGTTTTCATTCATATTTCTACTGATAATACTTGTTCCTTTTTTTATTTATCTAAAAAAGATGGAAAAACTGAAAAATTGGCTACATCCATTTTTTTTACCAATTGATGACGCTCAACAAAAAGTCACTTGATTGACAAAGTTTTCAATGAACCGTTTGACACTTGCGAAAACTCGTTACTGCCTGGCTTCTCGTGTATCTCGCGTGCCATGCGAGAAAAACGAGGTGAATATTTCATTAGGGAAACTTCCCTGCGGCGTTCTTGCGCGCGATTTCCGTAGTTTTCTTTCAAGAATCACAGTTGAATGCGCTGTCCATGTCTTCGTTCCAATTTCCATAAATAAAGTCAGTTTTTCATCACTCTTACGATAACAACTTTCTAATATATCTACCTTACAGATGTATACGAGTAAATAATTCACACATTCAAGAGGCTGTTTCGAAATTACAATGAGGCTAAAAACAAGGCAGAAATTTCGACTCGATTTCTAATGGCCCTAGCGAGGTTTGCCCCGATTAAATCGTGTAGGCCTTTCGAGTAACGCCTAGCTAGCGCCTTCCCTCGTTTGTTAAAGTTTTGGAATACTTGCGCCTTTACAGAGATTTCTGGGTAGGCCCTTGATAAATTTGCCAAACGAGGTCTGGCCCCCAGATAGTTCTTTCAAGCCTACTCTCAGTTTGAATAAGTAAAGAGCTACTAATTTATAGTAGAATGTCACTAATTGAATTAGTGATATAGCTCACTGATGAACTGAATAATATATGCTGAAGCCAAAGTGAAAAACTACTTTCAACTTTAGTAGAACTCCACTAATACAGTAAGTACATTTTGACTATTCTTTTTCGGGCATTATGACTAAATGATGTGTAGAGTTTATATAATTTATGTAATTATTACATTTCCACGTACTATACGCAATAAAATAGACATGCACTTGATTTAAACATTCTACACAAAACTTGAAATATGAGAAGAAAAATCCAGCAGCCATCTGGTGAGTGTTCGGGAAAGCGCGCGAATTTTCAAAATTTGAATATAAATTCATTTATTTTTGTTTTAGAGTAAAAAATAAAACAATAATAATAAACATACTTCAACATTTAATAAATCATTTATTCCTTGGAACATCAAGCTTTTAATTAATTTTTAGGTGTCTGAATACAGAAGCCGAAATTATAAAATTTCGTATCAAGGCTTTGACTAGTCAAATCGAGAAGGGGCCCGTCTAGATTTTAAGTGGAAACCCCAGTACAGTGGCGATCCTAATGTGGGCCTACATGGGGCCTTGATTGAATTTTCTATCCAGGCCACATCTAGTGAAAGCTAGCTTGGGATTGTCTCGATCATTCGTGGCAGCGCCCCTACATGAATAATCCTGTAGAGGGCCAAGATAATGCCAGGGAAGGTCTGACGCATCCTAGATTGGATCAACTAGCGCCCCTCTAGCCCCAATCCAGAGTTTCCTATATAGCAGCTGATCCAGCTGGGGCCACGCTAATGTATGGATTTTCCCTGGTAATTTTCTGCCTGAAACTAAATGAAAATTAATTTTTAACAATTTCATAGAGATTTCTGGGTAGGCCCTTGATAAATTTGCCAAACGAGGCCCTCGTTATTTTTCATAACCTAGCCCCCAGATGGTTCTTTCAAGCCTACTCTCTCAATTTGAATTAGTAAAAAACTACTAATTAATAGTAGAATTTCACAAATTGAAATAGTGAAAAGGGAGAAACTAAAGATTTAGTAAAAATGTATTCATTGAATTATTGTTATAGCTTACTGATGAACTTGGTAAATGAAATTTAAATTAATTGAAAATTAATTTTCATTTAGTTCTAAGAATTTGAACTTTAAAAGATTCGTTTTAAAAATTTTACTTACAGGTACATGAAATCCATTTTTCTAACAAATAAAAATTTCTGAATAATAACTCAAGATCAGTGAAATTTTACTATTAAAAATTATGAGAATACTTAATGTCAACCCGAAACATGCCCTGATGGCTGTGAAACTATGAAACTGATCAAATTAATCGATCTGATAGATTCTTTCAATTAATCTACCGTTATTTTTGTGAATCCCTTTAAACCCATTGCCAAACGTATGCCCGAAAGCAGATACTCGCGGCATTAATCTATCGAGGTGGCGTCGACATTGTTTTGTTTGATTCCAGTTTACGAATCGTAGGAGGTCGAGCGGTTTTTGAGGTACGGCGATCTAAACGGTCGCCGGGCATGGAATGCGTATATTGATGCCAGGATGGTTCTGGGAACATGGCGCGAGTGTGAGAGAACAGCGGGAGCGGGCCCCCGCGATATTTTGGAGGTGAAGATTGGGCCCCGTTTCATAGGTCCATACAGGGGACCCCAACTTTTTCGCCCGCAACTCGAATACCACTAATTCAATCGCGAAACAGGTCGAATTTCTCCAATCCCCCGCGTCGTCCATTCGTTTCATTCCGCGTTTTATTTGGCTACTCCCAACACGCATTCTACTGTATTAATTTGAAGCAGTTAAATTTCACTGATTTTCTGGCAGAAAATATTATATTGCGATATTTTCAAAAAAAAGAGTAATGTGGCTGTCATGTAAAAGGTTTTTAATTGTGATCACACCGAAACAGGTCAAATGAGTTGTGACTTCTGATAAAAATAGAGACAGTCGTGTTTCTTGAGACAGAAATCTTTGGAGGAAATGAAAACTGCATCTGTTGACTCTCTGGTAACATGCGCAATATTTTATAACATGAACTCTTCAGAACTCATCATATTCCTAGCGAATTGAATATGCCGTTTAGATAAAAGCAGGGTTTGGAAGTAACGCGTTACTCTAAAACGTTACATTTTTTACTGTAAACGATAAAACGTTATGCGTTACATTAATTAACAAGTAACAATAAAGGGAACGAGTCACTATTTTTCGCTAAGGAGCAACGAAAATTCCGTTATTTTACGTCACTTTTATCTGTCTGATTAAGTTTCTAGCACAATTTGTAACTTTTTAAGGAATGATCTAAAACTGACATATAAGTAATTTTTAACTTCCTCATTTTTCAATAATAAATTCTATATTAATAATTTTTACTGGGAAAATGTGGACTTTTAGTAATTTGTGTAAAAATATAAACGAAGAATATGCTTTTTTACTTTTTATTAGAAACTTTCACAGTTCAAAGCGTGGATTTTAGAAATTCACATGAAAATATATTAAAACGCTTAAAACCTATAGATCTCAAAATCTATAGCAGGATCTCTGAGATCTAGAGATCCTGTTAAAAAATCTTAAGAATATAAGAATACAAAAAAAGAAAAAAAAAAAAAAAAAGTACGAAAAAAATACGAACAATGTTCGAAATACTAGATTTTGATAAGTTTTATGTTATTTGATTCTTTAAAAATTTATATAATTCTATGAATCTAAAAACTTCAATTTTTCGAGCTTTCGATTATAAAAATGTATGTTTAAAAAGTCCATGAAAAGATAAGAAAATTTTTCAAATCGTAAAAATTTGTGAAAAATACAAACATATTGAGGGCACTCTAAATCTATGAAGAAATTGTTTTTCGCAAAATCGATCGAAATACTTCAGGAATTTAGAACTTTCAATTTAATTTCATTTTTTAAATTCAGAGAGATATCTTAAAAAAAAACTCGAAAATTCCACAACATTTTATAAACTTGAAAATACAGAAAAAAAATACGTAAGAAAAATACATGTAAATATATGGAACATTGAAAATCTCTCGAATTCCAGAAATTAATACAACAATATTATATAAAACAATGAATGATCCTTGAAATCATAGCAAAACTGAAGAAATACTACAAGTAGTGGAATAAGTAAAAATTTATCAAAACACTGTTTTTTGGAAAATACTGTAAAACACGGAAAATTTCATTATGCTCCAATCCTAGAGTTCGAAATTCTTGAAGTCAATTTATATTATAAAATTACTAAAATTTTGTAAAAGTACTAGGAAATTCTGCAACATTTTATCATCCTGAAAAATATGAATAGTTTCCGAAATACTGAACAATCCTTCAAATCGTGAAAAAATTGAGAAACTATCAAAACATGAAAGAAAATGAAAATCCTCATCTGTATATATAAATGTGAAAGTCTGTACGTTGTGTGCCTATAACTTCAAAACTTCTGCACGAAACGTCCTGAAATTTTGCACAGTTATTGACCATGTTCATGTGAAGGTTATAGGCATGTTTTCATTAACAAAATAAATGGCCTACACCCCCGACGTCCTGTTGAAATATCACACACGCACACACAAACAAATTACAAAAAGTAAAAAAAATTTGCAAAAGTGGCAAAAAGTTCCAAAAATGACAAAAACATGAAATTTATCCTTTGCATTTTTTGAAAATTCGCAACACTTGAACAGTTATTAATAATTTAATTTTGTCTACTAAATTATGGAGAGGCGAGGCTTTTCATAGAAGAGACTCCTCTTTCTTAGCTAACTCTCATGGGAATACTACAAATCACTTAAGTGTGCATAATGGAGTCTAGGTTAATGGCTTCTTTTATCTCTCTTGAAAAAAAATTAGGTGATACTGCATTGTAAAGGTGACAGTTGGACAAAAGAATACTATATCTAACACAAATGCGAGACGAAGAAAACTTTGATTCATAGAATTTTTTGTTTAAAAATTTTCTTCGAAGATAAAAGAAATCATGTATTGATAATCCATAACACACCTCAATTACCTCCCAATCTTCTATTAGAGTAAGCTTAGAAAGAGAAGGGGCTTCAATCAAAAGCCTCGTCTTGCAGAATGGTGAGTGGACGAAACTTAATTATTAATAGCGCTTTAAATTTTGCGAATCTCGTAAAATAGTAAAGGAAAAAGTGTCTTAGAATTTCATGAAACATCAATAGTTTTCTGATGATCCGCCGACTTTGGGACAACCTGTATAGAAAATAACAGAAAATATAGCCAACTATTAATCTACACAAGTCGCAAAATGTCACAATGGTAAATCATCACGAAATTCTATGACTCGAAAAATCATACATTGTCACAACTCATGAAAAGTCGTAATAAAGTTATTAACATAATCCTCATCATGATTACCTCCTAATCCTGATTAACAAATAAACTTCCATCATTTTTACTCTTTACTTTGATCGTAAAAAAGTATCATTAGAAACTATTTTTTTCAAATACTTATAACAGCTTTTTGACCAATATAATCTATTATATTGGCATAGCATATCTTCATGGTAACTCATTAATATCTAACCGATTCATATTTCGTCGAAAAATCAGAAATCGTTTAAAAAAAAAAGGAGATTTTTAAGCTTGAGTTTCAGATAAATTTTTGGTAATTTTCGTTTTCCAATTAAACAATCATTGACTTTTCCTGATCAAACCGTGTGTAACAACGTGGTTACCGCGGAGCAAAGCTTGTTGGGGCAGCTAGTAGACGCTATTTGTCGAAAAATCCTTTCATATACAAATAATTCAATGAACTTTGAATTCTCGAGCATGAAATTCTTGAAATCTATTATGTACATCAATGTACAAAATAAAGTACAAATTTATAATAATACTAGAATATTCTGCAAAATTTTATACGTACTAAAAGATACAAAAAGTGTCGAAAATTTTAAAAATCTGGGTAGATAAGATTCTCTTAGAAATCTGTTTGTTGGTGTCACATGACAAAACTTTTTTCGTCACACGCCCTTTTCAATCACTAGATTCATTTAGTGATAGCAATGAATATTTAGGCTACTTGTTGGATGCGAGAAATTTCACATCAAAAATAAGCAAATTAGTAGTAGTTTCTTCAATAATTTCTGTATATAAAATTGTAGAAACAGTAAACTTCTTTATTCTAAAATTTTTATGATCGTGATTTCAGGAGACTTGAAATTTTCAGTTAGAAAAGCTTGACTTGACATTCGAGTGAGCAAAAAATTTAGATTAGAAGCAGTATTAAGATTTGTATACAATCTTCGAATAAATAATAAACAGTTATTCAAAAATATTATAATTCTTCTTCATACATGGAAAATCGAAAAATAGCTCATCAAATGGTCTGACAGTCAAGAAAAGAAAATGATTTCCAAATTTACTAATATATTTCTAATTGCTTATTTTGTCCAGTATTTTAGTCATAAAAACACAATTAACAAAACAATTGCCGAAAATTACTAATTTCTTTTCGTTCGAGTTAAAAATCAGTTATACCTATATTGACGAATTATAATACAATAAATACTGAAATTCAATCGGTTTCGCTCGTAGTTATAATGGAAGTTGACATGATTACAACTTGATTAATGCGGAATTCGTTCAAATAAAATAAAAAAGGAGGAAATCAAGTGGCGCGTGGGCGTCGCTCGCAATCGCCTTCCCCCCTTCGCACCTTCCATGAAGGATAATTATTTCATCGAACAAACGGCGCTAATCAACACCGAGATAAGTAGCTAATTAATTATTTGATTTCCATCATAGTGTCGGTTCTACAATGCGTCGAATTGTACATGGTGATTTCACAATCAACACTAGTGGCGTTATACTCCTAAATCAAAATTTCTCGTCTTCCGTAAAAATACCTTCACCGCATAATTTTTACACATTTAACGTAGTAGCTAGTATAGAAGAACAAAATATTCACTCTGACAGAACAGGCTTTTTTTACTTTTTGCTGTATAAAAATTTCAAATAATTTGTATAATATAAAAATATTCCTAAATGTATTATGAGACATAAGGGCTCGTAAGATTAGTAAACAATAAAAGCTGAATTTACAGTTTATTTCTTTTTTGAAAATAAAAATTTTACATTAACGATAATGGTGTATTTTGTGAAAGACCTTTCAGATATGTTTTTACAAAATAATGAAAAATTATTAGAATCGTCATTATATTTTTTATAGTCTGCATTTTGAAAAATTTAAGACTATTTGGAAAGTCTTTCTCAAATAGATCACTCCCACAAAAATTTCAATCAGTTGAGAAATTAAATGCATAACTTATAACAAATATGTATTTAAAAAGCACAATGTAAAAAAAATACGGAAATTCCCTATACCATGGTACTGAAAATTTACCTCTCTTTCATGTTTCACATACTTGAAAAGGAAAATTTCATTAAAATATGAAATATTAGTATAAATAAACTGGAAAATTCCAACTAGTTATAGTAAAATTATGGTAAAATTTCACCACAAGGTAATGTTTAATGACTCTTATATTAATACAGTAATATTACCACAAATTTTTTTTACAGTACATAGCGTACATAGATCGAATTCAAAACTTTTTCGGAGCAATGTTAGGATTTTCGAAAATTATTTAAACTTAATGAAAATGAACGTTTTTGATTTCGCAGGTTTATTGCAGGAATTCTTATTAGGGTTACTGATTCCTAAAAATACATTCTGATGGTTTCAAGTCGCTTTATTAGAGAGCTTCTATAAATGTCACTACTTTTTCGGAGATTTTTCACTCTCTTTTTCATCAGCCATAATTGATAACAAAATCACACACCTTCTGCTTCGTTTGTAAACTTCTTCAAGAAGCTATAAATTTTTCTTCATTTCTGATTATCAGAAACTTCAAAATTTGCTAGAATCAAAAATTCAAAATTCTCCAAATATTTCATAGATAAAAAATTCCATAACGATTTTGATTTTTTGATACACATGAAATTTGGAATATTTGTATTCATCACGAATCATGATTTTCAGAAAATCAAAACAATCAGCAATCTGCAATTGAAAATTTTCTTCTATCCAATTTTTTAATAATGCAGAAGTCTGAATATTGAAAAACTTGATGATAATATGGAATTTTATAAAAGTTCTTTCCTGCGTTATGACATGATTGACAAAATTTTTTTTATTTTAGAGTTCATACAATGTAAAATTTAAAAGTTTGAAATTCTCCCTTTCATACATAGTTGTATAGTTACGAAAAATGTAATAATTTACAAAACGGGAAAAATCTTATCAAGCATTAGCGTAACTTTTAAGAATTTGTGGAATTGATGGTTTTATCAAATTTGACTTATTATATAAGTTGACGATATTTTTCCTCTCCAAGTTCTGCCAGATGAGTAGTTTTTTGACTGAATCTGATAATTTGTAAGTCATTCAGTGAGCAAGAGAATATTAATTTTTCTTCAGTATTGATAATAAAATTTCATAAACTTTTGATCATTTCTATCACACGTAGTGATTACATTACATAAAACGATAAAAAAATTTTTCGTTGCCTTAATTTAGTAGTGGAAAGTTCGTATCGTCTGGCAACACTGCCTCTCTATAACAGTGGCGCCATTTAAAGAAACCCCCTAAGAAGAAGAATCCCCATAAGAATGTTTTTGACTCTATATAAAAAAAATATATAAATGAAGACAATAAATGTTTCCTAAATTCATGAGTTATTCATAGACATTCTTGCAAGGTATTCTTAAGGCCCACGCTAATCCCTAGATTTAGCCTTCTTTCTCATTCTTGAAAAAAAGCCACGCTTCACATCGATGTTTATCTAATCATCGCTGCAACGAAGGCTTGATTCGAGAGGCTTTCATTGTACCATTTCGATGATTTCGCACATTCTTCCATTGAACATCTTATTCCCCGAGTGCTCTTCTCCTTCGTCATTCGCGCGATTAATTTTTCTCCCACTGGCTTTACGCAAACAACGGAGGCCAAAGAAAAATACCAGTTTCTTTTGGCAACAGAGAAGCAGTTCGCGAGTAAAAATCAGAGGATTTTGTCGGCGAAGGACTCAAAATCGGGTGACCTTCGCATTGTGGCCATTCTCGAGTAGTGCGCTGCTTGAAGTAAAGCGCGGCCGGTTTTCGAGGCCTTTTTTTTATCTCCCGAGTCCCAAAACTTGCGCTCACTAATGACTGTCAGATACGGGACCCCGAACTCCGGGGCCAAGTACCGCCAAATGCGAGGACCGCATTTAAAAATTCCACTGCAAGCGCACGTTTGTCAAATCGATCCGAGCTGGGTTCTCGAAGGTGTCGCGCCACGGGTTCCTCGGTCGGGATTTGGTTATCCGTTGGGCAAATTTATCAAGAAATTTTCGTTTCTTTCATTTTTTTTCTGATTCGATTCTCCGTATACGCTCCGTCATTATTTTCCTATAATTTTCATCGTTAAGGATCCTCGGAGATGCGTATACAAATATTTTATTAAAATGATGTAACAAATTGAACCGTCTTCATGAAAATCACCTATTGTTCAATCACGTGCATTCTAGCTTTTCTGCCTGATTACAACAATGTTAAAAAAAGGACATGGGACTCGCTTTCAAGATCGAAAGTTTTCAGGAGCTTGAAAAATGTTATGATTGTATAGTGAACATTTTTTTTCTTCTTCAAACAATGTCGTCAACAATCAATATTTTTGAAAATTGAAGACCATTAACTTTCATAAGCTGATCTGATTAAAAAAAAATTCTTTTTATTTATAAATCTTAATAATACTTCCTTCAATTTATATTGTAACACATACTCCATGAACATGAAATTGAAATTCAAACGAATTAAAAATGCTAAAATTTTGCATACATGTTTCATCCAATTGACATCGTTCTAATGATTAAAAATCTACTCTATGCCATATACGCAATGAATGATCAATTTAATACAGGCAACAGATAATTCTTTCCATTGCAAAAATATTTTGTTAATTCTGAATTCAGGCACGTAGGGAGAGGGGGGTTTTGGGAGTTCAAACCCCTCCCGAAATTCTGATAAAATCAATCAATATTTCATGTAAAAACGAAAAACGTTACATTGATGAAACATGAAAATATAAGTCTCAAAAAATGCATGAAAACGTTGGCAGTATGTATTCAGATCGAATATTCAGATCGAATTCATGATCGAATTTTTTAATCTCTGTAGCAATCTACAAAAATATAAATAATCTATAAAAATACTTGGAAATCCTCCGGTATTTTATATATTATACTGAATAAACGTGAAAAATAAGTTTACCAGTTTACTAGCTAACGAGTTTACTAGCTTACTATTTAACTAGATTACTAGCTCACTAGTTTACTAGCATACAAGCTTACCAGTTTGCAAGTTTACTAGTTTACTAAAAAACTAATTTATTCGTTAACGAGTCTTCTAGCTTACAATTTCAGTAGTTTACTAATTTACGTACTACTCGTACTAGCTTACTTGTTTACTAGGTGAGTAGTTTACTAGCTTACTAGTTTGCTGGTTAACTCTTCTTCTAGCTTACTAGTTTACTAGCATGCATGTTTACTGGATCACAAGTTTACAAGTTTACTAGTTTACTAGAAAATTTTGAATACATAAAAATTATGTAGAAATAATTTTCTTAGAAATTTAGAAAACTTTCTGTTCTGGAACATAATTATGAATCTAATACTATAATTATATATAATTTTAGATGTTATTCCAGAAATTAATGTAGAAAACAATAAAAATACATCAAATTCAATTAATACAATGTATACAATTGAACATACTTTTGATTATAGAAATACTGAAAAAATATGGAATAAAAGTATTGAAAATCTTCTTAAAAGTAACTGTCGTCTGTAAATTAATTCAAGTTCCCAAAATCGTTGAAAGTTTCAATGCTATAGCATCGATTTCGAAAAATCTATCGAGCAATCCATAGAAATATTAGAAATCTATAAAAATACCAGAAAGTACTACAAAATTTGATGAATAATATACCATACTAAAATAATATAAATTCATGATGTGCCTTTTATCTGTGTGATTAAAATTTGCTCAAAAATCGTTTCAAATATATAAATTTTGTATAGTTTGATTCCACGAGCATCGAATTTCAGAAAGCTTTAAAGAAACCCATATTATGTACATACTTAATATCAGATAATCCTCAAAGTCGTACAAATAAAAAAGGCATTAGTAAAAGAATGAAAACCTCAGTTACTAATTGAAAATCACAAAAATCGAATTCCATTATTTACAAACATGAAAAATGTGCAACTCTAGATTCTAAAAGTCGTATAACTTTTATACTATGAAAAGTAAAATACTTCAAAATCGCTCTCTTGTAACCATATTGTCATCGATTAAAAATTATGAAATCCCAAAAGAAAAGCATTTTTCAGAAAAACCCCTCCCGAAAATTTCTTCAGCCTACGCCCCTGCCTAAATTGAATCAACGCAATTGTAGTTTACGGAAACTCATTCTACCAATAATTCGTTCATTTTTCCAAATGCCCGAGACGGACCACGGATTACATTTGGAATCGTTGATTTTTTTCTCCACGCGAGCCGGAGCTCCGTGCCAAGCCAGGCGAAAAATCGAAACAAACGCTCGATTAGCATTCCGGTCCCGCGGTACGTGATGCGAAGCGACATTTTTTCGTATAATTTGGCGACGATTAAACCCGCGGCCTGTGAGTAATGATCTACATAGATAGAATCGATCGTCGTGGATCGGTTTAACATAATCAGCCCGAAGTTCACAGATGACGGAACCTCAACCCCGCCCCCGCCGCCCCCGCCCGGACCCCTTTCTTCCTCACGAGAAGGATATCGTGTACGGCCATAATCGAAGGAGGTAATCAAAAACAGGCATTACGATGGTATGTCCTCGGGAAACCCCCCGCTGACCGAGCGTGCCTCTGCTATTATAAATATCGAGGTAAGGCCCCAAAGGCGTGGGACCCGTATGGATGCGTGTACGCTCGGGGGCCCGTTCCCCCTCCCCCCTCTGGCCCCTCTTCGTCTCTTTGCCAATCACTGACAGTCTTTGGACAGTCATTATTTTCGTTTCGAATATAGCCATTCGCCTTTTCTTATTCCTCGTCCGATCATGAAACAGTGCTTTCCTCAAGACTCCTAAGACCTCGCAACAACAAGAGGCACTCGAGATCTCAAGCATGAAGAAAGCGCAGGTGCAGAACGCGGGAACGAGGGTTGAAGGGAATTTTTCATATGGCGAATAACATATTCTGTCGAATCATAATTTGTCTTGCGCACGAAAATGTTAGCTTAAGGAGGCTCCTTCGCACGAAAAATCAAAGCGATGAGACGGGCTTGATCGTGTGTTTATGGAAGTGTAGGGGATCAAAATGTGAGATGAGAAGCGATAGAGCAAAAAAATAACGGGCATGAAGTGAATGAACTCTAACTAAAGGGCAAGAATTTAGACAAAATAGAAAAATTCTTAAGACAATATTTGTTCTAACATTACGTATAAAACATTTTGTATCCCTGCGCTCTTGATCGATTCCACTCATCGAAAGGAAGATATTTAATGTACAAACAGTGCGCTTGACCTCATGAAATAATGACATTCTATTGTTTCAAATCTTGAGGGCCCGTGAAAAAAATGCCAAGAGAAATATTACAATATAGCCCTTTTCTCAAAGTCAACGACCCCTTTTGCTTCTGCGCCGAAACTGTCGGGTAATAAATCCCAGAGTGACTGACGTAAAATGAGGAATTAATGGCATCGGAGATAAAAATGACGGGGAGCGTGGCTCCGCTTGGTTATGCAACTAACGTATGCAAAAAAATGTTTCCGAAAAGTCGCGGCTGAAGCCATGCCCGAGGCCCCCCCCATAACACGCGAGCTTTTTGGTATTCATTAAATTTGTACTTTTTGCCGGGGAGTTGCGAGCGCCACTCGCAAACTTGGCAAAATAACGTCGATCTGCACGGTACAGCAGGTCTTTTTCTAAATACGAGGGACCACCCCCCTCCCCCACACCCACTCGAGTTACTCGGCTACATCTGATGACAGTTTCCTATCCCCCTAAATCAAGTTACGGTCTCATGCGTCGTAACCAATAACTCACCCCCTCCCTCGATTCCGCATGTACCTCGATTAGGCTTGCGCGCGGCGGCTCCAGGCCCCGAAGACAGGAAAGAAAAAGTCATCCCTCCCCCTTTCAATCGATTGAATTCCGTCATTGCGACATTGACGTTTCGCCACGAAAAAAAAGATATGTCCTGAATTTTGTTCGCTAGCGACATCGCATATCTTTGGATTCACTGAGAAAAAAAGTTGGTACTTACTGCCGTATATAATGTAAAAAGTACAATAATATTGTAATTTCTACAATAAAATTGTAAAATCTGCAATATTTGTGAGGCGATTCGAGACAAGGGGCCTACTATCCGAAAAGCAAATTTTACAGGACGGGCGATTGAATGAATCCAAATACGCAACGGTAAATGGGATGAAAGATTTTTAAAAAGTCATAGCTTGCAAAAAAATCAAAGTTAGGAAATTCTGATTGCACATAATCGAAGATTGGGTTAAAAACTTATAGAATCACTCATAATCGGAAAAACGATTTTTTTGGATAGTAAGTCCCTTTTCTCGGATCGCCTCACATTGATTTTACTTATTGCAATATTATGTGTACAGTAAAACCGGTATTAATGTACAAATTACAATACGTATGCCAGTTTTTACTGTATAATTTCGGAAAATTTTTAATCTTAAAATGCAAATTTCACTATGCAAATTGTAATTCATACCGTAAATGGCGAAAAAAATGAACTACATTACTTTTATCCAGCTTCTTCGAAAACTGTATCATAATAAAATATGATGCACTAGAAACCCAGAAAGTATACAAAAATATTGTAAAAAGAACCTATACAGATTTGCATACTGAAAAAGCTGTATGGAATTTTCAATAATCTGGACTTTAATAGGAATTACAATATGATATTGCAAAAAGTACAAGAAGTATAGTAGAAAACAGAAGATGTAGATGAGTTTTTACAACAAAATATATCTATAAGTACAATATCATTTGACAATATTTACAATATGTTATTTCAAAAATTGATATAATATCTAGAAAAAAGTACAATATGTCAGAGTGATTTCAGTTTGCTATACAGTATTGTAATAATTACTATATTTTTACAATACTCAGTGTTCCTTAAACTTTACATATATTGGATGATATAAGGTTTTTTCAGTTAGTCTATACAATACAGTGTTAGAAATGTCATTGATTTTAATAAACTTTGGTAAATAATACATATATGTTGTGATGAAAATGATGAGCGGGTATATAAATAATGCTGAACTGGTGCATTAATTTTTTTTTATTACAGTGGGCTGAAAAGACGAGTTTTATCTTACTTTGCGGGCAAAAAACGTCTTTCAAACCCACACTTATGAAATATACAGGGTGTTTCCAATTCCCCACACCAAAAAAAATACGTAATTCCTTATTAAAATTAAAGTCGAAAAGTCCTTCACTACTTTCTAAAAAAATTCAAAATCGACAAAGTTATTAAAGCCTAAAATTTGAACAATAAATGCGCTCTCACGATGAGTGGGGTTAGACTTCTGAGACAAAATTTTTCCGAAATTTTCTTCACCACATTTTTCCGAGTTTAAAGTCCTTTGTCACTTTTCACAAAAACTCAAAATCAAAAATGTTATTCGAGCACAAAATCCAAAAATTCTGTTTGGCTGAAACTTGTACCCCGATAAGTTTTTTGATTTTTTTCTTTCGTGAAAAGTTGCAAAGAATTTTTCAACACGGAAAAATGTGAAGAAAATTTGGAAAAAGTTTGGTCCGTGAAATCCACTCCCTTTTGCCGTTAGAGCGCATTTATTGTTTAAACTTTTGGCTTGAATGACTTTTTTAATTTTGAGTTTTATAAAAAGTGGTAAAGGACTTTTCAACTTTATATTGAATAAGGGCTCACGTATTTTTTTTTTAATGCCGGGAATCACAAACACCCTGTATGGTTCGTACTGTAAAAAAAAAAAATAAACAAATATTTAGGATATTTATGTATTGGAGTAGTATTAAAAATCATAAACTGGTTAATTAATGTTCATTTTCATGAAAATAATGCAACGCATAATGATGTTTGAGAAGGCATAAGTAACATATTTTACTATTCATCCTAAATATCGAATGAAAAAATTTTCATTCGAAAAATATGTTCTACCGTGATAATTTATTTATTTTAAGGAATATGATTGGAAAATTTTAACAATTTTGGATTTGGACTAGCTTGAATTTAAGTGCCTGAAGTGACAAACGTTTCAAATGAAACGACAAAAATTTATCAGTTAATATAGAAGGAAAAATTTTCTAGCTGCTTTTGAACACTTTTTAATCGTAACACCAAACTTCATGCTCCCCAAAAAAATATTCGTCACACTTCCTATTATGATAAAAAAGCCAAAAATTCATAATTTTTTATTTTTGTTTATTTTAAACATTTCAAGTACACTTGACATTTTAGGACTCGGAAATTTTTATTTGATATGAATACTCCTATTTTTAACAATAATTCATGTTCAAAAATTATGTGTGGTTGAAAAATATCTTTAAGTTATTTTTATTACAGCTAAAAAATTATTTCAAAAGCTAGCTTAGAATAATTCCTGGAAATTCATTCGTGTATATTATTTGATTATAAATGTAACAATCAATCAGCTCTTTTTAAAAATTTTTAATGTTTTTTAAGGCGTTCATGTATATTATTTATTCCTTATGTCCTGCTTGACTATGAAAAATTAATTTACAAATTCGTCTTATTTCAATAATGAGTTAATAAAGTCTGAAAAACATTTATATGAAATACTACAAGGAATAAGTTTATAACTTCTACCACTTGTTTACGTGAAAATTAAAAGAAAAATTTATTTAAATTTAGATGAAAAATTCTGTTTTATTCAGTACAAGTGAAAATCTGTCACATTGAGCAATCGTGGATATTTTACTGAACATGAGAAACATTTTTTCATCTGAGAATGAAATTACAGCGGGAAAATTAATCAATTCTTTACTAATTTTTTCTGGTTAAATATTGTGCGAGTGAAATTTTCGTTCGTATTTGGTGCACTCAGAAAAATATTTAGTAAATTCAACTGAATAAGAATTATTATTCATAGTGGGAATCAGAAATATCATATTGGTCTGACTGATCTCTTAGACAATTGAAAATAAAGCACAAATTTTATTACTGTTATAGAAAAAATTTTGCAGTACGACAAGACTCGTTCGGTTCATTTTACTAAACGGAATGTATTAACAACTTAAAATGTCCAGATCTTTATTAAATACGGTATATCATAATTATTTTTATTATTTAGCACTACAGTCGTATCAAAAAAATTTATGTATTTTAAGTAAAAAGTTTAAATAAATTTCACTGGCATAAATTTTTCTCAATGTAAGATTTTTACTGGAAGCAATTGTTAAAGACGTTTCAAAAATTGTTTTCAGAATCTCTCGGATCACATACCCACGGAGTTTCAATATTTGGAAAAAATTTTTAAGGATCCTTAAATACAATTTTGAAGAACATAACATTAAACAAAAAAGACATTTTTGTATCTAATATATTGCTAGGAAATCTTCTTGATAACGTATGTAAACTGAATTGGACAATAGAAATGAATATATTATGAAGTAATTTTTCAATGAGTTTATTTTTTTGAATTGGCGTAATGAGGAGAATCGAAGACGTTTGTATATACCTAATCTTGCATGAATAAATACATTGAAATGATATTATGATACAATGAAATATGGGAAATAATACATCGAATCTCTTTAAATTTGTTCTTAAATAAACCTGCGAGAATCCGCATCATTATATCTGTGACACCCCACTCGACATCCCAGGTTCAAAAATCTCACTTTCATGTATTTTATGGAATTGCTTTAATCCATCCTCCGAGCCGAAATTTTTTCCTGATCTCACGAACTCCCTAATTTATGTATCAAAATTGAAATTCTTTTTTCTCTCTCCGCCAGATATAAATGACCGAACCTCATTTGAATTTTCGTTCAGCTCCTATCATAATCACGTACATATGTATGGAAATTCAATCTATTATTTATCCTGTCTTGACAGGAATTTTTTCTTCGAGTTGCATTATTCTTAAGGCGCCTACGTTTTGCAAAATACTGTCTTCCTCCCTCCAACAGAATTTAACCGTAACTAGTTCTAAATTAGATGTATTGGATCACGATCTATTCTCAAAGTCCTCTTAATAGAGGATAGGTATGATTTTGAAATTTTGAAATTGGTTAATACGAATCATAGAATGCGATTCCGAAATTTAATGGATTTCAAATTTTAATTCAGAGACGAAATTTCTGAAAGGACGAAAATATTTTTAACGGTTTTACGTATGGAAATTTAAAGAAAAAAGCATGAAAATAAAAAAAAAAAAGTAACTCTCAGAAACTACATTTTCTGTAACTTTATTTATACTCATTTTAAACTAAGAAGTAGAAGAAAATGAAATTTTTTTTTTTCATTTTTTAATAAGATAGAAGAAAAGTCAAGAATACTGAAAATACAATAATTGTATATTCGAAGATTTGATTTATTTTTATTTTATTAACCTTTTTGAAATGCAAAAAAGTGGGAATTCTGTGCATTTAAAGAACTGGCTACATATTTATAATGATGATTATTGAGGTTGGAGTTCCTAATTCTGAAACTATAAAATGTAAAAATCTTATTCTTTTACAATTCTTTTCATTTACATTAAACTTTCCAAATTTACTTGAAGAAAACCAAATAAGAACGTTTATAGTAACGTTTCGACATATATTTTATAGTTTTTCATTTCCAAGAATTTGCTGTGAATGGTGCTTTGTTTGCAAAAAAAATTCAGATTAAGAAAATAATGATGATTCTTTCAATGAATTTTGACTTTAAAAAATGCGTTCAATAGTACATGTCTATAGTTGAGGCTTTGATGATGCAAAGTAAAAAATATTCGATTAATGCAGAATTCCAGAAATCAAAGTTCAAAAATGTTCAACTGAGAAGATAGAATGTAAGGGATGAAATGTTTTTTTATGTAAATTTGGATTAGAATTATCAACGTCTTGGATTCTTCGTATTACAAAATTTTCGTGAGAAAATTATTATGTTCAGTCAACATATCAGAATCGATTGTTTGAAAAATCAGGTATTTTAAAATTTTTTGGCTTTTAAACTCTAAAACCAATTCAATTTCAAAATTGGAAGACTTGGATTCAGACCATAAGAAATTCTTCAAAGCTATACTTAAAAAACTCCGCAGCTCAAAATTCAAAGGTTTTTTAAACATTTGAATTCATGTTTCAGAATCTGGAAATAGAATATTTCTGAAGTTTCAACCATTTAGAAATTTACGAAATTATAAACTTCGGAACTTCAGGGACATAACGAATTTCAAAATATACGATTCGGCAAACTACGTTGAAAAACTCAAAATATTTAAAAACTAGATAATTCTAAGTTCAAGGTATCCGAAATTCGAAAATTTGAATCGTAGGCGAATACGTCGAAATTCACTTGGTTAAGTACACTCCGAGAAATTTCTCTATTAAATTTAAGAGACTGTCTTCGGAGCAGATTTCCCATTAAATAAATTTTTTATTCAAGTATTGGATGCAACTATGAAAAAAATAGATCCTGTCTATGAAAATTATAAACCTTCTATGAAATCGAAGTGTTTATCTAATGTAAAGCAGACATTAAAATCATTTTACCTTTAAATGATTTCTTTTTGAAAATGTGTACTCAAACTTTTTTCAATTCAAGTGGATTTTGACAGAATACATTTTTTTGGAGCAGATTTCCCCTCATTTATCAACAGCTATTTAATTAAAACAAAAATTATATTGTATATTTGATAATATGCAAAAGCTTTTTTTAAATATTCAAACATGTAGTGTCTTAAAATAAAATCAATAATAATAAAAAATATTGAAATTAATACATCTAATATAAAAGCAATAATGTGATATGCATTTCTTTGAAATCCTTTTCATATACGTGTCCATGAAATTTCAAACACCATCTTAAGAAAAAGTCTACAAAAGATGTTCAAAATTTCAAAATTTTTTTGACAGTGTAGGTTCAAGAGTTGAGAATCTTTATTTTTTATTCATTAATTCATCAATTAAAAATGTATAAACTTGAGTATACTGATTTGTTACGTTCTCAACTCTGAAAATTCAGGTCATTAAAAATTCGAAGGTTTCCGTTCTGAGGTATAACACACTAAACACCAGTGGTGATTGACTTTTTCGAAGCCATATGAAAAAGGTCGAATAGTCAAAAATAATCTTTTATCTCTGGTCATTACCTTAACAATCATTTTTGCGACCCGACAGAAATCTGAATAATTCGTGTAACGGCATTCACATCAAGATCGACGGCTTCTTTTTGTTTCTCTTTTTTTTTTCGCGTTTCCTGCGACACGCAGCAAAGTGTTCACCGGTCCAAAATACGCCCTCCCAACGAATTCGTGAATAGAGCACCCTCATAAAGCAGGCATTATGCCACCTTTTTTTCGGACACAAGTGACTCGTAAAAGATTTCTCAGCGCAGGAAAATATATCTTGATCCTTTGTTGATCAGCTGACCAATGTATGACATGCAGAACTTCACGGGGGTTTACGCACGAGACAGCAAAAAAAAAGATCCCTTTCAAGAAATACTCTCGTTATTTTCCCTTTCTTCTGAATGCAACGCTTCGGCTTTGGATTGTGGCGAAAAATTGAAAGGTCTTTAAATTAAATGGAGATTCAATTTTTTTTTACAATTTTCCGAGCCCATTTTCATCTTACAGTATGTTATACACGCATAAATAATACTGATTCTTCCAGGAACACAAATAAACAAAGTACGATTATAAAATATCATACCCTTCGATTTTGTAAGATTCGATTCTCGATTTCAATTGTTGTATGACTTAAATGATCTTTTAGTAAGACAATCACTTTGATAACACTAAATTTAATTGTAGGTAACAACTACATTTCACAGAGGCGTAGGCAGAACAAATTTTCGGGAGGGGTTTTTCTAAAAAATATTTTTCCTTCGGGATTTCATAATTTTAAATCTCTGACAACATGCTAGAAGAGAGCAATTTTGAAATATTTTACATTTCGGAATTTAAAAGTTATACAACTTTTGGAATCCGGAGTTGTACATTTTTCATTTTCGTAAATAATGGAATCCGATTTTTGTAACTTCCAATTGGTAAAGAAAGTTTCAATTTTTTTATACTACTACTTTTTGTATTTATACCATTTTAAGGATCATCTGATATTAGGTAATATGGGTTTTTATAGAGCTTTCTAAAATTCGATGCTCTAGGAGTCAAACTTCTGAAAAATTTATATACTTGAATTGATTTTCCAACAAATATTCACCACATGGATAAAAAGTACATCATAGACTTATATTATTTTCGGATGGTATACTTCTCATCAAATTTTGTAGTATTTTCTGTTATTTTTATATATTTCTAATATTTCTATGGATCGCTCAATAGATTTTTAGAAATTAATGCTGTAGTATTAAAACTTTCAACGATTTTGAGAATTTAAATTAAATTTTCGGACAAGAGTTTCTTTTAATTTTATTCCATATTTTTTTACTTCTTCTACAGTTGAAAGAATGTTTCATTGTATAAATTTTATATATTGAATCGGATGTATTTTTATGGTTTTCTATACAAGTTTCTAGAATAATTCCTAAAATTGTAGGTATAGAATTTTTGTATTACATTAATAAATATGCTTAACGACAGAAAGTCTTTTAAATTTCTAAGAAAATTAATTTTTATGAATTGAAAGATTTATAGTAAACTAGTAAGCTCGTAAACTACTAAACTAGTAAACTACTGAAATTGTAAAATAGTAAACAAATGAAAAAGTAAAATTGTAAACTAGTAAACTTGGCAAATTTGTAATAGTAAACTGGTACCTGATAAGCTTGTAAATAAGTTAGCTAATTAAACTAAAACCTTCTAAGCAAGATAACTAGTAAACAAGTAAACTAGTAAACTAGTACATTAGTAAACAATCTATCTAGTAAACTAGTTAGCTAGTAAAGTAGTAAACGAATAAACTATCAAGCTAGTCAACTAGTAAACTAGTAAATTAGTAAACAAGTTATCTAGTAAACTAGTGAAACTAGTTTATGAATATGAAGCTAGTAAACTGATAAACTTATTTTTCAAATTTTTTAGTATCATATATAATGTACGGAACCCTGGAGAATTTTGAGGTACCTATTTTCGAAGATTAATTATATTTTTGTAGATTTCTATATAGATTTTAAAACTCAATGCTTTATTAAAATGCGAATTTCGATCTGTTCTCAGTAATTTCAAAAGTTGATGAAAAAATTACATTCATATAGATTTTTCATGTTTTATATCGTTACTCGATAAATAAAGTAAAATCATCTGAATATTTTGTTACGCTTTCCAGAATTTTCATAGATTTATAGTATACATATTTAGAATTTGATGCTCTAAAATCCCAAAATTTATATATCCTAAAGGCATTTGTCGAGATCTATCAGAAAACAGTTTTTTTTTTCATAGAATTCAATAAATTTCATCATTCTTTTAGAGTTTGCATGAATCGAAACATTTTTGATATTTTTCCACGGATTTTATGTAGATTTCTAGATTTTGATGATCTAAGATTCAAAGTTTTGTAAATTTGAAGCATTTACGTTGTTTTTTTTTTCTCGATTATTCACTAGGTTTTAATAATTCTTCTGATTCATATTTTAATGTTATCCTACGTTTTAATTATTCCTACTTTTTTATTAAATATATACTGCTAACGTTTGCATAAATTTATTTGTAATTTATATTTTGATTGTTTACCGATGTAACTTTTTTCAACTGTACATGAAACATTGGTTGATTTTATCGGAATTTCGGGAGGGGTTTGAACTCTCAAAACCCCCTTCTGTTCACGCGCCAGACATTTTATAATGTCTATCTTCAAATTTCCTAATTTTCCTTAATTTGGCTAAACATCAGTATCTGAACTGAAGGTTTGATATTTTTGCGTGTATAAATACAAATTACTAAAATATAACACAATATTAACTCAAAATCAATGGGGATTTGGATGAGGGGGTAGACATTGAAGTCCAGCACATCCGTTTTGGTAATATTAGTTTTTGGAAAAACAGGATACATATTTTTTATTTTCCATCACCTCAATTTGTGAGAAAACAGCCACCCATATACGTTCAAGGAAATTCCATGTCAAATTTCAAGATGTTCCAAGTTTCTGTGAATTTGGATACATTGGTGCGTTTTGTAGGGGTTTTTTAAGAGGTTTCGTCGATTTTGAAATGGTAGCCGAATTTTTATGGACTTTCCATGAATTGGATTAGGTACAATGAGTTCCGTACGTTGCTTTGGCTAGGATTTACGATACTACTTTCGATGAAGTCATGAATACTTCGAAAAAAATTTTCAAGGTTGTGGAAGTGAACTGTAATTTAACGAGGAAAAAATCAACGTTCGGATTTGAAAGCTGCTTTGAAATTAAAAAAAAAAAACAAGTGTCTCAATTTTTCATGTTCTAAAACTTGATTAAAAAGTTTTTTTATGGTTACTGGAATCTAACTTTCACTAAAATTGTGTTCAAAGAAATCTTAAAAAAAAAGAATATGATAAATAAATTTTAGATACTCATCAGGAAATCGGTGAGTTTGAAAATAATTAACATATTATTACGATTTAATGTTTGGGTTCGTAAATTGAGAAATCTGAAAGAGCTGATTATTTAAAAAGTCTTATACATTGAAAGTAGGGACCGATTTCGGGAAACTGAAGTTCGGTATGAAAACGAATATTTGTCATTTGAAGTTATACAGAGCAAGAAGTATATGATCTCAAAATAAAATTCAATGAGATACACGATGTGCTACTTGAATTAAATAACTAAAAATGGACAAATGATGTGAAAATGACAATATGAATAAATTGAAAATGAGTTACATGTAAAATGTGAATAAATATTTTTCAAAATTCGTCTCTCTAGAGCTCAATAGCTCTCGACGTATTTACCTAACACACTAAACAATAAAATTTATCGAAATAGAATAACACATTTACAATTCACTTGCCAATACTCAATAAGTAATAAAATAAAAAAATCCCTTAATCACATGTTGATGAAGTTGGTTTTTTTTTCAACTACGTAAAGGGATGGAACCTCACCGAAAGGGCCTTTAGGACATTCCCGTTTTTTTACGCAACTAGGAGATAAAGCCGTAATCTTTGTGACGCAAGCAATAAATTTTCCCGAATCACACTGCCTCGAAATTGTAATTTTCGGGTCAGAATAGCAAAAAAATATTTTCAGAGCCTAAGAAAAAGCGTAACGAAAGAGTTTCTTTTGATGAATGAAAATCAAGAATTCTTAGTTCTCGCCCAAATAGGGCGTAAAATATTCCAAACAAATAGTCGCACAGAAACACATCAACACGTTTACGGAAAGAATTTCAATAAATCCAACAAAAACAGCCTTTTTTATCACTTAAGAGCTTTTCCCCAAATTGCATCCTTGGGCCCCCAAATGGTGCCAAATATTCCGGGACTTTTTGACGATAAACTGGGCCCAGCATGCAAGAAACGATTCGAGTTCTCTACGCTTTCACATACCGAGAATTTGGTAGGAGGAATTTTGGGTCTGACTCAGAACCCGGGCGACCATGTGGCGGTGGGTCTTTTTTGGGCCCGTCGTATAATCCCAGCCGAAACGCCTAGACTGAATGAAATCTATAAATGAAAGAAATACGAGATATACAGGAGAGGTTTTGCCGAGAGGATCGTAGATTTCCCGGTGAAAAGCGTGGCTACTTTATGACCCTTCTCCGGACATGGGAATAGTTTTGAAGATTGAAAAAAATTGCCTTATTTATTGGTCCGTCCACGATTGGACGACCGTTCGGTAAACGGGAAATGATGAAGAAAGAGGAGGAATTTGTTTTATGAGATTTGATTGTAAGCGGTCATGGTAATGAAGAGAGATAAGGAAGAAGCAAGGAGAAAGGTTTTTGGTTACGATTTCTTAAAAGGTTAGGATCAGGGTGTTCCATTCACTTCCAGAAACAGGAATTTACGAATCCCACGTACAGCAATTGAATGACAATCATTGTATATGTACATCATTGGATGCAACTGATTTCACAAATATTTTCTAGCGCAATCGCATCGTTGTTGAATCGTGTTTTTAATTCTTATTCATTTCAGGAATTTCTCCATATTGCAGATGTATCGGAATAGCAATATTTCTTTCCAATATATTGAAAATTTTTTAAATGATAGATTCAACAACCGACAAACGCTATACATATAGGTATTTTCGTTGCGATACATATTCAACGAGATGGCAAGCTTTTTGTAAGAAAAAAATTCAAGACAAAAAAACTGTTTTCATTTTTTCGAATTCACTGAAACATTCAGCATTAACGTTAGTGATTTGTACCAACAATCAACAATAATTTCATTTATCTTTTACTATTTTTTACCTTTCAAAAATATATGTCTTTGGATTATAGTTCTTCCAGAAGGACATTCTTTTACTTTTGGCTTATAAAAATTTGTAAAAAGCATATACTTTTTTCACAAATATATTTGAAAATTTATGAAAAGACAGAAATCTGTGAAGTAAGTGATTTTTTTTGCGAACGATTTTCAAATATGGTATACCAAAAATTTGTGAAACTTGGGATTCTAGAGCATCATTTTAAAAATTTATTTCTGAGAATTTATGTATGAGTAAATCTATAACAATACATACTTAAGATCTTTGAATCTATGAAAATATATTAAAAAAATTCGATTTACATGTACAAAAAAATACAATGAATAAAAGGAATCAAAAAGACACTTATAGGTGCTTATAAAGTTTTTTCAAAAATATAAAAAAATTCTATGTATTAAGAAAGGTTTGATTCATAGAGAATGAAATTTGAAAAATCCATGGAAATACTAACAATCTCTGAAAATTCAAGAAAATCATCTACGATTTAATTAAAACAGAAAAGTATGAGAAATAATAAAAATATTAGAATTACATTAAATGCCTAATAATGTTTGACTTTTTTAGAAATCTCTATAAAAATCAGAAGATAAAAATAAAATTTTGATCCTTAGCGCATTTAATTTGACGAGAGAAAATATAAATGTCCATAAAAATATGATAAAATTCTTTAAATCGTATGAGACCTTTTAAAGAAACGCAAAGTACTTGGAATCTTTAATATCTTCTAAAAAATATATTAGAAAATTAAAATATTCCAAACTTCGAATATACGTAATATTTATTTTATTCGGATTCCACGATATCGCAGTCTAAAAATCTGAAAAGATATATCTTCCAAACTAAGATATCCTACAACGTTTTATTTAATTTGAAAAACAAAAAAATAATAATAATAGAAATGTATTAGACTCTCCAAGTCCGCTGACAAACTTATATAACTAGATCTTCGATTTCTAGTAAATTATACATGTGTATAGCAATTCATGAAAATAACGAATATTCGTTCAAATCATCTATGCTGTAGCAGTAAAAAAAACACTATAAGTACTATGAATCTCCGAAGAAACTGTTTTCTAAAAGATCTAATCCAATCCGAAAAATTCAATGAATTCCGAATTCCAGAGCACTTTATTTGAGAAAGCTATACAGTGATCCATAAAAATGATGCAAGTCTAAAAAGAATTCTAAGTAGTTCAACAAAATTTTATGGGTAGGTGCTAAAGAACACGAAAAAATTTTCTAAAAATTAAAGACCGAAACAGGTATAATTTTCTCAAGCACCTATGAAACTACTTCAAATTTTTTACATTTTAAATCTTATGCGATCAAATTCTAAATATGTAATATCTGTGTATGAAGAAATCCAAATAAAATTACTGACGAAAAACCCTTCAAGTTGTACCAGTAATGAAAAAATAAGAAAAATACTAAAAGTACCATAAATTTATAAAAAAACTGCTCTATATGTGCTTGAAGGTCCAAACGTAAAAAATTATACGGAAATAATTTACCAATTTATATAGAAGAAACATTTTCTAGCTGCTTTTGAATAGTTTTTGATCGCAACGTCAAACTTCATGCTCCCCAAAAAAATATTCGTCACATTTCCTATAATGATGAAAAATTAAAAAAAATCATATACTTTTTTTATTTCCGTTTGTTTTCTGAAATAAAATCTTAATATTTCCTATTAAATATAAATTTTAATATTGAATATCAAATAATTTCAATGCGTATATCGGATGAGCCGATATCGATTTTTTTCTGATCGATTCCCATCCCTGGAATTCGTGTCATAATTATTGAAGAATTTCAATGTTCAGAAGGGTTTCGGAATGTAAAGAATTCACTTGGGTATAACACTCGGTATAACATTGCGGATTATAATGCCGGTCGAATTCTCCGACGTCGTCCCCGCTGGGACATCGAGGACAGTTTTGGCCAGCAACGACGGAATTATGAAAGATCTCCGGGACTGGATGCGTGATCGATCGTGAAAGAAAAAAGGATAAAGAGGAAAAAAGTTTTAAAAAAAGCGACCCTTTTGGCTTTTGAAAGAGACGTACCGCGATACGAAGATTTAATCGCTCTCGAATAAAGCGCCACGTCCTTGACGGTGACTTATTATTCATCGATATTTCGCGAGGCATTTTAGAATTCGGCAAGTCAACAAAGAAAAAGTTGTTCGAAATTTTTTTGCAACAACGGTAAATTTATAGCTCTTATACAGTTTTTTTAACTTTTGAGTTGAAAAAAATTTTGAGATAATAACTCTCGAGATGTGCCTGAAGTTCAAATGTTTAAAATTGAACGAAGTAAAAAAAATATGAATTCTTTTATTTTTCATCATGGTGGGAAGTGTGACAAATATTATTTTGGGGAGCATCAAGTTGGTACTCAAAAGTTTTTTACATTTTTTTCATTTACGCTGATAACAATTCAACAAGGCAACAAGAAATATTCTCAATACTTTGTTCATTAATTTCGTACAATTGCGAACGTTTTCATACAAAAGTTATTGAAATCCATACATTTTCTGATCGGAAATAAGGATTTAAAAAAAAGTTTCTGAAAAAAGTGAGGTTACTCTGAATTTGACAGCCTAATTTAAAATCTGAATTTCTCGACGAAAACCAATTTTAAGCCCAAAATAAAAAATACGTATGTTTCAAAACTAGTTTACGTGACTATTTAAAAAATTTGAGAGAAATCGGTGTTTTGTCAATGACGACCAAACCCACGAATAGAAGCTCTTCAAATAAATTCTATTTTGCTATGCACAATGCTATGCACAGAAGATTAAATTGACGAGGGCAAAACTTTTTAAACAGACTAGAACACGTCGAAGGTACCCATGCAAAAACAGTGAGATTGGCCTTCTTCACTGCGTTATTATTGACAACGTCGCACGCGAAACGCGGCCCGTCACACGCTTACGATGACAAAGAAACCCGAGGCCCCCGAACAGATTCCGGAGTCAATTAAAAGATCGGCAATTATTTATTGGGCCAATTGGGCACCGGAGCCGCACAGGGAGCTGGCTCCGTGAACTGGAATATTTCGCCGACTGCCCGGTCTCGTTTCGAAAACGAGGTTAGGACATACCGAGCTTACTTTTTTGCCTATCACCCGATTCCGCCGCTGCGACGTTCTTTTTCCCCTTCGCCTCGTGCATTTGTTACATTTGTATGCCATTTATCAGATTTCTTTCGAGCCAGTCCTGCCAGACAGTCGAAGAATTTTCCCACTACATTCCGTCTTTTTTCCCTCGATACCAGGCTTTTTCGAGTTTTCGGAAATGTAGACATCCAGAAATGTGACTCATTCGTAAGTATTAAAATTAGGCATTCCATGGCGTTAAACGAAGGATCTATTTGAACTCAAATTTGCAAAAAACCGTAAATTAATATCCACTGTCTTCTGTCATAACCTATAATCAATTGAGATCGAAAAAATATGCCGCTAGTCATTCGTAAATTCTTTTCATTCAACTTATTGAGGCCTCAAAAATTTTATGACTAGTCACCACCACACATCTTACGTCTCTCAAAAAAGGCCCGTTCAGTCAAAAAGGAGTTAGAACCAGATTCGATGTATCTAATTAAAGATTAGAATCTATCTTAGACGTTCTCATGCGATCAGAAGAAAACAAGAAACTGACCGAGGAGGAGGTACCTGACTTATAATATCGCGTATTGTGACATAAAAGAATTTTAAATCCAGAAACTACCAAATGGTGCCTTTTCTCCATTACTGACACATCTCTCAGGAGATAGAATCGAGAATCTTGAGGGAAATACCATAAGGTGTAAGATAACATTCCAGAAAATCAAGATGATTTCCTTGATATTTCTTTGCACCGATTTTGTGTAACCGGTATGCGAACCAAGATAGGCACTAAAAAACGAGCAATTAGGCTATTACATGAGTCATATAATACATTATGACTGTTAAAAACTATGCGAATTACGACATATTTTTGATGACTGCGTGATTTATTTACATTAGCCCAGAGAAGAAAAAAGTCATTGTAGCAAGAGCCAATTTTATACGTTTCAATGTAATTGTAACGATAACTGCAATAACTGATGATTTTTTCGTTATTCGTCAACAATGGTAATTACTTTACTATTACAATAGTAGTAATTTTCTACAATTTCTACATAGGATGATAGATTTCTTACGTGATTGAATTAATGAAAATGAATTAAAAATTTTGTTTCGTATCGCATGCCCCATTCTTAACTCAAGTTTCGAATGAGACATTGAAAAATGAGCATGACGATGACGATTGGTCACGAAAAAAAAAAAATGGCCCATCATCCGCCTACGCCGATGTATCGATAATTCGATTAATTGCTCGCGAAAAGAGACCGGTGAAATTCGACAGCACTTTATCTCTCTCCTTTCTTTCATTCCTTTACTGTTCTTAACTCTTGAAGCTCATGAAAAAAAAGAGTTATAACATTTTTCATCGACCGCATTCCACAGTAATAATGTCTTTGCAGGTTTCAAAAAATCACCCCCACAATAATTCGAAAGTATGTTAGGTTACGAGTATTCCATTCTTTTTTTAAATATCATGAATTCATTATCTACTGTAGAAGTTGTTTTGAATTTTTAGTAAAAAAATTTAATTATCATACTCTGGAGACGCCAAACTGTGACATTCTAAAATTTTGTGGAATTTAATATCATTCAGTCCCCACTTGATCCTAGTCATTTCAGAATTTAATGAAATATTTTTCTGGAAAAATAAAATTTAGAAACTTTCTTCTTTTTGGAGGATGTACAAAATTTCTTCAAGTATGAAATTGAAACAATTTTGAAGTTTTTAACTTCTATAAAATTTCTTAATTCCTTATTTTGAGAATTACTCTTTCTAGTAATCTCTAGAATTTTATGGTAATTAAAGAAAATTTTATTTTGATTAGGGAAAGTTATCAATTGGTTTTTCACATATTATTTTGCAGTTTTATCTTTTCCAAAATTCATGGCTGTCCAAGATTTTTGGAAACTTCAATCAAATCCCAGGATTGAACAAAGTTTTTGGCTTGAGTAGATTTCCGCGATGCAACAAAATTTGCGAATGCTGTAAATTACACAATTTTTAAAAATGAAGTTTAACTTCAAAAAGCCAGGTAATAAATTCGTTTCCAAACTAAATATCAAAACTTGAACACATTGTGTATTATGAATAAAGTTAAACAATTCACAATCACACTATTTTATCAAAAATGTATTCTATAACACGGTTAAAGTTTTTCGGATTTAAATGCAACTACCATAAAATTCAATAACTCCATATTTGGAAAATTAATCCAAAAGTTCGTAAATTTCCACAAAAACGTTGTTTGAATTCGGGAGTCATTGATTTGTGTTTCTCATAAATTTTCCGAGTTTCGTGAATTTCGAAGTAAATGACTATTCGACATTTTTCAAACTATGCAAAATTCGAATTTTAATCAAATGCCACGATTGCATAGAATTTTCGAATTGGGTAGAATTCCATGCAAAGAAATTGGCAAATGCTCTATAAGTTACACCATTCGGAAAATGAACTTCCTGTTATAAATATTTTTTTTCAATCTGAGAACTAGACGATAGTCAAATGAGTTTTCAAAAAAAAGCAATACCTACTCGAAAGAATCGTGTATTTTAATGAAAGTTTAAAAAAAATCGCCAAGTTTCAAGTAAAAAATATCAAAAAAAAAATAACTTAATATCTTGAGAATGAATGTCCAAAAAGAGCAACGCTTAAAAGAATCATGTATTATTATGAAAATCGAATAAATTTTATTATATTTTCAAAATCACTCTTCATACTAATCATACTGATGACACAAAATTAGAAGAAAATTTCAGTATCATTTTTGAATATCATCAATTAGTGCTTCTAAATTTAAAGTGATAAATATTTTATTTTAATACTCTTGTTACTTTTGCGAATTCTAGGAAAAAGTTAGCGTCATCGCATTATCGAGACACCAAAAAAGCCAGGAATAAAATGAAGTTTCGGCGACGCGCCCTAGAGGAAAAAACTCTTCGGGCTCCTACTATCCGCGAGTCCCATGAGTCCCAAGGGCCGAGGAAGTTGCGAGCGCGGGGGAAGGATAGAAGTACGAGGAGGGGGCCCCAGGAGAAGATGAGGCCCCGGCCTGGAACTGACCGCGTTTCGCGTGTGTGCGTGCGTTCCCGTGCGCGCCCAAGGGCCCAGATCAAGTTTTTCTCCACCGGCCCGCTTTCGAATTCAACCTGACTTCCTGGCATTCGGATCATCTCGTCCTTCGCCTTTTCCCCGCGACTTTGTCGCGCCGGTTCTCCCTCGAGTGTACGCTTTTTGCGGTGGAAATTTTCAGGAGCGGAACTAGCTATTAGTTTTATCATGTATGATCGCAGAAGTTTATTAGGGTGGCACGCGAAAAAATGTATGTTCCTGATAAAATCAAGATCAAAAACTCACAATTCAGTCCTTAACACTGTTTTTTACAATATTCTCTATAATATATAATGGAAGACAAGTTTTTTCTTAGATTCTGAACTCGAGTAGTTATAAATAAGTTATAATTTTTTACAATATTAGCAGAAAAAAAAGGGGAGAGGCTAAGAGTGCACCGGCCGTTATTTGTTTACAATTTTACAAAAGAACTAGAAACTGTACGAAATTTTAGAAGTGCTGAAAAATATAAAAAAACATTTTTTAACAATGCATTCACTTACTCGGAATCTTTAGAATTTTTATCTTGTTTCATAAATTTAGGTCAAAATCCATGAATCATCAGAAAATCATTTAAAATTTTATAAATTAAAAAAAAAAAAAAAAAAATGATAAGTACTGGAGTTACGAGAATTCTTTGAAACGCTGGAAATCTACAAAAAACCGAGTTCTGGAAAATCGTTTCAAGTATGTATGTATCAAATTTTAGAAACGTTAATAGTATTTCACAAAAGAACTAGAAAATTGTACAAAATTTTAGAAGTGCTGAAAAATGTAAAAAATGCAACAAAATAATATAATATAAATACACGGAATGTAGAGAGATAAAGATTTTTGACAATCCATTCACTTACTTAAAATCTTTAGAATTTTTATTCTTGGAGCATTTTTTAGGCCAAAATCCATGAATGTATCAGAAAATCATTCAAATTTTATAAATCTTGAAAAAATATGAAAAGTACTGAAATTACGAGAATTCTTGGAAACACTGGGAATCTACAAAAAACTAAGTTCTGGAAAATTGTTTCAAATACTATAAAAATCTATAAAACTTTGAAATGAAGAGCATCAAATTCCTAAAATTTACATGATGATATATCAAAACATAATAAATCTAGAAGAAAGCACTATAAAAAACTACAAAATATCATGAAAGCTTAAAAATATGAAGATATGACCAAAAATAATTTTATCCTCGAAATTACTGAAATTTAATACTGATATATTTTCTCAAAGTATAGGAATAATAGAAAAATTATATAACTTTTAAAATTCTTAAACATCCTATTATGAAAATCAACATAAGAACCGATCAAATGTCAAGAAACTTCAATAATATTTATAAATATAAAAAAAAAAAAACCAGAATGAAATTCGTCAAGTGCTCGAAATCTATGAAGATACTGCTTATTGAAAAATATATCGAAATACTAAAAATCTATAAAATTTTAAATTCTATAGCATCAAATTCTAAGAGTCTACATGGGGAGATTTTTAAAATACTAGATGTATTTGCTTACTAAAGATGTATATCTTACTAAATTTGGTTACTCGGAATTTTAAAAAAATCCTAAAATTATCAAGAATCAATAAAATACTGATAATTCATGTAAACGTAATTTCCTTTTATAACAATAAAATAATTAAATTTCTGTAAACCCTTGAATCCAATAGCATAATGATCTTAATATCTATATAAAAATCCATAAAAATGCCAGAAAATCTTTCATACTGTATAAATAATACAAAAATACGATAAAACTAAAAGTACTGGTAATCTATGAATTACCAGTTATTCTTGGAAATATTATTCCTTGCAAAATTCTTTAGAATAATGAAAGTTGAATAATTTTTGAATTCTGAAAATTAATATGACAATCAACAATAATACTGGTAATACATAAAAAAAACTTGAATATTCTGAAAAATGTTATAAACGGTATCAGCACGAAGAATCATAAAAATACAACAACTCCATGAAATACCAATAAAATGGAGCCATAGTATGAAAAAATTCAAATGTGTGAATGCAGATATAATTTTCTCAAAAGTCTATCAAAGCAGTAAAAAATCCCTGAAACCTGGAATACTAGAAATTAGAGTAGAAAATTTCTATAAACACAAGAAAATCCCTTAAAGTGGCATACATGTATAATATGCAAAAAAAGAGTACCAAGAGACGATAGATAAGAGATATTGTGATTAAATATTGAAGGTGATATACATATTTGAAAAACGAATCCATATATATATTTCATGAAGCTATAATAAATATCAACTAATTAATTGCAATCAAATTAATTTCAACATTTCAAAAATTTCTTCTCCATTAAAATTTCCTTGCGACGCCCCTGAAAATAGTTCTAAATAAGCTCCGATTTTACACAATGCTAGGCTTTAAGTGCACTGCATTTGTAGTGTCATCACAAAGGACCCAAGAAAAACCCACGAAAAAAAAAAATAAATTCCTTTCTGATTTCTCCATTCTCCCAGTTTTTTTCAAAGCCTTGATTTCCATATCAAAAACGTTTCAGCGCGCTTTACACGCTTTTTCCCGAGCCGGCGAATGCTTTACGGTCTTCGATCTCGCGCTTAGTTTATTTTCGTGTAATGCATTTAACAAGGCCGTCCCAAGCGCGCTGGAATTGCTTTATTAGTCATTAAGAGACGATAAAGACGCAATTATAGCGCGAGTTTACAGTGCCGATGAACCTAAAAGACGCATGCTGACGAAATTTAGAAGCTTTTTCGGCCGTGGGTGCTAATGAGAATAACACCTCAAGATAAGCGCTTGTTTCATAGCATCGGTTCCCTTTATTTTATTAAATCAAAGTGACCACAAATCATGGTCCCGAGTTTTTTACCGGATTTCCTTAATCGAGAATCGAAAATTCGTGGGGTCTCGGACTTTTCGAGAATTAAGTTGCATCTACAGAAAAATTTCAACTACGCGTGTATTTTGGTTAACAAATTTTGAGTATAGTTTCTAACAGTACTTTTCTGATTAATTCGGCCACGCAATCGGCAGTTTTACTCCTTGATATTCTTTGTTTCTGTGTCCCAGTTCATTCAAGGTAGAGTAAAATTTACGTTTTTCAAAAATGATGTTTCCAGAAAAAGACTTCGTGGGATTTTTCCCATGATTGTTCAAAGTTTCATCACATAACTCATGTCTGTTTTCAAAACCATAATATTGCTACATTTTTCTCCCACTGATTGACAGGCAGCTTTTTTTAAGGCGAATGACACTTAATTACACGATATAATTAGCACACTGCGCAAAGTTGCATCGCCTCGTGCAAACACTGTTTTATTTTTCCTCGATATAATTTTCTTGTCGATTCTAGACGCTTGCATGTACCGGTTCACTCGGCATCGTGTTCTACTTTTTTCCCAGGTTTCATCCACAAAAACAACTACCACTCTCACGAAATTGACTGCAAAAAAATCTAATTTCCATGTTTTTCGCTGTCATGACTGCGATAAATAATCGATTTCACTCTAATATCTCGTCGTGCATGCAGCGCGCCTATAACGCATAAATGCGCAGCAATTTCTTCCTTTTTCACAGCTGCAAATCATAAATAAATGACGCGAAACGTATGTAAATAGAAGCGTTAATAGTTAAAGGTGCAAGGATCCTTTTGGAATGACCCAGAATTACGATCTTTCGAGTGGTTTTCATTATTCCAGAAATGGGGATAAGAATTCGTTTCAGTTATTTTTGGAAAATTGGAGATTTTTCGTTGGAGAATTTTTGGACTGCCTTAAAATGTGTTTTCTGAAAATTCGGAATATTTCTGTTATAAGTAAAGCGATTGCAAATAGAAGTCTTGCGAAAATGTCATGTATGTACTACATAACTCTTAACTGCATTTTTATATGCAAAAAAAATGTTTTCTGCTAAAATTTATGTCAAAATTCTATTTTAAAGGCATTATTAATGTTTTCTTTTTTATAAAAGTTCATAACTCACACTTGAATGTCACAAAAACTCGCCTTTTTCACATTTTTAAACGGTAGATGTTTTTATATAACGTGGGGTGGCTTTTGCAATGGATCATTATTACCAGAGGCTGCAAATAATTTTAGAAGATGGACAGAAACCCACCTAGATTATCTATTTTGTTAAAGTTTTGCCAATTCGTTAAAACTTTCCACAATCTACAAAATTTTTATCAATTCTTGAACTTCCAAATTTATGTTGAAATTTCCAAAAATGAGATCACCTACGTAAAATGAAAAATAATTGTAGTTTTAATAAATGTGAGTTATATTACATGCTTTTTATACTTTAGCATAACTTCCAATTTTTCCACAATCTACAGAATATTTAAATATTATCTAAAATCCTACATACAAGCTTTCCGACTTTTTTTAGAATATTATACATTGTTTTTGAAATTTCAATGTTTTTTTTTTTTTTTTTTTTTTTTCATTCTTCGAGATTAATGAGACATCGAACGTAACTAGAACTATTACAGACTTTTTATATTTCACAAACATTTTTCCAACTCTATAAGGTTTTCCTGTAATTTTTTTAACTTAACAAGTTTTTCAGATTTTTATGAACAACCAAACGAACATCATCATGCATTTTTCTAAGAAATATAATAACGAACATATCTTAAAAAGATTCCCTTTAATTTTACATCATAATGTATTCCAACGAATTGTAAGCTATCTCTCAAATTTTTAATGTGTTCTGATGTTTTAAAACTAAAAAATTTTCAAACTTTTCTAAACCTTCTAAAGTCTGTAAAAATTTTTTCAACTCAGTAAGATTTATTGTGATTTTTTTGGGCATACTTTTTAAGTTGCTTGGGTTTTTATTAAAAATTTAAAAAAATCAAATCATTTTGAACATTATAAATAAGGTTTTTGTTGATGAAAATAATCTACAAAATGGGCATGGTGTCGATTGTGCACGTCTTCATAATTTTCATAAGTATGTTTTCAAATTCAACAATTTCGGAAATCAAAACTTCTGAATTTTCGAATTTAAACTGTGAAATCATTTTTATATCAACCTGTGTTCTCAATAAATTTGTGCACAATCAACACCATACCTACACAATGTTTGAACAACTTTTGAAAGTCCACCAATTTTAGGGAATTTTGTAGGATAAGATTACTGGCGATCTTTTAAATTTTTCGCTTTTTATACAAATTTATCCAACTTATTCAAATTTGTCGTTATTTTCAAATAAATTTATGTTTAACACAATTTATGAAATTTATGAGATTCTTGTTTTTTTAATTTTTGTTATTAAATCCGAAAAGTTCTTAAATACCCTCCGTAATTTTTTAATACCTTCTCTTAAAGATTCTTAATTTCTTATGTAGAAGCGAAAAATATTATGCATTTTTCGAAGAAAATAATATGTTGGTGAACACAATCTACGAAATTTATGAACATTTTTTCAAAGTCAACAACTACTTCGAAGTTTCCTTGTTTTTGAGATTTTTCGACATTTTCTAAATTACTAACCATATAAAAATATGGAAAATTATTTTTGTGGTTCAACTTTCTATAAGTTTTTATAAGGGTCTTTCATTTTTTTGAATATATCACAAGTTATACGGATTTTTATCTACGAAATAAAAAAACGTAGGCATTTCTATGAAAGGGGAATGGTAACGTTATCATGTTAATAAATTAGAAAACAAACATAATGTACACAATCAATAAGCATCCTCAACGCGACAAATTTTCGCATTTTACAGGACTGAATTTGTTGCTTTTTCATTTTATTCATATAAATGTTTAATTTCTAATCACCAGAGTTATATCACAGAAATATTTTGCTGGGAAGTAAAAATTTTCTTTTCCCAACCAAAAAGTTCTCAAAAACAGCTGGAAATTTTTGTCCTCCAACCTTCATTTTGTATCTTTTTTTCGTTTTATTCTTATCGTTTGGAACTTGGAAATTATCTAAAAAAACTATGTGCCTAAAGTTCCAAACCTTTAAAATAAAACGAAAAAAATTAACAAGCTTAAAATGGGAGAAAAAATTTCTCTACCTGCTTTTGGACATTTTTTGATGGTAATAACAAATTTGAAAAAAAAAACATACTAGTCCCACTACTTCCCATCATGATAAAAAATAAACAAATTCATGTCTTTTTTATTTTCGTTTAATTTTCAACGTTTGAAACTTCAGGTACATAAAAAACTGAAAATTCTAGTACATTTTCGGGAAAAAGTGTAGTTCACCCTTGCAGCTTCCATTTTTTCGAAAGCCCGGCCGAAAATCCGTGTTGGCGAGAAGTCGCAAATATCGCCGTGAATCGATTCGACCCTCGCGCGACCCTGCGAAAGTGAAATGAGAGCGGAGAAATTCGCCTCGACTGGTAGCTAATTACCGTCTCGGGGGTTCGAATTTCGTGCGCGATTTGCATCGACCGATATAACGCTAAAGGTCACGGTGGACTTGAAACACCTGTTGATTTGGCCGCTTACGAGTGTCGGGATGGCCAAAAGTGTGCGCGTTAATCGAACGAGTCAGTCGTGGTAGATTACACGTCTATCTCGAGTGCTTAACTGGCAATAATAGTTTCTCATAATTCGTCCCCATTTCCCGCACGCCAGTCCTGCAAAAATCTTGACCTTCCCCCTGGCTACGCATTTAAGTACCGACCAATACTGAAAAAGCCAAGTTTTTGAATATGTATTCAGAAAACAGGAGATGTCGATACAAAACCAAGATTTCCATGGGCCTCGAGTTCCCAACGTTTAAGAACTGAGCCAGGGACGGACGCAGAAAAAAATTCTATTTCGAGGGGGTTCAATCGGAAAAAAATTATACAATTTTAATTTAATTTGAACTGCTGAGATCTACCAAGGAGAAGGCCTGAAGTCTAAAACTCAAATCGAGATGTCGATAGATTTTTTAGGAAGGTAATTGAATTTAATTTGATACGTATCTCGATCGGCTTTTTTAAAAGGGAAGACAGAATTCGAAGTTATAAATTTTGTGAAATCACAATTTCTGTTGCTGATTTAAGAGTATCAATCACATGCCACACTTTCAACAAGTCGCAGTGCAGTGGTTTAGTAGTTAAATCCTTTATCTCCTATTCCTGAGCTATAGGGTTCCAATTCGGAGGGTGACAATGTTAGCATTTGTTTTCGATCTATTATTCACTTTACATAATGCTTTTTACGTTGCATTATTAAAAATTGTAATTTTGAAAAGAAGTGGATCATAGTAAAATGGTTTTGCGTTTGAAATTTCAGGATGAGAGAAAAGAAAATCAATCATCAGCAAGTAATAAAAAACCTCAAGAATATTATATAGCATTATTTTCATATTAAGTATATAATTTCCTGATTTGCCAATAATCATCTATCACTATACATAACATATAAATATATAATATGCTATAAAATAATTTCACATGCGAACTATTTTAATGTGACATAATTCTTGTAAAAATTAAAACATTGCACAATGTTGAATGAAGCATCGGATGTGACGTAAATAATTAAACGAAAAAAATTACCTATACATGTTAGAAATAGAAGATACAGGCTTTACCTGTTAGGCTACTACGATTTATTGAAAAGTTTGGCATGTGATTGAAACCTGTAAATCAGCGACAGAAACTGATTTTCAAAAATTTATATCTTCAAACTTTGGCTCCACTTACAAAAGAATCTGAGACGCGTATCGAAAGAACTTTGATAAACTTTCTAATAAATCTTTTGCCATCGATTTGTACTTAAAACTTCAGGCCTTCCCCTTACGAATGTTTTTTCAAGTACATTTTCAACGATTTCTTCACTTTACTCAAATAATTTTACGTAACATACTTAATTGTTGAGGTATAACGTATAACATATTAAATTTTTTAGGTTTTTTGGAAATATTTATTTGTCGAATATCGCACGAATAAATATCTCATTTTTATATATCACAAGAGGTTAAAATTTTTCAGACGAAAAAATTGAATTTTTACATTGCCTGAAGTTCCGAACGTTTAAAATTAAACGAAAAAAATTTACTAGCTGCTTTTGAACATTTTTTGATCGTTACAACGAACTTGATGCTCCACAAAAAAATATTTGTTACACTTCCCATCATGATGAAAAATGAAAAAATTCATATATTTTTTATTTTCGTTTAATTTCAAATGTTTGCAACTCCAGGTACATAATTTTTACAATTATTGGAAAATGCATTTCCATTGTTTGTTATTTATGGCAATTATTTCCTGTTTCAAATTACCCGTTATCTGGGAAATCGTTTCTTCCGAATTCGCAATGTTATTATATACTACCTTAGAATATATTATTTCATGAAAAACTTTTCTTTCATAAAAGAAAGAAAGAAAGAAAACTATAGTTTTATGTTCATTATTTACAATGTATGGATATTATTGATTAATTGTAATTAAGAACTGATTTATCATCATTAATATATGAACATCATCCGATAGTCCAATGAAATTTTCATAAATTATTATCTCTACGAAAATGAACTGATACTCCATAAGTGCATTTCAAATTCCCAAAACACACTGTTGAATGTAAAAAAATCTAGTTTACTTACGAAAATTGACAGTCAGTAAAAATCTTTATTTGAACCATTTCGCATATAAATTTTTTCCAATTACTATACATTTTCAATTCATTTCTATTTTTCTCATCTTTTCAAGCGTGATTTGGGTCCGTCCTTGAACTGAACGAAAATAAACGAAAAAGTTAGTTTTAGACAATGAGAGATGATGGAAACAATTTTGTTCGTTTGAGTTTATTCTCAAACGCTTGGAACTTGAGAATCATCAAAGATTTTGAATATGGAAAGTATAAATTACACGAGTTTCGCGATAAACATCGCTTATCTATCGCCGAATGATAATTGAAAATCCCGGTCAAAAGGAAACGCGATACGAATCGGCCATTTATAAATTGACGTGTCCATCAACGTCGCAGACATCCCGTTAATTAATACATTAGGTCTGTGAATTTTCGAAAAACTTCCTGCCGCGTAATTGCTCGCGTCGTGAAATATATCATTACGTAATTGCGCAAAAAATGGCGAGTTTACGGAGGCGGAAACGAAAACAGCGCGTCCCAAGAGATTTTGGTCCGCCGCGAAATTCGTATACGTTTCCGGCTGCTTTTGTATGTGCGCGAAAGAGAAATTCGCGCACTCTGGAGTACGTGAAACTTGAGAGGGCATTTCATTTTACGCAGGCAACGAGGAAGTCCAGTTGTTATTCATGATTGTCAATTATGACTGTAACACAATTTTTAATATTTTCTTGTTGTTGTATTCTCAGATATGCATTTTTTAATTGTAATTTATATTCTTTGCATTTCTTATCTAGTATTTCTCTTATTATGAAATTAAACCTTGATGATAGTCAATGATTCGAAAAGGCAGTGAAAACGTAAAGTAGTAGTTTATGAAAATTTCGAGAAAATTTCGAGAAAATTCCTTGAAAAAGTACAGATTGATTAGGATAACTACTAAATTTCTGGTTCTTAGATTGTGCAAAATTATTCATTATTTTATACAATGATTAAAACAGAAAATAATCTGGAGCTCTGTCATATTTGAAACAATCATCCAGTTATTATGTGTTTTGGAAGTTGAGTGGCTGTTACATAAATTTTTATCACCACAAAGTTGATACGTATTAGAATTATTTTTTAAAAAAAGGGAGATTTAAATTATACCTTGTAATGAATTGAAGAAAAAAATTTTTCTTGTAACCTCATAGATTAAAATTTTGATAACGAAAAAAATAAGTATTTAGACACCAGTCTTAGTGAAACACTTCTTTTTTGAAATTTTCAGGTAACGGAATTTTAAGCTTTCCTAATTGAAAAACTCGTGTATTTCTGGTTTTCAGAATGTGCAAAAGTAGTGGTCTTCATGTTTCTGGAATAATTTAACAAATGAAAAATCAATCTGGAAAGAATTAGAAATTTTTTATGTAGGTATTTTCAAAATAATCTGTCTATTACATAAATTTTCATTGAACACCTAACTTACTTATATGTACTGAAACTATCGTTCCCAAATACCATCGATAGAATTTTACTTTCAAATAAATTAATATTATAACATTTTTGATTTTTTCATATATAATAAATTTTTAATTATTATGCAATGAATGAGTTCTTGTATTTTACAAAAAGTAAAATTTTTTTTGTTATAAATTTACCTAGTTTTATGTGAATGTTTTTGAAAACTCGTGTATGTTAGGTAGAATTTTGTACCATTCATTAGAAAATTATTAGAACCCTATTATATTTCCAATACTGCAATAACCCATTACACTTTAAAACGATGTACATATGTAACTTTCTTCCAAATTTAAAATCACCTACACTTTTTTTGTTTTCAGAATGTGTCAAAGTTATAGTTTCATTTTTTGTGGAAAAATTCAAAAAGGAAAATGATGGAGTTTTGCCATTTTTTAATCTATTATCTGCTTGATATTTATTTCGAAAGTTATCTTTCTGTTCCATGAATATTCATTTAATATAAATACATCGTTTTAAAACAGCGTGGAAAAACACTCAAAATAAATAAAAAGTATCACATTTGCATTCATAAAATAAATTGTCAAATGCGAAAGAAATAAATTTTTCAATTCCAGAATACCCTGAATGCATATAATATTCTTCACTGCGAAATTACCAATTAGCAAATTCCAAGCTTTCCTAGTTGAAAAAATCATGAGTAGGTATTAAAACTTTTTACCGGTCATCTGAAAACTATTTTAAGTACAATATTCTTTTCGAAAATGTAAAGTCATCAAAAATTTGCACACTCTCATGGGATGAAAAAAAATTGCAATAACGAAAAAAATAAATATTCCTCCAAAAGAAAATAAAGACCCCAATTTACGTATACCCTTAATCTACTAAAACTCAAATGTGACATCTTGTGAAATAAGAGCCTGAACTTTTCAATCAACATTTTTCAGGTTCGAATCGTCCTTCATGCACACAAGGTCATCAGGTCAGCTTGTACGGGACCCCATTAAAAACTGAAATAATTAGGAAGCCGCCGATGGGTGGGCAATTTTGGCACGCGTTTCCTCCCGAAAAGCGGCGTGATTTATGGAAGTACAAGGATATATAGTAGGCGGCGCAACCCTACCTTGGTCGAAGTGGTGCTGGGTTTTGCACTGCCCACGGTGATAGCGTGAACTTCAACCTCGTACCACTGCACTCCCGCTTCCCGGTCCAAGGGCACAGCCGTGGACAAGACTCCGGTCCTCGTGTCGACGTCGAAAAATCGGTCGACCTGGGGACCGCCACTCCCGGCGGTGACGTTGGTCACGTAATACTCGACGTTCGCGCTGGGTCTCGCGCTACGTGCGCCAACCTTGAGGATATTCGCTCCGGCTGGCTCGTTCTCGTAGACGCTGCCCTCCAATTGTCCGCTGTGCTCCCAAATGGGCTGGTCCCCGCCCTCTCCAGGAACGATCAAGGTGATGTAAGTTTCCGCCGACCTTCTTTCGGCCTGCACGGCCTCGTCGGTGGCGCGAATCCCGATCTGCAGCCTCGAAGAGCGCTCCAGGTTCTTGAGCAACCTGGCGGATTTCAAGGTCAACAAGCCGGTGGCCCGGTCGAGGCGGAAGGCGTCCGCGGGGAAGTTTCCCCCGGGTTCCAGGAGTTGGTACGTGACGAGGCCGTTGGTGCTCGAGTCGAGGTCCCTGGCGAAGACTTTGGCGACCGGAGCCTCCTTATCCTGGGTGCTGTGGAGGTTCCTGAGGGGCAGCACCGCGGCCGACATGCTCGCGAATACGGGGGCGTTGTCATTGACGTCGTTGACGACGACGGTGACGACCTTGTCGGCGGAAAGGCGGGAAGAGGCAGGCTGGGCGCTGTCCGTGGCGATGACGACGAGTTTGAAGGTGTCGACCTCCTCGCGGTCGATGGGGAGGAGAGTGTGAATGACGCCGCTCGAGGAGTTGATGCCGAAGCTGCGCTTGTGGTCCTCCGGGTCCTGACGAGCAATCGAGTAGGTCACGACCCCGTTGGCGCCCGAGTCCGGGTCCTCGGCAGCGACGGTGACGATGGGCGTGTTGACCCGGATGCCCTCGCGTATCTGCCTGACGATGGAGGTGCTGGGGAACGCGGGTGGGTTGTCGTTGGCGTCGACGACGTCGAGCCTCAAGGTCGTCGTGGCGGTTAGCCGGGGATGCCCGGCGTCGCTGCAGGAGACGTTGAGGGTGTAACTCTTCAGCTCCTCGAAGTCGAGTGGTTTGCGGAGGTACAGGGCCCCGGTCAAGGGGTCGATGTGGAAGGCGTCCCTGCGATTGCCGGCCGATAGGCTGAAGGTGAGCTCCCCGTTGGCGCCGAGGTCCCGGTCGACGGCCTTGAAACGCATGAGCTCCGTATTTACCGGGGTGGTCTCCACTACGGACATGGCCGACTCGTTGTCAACGAAGGTGGGTACGTTGTCGTTCTCGTCGAGCACCTCCACCTGGACCAGGGTGCTGGAGGAGAGGCGCGCCTCCAGGCTGGCGTCGCGGGCTACCACCGTGAGCGAGTACTCGCCCAGGCTTTCGCGGTCGAGTTTCCGTACCAAGGAAATTTGCCCGGTCGCTTCGTCGATCTGAAATGCGACGTCTTGGTTGCCCTCTTCGATAGCGTAGAAGACATCGCCGTTGAGGCTCTCATCCGCGTCGCTCGTGTACACCTTCAGAAGCTGCGTACCCACGTCCGCGGCCTCGCTGACCTGAACCTTGTACGGGAGTCGCTGAAATTGGGGAGTGTTGTCGTTAACATCGGTCACGTAGATGATGACCTTGGCACGGTCGCGCAGGCCGTTGACCCCATTGTCTACGACGGTGGCTTCCAGGGTAATGTAGTTTACCCCGGTGTTGGCGACGAGGCTCTCGCGGTCGAAGGACTTGGAGGACTTGACGAATCCGTTGCGCGGGTCCACGCTCAAATCCTGTTGGGTCGAGGACAAGGAAAAGGTCATGTCGGCGTTGCGGCCGACGTCGCGGTCCAGGGCGACGAGCCTCCCCACGAACGTGTCGGCGGGCTCGTTCTCGCGGATATGGAAAACGAAGGTTGAGTTGGCGAATTCCGGCGCGTTGTCGTTTTCGTCGAGGATGTGAATGACGAGGGGTACGGTGGAGCTCCTTCGGGGCTCGCCCTGGTCACTGGCGGTCACCTCGAGGGCATAATAGTCCCGCTGCTCGCGGTCCAGGGTGTTCTTCACGTAGAGCTGGCCGTCGGGGAAGATGCCGAAACGGCCTTCGTCGTTGCCGTCGGAGATGCTGTAGGAGATGGCTCCGTTGTCCCCGAGGTCTGCGTCAGAGGCGACGAGGGCGAAAAAACGCTCGTTCACGGCCGTGGACTCTGAGATGGAAGTCTCGTAATTCGCCAATGTGAAAACGGGGCTGTGATCGTTCGCGTCCTCGATGGTGACGTGTATCTGTTGCAGCGCGGAGAGCGGTGGGTTCCCCGAGTCGACGGCGGCCACTTCCAGGCGAAGTACTGTACCTGGCGCAACCTTGACGGGCCTGTCCAGGTAGACAATGCCCGAGCTCTCGGCTATCCGGAATCGTTGGTCGGGATTTTGTCTGAGTGAATAGGTGATCCTGGCGTTTGCGCCTGCGTCCTTGTCTCGAGCTCGGGCAAGGCAAACTTCCTGCCCGACAGCGGCGTTTTCTCGGAGGTAGACGTCATCCCCATGATCGATTTTGGGGAACTTTGGTGGGTTGTCATTGACGTCGAGGACGGTGACGTTGACAGTTGTCAGGCCGCGGCGCAGGCCAGCCCTGACGGCGATTCGAAGCGTGTAGTGGGGCACCTGCTCCCGGTCGAGGCAGCCCGCGGTGCTGATGACACCGGATTTTTCGTCGATCCGGAAACTGCCTTTCGGATCGCCGTAGACGATGGAGAAGGAGATTTTGGCGTCGGCATGCCTCGTTACCCGGACCGAGCCAACCTCGCGTCCGGAGCCTGCGAGATTCTCGCCGCACTCGCCCTTGTCCTCGACGATGCGGAACTCGTAACCGTTGTACGTGTCGAACTCGAGGTTCTCAATATCAGCCCGACGGATGACCTCAACGACGGCGTTCCTCGCAGCAGGCTTGCCCCCGTTGTCCCTCGCCGATATAACCAACTCGTAACGGATTTTCCGAGCGATCCGGGCGTAGCTGTGGAGTGTCACCACGTCCCCGGTGCTCTCGTCGACGGCAAAGAGACCCTCGCCCCCGGATTCCAGGGCGTACTTGACCCGTGCGTTTTCTCGCGCGTCGGCGTCACGGGCTGTCACTTTTGCCAGGGTGGTGCCGGCGGGGCTGTCGTCTTGCAGAGGCATCAGGTACGACCTCGGGTAGAACACCGGCAAGTTGTCGTTGACGTCCTCGAGAGTCACGAGAACCGTGGCCGTGGAGGTTTGAGGTGGCGTACCTTGATCTTTGGCGATGACCTCGAGCCTATAAGCCGGGGTGACCTCGCGGTCGAGGCTCGACTTGGTCGTCAGCTGGCCGGTCAACGCGTCAAGGGCGAATACCCCGGGATAATCCCTGTATACGCTGGGGTGAAAACTGTAGACCACACTGCCGTTCGTGCCCTGGTCGTTGTCGACGGCGGTGAGGTTCCCGACGACGCTGCTGATCGGGGCGTTTTCCGACAGCGTCACCTCGAGCACCCGCTGAAGAAACTTGGGGGCCTGGTCGTTTTCGTCGAGAACCGTCACCCTGAGGTGCGTCGAGGCGTACTTGGGGTTGGGGCCGCCGTCACGGGCTGTCACCACGAGCTCCACGCTACCCTGGACCTCCCTGTCGAGCCGTGCGATCGTCGTCACGAGGCCGGTAACTTTGTCGATCGCGAACCAGCCCTGCTCGTGGCCGGAATCCAAGTCGTAGTAAATCCTCGCGTTCAAACCCGAGTCCGCGTCGGTCGCGAGTATGCTCGCGACGAAGCTCCCGACGGGCGCGAGTTCGGAAAGCACCGCCGAGTATTCGCTTTGTTGGAAAACGGGCTCGTGGTCGTTGAAATCGTTGACATGGACGACCAGGTAGGCCGTGGCAGACCTGGGTGGCGAGCCTCGGTCCGTGGCCACTATCGTCAAGTTGTACTTGGGTATTTCCTCGCGGTCCAATCGGCCGTTGACCTGAACGAGGTACAAGTTTCGCGTGTTGTGCCCAAGGCGGAAATGCCCGAGGTGGTTGCCCGCGCGGATTTCGAGAGTCGTCTCCCCGTTCGGGCCCTCGTCCTTGTCGACGACGTCGACGGCCGCGACGATCGAATCCTTGGGCGCGTTCTCGTCGACTGTCGCGAACCCCGCCGTGGATGGAAAGTAGGTGAACTTGATCTCGGGATCGTGGTCGTTCGAGTCCAGGAGGTTGAGGGAAACGTACGCGCGGCCATCCTGCCGGGGCGAGCCGTGGTCTCGGGCGTAGACCGTTATGACGCAGCTGCTCCTGGGACAATCGAGCGGCTCCGTAGTCACTATGTCACCACTCCCGGGGTCAATGCCGAACTGCCTCTCGGTGTCGGGCAAATAATACGTAAGTTTCGCGTTGTCGCCAGTGTCCTTGTCGTCCGCGCCAACTGTCAGCACACGCGTGCCCACGGGGGCGCTCTCGTTCAGGGCCACGATGTATTCGCTCTGCTGGAAGATCGGTGGGTTGTCGTTCACGTCGAGCACCGTCACGTTCACGAGGAGGTATCCCGACCTCGGTGGCCGGCCCTTGTCTCTCGCGCTAACGTTGAGAAAATAGAACTCGACCTGTTCCCGGTCGAGCTTGCCGGTTGTCTCGAGGTGGAGGTACGATGTCTCGCCCGTGGGGTTCTTGGTCACCGACAGCCGGAACTTGCCCTCGCGATTGCCGTCGACGATGAAGTAGTCGTCGGCGACGCCGTTCGCGGGAGTGTCGCGGTCCGAGGCCGCGTCGAGGAGCGACCTCGTGCCAGCCTCCGCCGACTCGGAGAACTTGACGGCGATGTTGGGCTCGGGGAACTCGGGCGCGTTGTCATTGACGTCGAGGACGTGGATGCGAACCTCGATGGGGTAGGTTGGCTGGCTCGAGAGCACCACCAGGTCGAAGCGGTCGCTGCTCAGGGCCTCGCGGTCGAGCTCGACGCTCGTGCGTATCTCGCCGGTCACGGGGTCGAGGCTGAACTCCCGGGGTGGCTCGTTGAAGCGGTACGTCAAGTCGCGCAGAGTGGGTATCGTCCCGACGAGGGTGCCCTTGGGTACGTTCTCCTCGACCTCGAGTTGCACCCGCGTGTCCACGGCCCGGCTCTGCATCGCGTCCTGGGTCGAGCGCCTCGGCACCAGCCGAGCCACTCTCTCGCCGCTCCGGGCATCCCCATTGGCGAGGCTCGCCAGAAACACCAGGACCACCAGGGCGGCTGGCCAGCAGCGTCTTTCCCTCGGCATCGTCCTGCTAGCTCCGCATCTTCTTCGCCGAGGTCACGGGGGGCTGCCCGCTCCAAGCACCTCGACTTCAGAGGTGCTGCGATTCACGGGACGATTCACGGGACGATGCGCGACTTTCGTCAACTTCCGGCACGTGCGATCCGCGCCGTTGCACTTGTTCCCACCTTCCCGGGAGATGGCTTTTTCACCACGCGCGCGCTTGATTGACGGGGCCCGGAAGCACACAACGAACCCGAGGATTTGCTCACCAACGACGACACCACAACAACAGCGACGGCATAACGCGAACCCCGTCGGATAACGACTCGCGCGCGAAACGCGAAGGTTCCCGGGAGAAGGGCTCTCGCGGTACGCGAAAAAAACGCGGGTGCCCCGAAAACGCTGAGGGCGGAACGAACCGACGACACGAACGCACCTTCTCCTCCCGAGAAAGACTCGGCTCGACTGAACACGCTGAACGTGCCACGATCCGCGAGCATTCTTGGCTCGCGGGGCCAGTCGGGCCGCTCCCCTCCCCGGCCCCGGCGCAGCGGGGCCCGCTCCTCGTCGCTCTCGTGTCCGCGGGCCCGTCGGGCCCTCTCCTTTTCTCGCGCTCTCTCGGCTCTTTGCACATTCTCTCTCCCCCGGCTCGCTCGCCGGGCGCCCCCCTTCCCCGCGCCCTCGCCGTCGTCGCGGGTATTCTACCTTTTGCCCTCGGCAGCGGCGGCTCAGGTATGCAAGATGGCCGCCATCCTGGGGAGCAGGAAGGTGGGGAACCAGCAGCAGCAGCAGCAGCAGCAGCAGCAGCAGCAAAAGAGAGCTCTCGCGGGATAGAGAGGATTTTTCGGCCCATGTGTGTTCATCGGGCCCACTTGACTAATCCGCTAGCGCGATCGCGCTCGTCTCTTCTTTTCCTTTTTTTCACTCCTTCTCTAATCTCTCCTAGTGATTCTCGGGTACCAGGCAAGCGGACGGCATCTGGGAACGAGTGGAAAAAAGTACCTTAGGGAATTTCGGAGATTCACGGGATGAGATCGTATCTCGAAGGGATCTTTCTTTCGAGGGTAATTGGCGAGCAATTACACCATGCGAGCTTTTTTTATGGGTCGGTCGAGGGAAAACTTTTTTTTTTGGGAGGTCTTCGGGGTATGACTTTTCACAGAAAGCAGGCTTCGGAAGTAACGAGGCTAAAATCTTGTATTTGAATTGAAGCTGTATGTTCATGACGTAACGCGTTACATGAATTGCAAAGTAACGATACTCACAACGAGTTACGGTATTATCGTTACCTTAGAGGTATTTTTTTATTATTTGAAAGGTATTAACATTGCAAGTCATCGATTGCTAGGCTTTAATTTCGTGTTCTTGCGAATTATACATAAGCTCTTTTTATCAATTTCATACTACGCGCGCAATCCATCTCTTGTTGACACTTTTGAACGCAGTTTTGGAATGAGAAGGCTTGAATTAGACAGTGGCTTTGAATTCAAAACATTCAGATTTTAATTCTTCAAACGATTCTGGATTTGAATCTAATTCCACGGAAAACGATTGAGTTTTGACTATTGTAGAAAAAAATATGCCATGATTAAAAAATGAAACAAATACATAGTATACGATTATGAATGATAATGACACAAATGGGTCAGAAATAACTTGTTAAGAATTTCATACGCATTTCCCATTTTTAAACAACTTACTCGAACTATCCTGCATTTACTTAAAATACTTGGTTTCATAGTTTTCATAGTAACTTCTCCTCCGATTGTTTCTATATAAGTGTCAGTAGTTCCGATGATATCCATTGATATAGTTTTGATAGTTTTCAGAATTTTATTTATTTATCTTCTCATCATTTCTGGACTTCTTACAGTTTCAATGATTCCTCTTCATTAATTAACATCATTTTCAAAGTTTCAATCATTTCCATTAAACTATTGTATTGGTTACTATTGGAAACTATAGGATTGAGAAATTATCAAACACCATCGAAATTTATGTTACAAATACTTTCCAATAATTTTCTTCGCAAGGATGTAAGTCTTTCTTAAAATCGTCCAATTTTTCTGAAGATTTTATCTAATGTGTTACGTGTTAGTACTTAAAATTTCTTCATTTCAAAAAAAAAAAAAAAAAAAAAAAAAAATACATTATCAAGACTTTGGCTAGTCATTACTAGGAATTTTAACTTTTATCAAACATTTCGAATCTCGATTTTCAGCTTATTTTCTTAGTCTTTGACAGTTGCATTTGTACTGAATAATTCATCAATTTAATAACTTCGTAAAAGGTCGTTACTCGCGATTTTGAAATTTCAAAATGTTTTCGAACAATTTTTCCATGTTTTTCTAAATAAAAATTAAATGTTTTAATTTTCGTTAAACTTTGAAGATTTATCAATTTTTTTTGTATTAAAAAGGATGAGTGGAGTCTCGAGAGACTTTTCTGAGCATTGTTTATTCTGCATGCATTCTTTCGAAAAAATTGCTCATTCTTATTTCAAAGAGGAAAAATTTGATGTGAACTCTGCAACATTTTGCTAAAACTACATGAATTCATTTCGAAGTAGCCAACTCTGCGATGTTTTCACTATTTTTCCAACTTCTTTTCCGTTTTGTTCCAAAAATCACTAGCGATTGAACTCTTCAAGTTATTTCATAATTTTGCAACACATTTTTTCTAAAAAGAAAAATTCAATGAAATCAGAGCAAGTCTTGCATGAATGAAATATTTCCACTTTTTTTTTTAAGTATTTTATTTTAAAGTGGCAAATTTTACTTTTGCCTACAAATTTTCCCGAAACGCATCTAACTTTGACAGTATATCGATTATTTGCATTACGTTAGAGCAATCTCGATCAAAAAGTTTTCTTGAGATAAAAGCTCCTTGAAATTCCTCATTGAGTTTGAAAAATATTCCGAACTCTCCGCCACTAATAAAATGGTCTATGATTCATTTCTTGCAGCTACGAAATTTCTGCCTTGCTCAAAAAACATAATGCACGTAAGTTTTCCTAACCCCTTCCCCCCCCCCCCCTCGTCCCTCCGAAGAAATCCTGAATCCATAACTGACGTTGATGAAATAATTCCCAAAAATTCCTTCATTCTCAAAGTAAATCTCAGAAAATTCCTTCTCGACTTAAAAAGCGAAGCATTAAATTCTCACAGAAGTAATGCTAGCTCGGCGCGACCCCGCTGGCCCCACAGAAGACCGTAGCCACCGAACGGCTACGATTTCATTTGCATTTTGCCTTGCTATTAGGCCGCTGAGGTGATAAAATAAATATTTCGTTCCGATAAACATTTGAATCAGTATGAAAAAGGCGAGGTGAATGACGCCGGGCACGCAAATCATCCTGAAAAAAGCATTCGCCGTGGATAAGCCATTGCGATAGAGCGAGGAATAATAATCCTTGGAATTCGTACGTGTACCGCGAACTTTTTTTCCCAGCCTCTTTTACTTTTAAATTTTTTATTTTAAGGTGACCAAACGAACTCTCGTACGAAATAAGTGAATTCGATCCCACAAAAAATTTGATAAAATAATAATCAGGGTTTAGAAAGTTGCCCGAAAAAATGTAACATGTTACGTTACCGCAACCACTCAAGAAAATAACCTTTTTGGAAAAAATTGAATGTTAATAACAAGAAATCGAAAAACTAAGGATGAAAAAACAAGATTAACGTTCTCGTGGTTTCGATCTAGAAACTGCTTGTTTCAGATATAATAAAATGGTTAGAGACGGAAAATGATTGGACGTATTTTTTTTTTTTTTTTTTTTTTTTTTTTTTTTTTTTTTTTTTGATTCCAACAAAACTTTTTGCACGAATGAAGTATCATATTTTCGAGATCTTTTGCTTGTTAGGACGAGCCCTCCATGAATAATTTTTTTGAATGAAGAAAATAATTAAGCATTCGGTTATCTGTACTTTTTGATCCTGCGGAAAAAATCAACAAGCTTGTTCGAATTTTTATATTTTTTTCAAGTTCAAAAAATTTTTGAATATGACATTTCATTCAATGTTAGCCGATTCTGGGAAAAATGTGCGGATTGAATAGATTTTTTCGAGAAACTTATCTACCTAGATTTTGAGTATTCTTGACGCTATTTGTATTACTCAGTATGTACAGAATCTTGCAGGATTTTACAGTATTTTAATACATTTTTACCATTCTTCTGTACAGTGCTATAAAGGTTTCACGAATTTCATGTTCTAGAATTCAAAGTCCTTTGAATTTTTTGTATTTGAGAGGATTTTTCAGGAAATAGTGTCTATGTAGAATTTTATTTCTTTTAATTTTTTCGGTATACTTTTTCAGTTTTTCTGCGATTTGCAGGATTTTTCATTATTTCTGGAACATTTCGTATTTTTCAGGGAAAATAAAATGTTTCGGGATTTTCCAGCTTTTTAATGTATTTTTAATATTTCCATATAAATTCTGTGGCTTCCATTCATAACCGAGAAAGTCACACATGCCATAACGTTCAAAATTTTATCAGAATGTCATGTAAACTGAGCCTTTTCACACAAATGACTTTCTCGATTATGGCAGGAAGCCACAGAATTGTTATATAAATTTCGAGAATATCGAGCTCTAGAGTTCAAAGTTCATTTAATTTTTCGTGTTTCGAAGAATTTCTCAGAAAACAGTGTATTCATGGATGTTTATTCCTTTCAGTATTTTATCGTATTTCCTCAGTTTTTCTACGCTTGGAATAATCGTCGATCTGTATTTTTAAATATTGCTATTCGCTATCTGAATTTCTGGAATTCGACGATCTACATAGTTTTTGAAGTTGTATGGATTTTTAATGTTTAATAAATTTACTTGTATTTTTCTAAAAATATTTTTTTTTTGCAATTCCTAATATTCATATAGGTAATATTGTAGAGTTTGTCAGTTTTTTTTAGAGATATCTCGTTAGATTTCATAAAATAGTTTGAAACGTTTGAAGTATTTCGATCGATTTTGCGGAAAACCGGTTTCTTAATTGATTCAAAGTGCCCTTCATGTTTTTTGAATTTTCACAAACTTTTGCGATTTATTGAATTTTCTAGTATTTTTATCAACTACTAATATACATGTTTACGTTAAGAATTCAATGCTCGGCAAATTTAGTTTTTTTCATTTCGGGAATCACATAAATTTTTGAAGAATCTACTAGAATTCAGAAGAAACTATGTAACAATAATCTAGTATATTGAGTATTTTTCTTTTTTTTTTAATTCATTAAATTCCGCAAGTTTTTCTAGCATGATCTATGGATTTTAAAGGTCATAATGTAGATTTTATGCTTTGAAGATTTTCCATACGGATTTCTCAAATTTACTAATTTTTTATGATGATAAGTAAAAAAGCCTATTATTCGTCAATATTTGTACACAAATTAATAATACTTCACTCTGTTCTATTAAAAATGATGAATGTAGAATATTCCCTCTAAAAATAAGGAAGTTTAAAATAACTTATATCTCAGTTTCAGAATATTTCTTAAAAAGTTACAGATTGTTATAAAAACTTGATGAGACTGATAATAGTAAAGTGAAATAAATAACGGGATTTTCGTTCCTCGTTACCGAATAAAAGTAACTCGTTCCTACGTAACGTTCGTTATTGTCACTTGTTAATTAGTGTAACGCGTTACGTTATCGTTACAGTAAAAATGTAACGTTTAACGCGTTACTTCCAAACCCTGATAATCATTAATTTAGGGCAATACGGTGTACTCGGTCCCGGCCATCGAGGAAAGTTTTTTCGTGTACTTTTTTTTTTTTTTTTCATTTTCATTTTGACAAATTTAACAAAGTTAGATTTGAAGTTGAAAACCGACTTCACTAAAAAAAAGTATTAGTTAAATCATTCATAATGTGGTAACTATTAATAAATCGCATACTTGGATATGGCGGAATAAATATTTAGTTGAATCAAACTAACGATTAATTCATACAAACTATCTAATAAAGTTCAAGCAAACTTCTGTATATTAGCAGTTACTATATGCGTATTTGCCACCAAGTAGATATCATATTTATATGAACTCTTTGGAAAAGTATGGACAAAACTTGATATATTAACAGTTACCATATTGCTATTTGCAAGAAAATTTCAAGTAACTTGGCCCAAGTTCGAAGTTGGTTGTTGGAAACTAAGATTGACCATGGTTTTTCACTAAAAAAGAATTGACGTGTGTTGTGTGTACATAATCCCTAGTAAATGTTTTTTTTTTCCTATTCCTCGGAATTCGTCTCTAATTCTGTCAAGAACATAATTTTCTTCCTTCTTGTCCGAGGCGCGCGCGCATGAGTACCCGATGATCATCCCATCCACGTACAGGCGATAGTTACCGCCGCTTGACTTAAGAAACTCGATGTACGATCTCAAATGTAACAGCTCCATTCATCCATCGACATTTATTTTGCTCAGGCCGAAAGATATATAACAATTTGAGTGACTCGAAAAGTAATTAAACTTTTATTCCATAACATTGAAGATGCTGGAAAGGCCACAATCCACGAGGTTGTCTGAGCTTATTTAAATTGTCGGAAATTTTTCACAACATTCGTCAAGTATCGGTGTATTTACTGTTGCCATATCAAACAGTTGTATATGAACAACATTAGCCAAGTATGAGTATATCAACTGTTACTATATAAAACAGTTGCATCAAATATAGACAGCTTTTTTGTTATTATTTTCGAATTTGAAGCTAACATTGATTTCTCACGCCATTCAAGTTTAACACATAATTGATCTTCATGCACGTCAAGTTGGTTCAAGTAACTTCAGTCAAATATAAGGTATATTTGTCGCAAATACTGCAGAATCCAAAGAAATTAGTATAATAAAACATACGCTATCTTCATAACTAAGATATATCTTTATAGCTGATAAATATTTGAAGAAACGACGTAACTATACGCGTATATTTGTAATGAACTCACTGTTTTTCCAGTGTACTCAAACTGAACGCGAGAAAGCTGTGAGTGGTATTTTAGCCTTTCCCCTCCCCCTTCCTCTTTCTCCTTTTCCTTCTTATCATTGGACACGCTTTTGTTCTATGTACCAGTTTGAGGCTAATAAAGACAACTAGATTGGGCAACTCACGGGAAAATGCCGGCGGTGAAATGCAGTCGCTACGCGCATTATTATTGGCTGGAATTAATATTCTAGCGCCGTTTATTTTGCAACTCACCGGTCATTTTTATGCCCGGCGGTTTTGATAATTAGCGATAAAAAAGGCATTTGTTTAATTCATGGCGCGTTAAAAATTGATTATGGCTATTTGTTCGCGTTGCTCACTTTTATCCCGCGCAAATCGTTTCGTGATTACATGGCCGATACGGGCTGAATACGTTTCTTACTCTATGTTTTACCATCAACACCTCGTGTAACGTCACGCCGAGTGATTAAATTTCGCTAGAAAAATTTACCATAATGTATTACTCGACCACTTTCGTCCGCTGCGAAGTGCTTTTTTCCGCGTTCTATCTCGTTGTGCTTTATTGAAATTCGTGAGACTGAAATTACCAATTTATCGAGGCTTTCGCATGAAAAGGAGAGTCTGCACTTTTTGGTGAACCGGAAACCTTAAGGGAGGGTTCTACTTTGTTGACCCGAAAATCGGTAATTTTTTTAGGGCTCCGTTATAAGTACACTATTAAAGATAGAATTTATATATTTGGCATGGTTATCAAAGAACATTTTTTCTGCAAATTAAAATTTTTTTTCACTGACTAAATGAAAAAGGGGGGAGGGGGGCGTCGATCAATGGCGATATATCCTCGAGGAGACGTCTCGCTAGCGGAAGTAACTTAGCCAAAACGGATGATTTAAAAGACAAAAACCCAACATATTCTTCATTTGTAACGATTTCTGCATGAAATGAACTAGGATTAAAAGAAAATCATGAAAAATGAAACAATTATGCATTAATAAAAAAAAACTCGATTTTTTTCAAATTTTTTTTCACAAATTGTTGTGCAAAATGAGTAATTGTTATTATATTTTGATGATCGTAGTTCACTTTCTGCACACAACCCTGATGCACATTTGTGCCAGATTTGGGGACGATCGGTTGATTACAACGTTTTGAATCACTTCCGTAAGTTCGAAAAACGTGGTTTTGAGATAAACGCGTTTCAAGTTTTCCACCTAGTAAGGATCAAAGGACTGAAAAATAAAGCATGACTTTGCTGATGTAGTTGAGGTAGTTAAACATAACGTACATATTTAAAACTTTACACAGGTATTCTTTAAAGGTCACTTTACAAAATGTAATAAACAAAATTATTGTGATTTTATCGGAAAATGCAAAACGGTGACTATCACCGAATCTGGTTTTCGCCGCTGCAGAGCGTCTTCGGCTGAAGCTTTGAAACGGTGTATTACTTCTGTGATTCGAAAGATTTTAACTCTAAATTCCATGAACACACTCTTAATACATTTATCTATACGATAAAACAAAAACAAAAAAATAATCAAATTTTTCGACCCAACAAAGTAGAACCCTCCCTTAAAATATACCAGTGCGAGTAAAACTTTACTCTCTATCAATTCCAATTTATGTACATATTACTTTATCAAGCAAAAAAGTGTAAGGGGGGGGGGGGAGTCCTAAAATATATCAGTGACATGTATTATTTCAGATAAAATTTGCATGATCTAAAATTTGCCAAAAATATTTCATTGTTTGAAATCTTGAACTGCTTCTAATTGTAAATTCGAGAAGTTGAGATAAATAAAATAAAACCTAAAGACAATCAATTTAAAACTTAGAAGTTTTTACGATCAGATGCCAAAATGAAACACATAATAAAAAACTTTAACGATTTTAGGGATGAAAAGTTGGGACAAGAGAATGTACTATACAAACAATTTCAAGTTTTAAAATTACAAAAGTGCTTCAAGAGAAACTTTTGCATTTTTCACTTTTAAAGTAAGAAAATATAAATAAATATGAAGAAATTCTAAATAAAAAAGTATAATTAAAAATTCAGCCCAGATCGCAGTCAATCAACTTTGTGAAAGTCCAGTATTGTACAAATAAGACAATTTTTTCCGTATAGTGTATGAAATATGCGAAATTTGAATGAGCTAATAATATTAGCCCAATATACATTTCATTATTTACTATTTAAGGGTTCTTGCAGTTTTATTCAAAAACCATTAAACGATAAATCCATTTCTAAGATATACTCTCTTCATTTTTGAGAGTAAATTTTCACTCTACACCGAGTCAAAATACTGCCACTCAAACTTGAATTGATTCTTCAATTTTTTTAAGTGAAAAATCACTCAAAAATAGTAAACTTTACTCCTCTCTAAGTTAAATTTACCTCATTTTTTTGAGAGGAATCTGACTCGAATTCAAGAGTGAAATTCAACTTCTCTAAAATTGATAATTCACCCTTTTCGAGTGAATTTTTGCACCATGGAAATAAATTTTCTCTCTTTTTTTGAGTGGCAGAAGTATTTTAACTTGATGTAGAGTTAAAATTCACTCCAAGTAATTAAGGGAGTCGATAATTTCACTTGCGAATTTCGAAACATTTTATCAGCGTAACAAGTAAAAAGTTTCAAAATTCAACCGCATGTACAATAAAATTGGAGTTTTAGAGTTTTAGATGAACAATAAAAAAAAAAAAGTTTAACTTAGATTAGAATTGAGATTCTCAAATAGTTATCTAATCTTGAGTAATTAAGGCTGATTTATAGGATTAGTCAACTTTTGGTAGCAAATTAAAAAAATCAAGCGAATTTCGTGGTATTATTATAAATGTGAAATAATTCAAGTTGCTAATTTGGTCAAGTGCAGTTTAGTTTTTAACCATCCAATAAGTAATATAGAATACCTGAAAATTAAACCATTAAATCAGTAGAAATATACTCAGACTTTTCTCTGTGGAACTACAATTTCAAGTACATATGCAACAATTCGATTAAAAATCTTGTACATCATGAGATCTCTTGATTTTGAAAATCAGAGTTGAAACATTTATATCTATTTTCTGAGAAATAAAATTTAGAGTCCTCTTGGGTTCGTAAAATTATAGTTTTATATTCTGGTACTAATAAATGTTTAATAGTAATAAACTTTCAAAAAATAATAGTATTTTCAAGTTTCAAGAAACTTTGCTTAATATTCTAAATCAAAAATATTTGATTCAAAGATTCCATGAATATTTTATTTTTAGGGAAAAAAATGCTCTTTTTTTATAAAATAGCCCCCTGGAGAACACAATGTTTTTTTTTATTTATCTGATGATGGTATGGTTTGTCATTTCAGAATGAAAAGTTTATGGCAATTTTTGTCAAGTTTTAAAAAAATAAACAAATATTTTCAACTTATGTAAACTTTCTCGAAATTAGGTAACTCCGGGACAAGTGCCCCACGTTTTTGAAAATTGAGGCCGTCCTTTTGTAAATATACTTTCTAGGGCGCTTGCCATTTTAGGTCAGGCAGTACTTCCAGAAATAGAAACAACATATTTTTCAATATGTCAAATTTCAAACGAACTGTAAGATTATTAGTAAAAAGTGGCCAATCGGTTAGTCGAGAAATCTTCAGGGACAAGTGCCCCACTTTTATGATCTGAATTGAAATTGCTTTAGAGACAAAAGAACCTAAGGAAATAGTGATTTCATTGATTTTCCGTAATTCATAACAAAAAATTATAGTCAAAATAGTTAATTTGGTTTTGGAAGATGATTGAAAAAAATGGACCAAGTTCGTCGATTAAGGTGACAACGAAACTAAGGTCGAAAGTACAAATTTTGAAACCACGCCAAAAAAATTGGAATAAAGGCGATTTTCATTTATGAAGAATGTCTTGAAATTGATCAATAACAATAAATATGTTGAAAACGAATGGCTCATCCAGATTGTTCGTAGGGCATTAAAAAATTGGGGCGCCTGTCCCAAATATACGATATTTGCAAATCCTTTTGCTGAAAAAAATGTCGACTCCCGAACATTTTCAAATGATTATTTATTGAATGGTATTCTATGTAGAGAGGTGATGTTGGTTTATACGTACATTGACATTTTCACGATCAAACGGTATATAAGCATTTTTAAGTAGTGGCTTTAGAAAATTTTCTGCCTGTTTTTTGCATCACTAGGAATACATTTGGTCAATTACACTCAATTATGAATAAAAAACGTACGACATTTTTGATTGCGTTTTTCCTTTGGCAGTAAAACACAACTTTTCTCGAAATTTAGTTGCAATCTCATCAGTGTATGCTATTAATCTATTAAGCGGGGCAAAAATATATGAGAAAGCATCATTTGCTTTTTTCATGGTTCTTTTTTTTAGTATTTGTCTTTGTTTACTACCAACAATTTATTATTTGACTCTTACAATATCCGTATAGTTCCAGCTTTTACAAGATCCGTGTAAATATCTTAAAAAACGAACAGTTTCAAGAAAAAAAGGAAATTCGATAAAAATTGATGTAGGCAGTTTCTGCTTTATAAGATAGCTTTATAAAGATTCTCCGAAAATGGGAAAAACAAGGGTGTAACCAGAATTTCAAAACAAGGTAAAATATTAGACAAAAATCTAATATGCATGTTCTTTATGTTTAATTCTTTAAACTTTTTCCACAATCTTGTGATTGATTCGCAAAAGCCGTGCAGAAACAATAATTTCCGCGTCGTATATAATGCCGATCCCTTGACTATAGGTGAAAAATAGGCACGAGACGTCCCGTGGACGATAAGTGAAAATGCTGTGTGGTCCGCGCGAAAAATAAGCCGTCACGTGAAAAATGCGCCGTCGCGATCTCGAAATTAATTCGTCAAAGGCTCGCATTTTTCATCAGATTAGGCGTCCGGCGTGCGGTGCTTTCCGCCGGGACGTATCAATATTTTTTCGCGCGGCAAAAAACATTTCTAGAAACGCGTTTGCGCGCGGTTGAATCTTATCGGCTGAAAGGGAAGGCCACAGCGAGCGAGTGCGTACTTTTGTACGAGATACCGAACTGGCCGCTCGCGCGAGAGCTTATGATTAATGCCCGTCGTTGCGCGCCGCTATATCGTACGCGCGTTTGTTCCCCGACATTAGAAAGAGTATAAACCCGCGACCGGGGGCGTGAGGACTGGCATTTATCGCATTAAGAGATCCCGGTGCGCCTCAATGGGCAGATTATGAAATAAGAAATCTCCGCGCCTTTTCATTCCGCCGCCCCCATGGGCATTACATTGGATTCCGAAAATCCACAGGGGCACCTCTCCATTATTTCGCGATCGACGAGCTCTCTCGCGAGCTCTCCACATCCGGGACAATGACCAAACAAAGTGGTGGAACTGAAAATGATCCATTTTTGATCCATTTTCAATAGTCTTTTACTCACATTTTAGCAGGGTTCGGAAGTAACGCGTCACTCTAGAACGTTACATTTTTTACCGTAACGATAACGTGACGCGTTAGATTAATTAACAAGTAACGATAACAGGAACGAGTCACTATTTTTCGCTAAGGAGCAACGAAAATCCCGTTATTTTACGATACTTTTATCGGTCTCATTAAGTTTTCAGCATAATTTGTAACTTTTTAAGGAATTTTCTAAAACTTAGATGAAAATGATTTTTAATTTCCTCGTTTTTGAATAAAAAAATTATATATAAATAACTTTTAATGGAACAATCTGGAATGTTAGTAAGTTGTGTGAAAATATTGACGAATAATACACTGAAAAAACGGTAGGTTCAATACAAATATGCGCGTATAGTTGCGCCGTTTTCTCAAATATTCACGTACGTAAATAAAAAATTTCTGTCCTAGGTACGTGATATACTATTATCAGCTATTAATATATATCTTAGTTATAAACATAGCGTATGTTTTATTATACTAATTTCTTTGGATTCTGCAGTATTTGCGACAAATATACCTTATATTTGACTGAAGTTACTTGAACCAACTTGACGTGCATGAAGATCAATTATGTGTTAAACTTGAATGGCGTGAGAAATCAATGTTAGCTTCAAATTCGAAAATAATAACAAAAAAGCTGTCTATATTTGATGCAACTGTTTTATATAGTAACAGTTGATATACTCATACTTGGCTAATGTTGTTCATATACAACTGTTTGACATGGCAACAGTAAATACACCGATACTTGACGAATGTTGTGAAAAATTTCCGACAATTTAAATAAGCTCAGACAAGCTTGTGAGTGCCAGTTTATGAATAAATTTTCACTGTTTAACAAAATAATGGAGCCTCTTCTCGTGGAGTGTGGTCTTTCCAGCATCTTCAATGTTATGGAATAGAAGTTTAATTACTTTTCGAGTCACTCAAATTTTTGTACGGGGTGTACCAAACTCCCCGCGCAAAAAAAAAACCCAGTAATCCTCATTCAAATTCGAGTCGAAAAATCCTTTACCACTTTTCATTACAGTCAAAATTAAAAAAAGTTATTCAAGCTAAAAGTTTAAGCAATAAATGCGCTCTCACGACAAGTGGGGGTAAATTTCACGGACCAAACTTTTCCCAAATTTTCTTCATATTTTTCCGAGTTAAAAAGTCCTTTGCCACTTTTTACAAAACTCAAAATTAAAGAAAATATTCGAATCACAAGTTTCAACTAATCAGATTTCTTAGATTTTATGCTCGAATATCTTTTTTAATTTTGAGTTTTGTAAAAAGTGGTAAGGGACTTTTTGATTCGGAAAAATACGAAGAAAATTTGGGAAAAGTTTGGTCCATGAAATCTACCCCCACTTATCGTGAGAGTGCATTTATTGTTTAAACTTTTGGCTTGAATAACTTTTTTAATTTTGAGTGTTATGAAAAAAGGTAAAGGACTTTTCGACTCAAAATTGAATGAGGAATATTGGGTTTCTTTTTGGCGCGGGGAGTTTGGTACACCCTGTATATCTTTCAGCCTGAGCAAAGCATATGCCGATGGATTAATGGAGCTGTTACATTTGAGATCGGGTGCCCTAAGTCAAGCGATGGTAACTATCGCCTGTACGTGGATGAGCGATCATCGGGCATTCACGCGCGCATGCTTCAGATAAGACGGAAAAAAATTTATATTCTTGACAGAATTAGGGACGAATTCCAAGAAATAGGAAAAAAAACATTCACTTAGGGTTATGTACACACGATACACATGTCAATTCTTTTTTTTTTTTAGTAAAAAACCATGGTCGATCTTAGTTTACGACAACCAACTTTTAACTTGAGCTAAGGTACTTGAAATTTTCTTGCAAATATTAGCAATACGTTAACTATTAATAAATCAAGTTTTGTCCACACTTTTCCAAAGATTTCATATAAGTATGATATTTACTTGATGGCGATTACTTCGTTGATATTCATAGCAAATACGCAAATAGTAACTGTCAATATACAGAAGTTTGCTTGACCTTTATTAGATAGTTTATATGAATTAATCGTTAGCTTGATTCATCTAAACATTTATTTCGCCATATCCAAGTATACGATTTGTTAATATTTACCATATTATGATTGATTTAACTTATACTTATTTTCAGTGTATGCTTTTTCACTTTTTTTAGGAACTTCTACAATTCAAAGCATTGAATTTTATAAATTCGCATGAAAATATATAAAAATACTTAAAATCTTTGGATCTCAAAATCTATAGCAGGGTCTGTAAGATCTAGAGATCCTGCTAGAAAATCTTATGGAATATAATGATTACACAAAAAACAATAAAAAACGAAGTACAAAAAATATTAGAAATGCTAGATATTTCACAAGTTTTATATTATTTGATTCTTTAAAATTTATGCTATTGCAGGAATCGAAGAGCTTCAATTTCTCGAGCTTTGAATTCTAAAAATATGTGTTTTTAGAAGTCTATAAAAGATAAGATAATATTTCGAATCCTATAACTCTGTGAAAAAAAAAAAAAAAACAAAAAATATTGAAGGCACTCTAAATCTATTAAAGAAACTTTTTTCTGCAAAATCGATGGAAATACTTCATAAATTTCGAACTTTTAATTTTATCTCATTCTGGAAATTCAAAGATATCTTTAAAAAAATTAAAAAGTTCCACACCATTCTATAAACTTAGAAATTCAGAAAGAAAATACGTAATGAAAAATACGTGTAAATATATAAAACATCGAAAATCTTTCGAATTCCAGAAATTTATACAACAATATTATCAAGCACGTATCAAGGGGTGCGCCCCCCCCCCCCCCCTTTGATACGTGCTGAAATCTCAAAATCCGAAATCCCAAAATCTGAACATTTTTTCCATTTGAGGTTTCTCATAGAAAAGTCTTCAGTTTAGAATTTTCAGTATATAATTTTCTATTCTTTGAAATTTTAATTTTTAGTCGACGGAAAATAAATCATTGCATCTAAATGTTATAGGTTTGTGTACAATCCAATCAACCTTTTCTATCAAACCTTCGCTTCGCTCAGGCGGCAAACCTCACACTCGTTCTAAATCGGCTGTTTTTGCTCCTAGCTACACAATAATATATTATTGAAACTATACGTGAAATGAGCAAAAGTATTAAGAACTAGTTTTATCAACGTCATTAGAACGATGAGATTGTTTTTCATTCGAGTCATATCTTGAACATTACAATAGGTAATCCAGCAGCAATCGACTTTAGAAATCACAGCCTTATCGAAATGTATTTGATCCTGCCCTCCCCCTGAAATGGTTTAGTATTTAAGAAAGCGTGCTTTTGAATTTGAGTCAGTCTGACTCCTGTTTAAATAGTATATTTCGCATCTAGGGAAAAATAAATTTCTCACCAGGGTGTAAGTTATATCCCGAGCCGCTATGATAAAAAAAAAAAAAAAACATTGCGTGCCACTCCGCGAAAACATTATGGGCGTGTGGTTTTTCATGCATACACTGAAAAAACAGTAAGTTCAATACAAATATACGCGTATAGTTGCACCGTTTATAACTGAACTTCGTTGTTTTCATAACTTTGCCAACGTTTTACAATGTTTAAACAATAGACGTTTGTTATATATTTTTAAAAAAAGGTAATAAAATTTTTTTTCTTTGAGAATTAGTAAGACATTTTTTTAGATCATGTATTGAAACTATTGTATAAACGAAATATCACTTTTCTGGGATTCTTGTGCGAATGTCGCCTACTGTGAATTTTATGCGATTTTTCTTCAGTTTGACTTCCTAGGGCTAAAAGGATAGCCTATAAATTGACGATTGGTAGGAGTTAATATACTATATTTTCATCACTAAACCTCCAAATGACCTGAAAATGTTAGTTTTGGTGTTATAGTGATGAAAAAATAATCCAAATTTGCATCCTATACTAAAAAATGAAAAAAAAAAAAAAAACGACAACATGAATTAAAATATGCATGGGTGGAAAATATGTTAGAAAATATATTATTTGTGCTAAGTGTGCATTTTTTGGTACCAGTGATTCGTAAAGTTATTAATAATAAATTCGGTTCTTCCTTGGAAATACAAAGGCCTTAATTACTCGAGTTACCCTTGTATTACTGCATCACTGAAAATACAGTACAAGGCATACGCGTTGTTTATAGCCTTCTGGTTTGCTCTTATCGTGGAACTCGAGTGAAGTGAATTTTTACAAGAAAAAATTTTCGAAACAAATCTCCAAGCTGACCAATACAGTTGAGGTCATTTGTTAATTAAAATTCTGAATACAACATTTTTGAAACATCTATTAAGAATTTGTATGGTTAATTACGGCTTTTGCAAAAAAATCTAACCATCTTTAAAGAAATTTTCGTATAGGATAAAATTTGCAGAAAAACTCGCTATGGAGCTACATTTAATTTTTTCCGAAAAACCATCTGATTTTGAATCCGTATGTTTCGTCAAGACAGTGGGGAAAAAACTTGACATATAAGAATGCAAGGCAATCAATCTCCATCATTTGAATCCCTTATTTTAGAACAGAGGCTGTAGACTTCCATAAAAGCCTGTTACCTGCTTTTTTGTGCTCTCACTCACACATCCCAAGATTCTTTATCTCTCTCCGCTCCCTCACTATGCCTGTATCAGCGAAGAAGGGGAACGTTCGTGATCGGCCAAAAGGGGGGCTTGAGGGGATTCAGGAGAATTGAGGAGAATTTCGTCGCAGGAGAAAGGGCACGGGTTTGGCAGCGCCAGCGCCGCCTGGCCAAACCCGTAGGCGAATTGCTGTCGTCGAAACCCGTGGAAGTCTACAGCCACTGCTTTAGAAGCACCATCATGATTCTGGTAAAAATAACATAAAAAGTATTTAATGCCACTTGAACCTCAAAACTGACATTTAGAAGTGACTTTTCGGCTACCTCACGTTATTCGTCTCGGTCCATTAGTTTCCCGTTTCGCCGATAATACTAAAAATTTCAAAAATATCTACTGCTCAAGATTAATGAGATTAAGCGTGATTGTGGTAAGTGATATTACTTTTTAAATCATAGAAAATTTATTGAGAGGGTATATGAACATACACAATCTACAATGTGGTCAAAATGGTCAACTTTTCGTTGAGTTGCAATTGCGTCTTGATTAACTGGGACAATGTGACCACCATTAGAAGATCCTTAACATTGCTGTTGAACATTTCTTCAAACTGTTCTGGGCTCATTTTTGGCACTGAATTGACCATGTCCAAAAGAGCTCGCCCTACCTGGAAATTCCAATTTTTCGTTAAAGAATAGGGTCAACATTTTAATTGAGCACTTCTCAACCATCATTTTGGAATATTTTACATATAAGCGTTTTTATTTCATACCTAGACAAATGCAGAATCGCATTTTCTGATTCTGAACAACGAATTTCTTTACGCGAAAATTACAATCATTTCGCTTTCGTCTTACATAATTAACATTTGTATCGCGCTCTGAAAAAAGACATCTCAGCCGCAGAACGGAGATTTTTCAAGAAAAGCGGAAGAAGAGGCAAGAAGCCGATAGACCGCTCCGATATTCCTTACTCTCTCTTTACATACACTACTGCACTCAACTTGCCTGGTGACCAGAGCAATTAAGTGTCCCGAGTTTGTTCCAGCTTGCTGACATAATGCGTGTGAATGTATGTATTAAGAGAAAGAGGGCTCGAACATCTTTTGATTGTGATTCGTTCAGAGCCTTATTTATAACAAGTTTATCAATACAACATTTTTCGACTTCACAATTGGAAAGAGATATATTCAATGGACCAGAAAAAGCAATAATCTCAGAGTCCATTTTTTCCGGCTTAGATATCTTTTCTCAGATCACGCCACATTTGTTCATAGTAAGTTTGTATACCTTATTGTCAGGAACCTGTGCCCCAGACAAAACGTCATCCGTGTACTTCAAAACCTGTTCGATCATGGAAGACAATTTGCTACTTGCTTCAGCTATTTGAGCAAGGTCCATCATGGGTTCTAATTTGTTGTCTGGTGCAGGCCCAGAAACATGAACTTCGCGCATGAACTGTGTTTTCTCGCACAACTGCAAGCCTGCAACTTCAGATTCGTAGCACACTATCTGAAATCGTTGAATACATTTTTTGAATGGCCATTTCAAGTGAATAAAACTGCATAAAATTACAGAACATTTTTTTAAAACAAGTGTACATCAGATATACTAATTCAGGTGTTGGAGTAATCGTTTTCTCTTGAAATAAAACGTATTCAAAGTCCAGTCACTCAGTCAATTTTTAATTTTATTAACTTTTATTTTTACCTCGACTTGTGCAGGAGTGAACATGCAGCCTGGTTTTCCATTAGGAACACCAAGTTGCACGCAAACGTAAGCTTTTACTCCCATCCTGGTAGTTTTGCTGAGAGTTGTATCAACTGTCAGGTGAATGGGGTTGGAGCACTCCCTTGAGTAATAATCATGAATCACAAAAGAATGATCATTTACCTGTAGAATAACAATTCACAGAAATAATACATTTATAAACTTTTTTTGCGTATTTTACAATGTTTTTTCTTTTTTTTTAATATTTTAATTCAACTGTTCAGTACTTCCTGATTTTTTAGAAGACAAAAATTTTTTAACGTTCTTGTATTCAATCACAATTATTTTGATGAACACTTTTTGTGATGGATTATTGTGTTCTTGATTTGATTTATTTTCAAAGATTGTTTATACGTTTCGAGCTTTCCATTAAAAGTTAATTAATTTTTTTATTCAAAAAATTGTTTTGCAGCATCTCATAATTTGGAAAAGAGAGGAAAAGGGTTCGATCTTCAATAGAAAAGTGTGGAAATAAATTAAATTAAGAGTTCATAACAAATAAAAATCCAATTACTTCATTTCCAGTTGCCCACCAGCCAACAATATTTTCTTGCTTATTGACAAGATGATTTAAATCATACAAATCACTGGCATAGTTGATTTCGGCCTCAACGTTGTCTTCGGTCTCTCTGTGAGGGACAGTGAAACAATTCGTCACCTCGATAACGCCTTTTTCGATCTTACCTGTAGAGAAATACGGTGATGGTATTGAAGTAAGAATTTTAACAGTACTTAATGCGCTTGAGAGCTAGCGTTCGGAGTGCAATGGATTGAAGAGATTTATGACCAAAATAGTAGTGTCATAATGATGTCACATGTATCTTGAGACTGACAGTAGTATATGTTGTGTAATTAAAATGAAATTTGGTATACCTATATTTGTTATTTTAAAGATGGAGTTATATGAAATTAGTAAAATTTAAATGATTTATATTTAATTGTATTCACCCAATATATATAAATATGACAATGAAATCCAGTGATACTATGAAAAATGAATCAAATTTAATATAATGTAAATGAGTCCGATAATAATTAAATGATCATTGTATAAAAAGACTATAATTATACAAAGACAGTCGCCTCTAAATATATTGCCCCGTACTTCTTTCTATAGGTCTGTTTAACAGCCACTAGATAGGGAAGGACACATAGTGGCAATATATTTAGAGGCCACTGTAGGTACAATATTATATTCATATTATATGAAGTTTAGTATTAATGAATCCAGTTTATAGAGATAATAAAAATGAACAAATGAACTTCAAATAATAATTAAATAGATTTGATTTCACTGACTGTAATTGTACCATATTTTACAAAATGAACCAAACTTGAATAATATGACATTAAATTACAATCAATTTAATAAAATTTATACACATTAATAATAATTGACCTAAATTATAAAAATAATAAAATCGAGTAGAATAAATTAAATTAAAATAAATAGAATAAATAAACGTTAAATTAACTGGCACTGAACTGAATTTAGTTCAACCGAATATACAAAGTGGGAAATAATAAATAAAGATAAATGAAAAATGGGAAAGTAATTTAAATTTAAATGTATTGAATCGTATGATTCAGACAAATTTAAATTAATTCAAATAAAGCTAAACAGTAACTTTTAGTTTAACTCACTTATAGTTAAATACATTAAATGAAAATAAAATAAATGAATTTTTGGGAACTCAAAAAAATGAATTCAAATACAATGGAATTCGATGATTAAGTATGCAGCTAATACTATGATGACGAATGTCATAAAAATTGTATGACATTTTTATAACAATTAAGTCTATTTTCATACTCGCATGCCAAAAATCATTTTTTTCTGACTGTTTGTAATTCTCATTTTAGGGGTAAATATCGATATTTTTGGTCTAAAGCAATCACTTTTGTTTGCGCATAACTGTCTTAAAATGCATTTTTTTTTAATTTTTTGTTGGTGAAGGGGACCAATTGTACTTTCATATCCTAGAATCCCCGTCAGCCAAAATTTTTTGAAAAAAAAAAAAAAAAAAAAAAAACGTTTTTTCTATATTGATTGCATGCTGCCTCATATATTTTATTCATTTAGTTAAATTTTATGTAAAATTATCTTCAGTCACAAGTTTTTGTATGTGAGTTAGATAAATTTGTAATGTTTGAAAGTAAGTAAAATGTAACAGTAAAATATCCGATCCACTTCCCTTTCAGTTAAATAGATATAAAATCAGTTTGCATGTATCATAAGTAGTGTTTGATGAATGATTTTTCCGCTGTCATTTTTCACAAATCTCCGCAGTAAAAAAGATATTCAAATTGCAAGTTTAACCAATCAGCACCATCCCTCGACAAATTGGGATAGAAACCAAGAACTAAAATTTACAAAAACTTTCTTCATATTTTTTTAAGTGAGAAAATCCTTTGCCACTTTTTACTGAATTCGAAATCAAAAAAGATATTTTAGCTAAAAGTTTGAACTCATCAGATTTTTTCAGCTTTTGAATTGAATATCTTCAATGATTTTGGATTTTGTCAAAAGTGGTGAAAAACAATTCAACTCGGAAAAATATGGAAAAAATTTCGACAAATTTGTGGATATTGATTTTCATCCCTACTTGTCAAGAGAAGGCGTTGTTTGGCCCCACTTACAGTTTAAATATCTTTTTTAATATGTAGTTTACTGATAACTGGCAAAGGAAAATTGTCTTCGAATTTAACAAAGAATCTATAGTTTTCGGAACTTCTGGATTATATGTTCTGTATATAATGAATTTTAGTAATTTATTCATGTTTTTTACTTTTGCATTCATTTTAAATTTATGAAATCCACTGTGTACAGGTCTAAACTCATGACTAATAATAATTCAACTAAATAAATCGAATATATGAGGCAGCATGCAATCAATATAGAACAAACGCTTTTTTTCAAAAAATCGTAGCTCTTATACAAAAAATTTTGGCTCATGGGGATTCTAGGATATGAAAATACAAATGCTCTACTTCATTTACAAAAAATTAAAAAAAAAACGCGTTTTCAGATATTGAATTTTCAGAAAAAAAATGTACTTTTCATTTGTTGTTAAATGAAGAGTTGTTAATAACATTCAGATATATTTTTTTAGAATATTTTTAAAGTGTCGGTAATTATGAACATTTTGAGGATTCAATCTTCACAATCCATCAGTTTTTGACAAAATTATGCGTATTCAAAAAAAAGTGATTGATTGAGATGAAAAATATCAATATTTACCCTTAGAATAAAAATTACAAAAAAACCGAAAAAATTTGTCCAGCCAAATAGAAAAATACCTGCTTTGAAAAATTGACAAATAAGCAATATGTTAAAGTTTTGCTGGAATCTAAAATCATGTCCCAAATAGACCTATCAATTCTCTGGCTCCCTGCCATAACAGAGAAAGTCACTTCTACTATAAGTCTCATTTAACATGATATTCTGATAAAATTTTAAACGTTATGGCAGAAATGACTTTTTCTGTTATGGCTGAAAGCCACGGAGTTAATAATGGAAAAGGTTTCATCAAATTTCAGCAAGCGAAAACACCAGAAAAATTTTCGACATGCAAGAATGAAAAATACACTTTGTATCACGGAGCATTTATCCGCATTACACTCGTGCAATTGGCTTACTTGCTATGCTCGCTCGCAAAACTCCGCACTCGTGAAAATTCTTGTTTCTGCTAATTGATACAAAATATACTATTATTTTGTAGAAATTGAAATATTGTAAAAAAATGTTGTACTGGGATTTTAATTCAGTGTAATTTTTTATTTCAAAATAGTTTTATAATGAGTTTCACTTCTATATATATTTACTACAGCTATATCTGACATTGACGAATTCGCAGAATTTGAGCTTTTCTAATGAGAAATATATATGATAATTCTGTATGTTTGTTTGGGCAGAAAAAAATGTTTAGTAAAATGTTAATGCAAAATTTGAAGTAATTATTCAGAATACATGTTTTACATATTTTTATTAAACATTTGTAAAAAAAATTCAAGATTGAAGAAAATTATATTCAAATATATAATGAAGTTCAAAGACATCAGAACAATGAACTAAAAAGTGAATCGCAAATTTGATCATATATATATGAAAACATACTTCGATCTGACGCCATAAATAAATTTTTAGAGTTTTGACTTGCATGATCATCCAACAATTTGGTAAATTGCTAGATGTTTTTTTCAGAAAACTTTAAAATTTAATGACATTAGTGTAGAATTTTAAGCAAGTTTTCAAGGACGCGTAAAATTATAAACAAAAAGAATGTTTTCAAAATTTACGTTTGGGTCTAGCAGGCATGCATAACCTCAACTGAAAGGCAATTTTTCATACCCAAAAGCGTGCCAATCACCCTGACAGACTCGACTTTTCGTCGTTCAAAAGCTGATACGATTTGGAACAACACCGCAGGATGAACCCTCACTGTTGGTCTGACAATGTGATTGAGTGCCATTTTCAATATTTTTTACAAAATTTAATCCAAATCTAGAATCTATTCCACGTTCCAATTTTCACTGTTTTTACTGCCGATGACTGCCGATTGCGATTACTGATTACTGACTGTTACTGACCATTAAACTGTCACAATGGTTACAATCAGTCACAACTGATAAAGAATACAATTGAACACAATTTTGCACAATTTTAGGGGTTATATTATGATACGATACATATAGCTGTTCATATTGCTCAATATTGGCGCAGTATTGGCCAATACTGGCTGTTCAACGTGCATATGCAATAAATAATCTTATCTCAATTAGGTTGTTTGTCGCTTGACGTTGCTCATTGGTGCCACGACAAGAGTTCAAAGATTGAAAAAACTTGTTAGAAAAAAAAAAAAAAAACATTTTGAATTTGGTTTTGGTTCGCCAAAAAAAAAAAAAAAACCAACATCGGTTGATGGAAGTTACCACAAAAATACTTCATCTATGAGGTTGGTGGAAAAGTTTTAAAATCGTTGATTTTCTTTGAAAAAATAGGCAACTGACTGAATAGGCATCGATAAATAGGGTACAAAAGATTTCTGTGACTTGCAGTCATAATCGCTGAAGTCACACATCTCATAACGTTCACAATGTTATCAGAATATCATGTAAAATGAGCCTTATGGCATAAGTGACTTTGGCGATTATGGCTGGAAGCCACAGATTCAACAAAAGAAATCTAGGGAAATCAGGCAAATAAAGAGACGAATCATTGAGACTGGGTGTACATCCGGAAATCTACTGGCCAGTACTGCCAGTAAAATGAAAAATGGAAATTTCTTAAAGGCAGTAAAACACTAGAGTTTTCGAACGCTACATTCGGCAACATCAGCTTCGATTATGATCGATTTTCAGTGAAGTCTAGTTACAGGAACTAGCAAATAGTCAACAGATAGTCAACAGAAAAGGACAGGCGACGTTGCCAAATTGGCGACATCGTATTGTGATCCGATTCAAAAAAAATGTCCGATAATGTTCGATTTTGCGTACGAAAGATATCGGCCAGATGTTTTTCCGCTTCCCCGGATAATTAGGAATCCGATGTCGGAAATATGCACGAAAAATATACGGTCTGAGGTATTCCCGCAATTATATGGAAGAAATATCTTACGAATATGAAACAGATCTCGGCTCGCTTACATTTTCACAAATTATAGCTTGTCAACAAAAAATTTTCAAAATTTTCATAATTTTATTATTAATATTAATATAATCGAGGTCAGACGCTTAATAATTTCATAATTTGGTTGGTATAAAAAAACAATATAAATAAATATTATTGAGCAATATACATGCGCTTGAAAATTTTCACTTTGTTTTCGTACGCATAATAGTAACGTTTTTGCTTTTTTATCATTTTCAGCAACTTCAAAAGATTAATGTCGTGTCAACTTCAAACATTGAAAAATTGAAACCTTGCATTGTTCTCAAACAAATGGAAATAAAAATATTTTGTCTCGTCATCAATTGTTTTTTATGTAACCTGAAACCTGAAAGTCATTCAATATAAAGTCCTATCTATCAAAATAGTACATAACGTCCCAGGTACGGATGGGCGAATTTTGGCGGAAACGGCAAAATTCGCACATCCGTGCCTGTTCCGTGAGGTATTTTATGCCGTGATAACCGAGAAGTCACGTCGAAACGTCAGTTTTGAGGTTAAAACGGCATAAATATATTTTTTATCATAGTGGTCTAAAAAGCCTACTTTTTTGCCCGCTTCGCAACAGACCTTCAATTTTTTTTTGGAGGACATAAAATGCGATTCGAACTTACTGCGTTTTAATGCTTTTGGTGTCGGTGCCTTTGATCTCATGCACAAAGTATTAAAATGCTGTGCGTTTGAATCCTATTTGTGGCCCTTCTATGTATAATTTTTCTACTATTTTTTTTTTAAATTTATTTATATTTATTTATTTTAATTTCTAAAGTGAAAATTTCAAACACATGAAATGAATTGCAAACAATTATTTCAACATTATTCTACAGGCTTCATATAACTGTTTCAGATAGTTCAATGGATTTTTTTTCTGAATAAGAGAAAAACCAGAAGAAAATTTTAAACAAAGGTGTCTCATATTACCCGCCCTTAACCTAGGTTTTTTATGTGTTTCTATGAGTTTTAAAAACATTCTTTTTTATTTTTCTGGAAATTTCGAAAAGTCTGTGGGTTTCGTGTGTTCTTTTGAATTTCAAGAATTTATTGTCATTTCAATTTTTCTGGAAGTTTCGAAAATGTTTTATGGTATTTATGTATTTCTATAAATATCTGGAACATTTCTGCACTTTTCTGTCTACTGCAATATACAATACATATGACACTAATTTTTTGTAAGATCATTTTTGTATGATAAAACAGAAGCCTCAATGTTCAATCTGAAATGTATAGTTTTGATAATTGGAATTTTTGTAAGTAATTAATGGCAAAATATTTTTCATCAAAAAACAGTCATGAAAAGTCGGAATCTCGTAGTAGGATTTTGATTTCTATGTCAAGAAAGAGTTCATATGTTTCCGAAAATTCTGACTCGAAATTTTTATCATTAAACTTATGTTCATAGAATGATTTTGAAGAATATTTTAGAAATTTCGCGTCGTTTTCAAGAGCACATAATTTTTAAATTAGCGAAATCGAAAGAAATTCACATTTTACACAAAAGTTATAGGACGAGTAAAAGAAATACTAATAGTGAAAACAGAAATTAGATTAGAATAATCTTCAACTTCCTAAAGTTTCTGTTACATTCTTTAATTAAAAATTCGATGACACTGGGCGGTGGTAAATAATAGTCTAGGTTATTTTATTCAATTTTCTTCTAATAATAACTTCTGTATCACAAATAGAAAATATATATATTGTTATGTATTGAGTCACAAAAGATGTCTTGGAAAATCCGGAGACTTACAAAAATGCAAGGGCGTTATCAATGAGAGGAACAGACTGGTAATTTTCAAAAGGTTTATTCCAATCTCAGATACACACGTTCCGAATCGTACATGGAGAGGTTTCTTAGTATGGATTTACAAATATTCAAACTCGTTCGACGTAAATATAAATTATAACTAAATGGAACCTTTATCCTCTAATTTTCGGCTGAAGTATTCCGTATTTACCGTGTCCTCCAGAACAACAATGTCCTCCTCACTAACACGATGACGTTCTTGAGGCGCTTGTTCCAAGCCGTGCTTCGAGGCACATATTCAGGAACCGAGTTTAATGTTGAGTGTACAGTTGATTCTTTGTCTTTACAATTGACCGGAGTTGACAGAGAGATTGGGAGAGTGAAAAACTGAGAGCTACTGACCGTGAGAAACTGAGGAACCGCGCGCCACGAGCAGAACGCTTGGGGATTTATACCCGTCTTTTCTTTGGTGGGAGGCAACACGTAAGTCGTTGAGAAACAAAAAAAACAGGATAATTGGCTAATATTCCCCGAGATTTTTAGAACTAGTTTCAAATTCCTAGAGGAAATGAAAATGAAATGAGCGCAATTGTTTTTACAAAGAGAAATGGATTTCAAAGTACTAACATTTGGCGGAGTTATCAATCCCGTGATTATTCGAAGTAAATACCCATTCGTATCGTTTACTTAATTGCGATAAAGATTTCGGAAAGACAAATGAAACGGAAATGAGTTCGATAGGGCCCTGAAAAATTTCAGAAATGATGTCCGGAGGAAATCGAAAAGGAATGAATGCCAAATGGCCTCTCGATTTGTGCTATTATTTTTACAATAAAATAGATTTCAGGGCAGCTATCTTACTTCGTTATATAGCAAAAACAGATAACAGAATGCTCATTTAATAATTTCGAAGAAGAGAAAATGAATCGGGAATCCAAATTACCGGATCTTCATAACGACTTCTGATGATAAAAAAAAAGACAAATGTGTTCTGAATGTGTTTTTGCCAGAAAAGAAAAAACTTGAAAAGTACTGCGAGTAATATATATATATATATATTGCTATAAAATGCAATATATAACAATATTATAATACAAATGCTACCAATTTTCGAAAGCTCTCGTAAAACTAACAAGACCAAAATAACACAACGTTCCCAGGATTTGACATATTCAACTCGTACAATCAATCATCTAGTACATACAAAAAAATCCGTACATTTTTATTTGAAAAATAATTTTTTCATTTTTACTATTCACAGTCGTAAAAGTTTTGTGTTGGAAATAGTTTTCTAAAAGATTTTAATTTCATATACTCACATTACTTCCCTTGAATGTTTGATCAATAAAACCGAGTTGTATACCCTCTCCGTCGAATAACATATGGAAAGAGTTAAAGTAAATAAAACAGCAATTGCATAAATGTAAATGGGTTGGTTTCTCTGGTTATTGGAAAACAATCAGCAATCCTCCTATACAAATCGGAACAAAATCAAAATAATCACTCAAGTACGAAATGTTTTAACTACCGAAAAACAACATTTTTATGCAACAAAAAAGCAAGGTAAAAAATTTTCATACTTTCTTATTATGTGGACATTAAGAAAAAATTGTATGATTACAGAGTTACTCATTTTTTTCTCTGATTATTTCCCCAACAGTATACTTCATCCCAGAATCATCTCACAATCAGGACTGTTCGAGGATATAAGTATGAGGTAGGATGATCCTAAGGCAATTTGTGATATCAGAGTTTGCTTTTTTATTTATCCAATTTCCATATATTTATTACTCTGACATCAGCACTATCTGTCCCACCCACTCTCCAAATAAATTTAGTGGAACTCGACTCATTCACAAGCGGCGCCCTTTCCACTGGAAAATCAGTGGTATTCCGGGTTTTTTGTTAGTTATTTTCAATGACTTAATTAAGTCACGTTACTTTTTTCTTTTCTTCAGCATTCCACTGATTATCCAATGGCGTTCTTTGGGGCTGTCGACTTATTATATATGTCATCATTTGTTTACCCATTTTCGACTTCCTCCACCCCAGGGGGGTGACATTCGCTATGCCGTGTAATAAAAGCTGGTGGCGACGAAAAAACTCATCCACTACGTGGCGCTAGTAGTACAGGTGATGAAATTTTTTCCTCTCTATTCGCCCCTCCACTATTCTCCTCTACCACTTCCACCACAACTTTACCCCTTCAATTCCCCCTCCAAGATGAAAAATGCGTCGCCTGCACTAGTCGCGCCGCCTATAACTCGTGTCATTTCTTTGTCACCAATGTAGATACCATGTCACCCCCCTGCTCCACCCTCACTTCATCAACCGTCATCATTCCGTACCCCTCTCCCCTTCGTGTTGACGTCATCACATAACATTATAATCCTTAGCGGAAATGTCGAGACCGTGTCAAGACGGTGTATTGTCCAGTACTGTCTGAACACCGTCTTGACGTGGATGGTGTCAAGACGGTGTTTACTTTTTTATATTTTAAACCACTTTGTAGTAATTTTATCATTAATGGAATTATCACAAAGCTTCTCTCCAATTTATTTAAGATTTCGATGCAAAAAAAAAGTTTTCCACATGTTTGTTCATTGATATTCGTTTTTATAACAATCCCTTATGCATCGCAATATATCCGCGATTTAAACAATATGGCGCAGCTGGCTCGCCCAAAGAGCAGTTGTGCCAATACGAAATTCAAATAATTCATTGAGAAACGTAATTATCTTTTTAACTAAAAAATATCATATTGTTGCTTATATTTTGATGTATGTATCTATATACCAGACTATCAATATTTTATTATAAATTACCTCGTTCGCATCAAATTTTGGGAGTTGAACGTCAATTTTACGGGTTTTATATTATAACGCATTGCCGAGACAGTGTCAAGACGGTGTTGAGACCGTGTCAAGACCGTACAATGTCTCGACGTTTCCGCTAGGGATTTTCATCGTATGTTAGTTGATTGAATATCTCTGAAAGTGAATCTTTTAGTGTTGCAAAGTGCAATTACATAGATTACTATTTAGAAGAAAAAAAAAAAAAAAATTGAATGCAAGTAATTACGTTTAAATTCTCACTGTCACATTCTTTAATGAATTTCAATCAAATTCCCTGGCAAACGGCCGTGGTTCTTGCATAAAATATCTAGAAAAATTATCTCGTAAAATTTTATAACATACGCACAGTTTTAATTTACTGAACGAATTAAAATTTTTTTTGTTGAAACTTTCTTTACTTATTATATTATACATAAAAAGGAATTAAGAAGATAAAAAAAAACCATTGTTTTTTGTCATCAAATGAAAGCAAATAGTTCAAAAAGTTCGTGCATGGGTTCAATGTTAAGTGGCAAAATGCATTTCATGCAGATTCAGCGTGAAATTTTTCAAAAAAGCAGAGCGGATATTAAATAAACAGCGCAAAATTTTAAAAAAGTTTCCCAAACTTTTGAAAAAAAAAAAAAAAAAAAATATTTACTTGACTCGAGCATCGCAAATAGCGGCTTTCGTAACCTATAGACTATCACGAAAGTGCCCACATGTAGAGACTCTCTAACATAGAGTCTGGCCATTGCGTCCACAGCCCTGATTGGCGCGGCCATGTTTTAGTCCTTTTCAATGAGAAGCATTGACACATCGATACACATACACATTGACAGGTGTTTACACATCGATACAAACACACGTTGATACACGTACACATTGAAAAACGGCGGCCATGTTTTAGCCTAATGGCCAGACTCTATGTTAGAGGGTCTCTACCCACATGCAGCTCAGGAAACGACCAATCACAGAGACGAAAGTAGATTTGCCCTTGTGTTGTTTACTTTCGTGCTCCCAGCTGTTCGTGGGCTTATGGGCACTTTTGCGGGTCTATAGGCTACTCAAGCCGCCAGAATTCGATGCTCTCGTCGAGTAAAATACGGTACGCACCAGGGGACGGACCTCGTGATGCAAACTCGATTTCGTCCCCTGGTACGTAATGTACTATTTGATGATCATATCATCATCTTTGTACCCCCTACACCCCCCTACGTCATTATCCGTCATCTAACCTAACACCCTTCGCCCCTCCGCCCCTCTAACAGTAATGACGTAATATGTGGATAGCCCCTTTCCACGCTTTCCACTGATGTTTGTCAGTGGTATTTCAATGTTTTAGATTGAAGATTAGATAGAAGAGCACAGGTTCTTCCCAGGACATACTTATAACCTAATTTTTTTCTAAAATTAGACTTATTTTCGGAGTTTTTTTTGTCTAATATTTATTATAATTAATGATTCGAAAAATTGAGCTTAACTTTTGAAATCCTTTGAAACTTCGTTTGTTGATAACCCAAAAGGTCTAAGCGAAAATTTCCTTACCATTGTTTTTTTTTTTGAACTGTGTAAAAAATAAAATAAGAACTTATCGACTTTTTTTAGCTGCCTGAAATTTTGTTTTTGCTGTAGCTAGGACGTGAATTCGAAATAATACCCGTTTGTAAAATACGCTTTTAACCTACCTACTTAATAATAGTTGAAACTTCGAAGATATGCCCAAGCTTTTTGCTCGTCAAACTTTAAATAATTACCCACAATTATTCATAAACTCGCTCGAAACTTTCGATAGTTTCGAACACGAGACGAAGAATCCTAGAATAATTGTTTGGTGAATAAGATTCGCGTGTCGTGTTGTCACCGACGTCTCCAAATAAATTATATTTTTGTTTCGTTCAATGTCTATTCGTACGAATTTTCATGGTTTGTTTGGTAATTTCCGACTTGTGCGGATGTTCTTCAGTCGCTTTTTCAAGCATTTAGAGTCACAATTCTCCAAGAAACGAGATACCATAGTTTCTGATTCTTATTATTCAATAAAAAGTTTAAATTTTCTCGGTGGAAAATAGTTTCACTTCGTTTAACTACAATGTTGGCTCGTAAAAAGGTAAAGAAAAAAATCAATGGGTAGGCTTAACAAATTTTGAATTGAGATACTCTGATGTACAAATGTCTGTTATGGTAAAAAATTTCTGGCTCAAGTTTATATTACAGCATTTTTATCTCTGAAAGTACGCATTTTTTGCCTCTATGTTATTTTTCCTAAAGTTCCTATTTTCGAACGCTTTTTGTAGCTTCAATTAATAACTTTTTATTGACTTCAATTCAAAATATTGTGTTTAACAGAAAAGAGAAGCTGCCAGGTCTAGAATGATGAAAAAAAATACCCCAGCGGCATTACAAATCGACGTCATAAACGACGAAGAATGGTCTAAAATTTTAGAAAAAGATGGATTAATAGGTATTTAGAGATTTGATCCAAAAAAATGCTATCATTTTTTTCAGAATTTTCAGTTTGTAAAATACTATTCAAATTTAGTCATAGATGTTTATTCAGAATGGAGCGGTCCTTGCGCAGGAATGGTCAGTATTTTAAAAAAGTTGAAGATGGAAATCGGAGGCGACAATCTTACCTATGTTACGGTAATTTGATATTAATATTGACTGCACTGCAAACAGAAAATTATTGGAAGACACAAAATATGATTCACACGTACGGCATTTCAATACTTTTTAGGGTGAGGTTGCGTGAGATCAAAGGCGTCGACGCCAAAAAGTATTAAAACGCAGCGAGTTCCAATCCGTTTTTGTGTCTCCAATAATTTTCTGTTTGCAGTGTGCTCCAAGTCATAAAACAAGTAGATGCCTTAATAATTACAATCGTTTTAAAGGCTAGATGCGATAATATTTCGGCTCTCGAAAGATTCCGAGGAAAAAGCGAGCCAGTTTGGATGTTTACTCACGTAAAATTTAGAATTTGTTATTTGAAACAAACTATATTTACATAATATATTGCTGAGACTATAATTTTATGCCAATCTTAGGGTGGTTTGATGATTAATTTGTTGTTTGGAGCGAATTGCCCGGGGTTGGTAAAACTATTGACGGAAGAACTGTCACGCGTGCAAAATGGTGAACCTCATGGGTAACAATCTTATTTCATTTTTATGAATATTTGCTCAAATAAAAACTTTTCCGACTTGAAAATAATGGATTACTTGTATAGTTTATGAACATTCGAATGATTTTCACTGTAGCAGAAACAAAATTTTCTCCTCTATTTGTATTAAATTTTTCAAAATGATTCCGGCATCTGGTGGCGTCACTGTTCCGATTGTTTTTGCATTTCACTTATTTACTGTTAAAATATAAAAATTTTCATTTCAACGTTCATTGAAATCAAATTTTTTCAGGTTTTCTATCCCAATTTCGCAGCTGAGTCCAGAAGAAGAAAAAAAGTATAAAATTTACGAGGATGCTAAATTGGCAAAAGAAAAAGCAAAACGTATTCAAAAAGGTGTTTTATTCTTGCACAAAAATTGGGTTCAATTTAATCATAGTTTTTATCCTGCAGGATTACTGAAAATTTTCTCTAGTTTTGGTGTCGAAAGAAAACTACTCAAGAATATATTTACCTATTGTGACCAAAACTGATTTGCATGAAGCTTGAAAAAACGGCTCTTACGTGTTATAATATATACATTTCAAAAACTCTCAACCTAACATCAGAATGTACAAATTTCATAACTTGTTACAGTTTATTACATTTCGTAATTCACTAGTTTTTCTGTCTCTGCCAACTTGTAGGAATAAATATTTACGAATCAATATTGAATACCGTTTACGCGCGCAGAAGTAAATGATTGAATTCTTTTTTTTTTTTTAATTTGTTCTAAACTAATCTAAACATTCATGTATTTTAAAAAGGAGTTCGTAAATGTACAACAGTTGTGCATTTCATTTCTTATAAATATTATTTATAAGTAAGAAATCAAATTACAGAAGCAGAAATCACAGCAAAGTATGAATCGGAAATGTTACATTTAACGACATCACTTAAAGACGAAACATGTTTGATATTGTTCCCATGGGTTTTCAAAGACGAAGAAGGCCACAGAAGATCTAAAAATTCCAGTCCTCCGTATCTAGACTTGATCGAAAATGTTTTATTCGACGTCTATAAAATTGAAAAGGAATTTCTGAAATCCATAAACGACGAAATCCTACGAGAAATGCAAAAAGAGGTATTCCGGAATTTTGAAAATTCGTATTTTCCTAACTACGCGCTTGATTTTTGAATGAAATACTACAATTCAGTTTATGTTATAATAACTTTTCATTATTTGGAGAAAGAGAAAACTTTCGATTTTACACTTATTCTGGTCCTGAGGTAATTATTATAATTTTGAAAAATGTGTTTTTTTTTCAAAATCGTTTTTGCTCCCGAATTACATATAATATTTTTTTAATCTTGATAACCTTGATATCTTAGGTAAAATAAATATCTCTTGATTAAGTAACCATAATAGTTAAAGTTTTATGTTGATTTTTCAAAAGTTTATTTTAAGGTTTCTTCTCCAAAAAATGTTGACAAAAATATTTACGAAAGCAATGGAATCATTCAGACAAAGAAAAACATCCTTAGTATGTGTAAAAAATTTAAATGTTGAAAATATTTCTAAAAATTAAAACCTTCTTTTTCGTAGACTGATTACGAAATAACGGAAAAAGCCAAAGAGATTTTTAAAGACGGAAAATGTTTGTTCATGAGGTTAAAAATATCTGATAAAAAACAAGAAATGGATGTTGAGAAATATCTTTTGAATTTACTCTTCGATGCACCGGAAATGCCTAGCTTTCACCGTTGGGAACCAATTGAGGGATGGTAATTGTCCAAATGGGAACAAAAAAATTGTTTCAATTTTATTATCATATTAGTCCATACTAAGCGAAGAGCGCACCACTGAGCTGCACTGAGCACGACGGTCTACCATACTAACCATCATTCAACCTTTAAAAAATGAACTAAGCCCAGTTTCAAGTTTTTTCCGCCAATTCACGATATTTTTGCGTATCCTTTTGCATAATTCTTCAACATAGGCAGATGAATTGCGCTGTCTTAAGTTTTCTTCATTCGTTGAAAAAAATTTTCGTAGAAGCGGTAGAAATTTTTCTTTCAATTTAAAAAAAAAATTAAAATAGCGCCATTCATCTGCTTATGTAAAGGAAGGGTGCAAAAGTATTTGCAAAAGTTATTCAAATTGGTGGAGAAAACTTGTAATTTACCCCTCGCTAATTTTTAAGGGTCGAGTCCCGGAAAACCAGATCTGTATAATTCCAGATTCGTTCATAGAACCAAGTTCCTAGTAATGTTCCCATACTTAATCCAGATTTAAGCAAAAATCTGGACATAATTTAAAAAATTTTTTATACATCCCAGAATTGTTCAAACTAGGTTCTAAATTAGCTCAATCACATTGAACAAATATTAAACCATTATGCGAAAACAGTTATGTTACATATTTAAACAAAGTTATAGTCAAAATTTTTTTTCTTTATTTTTGAGTGCATTTTGTATATAACAGGTGTAAAAAAGTACCACGTACTGATTCAGCAAGGTTTCCTTCAATTTTATACTCGAATAACTTTTTCTCATCGTGTTAAACAGTGCGACGCAAGTGAGACGGTACTGCGACGCTATAACGTCGCACTAAAGTTTCCAAGGTTAATTTCCACCATTTTTTATGTTTACTAACGATTCGTTTAACAATGAATTTTTGAAATTAAGCTTCGCAGACAGACATAATCCAGCGTATGTCTCTAACACCAAAGAATCGTGGGCAAAATATCCAGTAGTCTGGGTACCATCGAACTCAAGAAATAAAGCCATGGTTTTTCGAGTGATTTTCCGAAATTACGTAGAAACAAAATTCCCAGTGAGTTTTTATTATATTAGAAATTCATGTTTTCCATTTTTTACAAAAAATATTACATCGTATTTCAGATATGTACAGTATTTTTCATGGATGCCTTTGCTTTTTCGAACGCTAGCCTATGTAAGACGTTCGAAATAGCCAAGGCATCCATGAAAAATACTTCTAAGAACTTCCAAATCAAAAAAAATATATTTATATTTATTTTCATGCAAAGAAAAAAATTCTATCTTGCAGTGATTTTCGAACAGTAAACTAGTATTTCTGATGCATTTATTGTATTTGGGGGAGTTATTAAATCTTGAGTTATGAGGAATAGAGGGTCACTCTGCTTATTTGCTTCTTATACAGTATGAAAGATGTAATGAAACAAAATCAATACAGTATGAAAGTTATTATTTCGTCTGATTAATATCTTAATTTTCAATTCGCAACAATGTGTGCAAACGCATTATTTGCATTTTTCAAACATCACGTAAAAAGATTTTTCCGTGAAAAGAATTGTGTAAAAAACTTTTGTAGAAGGAACGCTGTGTATTTTTGGACGGTCAAACATTATTCCATTTTGAAAGAGTATGATAATATATAATTTAGCTATTTGCGGGGAAATGCGAGTATATATTCTTAGTTATTAAATGAAAAAAACTATTATTGTAAGACGGAAAAAAACTTGAGAACTAAATAAAAACCGATAAATACAGTACGAAGACAAATGTAACAGAGCGCCAACAATAATGTTCAAATACGACACAACACGCAAAAACGAACTCAAAGTCGTGATGGAAATGTACAACAGTGAAATCGTCAAATTTGGAATTTTCGATAGCGATAAGCCACCTGACTCAAAAATAATAGCTACCACAATCGAAGAATTCGAAACTTCAGTTGAGCACAAAACCAGGTAAGGATTAGAAGGTCGTACTTCGAAAAATTACAAAGTCATTCTAGATTATAGCACCATTATCTCCCATCTACATTTTTTTGTTTCAAATAAAAATTATTCGGGTCTAAACAGATTTTTAATTAGATGTGTGTATCGGGTTGGAAATTGGTCCTAACGGAGGCTCGAATTAATACTAAAGTCATTTATACACGAAAAAGTAAAAAAAAGATCCGACAACACGCTTTGACATTTTAGAGCCAATAATTCATCGAAGGGTTTCTCGAAAGGGTATACAAAGCAATTAATGGCATGACTAGATTTTCGCACCAACATCTTTGAATTCTGTAAAAATGTTTCCATGATAACTTGAGTGTCTAAAGTTTGAACATACATTTAGTCAATGTGAATTTACCGTATTTACTCAAATGTAAGCCACGCGTTTTTTTTTTTTCAAAAGCTTGTAAATGAGAATGTAGCCTATTATTATGTGGAAATTCTATTCAAATGCAAAGTTCAAAGTCGAAACTTTGTATCCAAATAGATTTTGCGCACAATTATAAGCTACATTCTCATTTTCTAGCTTTTGAAAAAAAAAAAACGCGTGGCTTGTATTCGAATAAATACGGTAAAAACAGGACAATAAGTAGATCGGAACTTTTTTTTACTTTTTTTGCATGACTAATATAAATATATGAATTAGAACCTCGCCACTGCCTAATTCTCTTATTATATACTTTATTAAATTGTAATATGCACGCCAGCTGGAAATTTTTCATGATTTTCTATCAATTCATTTCCACTAACAAATTCTTTGATCAACTGATTAGACTAACGAAAAATTTTTCGAAATTCAAACTTCCCTGATTTTCTGATCACTTGGAGCTGATTACGACGACTTACACAATGAAAAATTTTTCATTTCCAATAAACTAACGTCTACATTGTCTTACTAATTTTCCGAAATTGCAATGTACGCGTATAACTATCAAAACTGTTTAAAAAAGCTAAAAAATTAATATATTACCGTATCAAACGCCCCGGTTCCGAATCGGTACTTTAGCGGTACCTTATAAGGTACCAGTTAGGTACCCCTTAGGTACCAGTTAAGTACTTTCCCAAATATCTACTCCTTTTCATTGAAAATCGGGGAAACTTTTATTTTACCTTGTAAAAAAAGTGTCTTTCTTCATTTTCCAGTGGTCAAACATCCGAAAAAATGGTGCATTAATTTTAAAAAACGAAAATTAGACATAAAAATTGTCAGATAAGTGTAGGTAGCGCACTTGTCATACGCTAAATAACATTCAGATAATGCGCTACACGGGAAATTTGAAATGCGCCATCAACACAGTTGTTCTCACAGGGGCGTATGTAGTCGGGGCACATCAGCTCGCGATTATTTTTTTTTAAGATAGTTCTATTGCGTTTCGAGTGTTCCCAGAGTTTTTGAACTTTTCTATAATGATGTAATAGTAGACAGTTAATGTTCGGAAAATTTTCGCTCAAGTTTTCCCGAATTGCATACACGATGAACATCGAAATTTTGTGTTGGGAGTTTTTACGACCAATTTTACCTTTAAATTATTCAAATTCATAGATAATTTTTTGATTGCCAGCAATGTGACAGGTATAAAAAAGTACGGGGTAAAATATTTCTGTATTTTATTTACGATTAACATCGATATTTTGCGGTAAGAGTTTATAATTTTACCTTAAAATTATTTGAATCGAATTTCGATAAACATCGTGTATAAAGTTCGGAAAAACTTAAGCAAAAATTTCCCGAACGTTAACCGTCTGCTATTACATCATTATGGTAAAGTTCAAAAACTCTGGGAACACTCGAAACGCAATAGAACTATCTTTAAAAAAAAATAATCGTGGGCTTATGTGCCCCGACTACGTACGACCCTGTGAGAACAACTGTGTTGATGGCGCATTTCAAATTTCCCGTGTAGCGCATTATCTGAATGTTATCTAGAGTATGACAAGTGCGCTATCTACACTTATCTGACAATTCATATGTCTAATTTTCGTTTTTAAAATTAATGATGAAGAAAGACACTTTTTTTACAAGGTAAAATAAAAGTTTCCCCGATTTTCAATGAAAAGGAGTAGATATTTGGGAAAGTACTTAACTGGTACCTAAGGGGTACCTAACTGGTACCTCATAAGGTACCGCTGCATTTGCTAGGGTTATTTCAAAAAAACAAAAACAATGACCTGAGAAAGGTAATAATTATGATTTGAAATAGCTAAGGGGTCGTGCAAATAATACGTCATGCGATTAAACAAGGACAAGAATATGATTCAAGATAAGTAAGACAAAGACACGAACAGAAAAAAGCGTGACGTATTATGTGCACGATCCCTACTATGAAAAATAATCATTAATCGCCCATGATTTATAATCATATCTACCTATAATACACATCTTTACATAATTATAAAGAGTTAGATAAAAAGTAGACGTCTGAAAATGCAGATAACTAACAGAGTACAAATATTTCAGTTATGAAACTTTCGTTTGCGTCGTTAAAAAAATTGGCTCAGAGGCGTTTCTTGCGTTCGCCGGTATCGGGCCTTATCACGTGAGCGAAAATCCAGAAAAAGCTGCAGAAGAATCAAAGTTATATTTCCCAGAAATCAATCTTGCAGACGACGCACAATCCGACGATGAGGAAAAGTTAGAGCAAGTAGAAGAAGTAGCACAACTTGAAAATGAGAGTGCAGTTTTGTAAAGGAGCACTAACACATTTTTTACGAACTATGGAAGTGGAACTTTGGATTCGGAAAACAACTGAAATTGCTTTATAAAATATAATACTTTGCCCCAGGGTCTGCTACTTGTCATCCCACGCTGCTAATTGTATCTTTAATCTTCTTTGATTGAAGGTGAAAGTATCCAGAAGAACTAGTGACGAACGCAGGGTTAGGGGGGGGGGGGTTGTTTTGAGGGTTCAACCCCCAAAATGAACTATTAAATATTGAATTTAGTCCCATCGGATTCTTGTATTCGAGTTTTGATAAGTTTCTAATGGTCAATGCTGTTCTCATACTGATGTATACTGTTCTTATATTGGTCTATGCTGTTCTTATGATGAGATGTAATGTTTTAATATTGTTCCATATACTGGTTTATACTGTTAAAGGGTGTGTTATATATATATTTGTATCTGCCTATATGATCTATACCAAAATAAAGAAAACAACAACGCACGTGAATTAAATTGAAAATTATCGTTTAGAACTCTTTACAACGAATTAACTTAATGGCTTCAGATCATCAACAAAAACAGCAAACTACTGCCAGGTTTTTTTTTTCAAGCCACTTGGCTAAGTAGATTTTAGTTGAATTGAATTTTCATCTAGAACATGCAACCTCAAAATTTGTTTATTAGAATTTTTAGATGTTTTCGGTGTAATTGAAAGTAGAATATTGCCTCGAAAGATGATTTGAACAAACGTTTAAAGCCTTCAGCCTTATCGGAGGCCGTATATATTTAATTCCCCAACGATGGGAAAATCAGTGTTTCCTTTCATTTGATTATTTATATTGCCTCAAACTATTAAAATTGTTGACAACGATTTTGAAGGTTATATTGTAAATAAAAACTTTCAAGAGGAATTATTGTTGGACTCTCTGAATCATAACATATCCGATAATAAATTGCCAGTATATGACAATATAGACCAGTATAGGACAATATAGGCCGACATAGGACAATAAAGAACAGAACAGACCAACATAGCCAGCATAGGAACTATAGGCCAAAATACTATGAGAGGTACATTATATAGAAACAGCATAGAAATTTCTATACTGGTTTTTGGTACGAGGATTTTACCTTTGACACAAAAATTTTTGGTTGTAGTCTACTGCGGATATTATTTCAATTTCTATTCTGCTACCCGCGAGTAAAGATGCAAAAAAAGAAACTCTCGTGTGAACTATTATTTTGAAAAAAATGTATCATCCTATGTTGTATCGCCTATCTTCCATGAAATATCAAGTTAAGTTCATTTTGTAATTTACAGTGTATCGTTTAAATAAACTGTGATTATAAGTGCTGAAAATTATTCGACCTTTTGGCATGTTTTATTGTTTTATTTACGCTTTATTGTTTTAAAATTTATAATTTTTGAGTCGCTTTTTATTTCTTTTTCAATACAATTTTATTTATACTACTGACCTCTCATTTTCTAATAATAATGGTAATGTAAAAACAGCATGCAGCATCGTCAAAGCTGCTGTATGCTTACACAATTTTTTGCGGAAAAACGAGGCAGTAAACGATTTGGAAGGGCTTGTGGGCCAGGAAGGGCCGTACACAGTAAAAAAAATCTTGCAGAATTACCAGTTCCAAACTAGCAAATAAAACGACCTCCTTTGGAAGGGGTAAAATTACAGACTTGTCGTGATTGTACAACGGAAAAGCATAAGTACTAGGACCTAGCAAAAGTACTAGAAACTGATAAGAGTACTAGAAACTAATATATCCACTAGAAATTCGTAAAAGTACTAGAAATTATTTTAAATATACTGAGAAATTTGAGTTTATGTTTGCATGGGATTATGCAATAACAACATTATAAAAATGAATTTCACATAAATTGCTTTATTTGTCACAAAGTGAATAAGAGAATGTATGGTATTTTGTACGCCACCGGAGCCACCCGTTGACGTACAAAATAAAATGTGTACCTCGTCGCAATTGCCGTCCTTGGACAAGAACGATATTTCCCGGTTCTCGGCAAGTGCCTCAGACGAAAAATTATTGTCCTTGTCCTCGAAACGACAATACGGCGCCGCATACACAAATAACTATTCTCCGCACAAGGACCTGCAAGTCGCGATAAAAAAGCGGCAACATACGCCATGGTATAAGACGCAACAGGATGCTAAGTCCGACCTGCGTTTTGTTGCACTTTGACGATTTCATTGCATTCATACGATAAGGTGATACTTTTACCACAGTACAGTGATTTTATTACTTTGGTAGCACTTTTACATCAATGTGATTAATTTACTAGCTGTTGTAATTCTACCCCTTCCGAAGGAGGTCGTTTTATTTGCTGTATCGAAAGGTGTACTATTACACATTTTTAGTACACTTACTGGACGCTTCTAGAACTACTTTATTCGGTGATGTTTATTTACTACACACAGGTAAATTCGTACTAATTTCTAGTACATTGATGATATTGTAAGTGGTAACGCCTCTACTACACCCAAGTAGTTCTGCAAGATTTTTTTTACTGTGTATAGAGGAGTAATCAACGGAAGCTGGCGGAGGAATGGCGCAAATTGTTTACGCAATACTGGTCAATTTCGAGACAATACGGGAAGCTCCGCCGAATCAAATTTTGTGCGGCTTGAAATGTGTCGATATTTCAATGACGAAGGGGAAGCTCCATGGCAAAATTTAAGCATCGAGTAAGAAAACTCATCGACGTCTTCCTAATTCTGAAAATATTTTACTGCTTTCTTAAGTAGACTTACTAATATTGTTTCAAATTTAACTTGATACAGATAGCTTATTTATATTATTTATTTATTATATATATATAATAAATAATTATATTATTATTATATACTTATTTCCTATCGTTATTATTCCTAATAGTTTTGAATTTTTTTTATTCATTATTTTTTAATCATACGAATACAGAATAATTTGTTCGAAAGAAGTCAAAATGAAACATAAGAACTGAAATAAAATATCAATTGTTAAGTAGTCTTTGTTTATTTATTATATGTAGACACGTGAATGTATATATATATTTTTTAATTAATTCGTTCAAACAAACACAAAATATTGAAATTTTCCTACGAGGGAATGTATTATATCAAAATATCTTATAATAATAAGCTAGTGATTTTCCCAGAAACATGTATGAAGGTAAAATGTACTGCTTCAAACCATACCATTTTGTGGATAGAAAAAGCCTTCCCAAACGTGGAAGGTAGGGTAGCCTGTTGTGCATGGGTGGGACATAATGTCACACATTTTTTCTTCTACATTGCAGATTCCGCATAGAAAAGATCTGTCGTTCTGTAAAAAGTGTTGACATGAAAACTAATTAAATATAAAAATTTGTCGCTTTTCAATTCTAAATTGGATGAATATAACAAAGTAGTAATATTCATTTATACGGATTAAATGAATGGAAATGAAGACTGTGTTCAAAGGAAATTAATATACTGCAAATGTTTCCTTTACTTTCATCAAATATTTGTTTCTTTATTTTGAATATACGTGACATTTTGTATTTCTTGATTTTTGTATTTTTAACGAATGATATGAAAAAAATAGTTGTATTTTCTATGTATTATTTTCTGTATTTTATGATTTATTTTTATATTTATTTTATATTTTATGATTTATTTTTATATTTATTTTATATTTTATAGTTTATTTTCTATGTTTTATTTTATATTTTTATTTTCAATATTATCAATAGTTTTATTTTTGAAAAACTATAGTTTCTGTTTGTTTACGCAAATACTCCTAATTAAAAATAAACATTTTTATTATTGAAAAATAAAAATGAAATTCCGTATTTCAGTAATTTTTGGGCTCTAACCAGAAATCAATACATTTTCCTTCAATATTAACTTTCATAAATTTAAGCCCACATCTGTTCAGACAATAGTTCTTCAGTATCAAAAGCTAAAAATTTAGTTTTTCAAATATATATATTAATTTTGATCACTTTATTTTTGCATTATTAAGCCCACAGATATTTTCAGAAAATATGATTATAAGTTCCAAACAATACCATTAGTATATAAGTTTAAACTACGATTTTTTAAAAATGTCTATTGATACGCAATTTTAAGATTTTACGCTGAAATAAGAAACATATTTTAATTCACATACGTACTCAATAAATGTTAAAATTTAGCCGGTTTAGCTACACCTACTCAGTCGCAATTTTCTGAATAATTATGGAATACAGTGTCTAAAAATTATTGTTGAGGCAATTTTCAGATTTAACCGGTAAGCCAATAAATCAAACATTAAAAATTAGGTACACTTACCGCAGACATTTCTTATAATTACTGATACAATCGAGGACACCAAACTGCACCAAACAACTATTTTTATGGCAATATACGAAAATATTGGCACGTGCCGACGCAGAATGGCTGCGATCACCGTGCGGTTGAAGTTGAATGATTCAACTTCATGCGCAGTGGTATTCTGCAGCGCGCATACGTCATTTTTCATCTACCGCAGCCGCAGCCGCAGCCGCAGCCGCTGCCATGTAAAAGCACCTTTATTACAAATAACACGCGGTCGGCGTAGTAGCAAAGAGCGCAACTTAGTCGTATTGTAGCAAATCGTCGCAGTAGTTAACTGCGCAACGTAATCGGACTATAGAGCTTTCCACGGATTCGAAAACACCGATTATAGCCGAGTTTCATATCCTCCTTCTACCATCCGTGACTTAGACCTTATAGTACATGGACTGAGCATCGCCTTCCCGAGCGAAAAAATCTTAGACCATAAAGAGCATGGACTGCTAACCAGCTCCAAAAAGTGAAGCAAAGATGAAAGTGGAGTAACGCTATTATCTAGATCATCTTGACGGTTCTGATTGGTCCCCTGACTTTCACCGTTTTCCAGCCACTACAGCTGACGTGTGTTTGACCATATTCGATTGTTGTTTTCGGTCTTTTCGGTTCAGAAATCGTGAAACGCGAATAAATAAATTGAAAAATGTTTTCAAATTGTTAAGTGTTGAATCTAAAGTGTTAAGTGAAAATGGAAAAGACGCTGAAAAAAAACTGCGTCATTTGTGGCGTCATCGAAAACGCGGATGGAACGATTTCCTGCCACAGGTAATGTTTTTCGTGTAAATAACTTACTAATTTTTCATTTTCATAGGTGCATTTTGTAACTTGTGCCTCGAAATTCTTATTATGGACGAATGATCGATATTCATTACTACATTTTCAATTATCGAGTGTCGGAGATTGACCTAAAAGAAGCTTAAAAAAATGTTTTTTTTTTTTTTTTGTTTTTTTTTTTTTTGCAAAAGAATTGCTATTTTTTAGTGAACAATGTATGCGTTTGCGGAAAATAGATTTTTCTCTCGTAATCATGAAAAAAAAGGCGAAAAAAGTGAGAGATTGTGTGTATGGTAGTTTCGTGGAAAAAATTATGACAAAATAGTTTAACGAAATACCCAGATAAGAACTGACTTCCGGAATTTTGTATGAGAATTCCATAGACTTATCTGAAATGAAAAATATTTATTGTGATCCATTTGTTAATATGTAATTATTTACACATAATACATATATATTATCTATTTAATATATATAGTAAAATCTCGAAAGATTAAAACATTTCTTTTCATTTGACCTTGGTCCTTCAGAGGATTGCACAAAAATGCAAAAAAATTGCACAACTGCTTTGAAATGTTACAAAATATAGTTTAAATGTATGACAATTACTTATTTTGAAATCTTGCAGCCGAATGTACTAAATAGGATTAGTTTGTAAACAAATCATGTTTGTTTGAAATTAATAGTTTCCAATTTTATATATTACGATGTATATCACATTGTACTTTTTTTACTGCAGATTCCCAAAAGATGAAGAAAAATTCAGCCAGTGGCTCAAGGTTTTTGGAATCAGTTGTGAGTCAGTCGAATGTAAGAGAGAAAGTCTTCGACTTTGCAGCAGACACTTTCAGCCAACCGATTTCTGTGAAAACCAAAGTATTACTAAATGTCTGCTCAAAGCAAATGCAGTGCCATCAATATCATTTATCAATGGGTAAATATTCTATTTATACTAACACTATTCCACTATTATAAAAAGTGTTTTTATACAATTTTCATAAAAAAGCCGGCATTTCATAAAGACAGTGTATCTAATTTTTATAAAACTCTTATACAATCAAAATCAAACACTTTATAAAAATAAATACATATAATTTCAACATTTTATTAAAATTGTACAAAGTTTTTATAAAATCATTTTATAAAATAGTTAAGTTATAGAAAAAATTCAGTGACTGTATAAAAATTTTATAAAGATTTCATAAAAATCAGAATTACTGGGGCAGTGAGAAATGTGTTTAAAAAATTATGAAATAAATAATCAAATACAATAAAATTAAAATTACGTGAATTATAAATAAATAATAATAATATTTTATATAGTACGTGTATCATATACATAATAAATTAATAATAATATGAAATAGCAGAAAAGTTTAAAAATAAGTAATTTAATATACAGAAATAAATGATAAATCTTGTGGTGTTACAAAAAATGTTGTAAATGAGTCATAAGCTAATATTACTAAAATTAAAATTGGTAATAATAGTAATGTTCAAAAAATTTCTTCAATGTCTCCAAAGTCTTTTTACATTTTTTTGTGGCATTATTGTTAAAAAAGATATGCAAGTCTGTGGATTTCACTTGAACCTTCCATATTTTTTACTTTTATTTTGTGTTCTTTAGGAACGTCTCATATCTCAAACGATTGCGTCTTTCATATTCTGTTGATGAGGAGGAAGCCCAAGGAATAGAAGCAAAGAAAATGAAGAAAAACGTGTCAAGAACGTGTCTTATTTGTCGGAGACAGCCCGATTTGCATTTGTCCTATTTATAATAATATCTATTTTATAAATAAAACTGACATTCGACTTAATCACCATATATTTATTTAACCCATTATCGTCTTACTCGACATTTTATGTGCTTTTATTTACATTTTTAATTTTACGGGGATACGTTATATATTAGGTGTGTCGTAAAATATATTATTAGTTTACTTTTCAAATATAAAAATCTCTATACAGTTACAGAATGAACTTTATAACGACAGAAAACATTGCATTGTTTTTGACATATATTTGACAGTTTTCCATTATATTTAAATGATTATACTCATAAAACAACCTTTTTCAGAAATTAAACAATGATTTATGGACAATTTTGGTAAAAAAAAAAATTTTGGAACCCTAAGTATACGCGTCACTGTTGTCACAACGGGCCGTTCACCCGTAGATACGGCACTGGTTAGCGTTACTCCACCGTTATCTTGGATTCAGTATCTACCATGGCGAGGCATAGGCGATTAGCAGTCCATGCTCTTTATGGTCTAAGGAAAAAATAAAGTCGCATCGACCTCGATCCGAAGTCGGTCACTGCATATACGAGGTCGACAATCGTCGTCGTCCATGTACGTCGATCCGAGATCGGCCATGTACTTTAGATTCGAGATTGGTCGTGTACGTCGATCCGAGGTCGGTCTTGTACATCGTTCCGATGTCGACTTTGTATGTCGAACCGACGTCGCTCATAAAGAATATTAGTGTTTTATAATTTCAAGGGCATAAGTGCCATTATACAATAATGTTCATTTTCTGTACTGAATAAGAAAAAGAACCTTATTGTAACAGCATTTATACCCCTGAAATTCAAAGTCATAAATATGCAAAACATGTAGGTAAAAAATTTGCTATTTATTGCATAATGATTACATTTATAAATGTTTGCATTAAACTTTTTCTTCAGCTCCACTGTTTTTTTTGTTTTGACGCTCGTCTCTCGCTGCGCCCATTCCCCCAATCACTAGCTCTGGTGAGAACTTCCCCCAACAGTTTTTTAAATGTTTTTTTGTCAACTTAATTTGTGAATTTCAATTTTTCATTATCGAGGATTCGTAAAAACACATTACACAATTTTCTTTATTTAATCGAGATCGAAAACTTAGAGACAATATATTAGAATTCAATCATATGGCACATTTATCTCGGTCATATGTCGACCATCGACGCCGATCCGAGCAATCGTGGCTGATATATGCGTTGACTGACTTGAATTCGACATATTATGCAATCGCAATATGGCGCTCATCTCGGCCATCGTCATTGAATTCGACGTCGATCCGAGCATCGAGGCCGATATATCGTGGCCGAGTCATATCCGACATCGAATCGACCTCGGACATACTAAGGCCGACTTTTTTTTCACTCGGGTTTTTTCGGTGATGGAAAAAGTGATCCCAACATAGGAGCGTGTAGTAACAGCTGAACAGCAAGCAATGACATGAGAAACTATATCTGTATATATAGATGTACTATACATATGATATTATATGTATAGATATACTAATGAATGTATAAAGCAAAAAGACTATACAAGGAGAAATCACTCCCTATGCCTCTCTGCACGTTAAGGCGATAGAAGGTCACCGTTCGAATCCCCACGCGGGGTCCCAGGTCGACTTGGCGTGAACTGACCAGTTTGCGTTACTGCGCATCCTCACGCTTGCAAGAGGAGGAAACGCGAGCACGTGCTGTTCAAAGGCGGGATGCAACTTGGCAGGATTCTAGCGCAAGCACTTGCTTTCCAACTCCCGCATTGGTGGGGATGCGCAGTAACGCGATCTGGTCAGTTCGCGCCAAGTCGACCAGGGACCCCGCGTGGGGATTCGAACGGTGACCTTGTATCGCAACTTTCACTCGAGTGATTTCTCCTTGTATAGCTTCTTGGAATAAGGTTGTCGTTCGGATTTTACTACACGCTCCAATTTTGGGGTCATTGCGCCATGTTGAATGCTCAGTTCATGTACTTTATGGTCTAAGCATACACTGTAAAAAATCACCTCGTAAAAAACCTAGCAGGTAGGAAATTATTTTAGTACTCAGTGTAGTCTATTTCATACACGAGGTAGGAAAATAACGAGAGGCTCAGAAATCGACTACATTCAGTGTGGATGATAAAATTCCTCATGGTAGATTAGCTACCAGGTAGTAAAATATCGACTCTCAGTTTAGGAAACGATCCGACCTACGCTGAGTGTGTTTTTTTACCATGTCTAGGAAAATAACGATGAGTTCGTAAAAAAAATGAGCGGGTCGTAAATCGACAAGAGGTTGGTAAATATTCTACCCAGCATAGGTGAATAACTAATCAAGCCAGTCAAAATGCTATCCAAACCCGGCTCATCCAGTGAGTCCACTGTAAAAAGTCTCGTAGGAAAATAACGTCACTGAGTTTAGGCAACTATCCGACCTACACTGAGTGTCATAAAAAACCGAACCCTAGTGATTTTAAACCTTATGAAAACCTTACAAGAAAAAGTTTTTTTTATAAGAATTCAATTTCTTATAAGGTGCACTTTATAAAAACCTCATAAGAATTCGATTTCTTATAAAGCGACCTTATGAAAATCTTATAAGAAACTGAAATTTCTTATAAGAATGTATGTGATAAAATTTTATAAAAAAAAAAAACCTTTTAAAATTTATTCGACCTATTCTTTATAAGACAGATAGATAAACCTTATAAGAAGTTTCTTATAAGGTTTTTATAAGGTCACCTTAAAAGAAATCTGATTCTTATTAGGTTTTTATAAGGTGTAACTTATAAGAAATTGAATTCTTATACAAAATTACTTTTTCTCATAAGGTTTTTATAAGGTTCAAAATCACTAGGGAACCCAGATCGTTATTTTACGATAGGGTAGGAAATTTACGAGCGGCTCTGAAAATTCATGCTGGACATGTATTTGACTAGCTGATAGGTTTTTGACTAGGAGGTAGTCAATTTACTATACTTTTATATGTATCTGAATTGTTTTTTGACAGGTCGTAAATCATTAATAATGGCAGCAGGAAGATATAAAAATGTCAAATATTCACAGATCTGTATATCGATGGACATGATTTATTACAAATTAAAAATGATTTTGTACATGGTTGAGTGGCGCATAACCTATAAATTGTAATCAAAAAATATGCTTCATGACATTACGTGCTGCACATTCAAGATGTTACAAAATTTTATCAAAGCTTCACATTTCTCTACCCGGAAAATTAATAAAAAACAACAATAACAAAGTTGGAAAATGAATTCTGTGGCTTCCCGCCATAACCGAGAAAGTCACTTGTGCCATAACGTTTAAAATTTTGTCAGAATATCACGTAAACTGAGCCTTATGGCACAAGTGACTTTCTTGGTTATGGCGGTAAGCTACAGAATTGATTCGGGTTTTTATAACGTCGTCACTGATACTGTTAAATAGTCACTCACTTGCATCGCACTCACTGAATTTTGAAATCCCTTATTGCATTTTGACTAACTTGATTAGTTATTCACCTATGCCGGGTAGAATATTTACCAACCTCTTGTCGATTTACGACCCGCTCATTTTTTTTACGAACGCATCGTTATTTTCCTAGACATGGTAAAAAAACTACACTCAGCGTAGGTCGGATCGTTTCCTAAACTGAGAGTCGATATTTTACTACCTGGTAGCTAATCTACCATGAGGAATTTTATCATCCACACTGAAGGTAGTCGATTTCTGAGCCTCTCGTTATTTTCCTACCTCGTGTATGAAATAGACTACACTGAGTACTAAAATATATTCCTACCGGCTAGGTTTTTCACGAGGTGATTTTTTGCAGTGTCCGATGCAAGTGAGTGACAATTGAACCATATCAGTGACGATATGATAAAAACACGAATGTAATGATTTTCCTATATTCTTATTATGTTTTTTTAAATAATTTTATAGGTAGGGAAATGTTACGATTCAAAAAAATTTTCTAAACACCTCGAATGTGCAGCACATAATGTCATTAAACATTTGTTTTGATTACAATTTGTAGGTTAATTATGCGTCACTCAACTATGTAAAAGGCATTTCGAATTTTTAATAAATTATGTCCATCGATGTACAGATCTGTGAATATTTGACAATTTTATTTCTTCCTGCTGCCATTATTAATGATGTCTACATCACATGTCTTTTGACAAGTGTTCACCAAATACCGATATATATCGATATTTGTATCGATAGTCCAACTACCGATATTTCGATATTTTTCCGATAATGCATGGCTATATCTATATATATGATGTATATAGGTATAACTATCGAGGACAGTTTCGATATTCCGATACTATATCGATACTGTATCGGTGTTTCGGCCGTACCACCGATACTGTATCGATATACGAATATCGATATTTAGTGATCACTACACGTGACCGTCATGTGACGAAAAATTTTATGACACGTCTTGCTAATACATCACAGTCACAGTTGATCCGTTGATGCGTTGATCACAGCCGCGCAGCTGATTTGAGCTAATTTTAGGTTATGTGATATTGGTTGCATTTTGCATTGTGTTACGTGGGTTGCGTCAGGTTGCGTTTAAAACAGTGTAAAACTAAAAAGATTGACAAAAATTGGCAATTCAGCAGTTGTAATTAGTGTAATCAGAAGAATACAGAAGAATAAAATTTTTCAAAATGGTACGTTTCTTAATATAGAAATTAATGTTCTGGTATTACTATATATGCACAGAAAATAAACATCAAAAGAATGTGGTTGTCCGGGTTGTCGTGAAATCGGTCTGCAAAGAAGACTATTAATTTGCAAATTTTGTTTGTTTTAGGGCAAGACTAAAAAGACGCGGAAAATACTGACTCAAAAATTTGCTCAAATGAAAAAAATGATCAGTTTACGCGATCCTCGAATGTGAGTTTTTTTTTGGAATTGGGAAAATTATTTCTATTAGAGTTAATGAATTTAATTTTGATTAGAAAATTGTGTATAACTTTCAGTATTGATTTGCCGTGCCTTTGAATTTCAAATTTTCAGCGTCAGGTTTTCAGAGTTTTAGAGAAAATTATCCTTCTGAACCAATAAATTACTGAATTTCTTCGATTAGACGTTTTGTAAGATAAATTGAAAATATCACTTGACGAAATATAATTTCTGACGTATATGAAAATTTTCTTTTTTTTCTTTTTTACTGTCATTATAGCATTTAAATTATTGAATTAAAAATATTTTAATTATGGAAGCCTTGAATTACATGATTTCGATATTATATTAAAAAACTTTTTTACAGCAATTCTCCATGAAATCTTTATTCTTTGTATAAATTTTAACTCGAAAATCAAAAGTAGAAAATTCAAATGATAGTGATATCTAATTTAAAAAAGAAATCACACATACTTGTTGATGAAACATTATTGAGTTGAAAAACTATAGGCACTTTCGGGATAAATTATAATAATAAAAGAATCACTTATTATTCAACGTCAAATATTATTCATGGAATATCAAATTTTCGTATTCACAAGTTTGAATTAAATGACTATTATAAATTATTTTTATGTACCTCTGGCATAGAAAACGCGTTTCTATGCCAGCTCGAGATATCTAAACGCGTTTTCTATGCCCTTGGTACATAAAATATCGTTCGTAACAGGCACGGATGTGCTCATAGGCAAAATGGGTTACAGTCCTCGGCTTCGCTTCGGACCGTAATTTCCCCGTTTCCCCAAATTCCCACATCCGTGCCTGTTACGAAATATACTATTTCAGAAAATTATGGATAAATTTTGCATAAAAAAACAGTTGAAAAAGCCCCTATGGTTTTTTTGTGTTAACTTTAAATTGAAAAACACAAAAATTTTTCAAATTTAAGATATAAAAATTTTCAAGTCCTTGAATAATGTTGTTTGGATTTGTAAATTACTCGAAGTTTCAATGAAAACAGCATAAACATCCACTCCAGTGAATTATTTTATATAATTTCTGAAGAGAATCATAAAATTAAAAAAAAATTATTTATAATAATTTTTTATTCAAACGAGAGAAAGTGAACTATATAATTTTTTCCAATAATTATTCATTAATTTTCTATGATTTGATATAAGCAAGTTTAAATTTTCCAAGTTGATTTTATAAATTGTGCTAGTAAATTATTATTTATATTTTTCAATTTAAATATTGCTATCTTTTACCATCGTATACAAGAACTAAAATTTTTTCAAGCTATCTTTTAAATACAGTTAATTAAATACAATATTTTTTTTGTTCTTCAGTTTTGTTTCCTAAAATTTACACGTAAGTTCGTAAATATTCAATGCAAAGATCTCTGGATTCAAAAAATTCTTAGATCTCATTAAATTGTTTTTAGTGTTATATAATTTTAAGTTAAAATTTAACCTATTGAATTTTTGAATTATAGTAATTTACGACTAAAGATACAAATGAAAGAATTATGAAAGGTATATTGGAATATAAACATTTAAATTTTTTGAATGTAACTAAAAGCCTTTTGAAATAACAATAGAATCAGACATGATCATTTTATATGCTTTTGTCTAAGTTTAAAACAATTTACAGTTGAAACATTTTCAAATACATTTTTCTGTTCAGTTATTACGATCCTATTTTTTCAATTCAAATAATATACTTGACACACTCCAGGTTTCAATTAAAAGTTCTCCCATTTAACATGACGAATAGTCTACTGTATGCAAGTTAACATTCTTATTATTTGGATTTGAGAAGTCAGCAAATTTTCTTAAAAAATACTCAAAAAAATTTATATCTATATTTTCTTATTCTGTATTTGTTCAATATCTTGTATTTAAATTATTTTTTCAACAAAGAAGAAAAATTACACTTATTATGATTTATGCAATTTTTTGGACAAATTCAAGTCTTACAAACTTAAGTCGTAATTTTAATGCGTGAAAATTAAAGTTTCTAAAAGTTTATAGTTCTAAATCTTATAGTTGAATATTTTTTGATATTTGAAAAAAAATTCTTAAGTTTTCAGATTTCTAAATTTTTTCATTTGAAAAGGGCTATATGTTTTTTGAATGATTGAAAAACAGCTTTTTATTTCATTGTAAATGTGCTAAAGTTTTATGAATGATTCTCAGCTGGCACTTTCAATTGACTAGTCATTTTTATTTCAGCAAAGAAGAACACAGGATTGTAAAAAAAAAGAAAAAAGAAGACCCTTCAGCTATGAAAATCAGAGAAGTGTAAGTATCATCTCTTAATTTATATCTATTTTAACTAAACTGAAGAGATATAAACTTTTTAAAACAAATTTTTACTCCATCTTGGTTTTTTTATTCGCTATGTATTCATTCAGATATTTTATTGATTTTTTCTTGAAATTTTCAAGACTTACAAAAATTTAACAATTATAATTATATCATAATGATAACATTCATAGATCGAAGTAATTTAGAAATGATTTCTAATCTAAAGGAATTCACGAAAAATACTCAATATCATTATAAGGATTTCATCGTTTTACCATTTAGCAAATTTGTGAATAATCACATAATTCCAAAATTTTCGTACTTGGATATTTAAAAAATATCAAAAAATGCTGTCTAGTCTTTAAATTGTCAAAAAGTTTTAAAATTTAGACGAATTTTAAAGCGTAGAAAAAAATTTTTTTTAAAGATTTTACAAAACTAATAAAAATTTGGAAACTTTTGAATCAATACTGGAGTCAGTACGAATTTTCAATAAGTTTGTCAAAGTCATAAAATTGCTCACCATTATCTGTACAAAATAAATATAAATTAATTTTATATTTTTATTTTTTAAATATAAAAACTGTAAAATGACAGAAAAATTATTGATTTCATTCTGAATAGCTTCATATAATGTAATTCTTAAAATCTCTAATCGGAAAATTATGAAGTTCTCCAAAAACTAATAAAATACTGTCAATTTTTCATAATTTATCTATATATAATTTTGTTTTTTGTAAGATAGTTTGTAATATGTATTGCAATCAATAGTACTTGATATTGTAATACATTTTTAGTTTGAATTTTTTTCTTCAAATTTCAGTAAAATTATAAATTTTTTGTGAAATACATGATATATTTTATAAATATTAAATGTATAATCTAGTATATTTACTACATATTCAATACGTACACGTAATTTAGGGAAAAAAGATAAATTCTCCCAAATGATTCTATATTTTTGAGAAATTTAACAAAATAAGTTTCAATTACTATAAACGTGTTATGCTTTTTTTTAAATAATATAATGTTTGTAAGATTATGTATAGCAGTTAAAAGCATTTTTTAATTTTTAAAGTCAACTAGAAGTTAGTAAAAACTTCGAAAATTTTCAAATTTTGAAGTGCTTGTATACTTCAGTATCTTTTAGTATCTGATATGTATGAAAAAAATTTCAAAAATAAAAAAATAAAACGATTTCTTAAAAAACATCTGAAAATCATCGATACACTCACTGAGGCTGTTTCTATGCAATGAAATTCACTTTCATCACTTATTGAACATCGAAATTTGATATTTTATGTGCAAATGTTTCATGCTATATCTGAATTTCACTATAAAACAATCTGCTTGTATGAAAAAAAAAAACATCCTGAAATGTGATTTCAATCATTACACTCAATAATTTCAATGTAAATGAATCTCTAGAAAAATTGATAAAATTCTCGATAATTTTTTTATCTACACTAAAATAACAATGACTTGTCGCTAATCTGTTTCTATACGAGTAATTGATTTTTCTCTATAATTTCAGAAAAAAAAAAAGTTATAGAATGTTCATGAATATTCTTACACTTTTTTTTTCATAGCTAAAGAATCTAATGTTGAGAAATTAGGAGACTTTTCAATAGAACCATAATTGACTTGACTATATTTTTTACCATATTAATATCGCGTTAATATTTTCCAGGCCACAACAATCCTCAGCGTTGTTCTTCGAATACAATACCCAGCTTGGTCCGCCTTATCATGTACTGGTGGATACCAATTTCATAAATTTCTCGATAAAAAACAAATTGGACATCTTTGAAAACATGATGGGATGTTTGCTGGCAAAAGTCACTCCATACGTCACCGACTGCGTTTTGGGTGAATTGGAAAAATTGGGCCAAAAGTACAAAATTGCCCTGAAAATTGTTAAGGACCCACGATTCAAAAGGTTGGCCTGCCTTCACAAAGGAACTTACGCTGATGATTGTTTAGTCGACAGAGTAACACAAGTGAGTATTTTTTGAAAAATCAAAATCTGCTAAAAATAATTTTGTTCATCATCTGTAATTTGGAGAAAAAATCTTACTTCTTAATTATAGAATGTAACAGTATTTTTTTAAATTGAAAAAGTATTGCAAATTTGCCAAAAAATCTTGTTACATATATGTGTTAAATAATTTTAGCAATTTCTTCATTCGTCAGTTTTTCATTATTAATGCTTTGTTTGGAATGTTAAATTAATGTCTCATATAATAATGTTTACAATTTTTAAGGTTTATACCTATAGACTTATAGACAAATGAGCAGAATTTCTTTTAGTCTACAATATTTTATTACTATTTTCTTTTCTTTTTTTGTATTTTTATTGTTCATTGTATCAAGATTTTGGATTTTTCTTCTTTTTCTGCGTGTTGACTTATGCCATACAGATAAACAAAAAATTTTATTCCAGCACAAGTGTTATATTGTCGCAACGAATGACAAGGACCTGAAAAGAAGAATTCGAAAAATCCCTGGTGTGCCTATAATGTATGTCGCCCAGCATCGATATAACATTGAGAGGATGCCAGACGCGTATGGGGCCCCAAGAACGTGATTTGTCTTATAATATAAACTATAGAGTTGATAATACAATATCAATGTATTTAAAAAGTTCATGTTTCTACAATTTAACATTAATACATACATGAGAACTGTAACGATTTTTGTTAAATTCAAAAGGTAGTATAACAATTATTGTTGCCTCTTTTAATTCAAGAAAAACAAACAAACGAAAATTGGAATCCTTGTTATCAAAAAAAAAAAAAAAATTGGAGAAATTTCAGAAACGTTTTTTTCCATGTAATTTACACGTTTGAAATACAAAGTTTTTAATACAAATCTTTTAGCGTTTGACGGTTAATATTCCTCGATTGAAAAATAATGACGTGAGTTTTAATATTCAGAAATGATTCATTACACTCGAGTTCCCCTATAAGAGCGTCAGAGTTAGGAGCAATTCCTCGGAATTCATTCGCTCGTGCTCGCAACGAAAGCGAGACAACTGAGCTGCCGAACAGTTCAAGAGCAAGATATTAGAGCCTGCCGAACGGATTGGAGTTAAGAGCAAGCTTTCCGGTCCTGCTCTTATAGTGGACCTATAGTGTATGAGATATACAGTAACAGGAAATATTTTTAATCTCACAGTTAATTTTCTACAATTTTGGATTTATTTATTTTTATTACTTCAAAGTGTAAAAATAAATGTAATGATTTGAGAAAATAGTTTCTCTGTACAAAAATTCATGTCATTAAATAAATAAAGAAAAATTGACGAAAACAAAATTTATGCTAAATAAAATAGTACATTTTTTTTACAACGCTTTGTAAAAATTTTTCGATTTTCCATTTTTTTCATACAAAAAAATTTTGATTTTAAAGTTGATTATTTAAAATTCTAAATCTAAAAAATTTTGAATCTAAAAATTATGATATAATTCTGTAGTATGAAATTCGTTTTATAAATACAGTAGTCTTAGAAATATTAAACAAAAGGTGATTTGAGTCTAAAAAACAGAAAAATTACAACACAACACTTGAATAAATAAATATGTTTATTTTAAATTGTTCTATAAATTTATAAATTTGTTTGATTCTATATTCAAAGAAATATAGAATCAGTTTTAAAACGTACATTGGGGTGTCACCGTACGTTATCAGATATGGTTTCCATCAAACACCGTCCCGTATCTGACATCGCCCCAACGACGGTGTCCCACTTTTCCCCTCGAAGAAGCCGACCATTAATTCGTCGTCGCTGTAGTCGTCGAACCTGCTTCTCTGCATTTCTGCATCTATTTTTCCAGTACGCTGCTGTCCTTGCAGGTCGACCACATGGATGACGTGCTGGCTCTTGCCCTTCTGCAAGGTTTTCATCATTTGAGTGACTTAAATCATCGGGTGAGGCCTGCTTCATTTTATGAGTTATCCAGGAGTCACTTTCATCCTCCGACGATGTGCCTGACACAAAAGAATCATCCGCGGTACCATGCTCCGATACATGCAGTTTGTGTTCTGGGGTAGGGAAAACAGTGTTAGATGTGTTGGGAAGAGTAGCAGTGTTACACGGCTCATTGGAAAAGGGTTCATTTTGTAATGTTGCGTTGTGGGGCGTGATGTTGTAGGGCATGGTGTTTTGGGGTGTTGTTTTGTGTAAATCGCACGATGCAAAGGAAATTTCGCCGCTTGAAACAGTAGGCTGACTCTGCTGGGCTGTGACCGGAACTGTCGGATGGTCAGAAGACAAAACAGGCTCTTCAGGACGATTAACGATTTCCTGTGATGTAATAAAAAAATCAGAATATACAAATTACATGAGGATTTTTCTTGAACTAAACAGTTATTTGGAGCTAAGTATTTTTACAATCTTCTACTATTTAATCTTAAATAATCAAAGAAATTTTCCGTAAGCTTGGTTTAAGTATAAGAGAAATACTAAAAAATAATGGTGGAATTCTTTTTTTCCGTATAGAAAATGTTGATATGGTATACTGAATAGTCCACTATACAAAAAATGACAATATTCTCAAATGGGGCTGAAGAAGTTCGCATTTGAAACAAAACATTTGTAATTTTTATACATTCTCAAACTAAATAAACCAGCAAGGAGCATTTTGAATAACTTCCAGATACTTTAAATTTTCAAATAATATCAGTGAAAAAATGCTAAACTATTATAATTTTATAATTTGTAGTTAAGGTAATAGTTTTTTTAAATTTGAGTCAGTTTAACATCATACTTATTAGAGTCCAACAATTCAAGAGTTGAAAAAGCGTAATATTGAAAATTTCCGTATTTCATTTTTTTACAATAATAATTAACAGTTAAGTTGTAATGTTATTCAAAATTTTTTCAAAAATGTGTTAGTGCTGCATATTTTACCTATTTATACATATTTTTAGTTTTCAAAGTCAAGAAGTTCACATACAAAATAAAATCTATATTTACTTGGCGTTTGGAATTTCATATCAAATATTCTTTTAAAATCGTATGAGTATAAAGATATGAAATAAGTATATGAATATTGGTTTCGAAAAACAATAAATTAAATAGTATAAAAAATTACCGCATGTTCATGCAGGAAAAGTTGGGGATCACCTTGAAGGGTAAACCTAGATCCAAATCTGCACACATCTTCTGGACGAAAATGCCTCCTGCAGATCCACAACTTGGCGAGTTCCCCATCTTCCAAATCTGCAAAATTACATTCCATTAAAAAATTTTATATCGAATATACATTATTGCATATTGCATAGTTAATTATTTATGACACCATACACTGTCATTATTAAAACATTAGTTACTACTAGGTATAGTTAATGCAGTTTCAATTTTACGGTATTCTTTTACGTGCGGTTTATTATCATTTCCTATTTTATTAGATTTATTTGAATCATTTTTTTGAACATCTTACCCAGCAACTCAGGTCGCCCAATCAATGTCAGCCAATATCTTCTTTTTTCCTTTGCAAATTTGTGCAACGGAAATTTCCCATTGCACCCGCGCACACAACACTCTTTTTTCATATTGAAAAAGGTTTTTTTTTTATTTTTCAATAAAAAAATTGTTATTTTGGTTGGCTCGAGTCGTTTGAATTGTTTTGCAGTGTCGAAGAGTCCCAAAGAGTCCTCAAATATTATTGGCGCCAATATGGCGATTATTCGAATTTCGAAATGTAGGATGTAGGTGGCGATTTTTGGCTCCCTCAGTGGCGACTTTCTGAATTAACTTACTGGCAACCCTCTGCCTTGAGTTCAGATCAGCTGTAAGCTGTATACATTTTGATCATTTGATAACTGTTAATAACAAACAACAACAAACGATAACTAAGTTCTCGATGATCAGACATTGATTTTTCGACCATTTTCGACAGATTTGTTTTCCCGTAGCTCCCTGTTTATATATTTTTTTATTCAAGCCAAGGAACAATACGTTGATAATACATATAAAATGACTGAGGAAGAACTTGGATCTTTACAGGAGAGAGCTTTGAAACGAAAAGAGCGTTTGCTAAAATTGCAAAAGAAAAGTGACATCGTTATTGGAAAGGATGAACCGAAAGAGGTCATGCAATATCCAGCGTAAGTTGACTATTATCCAACCATGCAAAAATAAACATTTTGAAATGAAATTTGAGAAATAACGTACGCAAAATCTAAATTTGTTCTTGTTTTTGTTTTTCAAAAGAGACAAAAGGTAATGAATTCAAATTTAAAATATGCACGGGAAGAAAAAATATAGATCGTCAAAATTACGTATTGAAACATCTGAAAATCTCACAAAACTGTGATAATTGATGATGAATACTGTTTTATCATATTAAATCCGTGGCTTGCCGCCATAACAGAGAAAGTCACTTATGCCATAAGGCTCATTTTAAATGATATTTCGATGACATTTTGAACGTTATGAGATGTGTGACTTTCTCTGTTATGGCGGGAATCCAGAGAAATAATATCTCTTGCTTCTAGACATAACAGACAAAGTCACACATGCCATAAAGTTTAAAATTTTATCGGGATATTATGTAAAATGAGCCTTATGGCATAAGTGGATTTGTTGGTTATTCTGGGAAGCCATAGATATACAAAGCATAACATATCTGTCGCTTCCAGCCATAACCGAGAAAGTCACAAATGCCTTAACGTTCAAAATTTTATCAGAATATCTTGTAAACTGAGCCCTATGGCACAAATGACTTTCTCGATTATGGCGGGAAGCCACATATATACATTCATTTTTATTGGGTTTATATACCTGTGGCTTCCTGCCATAATCAAGAAAGTAACTTGTGCCATAAGGCTCAGTTTACAAGATATTCTGATAAAATTTTGAACGTTATAGCATGTGTGACTTTCTCGGTTATGGCTGGAAGTCACAGATATATAATATGTATCGATGAATATTATTATATTTTTGGAATTATTATTTAAAAAACTAGAAATAATACGCGCTACACCAAACAACATTTATTGATACTTCATTGGAACCAATTTGTTTAAATGTATTTACACCTGATTCGAGTAATCATTTCACAAAAATTTATATAAAAATTTATTCCAACAAATTTTATCAATTCCAAAAAATGTTTCAAAACCAATTATTCACATAAATGATAAAGTAGGGTTATTAAAGTTGAGGAGCGGAAAATGTTTGAATTATTTATTAAAATTTTCTTTGCGATATAAAATGAGCAATTACTTACATTAAATGTTCAAATCACATATTCTTTTACTACGTAATGTTTTTCATTTGATTTTTTTATATTTCCAGCAAAAAATCAGAAGTTATGTATCATATCATAATTATATTAATTCAAATTATAACTGCCTATAGGAAATTATATTTATTGATGAAAATCTACCATTTATTCAAATTGAGATGAAATTTGAATTTCTGAAAATTTTTAATCCAAAATATCGCAGTACCTTTTCATATCAAATTTTTTTATTTTTCATATGTGTAACTGTTTATTGGTTAATTTTATTTTTTTAACTCTTCAACTTTCTAATCAATTGAGTAAATAATCTACATCAAAAATGCATGATTTATAGACACTCAGTAACAATAAAAATTTCCTCATACACGAAAAAATTTATAACAATCGATAAGACTGCTATCAATTCGGTTTCTGGATACAAAATATTTACAATTTCTTAAGTTTCTCATCCAAAATATCACAACTTTTTCTGATCAAGAAATGTCTATTTTCCTCAATCGAATCTATGAACATTCACAATGTTTTGATTTCTTCCTTTCTCAAACTTTTATTTTATAGTTAATAAGATCAAAATTTTTTATACTAAATCTATGAGATCTGAAATTTGAAATGATTGATTTCTTTTTAGTTGATAGCAGTTAAGTGTACTTTTTATTTTAAAATTCTTTTCATTTCAAAATTGTTGAATTGAAAAAATCAAAAATTTTGGAAATTTATCAATCAATATATCAAGATCTTAAATTTTTTTGAATCAAAGATTTTTTAAAAACTGAACCTATAACTATTTTTCATTTGTTTATTTCTCAATTTTTATTCGTTCTTTAACTTTGCAATATTTTTGTTTTAAGAAAATCTTTACTGAAAATTTATGAATTTGAAAGACTAAATAAAAATAAGAAGAAAAAATCTCTTTTATCTATATGAATGTATAGGAATGTAGTTGATTCGGTTTTTCACGCAAAATATTTACATTTAATTATCTGTTGTTTCATACAATTATCTGTCGTAAAAAATAGTAATAATTTTTAAACTTTCATTTTTTGTCTTTCTTTTTGACTTTTAGTTTATAGTTAATTTCATGAAAAAATGTATGGGATATAAAATATGAAAAAATTCATTTCTAATTAGTTGATGGCAGTAAGGTACACTTTTTATTCAAAATAACACGTCACGATTTCTTTATTTAAAGATGCATTCTTTCAATAGCATAATTTTTCAATTGCTCAATTGAAAATTCCAAATTTTGGTATTTGCAACGTTAGCTTTTTTGAAAATAATCGATAGATTTTAGATAGAAGAATGATCAATCTCTCGTTTCATCGCCTTTTTTTTCTAAAGGAATTTGTACATTATTTAAATATATTATATTTTTTTCAGCTTTAAAATTCTACAATCATTTGGAAATAGTGGCACTCAAAACTTGCGAAAATGAATAAAATTAAAAATAAACAACTTAGCATGTTAAAAACAACCAAAAAAAATGTAATCTTGTTGATTAAAAAATAACTATTCAAGATCTTTAACTTGCAAAATATTGTAATTCTAGTATTTTGAAGTTGGTATTCCAAAACTATTATCTTTTACTATGTTGGAATTATTTGTTGCAAATAAAGGTTTTAACTCTAGAATTAAACAATTAATCCAAAACAAGAGCGTTCAGAATTTGTTATAGCAAACAATCTGTACCTAAAAATTCAAAAATAATAAGGACTGAAAATTTTTACTCTTTAGTTTGTCACAAAAACGCTTTGAAAAAACAAATTCTAAAATTTTACTTTCTTGAACTTTCGATAGTAGAATGAATTGAACTTTTTTATTTTTATAATTCCGAAACAACAAACTTTTAAAAAATTAAAGTATGCATTACAGAACTGATAGATCTACAAAAGAAGCATTAGGAAAGGTGCTTATGGAAAATATTTCAATGTTTTTACAGTCCTAAATTCAGGAGTTACAAACCTCAGGATGATAAACTTCAGGAGGCTTTAATGGAGGATGCTGCTGTTGGAGATGTTGAATCGAAAATTCAAAATCAGTTGCAGTTGGCGAAAAATACAACTGTCATAGAAAGTTTGGTATGCTTTTTTCTTGATATTTGAAGTCCAAGAATATAATCACTTGTTTGTTTATGAGCTTAAACTTTCAATTGAAAATTGGACAATTTATTTACCAATGGATTACATTGAATGAATTATGTAAATAATTTATAATTTCATTAACTTCAAGTATTGCAAATTACAAGTTTCAAAAGTTTGAGATTACTGAATTCGTAATAAAACTTTCTAAATAAATAAGTTAAAAACACTAATTGTAACACTTTAATATTAAAATTGGCTGAATTTACAAATTGAGTTGTAGAAATTGAGCAATTTGTATACAACTTGTAAGTTCACATTCAGGAGTGTTAGAAACAATGCAAGTCGAAATATGAAAAACTCGTTTAATTTTACTAAAATTTTCAAAAGTATGAGAATGAATGGCAATAAATTCTCAAAAATATACACATAAATTCGAATTTTCAAAAATTCAACTTTTTTGAGTGCAAGCTTCAGAAATGTAGGAAAATTCCACATCGCAAAGATGATAAATTTTCCGGAAACATTTTAAAACAAGAAAAAAAAATGGGTAATTGAAATAAAATTATTTAAATCTCGTTAATAACGTACATTCATGAACTCAAATTCAATAGTTATGTAGTTCGCAAGTTCCAAATTCGAAAAAAATAATCAAATTTTAGGCCTTAAAATTTTGAAAATCTAAAAATCAATTTACTACCAATTAATGTAATCACAACACTTAAAAATTAGAAGTTCTTACACTTTTAGATTTAAATAATATGTAAATAAATTTTTAAGATCAAATAACTGAAGTGCAAAAACTTAATCAGTAGAAGAAATTAAAAAAAGTAAATTTTTAATATTCGAATATTCAGAAATGCAAATTCATAATATGGAGATTGAAGATAAAATTTTTCAATCCTGTCATTTGTCAAGAGGATGTTTTTTTTTCTCAATTTAGTACATCAACTATATGTACGTTCGATAAATGACATAGAATTAATAGTTTTCATCTAATTGATTATTGATATAATCAAAAATTCAATTATTATAGCATTCGAACATTAAGAATTCTATGAATTAGAAAATGAAATATAGAAATTTCGTAATTCATGTTTTCTCAGTCAAGAGTGTTATAAACGACACGAATTAAAATACAAAAAATTAATATTTCTATATAACGATTTTCGAAAGAATGGAGATGAATGTCATATATTTTCATTTTGGATATCAATAAATATATAAAAATATAAACCTAAGTTTCAAAAGATTTAACTCTTTTGAATGCGAGTTTTAAATCTCGAAAAACTGTAAATTGCGAAAATGATGAATTTTTTACTGGAATAATTCAAAACAAAAGGAATATAATCTAAATTTCAAACATGAAAAATGCAACAGCTTATGTTAACTCCAATATTATTTTATTGACGAGTGAACAAATATAGAAATCGAGACCTTATGCAGTGCAAGTCTTAGACATATTCAAAACAGATTACAAATTCACGAATATGCATCAAAAAAGTAACAAAGACTAAAATCAAAACATTCAAACTTGATTATACTTGCATTGAGAAACTCAAATAAATGGTTTTGTGTTTCATCGGGTCCAAGTTTTAAAAAATGATTAAGCTACAGGTTTTACAATTTAAAAAGTATAAAAATCAATTAGTTTCCAATGTAATCACGACGATACTTAAAAATTACAAGAAATATTATCGATAAGAAAACATTTAAAAATAAAATTTAATTTGTAAAAATACTTTTGAATATTTATAAAAAAGTTAGAAAATCGAAAAATCGTATGTACAAAGAACTACAAAAAAAAAGGTAATTGTCAATTTTTTAATTTTGAGGAATGCAAATTCACAATCTTGAAATCAAGGGTTTTGAATTCCAAAATAAAAGCAAAACTAATGAATGATAATCCTGCACAAAGTGCCACATAATTTTGATATTTTGTACATAAAGTTTTTGTAAAAATACACTTGAAAATATTCCATCTTTTCATTTGTCAAGATTTTTTTTCCCTTGATGAAGTATATAAATTGCTTGCATGTTCGAGGAATGACATGTAATGAATAACTTTTATCTTATCAACCATATAAACAAAAAATTCAATAATTAATTTTAAAAACGCGAAATTGCAGGATATAAACAACCTAGCCCCTCGAAAACCAGACTGGGACCTCAAAAGAGACATAGCTCCAAAACTAGAAAAATTGCAGAGACGAACCCAAAAAGCCATCGCCGAAATTTTAATAGAACGGTATAAGGACCAACAAAATCTCGCCGCCATTGTAAACGTGGGAACTGAGAGTTCAGGCTCGACTAACAGTTAATTTTTCCTTTTTTTGGCATTTTTTGAACACAGTGATATGTTTTCTATTGTAAATTGTAAAATCCTAAATTAAATAAACTCCACGAACGAATTCATTACAAAAAATGTTTTATTTACAACAACTTGATTGCGGTGTGTCATCAAGAGTTACGGTTCAACTTTTTACACAAATACATCTCATCGGCCTACATTGTATCCTACTTTCATGCTGACGATTGCGCAGCATCGACTGAAAATGACGGGATCAAAGAAAATCACAATGCTCTTCCAAGGTCTAATATTTCTCTTAAAAATCGAGACTCAACTGCCAAAAGGGGCTAACGCATACCAAAATGCACGAGTTAGTTAGCCTGGATTGACGTCTCGATTTTTTTTTAACGCAATGAAAAACTGAAAATTAGCAAAACGTTTGAATCGCATAAAATGACATAATTCTTTTTTTTTTTTATAAATGTATCATTATACTCGCAAATAGTAGAATATACTCTCGCACAAATTTTCAACTCACGCAAACAATTCTTTGAAGCTTATGAAAGTTGTTGATCATTTTTCAACAAACTGAAAATAGCGTGATTTGATTACACTACTGTTACAGCTACTAGCTCTTCATTAGTTATGAAATCAAATACTGCGCTATGTCAAGTATCCTCAACGGATTTTTTAAAATCGAAAATCAGCATTGCAGTTTTTTCGAGAACAAAAAAAAAAAAAAAAATACAAAATAAGAAAGTAAAAAACATCGACACAAAATACTGCCTAAACTTTGCAACAATAATTTTATTCCAGACAAACTGATGATATTTGGGACTCGTGCATACTTTTGTTTGTGTGAAGGCTGGGAAAACTGAACTCGAACAATATAATCTGAATGATGAAAAAATTGTATAGACCAAATAATGTTCATTTCAAATAATCAAAGCAGGGACGTACACTGAAAAAGCTTTCTGGGGATTTTACAATATTATGCATATCTTGCAAGCTTAAGAGCTTACAAATTTGAACTTTCAAGTTTTTATAATACGAACCTGCGACTTTCACACAAGATTCTATTTTATTTGTAATAAAATTTGTCGTTAAATTTTGAAATTTTAGATTTTGGAATGTCACATTTTACATATACCCATACTGAGATTCAGTTTTTTTGCATGCACAAATTTTAAAGAAATTTCATCACTGAACAGGGGATCCAATTAAAATTTGACAAAAACATAACAAAATTATGGTATTAACATAACCAAATGTGGCCAGTGTTTGAAGTCAGATCTTACATGATTTGTTAGCTTTATGATTAACGTTTGACGTCAGATTAAATTTTATATTCAATAGGAGAGTGTCCAGATTATGTACCATTCTCAAAGAACGCCGTAAATTGATTTTTTAGAAAATTCCAAACTGTTCACATAACTGCTTTTCTCTCAATTGGCCATCGATTAGAAAAAAAAGTTAACGACTAATTCTTGTTTATAAATATAATGGTAAAAATGAAAAGGAGTATCTGGTATAGGCACACATTTATCTACTGGGATTAATAAGAATAAACAGACGTTACCCTTTATTCAATTTTGGTTCAGTTTGGTTAAATTAGAATAATCAAAATAATGAAAAGAAAACAAAGTCAAAGAATGACGAAGAAAAAAAACATACTGATTCCACCAAATCATGAGCAGGAGGAGGAAGGTGTGTTAATTGAACCTTTACATCCCCAGTGCACGCCCCTGAAACAGACAATTCTGACTTCCATGCGAAAAAAACTACCGTTCTCCTATTAAGAAATTTAATACTCGTCATTGCTCACCCTACTTGTAATCGTCGAAAAGGGTTTCCGAAAAAACCTTTTTAAAACACGAACTTCTTCAAATGATGAAAAGCTTGAAATCCATGTTTGTACTGTATCACGTCCGACGAAATTAGACCAAAGATCGGAAAATTCCCCCAATGGTATATTCACATGCTTGAGTCTCTTTTTTTCTCCTGCACCAGTTTCACGTCTGTAACGTGCAAATTGTGAACGCTCTTGGCCGCAAACTTGATGATAGATTGTGTTGAAACTTGTGTCGTGTGTCTGAGATCTAGCCTTTTAAGGGCCTTGCAGCTTGCCAGATGGTCCAAGGTAGCCTCCGTCAGGAGCTTGCAGTTGGAGAGATCTAGAGACGCCAAGTTGTGAAGGGTTGGGGCGGAGGGGGCGACAAGGAGAGCGACTCCAGCATCGCTAACCCGGCCGCAGCTTGAGAGATCAAGACTCGAGATGTGCGGTAGATGTTGGGCGATGTAGCGAAGGGCGACATCTGTGATGCCGCAGCCGGCGAGGGACAGATGCTTCAGGTACTTCAACCTGGAGGACTTGTCAATGAGACCGGGCCGTGAGTCTGTCGGGGAGCTGAGGATCTCGCGTAGGGCAGCGTCGTTGAGCCCAGAGACGTGGGCCAGGCTGAGGCTCTTCAAAGGTGGGCACATGCAAGTTCGCAGCATTGCAACACCGGACCAGTTGCACCCGTTGAGGGATAAGGTGCGCAGCTGGGGCAATCTGACGAGCAGCCAAGCCAGTTGGGTCTTGGTAACGTCAGTCCAGTCGAGGGACAGTCTCTCTGGCTGACGGCGGACGATTCCCATCAAATGGAAGGATGTCAACCGGGCACTCGAGACGTCCAACTGCTTCCAGATGATGGGGTCGATAGTGAACTTGGCCCAGGTCTTACACACCAAGGAGCACGTCGTCAGATCTCTCCTGTTCAAGTACTTGAACACAGGGAGCATGATTTCTTTGTCAAGTACAGGTAGTTGGTTGGAGGCATTGCCGTTACTTGTAGAGCTCGAGTCTACAGATTGGTCGTTCATACCCCCCGGGGTGGGTTCGACGGGCCGTACGACAACGTGGGGTTTTTTCAGGGGCCTCCTTGTCGTTGCTGTCAATTGGGTTGCCAGTTGGGTCCGTTGTGTGGTTTCGGTTTTCTGCTCACCTTCGGCCGGTTCCCTCTCGGCCCAAGTCTGGGCGTTGCCCAAGAAACTTGTCAACATGTTCGTTTCGGGCTGTAACCAAATCATTCGTTTCGTTCCCGACCATTTTCCAGAATCCGTTTTCCGGAACGAACATCTTCCGGAATCACTAAAATCTGGAAAAATTTTTCCAGAATGCTATTATCCCGAATGACTTCTTTCCGGAATAACTATTACATTAGCTAAACAAATGCTAATTTTGTCCTTCAATTATGATCATCTCTTTACATTGTTTTTTAAATAATAAGAAATAAGGCATTCTTTATTATTTAAATTCTAATGTTCTTTTTACATTATGTCATTTTATTTCTAAATCGAATGTCTCTAGGTGTCATTTTTTTCAATGGTCTCTATTATTTTATTTTATATACACAGAAGTGAGACAATCTTACTTATTTGATTCTAATGCTTCCTTTGTATTATTTCATTTTATACCGCAATTCTAAACGTGTTGAGAAATTCCCGATGAAAATGTCGATTAATCATTCTTGTATTCTATGGCTATTTAAGACTTGAATACGATTTGTTTAGGATGGGGAAATGATACGTCTATTATCTTATTGTGAAGCTAGAACCAGCTAAAGCAGACTAGTGACCCTTAAGGTCACTAGCACGAGTTGAATTTTCCTTGGATTTTGTTGAAATTTTTGTCACAGATTATTTGAGGGTAGAACTACACATCAGTAAAATTTTAGTATTTTTGACTGTCTGTGAATCGAGAAAAAAAATCACAAAGTTTGCTTTAGGTCGTACGAGCAAGACGTGATTGACCGCGATATCTCCGAAAATTTTCCTAGGAATTCAGTTCAAATTACGGAGTATAAGTGTATTTATTAGAGAAGCTCATAGAACTGTACTTGAAAACGATCGACTGATTAATTTTTGAACAAATCTAATATTTAGTTATGTCATTGACATATCAACAACCATCTATGGTTGTTGATGCGTGTTAACGTGGGAAGAGTTACTCAGATTCGAAATGTGATCCATGAAAAAGATTATAAAGAAAATTGATCGAAATTCTTTCAGCATATTCGCAGTCCATTCAAAGATGAACTTTTTCAACTATTTCGTCATATGTCATTGAATTGTATTGTAAGGTTCACATTTTTTATATGATGCAAATGCGATTAAGCTAAAACAGTTCCAATTTTATCACTGAAACGCTAGCAGACAGCTGAAACGTATGCCTAAACAAAATTTTCATGCAATTCTCGTTTGGATAAAAATCGCTGGAATAAGTACAAGCGTTAGCAGCTGATAACTACGCTACTGACGCTCGATGCTACGACGAATCATGGTTGAAATCACTGCCATATGAAGAGGGCTTAAGGGTCTTTACTTGAGGCAAGCCTGGCCCTGATATATAAGTCTCTTTGGTCTTTGTTGCATTCATATATGTAATACTTCTACCTATATTATGGCTAGCGTCCTATCTTCTTCGTCATTGCAAATGGACATTATACACTGGGATATGGACTGCTTTTTCCCAATCATATCAGCATAATAATGTGTTCAGACATAGAAGCTGGGCCTCAGGGTAACTGGTGCCGTATCATATCGCTGAGCGTCATAGAACTATGTACAAGTCTGAGATTTAAAATACCAGAGCCCTGCACTTTAAATAATTTATGATAATATTGACGAGACCACGAAACTAGAAAAATTTTCATTTTCATAAAAAACCCACAAAATAGTGCATCGAGAAGTATATACACGATGTAAACTCATGTAAACAAAACCACGAGTGCCTATGAGTTTTGTCGAACCATGCCGAACTTCTACCGATAAAAGAATCCGGCTATTTCGGATGCAGTCAGTCACTTCGTTCCGCTTCATTTTACCCTGAGCCTAGTTTCTATGCCTGAACACAAAATATCGCTTGAATAGCAGTCCATGTGCTATAATGTCAATGGCAGTAGGGTTGGACTCGACCAAAATATTCACAAGAAATTTAGTTCTGTGGGTAAATTGTAGACGGCGATAGTGTTGCCTTCAATGACAGCTGATTATGCTTGAAAATCAAAACGACAAATCAAAATTTAAAGATCCTGGAGAAGTGTCCTGGATAATTGCATTCCGGAAATTCGATTCTGCGGTAAATACTTCTGTATTTTAGTGATTCCGAGAAATGCTTGTTCTAGATAACGGATTTGGAGAATGACCATGAATCATCCGTTTAGGACGTGAAAAGCAGTTTATGCAAAGCACCTTAATGCTCATGAACTTGTGACCACACGGGGAACACGAGGTCACCAGGCGCTAATGATGGTACAATGTTTTGTACTCTTGGAAATCATGCATTTTTTTCAAAGCGAACCTTTAAAATTTATCTATTACTGAGAGCTTTAAGCTGCTATACATTAAAATTAAAAGGCCCCTAATATGGCACAGCAGACTTTTTCATTGAATTCTAGAAAGTTGTATGGAAATCCATAATATTAAAAAATTATTCAAGTTGCATAAATACCGAATAAATATTTAATATACTGTAAAAATATGAAAAATAAAAAACATATAAGGAAAAAAAAAACCTTAGCGCTTCAAAAATTACGAAAATCAAATTTCATTATGTTACATACATATTTAAAGAATGTGTGACTCTGGACTCTAAAAGTCATATTAATTGGAAATTCGAAAAATAGTACTCTCATTACCAGATCGCTGGAGATAAAAAACGATAGAATCCAGAAGGAAATATATAGTTTTCAACCCCCCCCCCCCCTGAAAATTTTTCTGCCTACGCCCCAGATACATAGTTTTTTTTACGCAAACGAAAATTTGAAGTGTTAGCAGACATAACAGTCGTACGGGAGATTGAAGGAGGGGCGAGCGATACGTTATACCATAGTGGACTTTTACACAAATATTTAAAAAAGGGGGAAAAAAACAAAAAAAAAAAAAAAAAAAAAAAAACAATAAACAAGTTAATTTTCAAACTTATATATTGAGGGGATTCGAGATCTTGCAAAACTTCCACTTTTGCATTTTTATATATGTATAATTGATACCCTCTGATATCCTTACAAAATTAATGATTTGCTTTAGATTTTTAGAACTACATGTCCTTATAGAAATTCTTTGGTCTATGAGTTTTGGGATTTATGAGAGGGAATCACCTCATTAGGCGAGGATGATGTCGGTCCTATGCTGGGCGTGGTGGCATGCTCTGAATCCATTGGAGTGGCCGAAGAAGTCGGCCCTGCAGCGGACTTTCGGTTGCGGATTTTCACAACTCTCTGACTGGGCTTACACTCCACATTACGACCTTGTTCGCAACACTGAGGACACTCCCAGCTATTTGGCAAATCTTCGTTTATCGACACGTTTTGCATATCATAACCCGCGCATTCCGGGTGCACAATGTCGAAACACACTGAGCATTCCATCAACTTTGACTGCGTGACTGGAATCGGTTTGCCTGAAATAAAAGCACAATGCACGTTAGGCTAAAAAATTTCTTATGTTGCGAATTAAGTTATGTGTTTAATCTTTCTCTATGAGGGTTGAAAAACCATTTTCAAAATGAAATTAAATTCCAAAATTAGAAACTGCTATTGAATTATTTATTTCAAAAAAATTGAATGTACTTTCATCAATTATTATCAATTTTTTTAAATGTTATTAACAGAGCTAATTGAGTTATATTTCTAAAATTGGAAAAATATGTATGGATTTCTGGACGAAAAAATAGATGAATATGGACAATAATATAGATAATATTTATTTTTAACTACGATGAGTTTCCCCTAAACATCTTTGCAGAACGATATAACATTCGTATCAGATTATTATCCCTGGCGGACGAGTTACCAGGCTATAGTGTGGTAAAAGTGTGGTGGATTTTATTTTGGTAATTAATCGTTCTTTCACCAATATTTAACAGTTGTATGCTTGTATGTCAAAGAAAATTTCATAATTTCAATCTTGCGTGGGTTTTTTTAAACAATTGTTGCCTTTATAATCGTTTTGTAAAACATGTCGAGGTCATGGAATAACTCTCCAACATGTTTTTGGAAACAATATATTCTGAATAAATTTATGTTAACATGCTCTAAAAATATAACTTCAACTAATAGTACTGTTTTCAAGTGCAAATTTTAAGTGAAAATATGTCTAGTCAAGTTAAATAATAAACCTGATGTAAAAGTTCGAGTAGCTTTTGCGCATGCGCCATGAGTAAATTCCATTCGTGGCACAGCCGCTGAAGGAGCTACGGAGGGGCCCAAGGGTGCTCTTCCATATCTTAATTTTGAATGTGAAATCCAATCAAAATTGAATATTAATGTAACAGTATTAAAATATTTTTATTATAATAATTTTTATGTTTATTTCCAAGGTGATGTACCAAATAATGCTTATACTAGTTTTTTTCTACCATTCTTTTACGACCTACCTTAAAACTTATTTTCTGGTCATTTGCTTGAAGATCACAACTTCGCTGTGTTTAGAATGTACTTAAGGACCGTTATAACAACCTATAAAAGTTTTTTATAACATATGTAAAACTTTTAACACTTATAAAATACCGAACAATGATTTCATTCATGATAATTAATTTACTTTTTATTATTATATACACATGCGTAATTATTATGTTTTGTTATAATTTATCATTATAATTAATGTTACATCATAATCAACATACACAATATTAGATATATTATATTTTTTCTTTCGTAAGGGTCAGAATTTTTTGAACGGATCACCTGAACCCTAGTGATTTGGGTTATTATAAAGTTTTTATCAAATTCCTTATAAAATTTGGGTATTTTTCATGAAATTCCGATTCTTTTATAAAGCCATTTTATAAAAAGAGCAATGTTTTATAAAGTTTTTATTATTTTTTACAAAGTCACTTCATAAAATCTTTATAAGACAAAATCTTTATAAAGTAGATTTTCCATTATATAACAATCCAACAAATCCACTATATAACAATGCCGTCATTTTATGAAGATTTTGTAAAGTATTTAAAAAGTGGCTTTATTGAAACTAATAATAACTTCTTAGAAAATTGCTCTTTTTATGAAGTAACTTTATAAAAAAGCGGAATTTCATTAAAAATACCTAAATTTTTAAAGAATTTTTACAAAAACTTTATAAAAACTCAAATTATTAGGGGAATTTAGTTGCGGATCCACGGCGGGGATAGTTGTGTAAATAATAATAAAAAGTACATTTATAAACATGAATGGAATTAGAGTTGAGTATTTTATAAAAAATTCGTATAGGCTGTCATAACAGTCAAAACGTACATTCCAAAGGCAGCAAAGTCTTCAAGTAAATTACATACTCAAAAAATGAGTTTCAAGGTATAGGTGTAAGAATTGCAGAAAAAAACTGCTATAAGCATTATTTGGTACATCAAATTTATCGCAAAACAGTGTACTTAGACATTTATAAGATTTTAACTAGAAAATAGTTAGAAAAATTACTATCATAAAAATTTTATGTTATTTCTAAATTATAATTCAATCTTAATTAGATTTCACATTCAGAATTCAAATATGCAGGAGGGCCCTTGGGCCCCTCGGTAACTACTTCAGTGGCCGTGCCACGAAAGGAATGTACTCATGGCGCATGCGCAAAAGCTACTCGCCACCAAGTTTTCATTAAACTTTTACAGGCTTATTTACCATGACCGGAAACATTTATTGCTTTCAAATATATTTCCACGTAAACAGAGTATCTTTTTTTACCTTTAAAACATTATTTCATGTTACAATTGCTGATTTTATTAGACAAAAATGTACCACACTTTTACCACAATTAAGTGTGGTAAAAGTGTGGTAACTCGTTCGCCAGGGTAAAAACAAAACTGCGCCCTTTTGTCACTCAATATGCAATTTCTACCTGCACGTAGAAAAGTGTTTGCCAATTGTGTGCCGAAATGACTTAATTTCGGCCCACGTGTTGACTGCTGAAATTGCGTCACTGAAATTTGGTTTAATTGTTGATTCGTTTCTCTTATATAAACCGACTTCACATGCTTCTGTGCTGCAATGTGCCGTTTAACGTGATATAATTTCTTGGCGTTGATTTTCACTCTACACGGTTTACAAAATAATAGAGATCCATCTGCATGGAAAACTTGTGGATATTCTCGTACCGTTCGCGAAAGAAACGCGCGTGTACTTTTTTTACTCGTTTTCGGCATGGTTTAAAATTCCACAATCATGATCCATCCAAATGCTATCAGAAACTAATGGAAACTAACAACTAACAACGCTACAGAATACTCTATGATATTTTGATTGATTAACGATGCAACGATGTTTTGTTTACATTATTATCAAGCGAACGATAGCAATTCAAAGGTATTTGAGCTAAACATATTTTTCTTATCGATTCTCAGACATTTGAATGTTCAAAATATGGGTTTTTATCTGAGTGATTGTGGAAAATATGGAAAAAAAATCGCGAGAGAAGTGAAACTTCTCAAGGCGAACTACTGCAAGTTAAATTAAACAAAAAAGAAAGTTCGTTCAATTTTATAAGAAAAACACCTGAAGAAATCACTAAAACCAAAATATAAACTGCGTTAAAAACTGTAGCTTGAAACAGATAAAATTAAAATTGGAATTCCGAACGAATAAATTCAAATCTAGATACAAAATTTAATTTTCTTCCACATTTCATGTATACCATACAGTTAGAGACGTGGAAGAAAAGTAAATCTTCGTCGTTAAATTTTTAATTTTGATTTGAGTTCAGTCGTTTGAAATTCCTATTTCAATTTATTTAGTTTCAAATAACAGTTTTGAGCGCAGTTCATGCTGTGGTTTTAATGGTTTCTTTAGGTGTTTTTTTCATAAAATTTAACGAACTTTCTTTTTTGTCCAATTCAACTTGCAATAGTTTGCCGTGAGAAGTTTCACTTCTCTCGCGAGTTTCTAAACTGACACCAGTTTTTTTTTTTCATTATATAATTTACTAATTCAATAACAATTAATTTCTTTAATTGTAATTATTATAACATTTTTGATTATATAATCTATTTATTGGATAAAAACTGATTTCTTCAATAGTGATTATTATAAAATGGAAATCACATAATTTATTGATTATATGACTATTATTTTTTCAACTGTAATTATTATGAAATTAGTCACAAAGATACAACTCAAAATGTAGGTTTGATATACAGGGTGTCCTAAAGTCCGCGGATCACCAGAAAACCATAGATTCCTTATTAAATTCTAAGATTCTTTTTCCTTTGCAATTTTCGAAAATTCGCAAAATTAATAAAGTTTTTAATAATCTTATTTCGTCCAATAACTCTCGGCGAGGCAAGGCTTTTCATTCTAGGGACACCTTCTTCTTAGTTTACTATGAGTGGGAAACCGCACAGTTATTCAAAAGTTAATGTCATAAACTCTATTCATAGTAGTTTTCAGCTTCCAAGAAATTTCAAAACTAAGGAAAACAAATTTTTCGAAGTAAACGTTATTGTCTATTCATACTTTTTTTTGTCATAACATTTTTTTTTCCCGGAAGCCCACGAATGTGGACCCAACTCGTTACACTTCGCTTTGTTACATTTTCGACCGGATTTTACTCCCCAACGAGCCATTAGAGGTTTCACTTCAAAATATTTTTCATTTGAAAATATAACTCTGTTAGTTCTAGTTATTTAACTTTTTTTACAGTAGGGGAAAATAGTGTGTGAATTCAGCTGCACAAGCCATATTTTAAAAGTGAAATTTTGTGTGATCCTTTTAGGGGAATTCGGGGCAAAGCGTGACATTGATCACTTCTGATTTTTTTTGGATATAAGAACTTTTTATGAATCAAAAATACACCCCAGATGTTTAGAACAGTTATCATTCTACAAGAAAATATTTTTTTCAAGGCAAGACAATGTTGTTTTATGAGTTTTGGAATTTATTAAAAAAAAAAAAAAAAAAAAAAAAAAAGCAATTTGTCCCACTTTGCTCCACATACGGGGCAAAGCGGGATAATTTTTTAAATAACGAATAAAATGTTTGTTTTCTAGAAATTACCATAAAATATCATCAAATAAGTACCCTAGGCATAACTTGAAGAAAATAAAAAAAAAATGAAAAAATTATGAATAATTACCAATAATCAATAATTATTCATAACTGATTTTTTTTTTTAATATTTATTCATTGAAAATTCAAACAAAAATGTAGTATCTCTGGCGGCGTCCCGCTTTGCCCCCGAACCACTGTTCGCAATAACACTCTCGCAAATCGCGATAGTGCTCGTAATCGGAATAACCATGAGATAAAAAGAGGGTTATGCAGTGCACAAAGGAACAGTACAATAGCCGTTTGGATCAAATAAATACTAACATTACTTTCGTATGGTTCAAAACTAGTCAAAATTGCATTTCACGACAAAAATGCTGGCAAAGTCTTGTAGCTTAATACATCGACTAAACACAATTACAATTCCACATGGACAACATTGGGAACGTCCAAAAATGAAGTTCCAGAAACTTCTGATCAATGATGAAAAAAAAAAATTATTCCTAACGTCCTGTTTTGCCCCTGTGTCCACTTTACCCCTAATTCATATACTAAATTTCTATGATTGATTTTCTTAATTTGAGAAGACTTACCCATGAGTGGAGATGGTTGTTGTCCCCATCCATCCAAGGAACACACTTTGCAGGCAGCGGTAACTGGTAAATTTGGTCTCAAGCACTGCCTCATAAGGCAAGTCTGTTTCGCTCGCCCTTTTCCTCCGAATTTCACCATGTCTTGACAATACACGCATTCTGCGCAATCTTGCCTCGTGCAAGCCTCGCATTTTTTACATCGTGTTCTTCTTCTCCTTGGACCTGCTTTTGATTCCCCTTTTTCGCTTTTGTTCACCTTATGGTATGGTTTCTTCGTCATTTTCATTCGTTCCTATCATGAAGATGATTGACATTACTCATTCAACGAAAATTTCATTTGATTTTATATTTGTAATTAGAATTTACTGAATAGATGTAATACAAAAATAGAGTGGAATAAAAAGTAAGAATATGTAAATCAGGAGGCCAGATTATATCAGTACAAAATAATGAAAACAACTTCTCGCACTTTTCGATGCTTTCGTATTTTCTGTAGAACTTGAAAATACAGATGAAAATTGGTGAGTTAGAAGGCAAGTATAAGTAAGAATAGAACTTACCCCGTCACTGATTGCAGCAGGTGCAGGTGGCGCGGGTAATGTTGGTAAACCAGTAATCGCAGCTTCGAAGTTGTCGTGCCTGTGCTTTTCGACAAGACACCTGACATCATGTATTAATGCGACGGGATCGTTGATTAATTCTGGTACATTTTTCTTTGTTGATGCCAAAGAGTGTAGATACATGACTATTGATTTCAAGCCGTGCAACTCAAATGGAGTCAAATGGATGTGCTCTTTTTGGGGATGAACCGTGTGCTTGTGTTGAACATCCACAAGTGCTAAATGACTTCGACCCAGGAGAACATGGACGTATCGTTCCAGGACATACCTTGGAAAAGATTTTTTTTTTCACCTTAGGGGATTAAATTTGTACCCATGTTTTCGATGTAGTGGTTGAACTCTATACTTAATTTTCCACTTGACATGAAAATAAATTATATTTACTATAGTAGAAAGTTACTCCAAGGCTCCAATTCATTTTAGAGCACGAGCTACGTTTGAATTTCTGCACCATTTGAAACACAGATCCCTACTTTAAAATGGCTTCTGATCATTCATTCCAGTGATATTATGTATCAGTGATACAAGTACAGTTTTGATACTTACCAAAGCATCTCTGTGAAGAATGGATAACGGAACTTCTGAGGTACTTTTGTAGCTTCCTCGACTTGAGCTACTTTCAGTTGTTTTTCAATGCCGAAGCTATGCAGAAAATTGCCGCCAAAGACCAGAGAATCGAGGGGCGTGAATACCGCGTGAATCCAGCCGCTCGGGATGAAGAGTGTCATTCCCTCACTAAGCTTGACTCTTCCACAGCTTTCTACCATGTCACCGAAAAAAATGTCTGTCTGTTTGCCGCTCAAAACCCATTGTTGGTAAAGAGCCATGTTCTTTTCCGTTGGCGGAATGAGCCAAAATATTTTCGCGCCACGAATGATATGGTACCACACGCTGGTACCACCAAAATCGACGTGAAAATCTGTGTAGCAACCTTTTACAGACATGAGGCAGTATTTTTGAACCTTGGGGTACATCATGTCTTCCAGTGAATTTGTTGATTCTACTTGGGCTTCTTTCAAATGTCGCGGCCAAACGACGTCAACCCAGTCAATTTGTCTGACCACTGATGGCGATTGCACGTAAGTTTCCAATTTTGTATGACTGAATTCCAATGAAATAACGTTCAAAAGCCGGCTTTTGTTTTCGTTTTCGTAATACTTTTGCCAATCTTTCATCATCATTTCTTCATTTTTCTGAGTATTTACGTCCATCACATCTAAGAGTCTTTTGGAGCCTAAACAGAGGACATTAAAGCTCGATGAATAACGTGAAGGAAGGCAGTGTCACGTGATGTAGTGGAAAAACAACTCTAATTTTCTAACAGTGCTCTAAAGCCAACTTACCAACACACGTACGGACGTCATTAATCGAAAATTTATCACTGGGTACTCGCATACCCAATCCTGCTTTGTCTTTGAATAAGAGAGGTATGCAAAGGCCATGTTTTTGCAAAAATGCCATATTGAACTCTGGCCCCGTCATTTCTCGCATTCGTCCGTGGAAATTTTTCATGTCAAATCTCTCGCATGCGATTTTTTCATAGATATCGAATTTTCGTCGACCCTCGATTTCTTCGTCCCCGATCGACCAATCGTCAGAGTACATCTTTCGCGTTCTCTCCCTCTGCGCAAAGAAACAAACAAAAATCATAAACATACAACCAATGTGACATGAATGTTTTTTTTACACCATCTTCAACGAGGTATTCGACAATTTCAAATAAATTTTCTTTCCGCTCCGTTCCACGTTTTTCAATAAGTGTTAAATGAATGGATCTCTCGGAGCCAATATGAATTCCAAATTCTTTATTATATCTTCATGATTTGATCGATATTTCGACCTTAAATTAGGTCCTCTTCAGGATCGTATATAAAATTCCTATTTCCTTTCAATAATGTGAATCTTTGTATCAAATTATTGAAAGGAAATAGGAATTTTATATACGATCCTGAAGAGGACCTAATTTAAGGTCGAAATATCGATCAAATCATGAAGATGTAATAAAGAATTTGGAATTCATATTGGCTCCGAGAGATCAATTCATTTAACACTTATTGAAGGTATTCGACAATTGCTTAGAACCGTATAGAATTTCAAGAAATAAATGAGCAACTAAACAATTGTTAATAGAAGCAGAATGTGAGCATCGTGAAATATAGCTGAGGGTCGTTTAAATATTTATGAATCATTTTATTTAAATTTTCGACAGTGTCGATTTTTGATAATTTTGGAATGTTGCGATATTTCTGAAGATACATAAAAATGAAGCCAAGCAGAATCTGCAATAATTTTCATAAATTCCTAGTGGTTTTAAAAATATGACTATTTCTTTCTGATCTTAGATGTTGAAAAAGTAGGGTACTTTTATTAAATCACTTTCGAGTAAGAATAATTAAAGATTGTTTATTCATCAGGTTCGAATTTTTCGAGTGATAAGCAAGTACAATCTGAAATAACTAATATAATTTGGAAATATACCTCGAATCATTATATACAATATTGAAAATAATTGAATAACACTCTATTACTGTGATTCATAATCTTCCTAATTTCCAATCTTTTGGAGCCAAACAATAAAACTATTCTCTTTTTTTCTCTTCGAGCTTTAGGCCTCTTAATTGGGCCGTAAATTTTTTTGTTTTTTTGTTTTCATTTCCTGAGAACTTGCCGACGTGAGAGGTTCAGTAGAAAACAAAAATCGGACAATGTCATTTAACATAATTGTTACTATATAAAGTTTTTTCTTTGTTTAGAATGAACCGACCTCATTAAATTGTATAAAGAATGGGAATGCATCTTTGAAATACTATTTCCCGATGAGGGCCCAATAAAGAGGCCGAAAGCTGGAAGAGAAAAGAGAAATGAGTTTTATTGTTTGGCTCCAAAAGATAAGAAATCAAGAAGATTATGAAAGATAATATTTTTGAATGAGATTGGTAAAGCTTATTCTTGAGTGTGCCTCCATATTGTGTCATTGACATTGTCACCTAAAAATTTCCGAAAATTTAGTTATTTCTTGATTGTGATAAGGTGAATGCTGTAGAATGTTTTCGTTTTTATTTCAAAAGTGCAAAAATCAGTTAATGCTCACATGCAAAACAGTGGGAAAAACCATATTTTTCTCAAAAATTATAAAACATACTTTAGTCGACTAAATAAATAGAGTTAACATAATTTTAAATTGTAAGTAGTATGCATCACGTTTCTGAGAAAGAACCTGTTCATATATATGTTAAAATGTCTAATTAGAGATTTATAATTCATGTCGTTGAACTATAAGTTTACAAAGATTTCTCTTATTGTTAGCATAACAGTCAAATATAAATACCGATTTCTCTCAAATTTTTTAAATTTGAATAATGTTAAAAATAAACAATTAAAATCGTTTTTTTTTTTATGAGTGATTTTTTATTGCGCTGGTGAATTTAAACTAACCTCACTTTTGTAGAAATAGTATACTACGTAACTAGGACTTTAATTCTATATTTACGATATTTTATGTACCGAGGGCTAGAAAACGGACTCAGAGATTTTGAACTGGGCGAGGAATCAATTTTCTATGCCAGAGGTACATAAATTTTTTTTTCAAACCTTTATTTCTCATCGGAAAATCTATGGATCGCAATCATTTTCGGTATGAAAATGTTCGAAATGGTACGAAATTTTTGAATAATAAATTCTGAATATTTTTCGACGAGTTGTTGAATTGTGTGCAGCGTAAATAATAGGTAAAAAATTTTTGAGTGATACATCTTACATCTTTTGTCTTTTTTTTTTCATAAATTCATAGGGTCTGAACTGCATTCTGTAAAAGTCATTACATGCTAAAACGTTTTGTTCGTAAGTGAGAATATTTGTGGCTTGGATTAAGAAAAGGGCCTTATGGTTACAAACGAGAACCTGAAGGGTTCTTTCTCTTTTCTCTATTCGTAAGAGCTTGTTCGTATATTCTAAAAATTTAGTCTACGGCCATCAATAATCATAGAAACTTGTGACATAGCTCATCGGATAGAAAATTTTTTAAACTATTTTTTCAAGTCGAAAACTCAAAAACGGTTTTTGTAACCACACGTCCCTTTTCTTATTCAAAGTCACATTTCTCGAATTCCCAACATGTCGTTTTTCATTTCGTTTATTTGTTCAGAATATGTATCATCATCTAATGGAATATATCAAAGTGTGTTAAGATAAAGAAAAGTGAAAATTAGTGGTGTGCGGGATTGAGAATTTCGGGGGTCGGGATAGGTCGGGAAATTTTGCATCGGGTCGGGGCGGGATCCCGAAAATGTCGGCAATTCAGAGAATTGCAGGAATTCCGAAAAATCAGGCCATTTTCAAAAGTCCTGAAATATCGAAACTTCAGGATTACGAGAAGTATACAAATTTCTGCTCTGAAATACGAGTACAGAGCGAGTAGCGAAACGCTATTTAATCAGAGTTTCGAACCACAGAGAAATATTGTTACTACTAAGATTTACCGCAATCTACGAGAATTGGTCATTGTTGTAATTAATCGAAAGAAAAAAAAGAACTCCATTCAGTTATTTAGATTGTAGAATTGCTTTGAAAGTATTTTATGTACCCCTGGCATAGAAAACGCGTTTCTATGCCAGCTTGAGATCTCTAAACCCGTTTTCTATGCCCTCGGTACATAAAATATCGTTCGTAACAGGCACGGATGTGCTCATAGGCCAAACGGGTTACAGTCCTCGGCTTCGCCTTGGACCGTAATTTCCCCGTTTCGCCAAATTCGCACACCCGTGCCTGTTACGAAATATACTATTTTTTTAATTTCATTCTCTTCAAAACTAATTGATTCATAAATTGGTATTCGAAATGCTATCATTGCAATAAAGAGAATTTCAAATTTTCATTGAATAACTAAACAAGTAAACAATGAAGAATGCATGTTAAGGTAATAAATTCGTGACAGAGAATTATTTTAAATGAAAAAAATACACCTCACTGATTTTGACTAGATCGAGATTAAATTTCTAGGTTTTTAAAATTCATCAATTGTTCATGAGAATTTTTTCATTGGATTCACAACTAAATGAGAGCTAAAAAAAAGGCGGAAAATAACAAAATTATAGAAGTGTTCTAATCTTGAAATTTTCGATTAATCAGGAATGAAAAAGAGTAAAACAATTAGCATTTTTTATGTTTTGGATAAATATTGTTCAAAAATATGAATTGTTTGTGCCCGACAACCGAATTTAATGCAATCTTATGAATATTATAATATTGATAAACGAAGAAATTCTAAAATTTCTTATTTGCAAAAATTCTAGTTTCCTTAGAATAATTCACTTTTTGGCTCGAGTATTTGATAGAATATATCTAGTTAAAAAAGAGAACAAGATTATGCTTCAGTTTTATTTGATCCATACTTTTCACGGTCGGGGGAACAGACTGTGTGTCTGAAAAGATGAAAAATAATGGGAAATACATTTTCCTATGAATTTACCAATTTATTAAAAAGAAAAAAGAAAAAAAATTGGCCAGTACTTTTTTCGAAATCCTACAAATTTGCCAAACTTTCTGGGATTACCTGTGATCACGAAAATTTCAAGTGATTTTTAAATTTCAACGAATTTCTAGATTTTCATGCAAATCTTCGAAATCATCGACAAACTCTGTATAAAGATACGTTTTTCGATTTTCAAAAATGTTTATATTATTACACAGTTTGTGTTCGTTTACGGGATTTCGAAGATATACTACAGTTTAAAAATTTATCCGTATTTTCTGACATTTTACAATTCTTACTGATTTTTGTTTTGTTTCAAAGAATTTTCAAAGATATTCTACAATCTTTAAAGTTTATCGACATGACCTAAAATTTTACAATTATTTTAAATTTTATAGAATCATTAACAGTATTTTAACTTCGCGATGTTTTTATAAATTACTCAATATCTTTTAAATTTCAAACGTAACACGAGTTTTTCGAAATTTTTCAAATTAAATTCAGTATAAATTTGTCGTACGCATTAAGATTTTTCGCAACGTTTTTGATAAATACCAAGTTCCTTAGATCATTAAAAAAATACAAAATAAACGTTATTCTGTACATTTCGAAAGAATACAATAATGTATTCAATTACATTTCATTTATAAAACTATTATTTCAGAATATAAAAAATTTCCATTGGTTTTGCAAATCCTGCTAGAAAAATAATCAACTATCTTCAGTACGAGAAATCAAAAAACATTACATTATTTACAAATTATTAATTATTCACCTGTACAAATTTTTTACGGTTAAGTATGACTGAAAAAAATGCATATTTTTTTAAATTTTGCAACTGACTCATCGACCGATTTCTCGGACATTTCCGAACTGCACCGGTACCAAAAAAAACCTAGTGTCAGCAATTTCCTCGAAATTTTTTATTTTCAAGTAAAAATGTATATTTACAAATAAAACAATGGGTTATTGCAAAAATAAACACTCCCTCACATGTTTTGGTAATATTGTCGTGCACTACAAAGGTGAAAAATACGAATCTTACGCTTCGCAAAAATTTGTTTGTAAAAAAAAGTTTGCATCGAAAACGCACGGTATTGTAAAAAAATCAAAATATACTAACCAGCTGCCTTTTCTTCGGGGGAGGGCCGTTTTCTTCTTCAGGATTCGACATGCTGCGAATTGTGTTCACCTTAGTTGCGGTGGTGCACGAAATTGGCCAAGTGTTATGCCTACTTGGAGCCTTCGCTTATTTGGGAGTCGCGAAACTCTAGCCACCATTAGGGCGTTCACGCCATTATGTTTAATGACGAAAACAAATGTCGGCACGCAGGGTAGCGATATTTTTCAGTCACACGAACCGATTTATAAGTTTTTTGCGAGATAGCGCGTTATATTTGTACTTATTTATGTTGAAACAAAAACTGATGAAAACTTCATCAAAAAACGTCAAAGTACGTCGAAGTACGTCGGAGAAAATCGAAATATGCCGGAAAATGTCGAGGTCTGCCGAAGTACCACGAACTGGCTCGAATTTACCCATCGACATCGACATCACATCACTTGACATATATAATCCACTGACACTGAAACACTGGATCAGCAATGGGTGAGAAGTGGGGGTAAAAATTTTAAGGTCGACATATTCTACATGGTTCGTGGCCGGGCATGCGCACTGGTACTACGAATCACTACTACTACGAACAACAGGTGTATATATAGTGCACGTATACTAGCGTGCAATGCAATTAACGAGTATTTTGAGTACAAAATGAAGACAAAATGAGTGAGTAGATGATATTTTGAGGACAAGATTTTTCGACTCAGGAAAATGTTTGAAATTATCCATTTTCTCCGTAGAATATAACACATTCTTTGACTTTTCAAAATGTTAATAAAAGTACAGTAACTTTGTAACTTTTGCATTCCTGAAGAGCATCGAATTCTAGGAACCTATATGAAGATCTGTAAAAATACCAGAAAATCGTTGGAAATGTATGAATATTAGTAATACATATGGAAAATACTCGAAGCCTTTGAAAACTATGGTAATTACCATAGATTTAATTAAATATGAAATCTATGAAGATTCTGTTTTCTGAAAAATCTATTCAAATAGTAAAAATCTGCGAAAAATACATTAAAAGAATCAATATACCTACCAGAAGTTCAAAAATGCTATATGCACCTATTAATATAAACGTTTACTGAATTAAATGTACAGAAACTAGAAATTTGGAAAACTTTACAAGTACATATAGTTTTGCATGAAATAGTTATCAACTATAGAACAAAAATGTATGGAAAAAAGTCAAATGAACCCAGAAAAGTGTGAATCAAACAAAAATCACCGAAAGTTACGAAAAAATACATATCCCGAGTCATGAATTACAAGCAATTAATCACGAAAGCTAATTTGAAATGCTGATAATAAACTGCAGAAAAAAAATGTTTTATCACCAAGAAACCACTGAAATTCTGCAAATACACAGTAATTTTAATTCTTATACAATCCTTATAAGAAAACGAAATTTCTTACGAGAATATAATTTCTTATAAGGTGACCTTATAAAATTGTTATAAACTTTTCAGTTATTACAAATTGATCTCTTCGAAACCTTATGAGAAACAGGAACTAAAATTCGTTAGAAAGAATTTATTCACAAAATCTCATAAGATTTTATGAATGAATTCTTATAAGAAATTTCAGTTACTTATAACCTTTTTGTGAGGTCATCTTATAAGGAATTGAATTTTCAAAAGAAATTTTTTTTTTTTTTTTATACGATTTTTAGTAAGATCAATATTACCGGGGAATCTTCGTAAGGGTCAGAAACCGTCAGAATGCTCAAGAAGTGCTTGGGATAATCGACTTTAAATGTTTAATTTATTTTTTAAAATTGCGTCCTCGTTAGTAATTATTATTCTTGACAAAAGCCCTCAACAGATTTCATTATTTAATTGCAGCATGAAAAGTAAAATAATTTAAAATAAAAATAGTGAGAATTTCGAATGTGGAGAATAAAATATTTAATCAAGGAATATTTGATAGCTCAGAAATTCGAGTTCCTAACGATTGTGCGCTTGCTGATTTTTACTGAATATGCTAAAAAGGCATAATTGCAAAATTTATATTCTAAGCTCTACATGATTTTCAACTCATCTATTGGAATTATTTTTTGAAAGTAGATCATTATCATATGAAAATGCGATTTGGAATTCATCAAACATTGGAAAAAGTTCTCTTCCAGATTAGAAAAAAAAAAAAAACTTAAAAATTAAATACTTGTATCAGAAATGTTGATATGAAACAAAAGTTGAACGAGTGTGAATAAGTAACCAAATACAGTTTAGTATCAGAAAAATTCAAATTGAATGAAGAATCTAAGCCTTTGAGCCTTTTTTTTTTTAAAAATCAGTATATTTGGTTTATTCAAGCTCATACATGAGAATGAGGAAACTTCAGATTTTTGAAAAATCAGAGTTTATTGACAGAGTTTAGCATATACCAGAAGTTTAATTTGACAACCTAGAATCTGGGTACGATATGATTATTATGAACTTCCCGAAATCCATTGTGTTTGGAACTTTGCTCTGAAAAAAATTAATACTACACATCCGCGCCATGTTCAACAGTTATAGAATATCACCTCGCTCTTATACTACACAAAACAGTTTGATCGATTTATAACCTGTTTTTCTCAGTTTCTCAAACATTGCAGTTTCTTGAATTGTGTAATTTTTTGGTTCTATTTGTTTTTTTGTTTTTTTTTTTTTTTTGTGGTCAGCTCCAGTCAGCTCTCCCAGTTTTTGCAGAGTGTGAAAATTGGCGAAGTAAAATCTTGTCCCTCTTTTGTGTGAAAGTTAAATTGTTTCTATCAAATATAAAATTTGCTTTTAGCTTGAGCGAATGGATTCAGTAATATTCGAGAATGGTACAAATCTTTTACATGGTGGAACAACCATCAATAATCATCAAGTAGGAACAAGGCATTTGGAATCAAAGAACGAGAGAAGATCAAACGCAAAGTAAATTTCGTTGCAATTATCCTTTAGAACTTAAGAACATTATAAATTGAATAAAATTTATTTTTATTACTTTCATCAATTTCTAATTTGCAAAAAAAGTGTTACACATGAGGGGAGGGGGAGGTGTCACTAACATTCTGAAAAACTGGTTTATTTAATACTTGAACATTTCTTGATCGAGAATAATTTTCAGACGAATTCAAAAAATCACGATTTTTTAGTTTGAGTTGTTGAAAAGTGAATTCAGTTTCCATGATTTAGTGATTTTAGCAATTTGTTCGAAATTTGTTATAATAATATATAAATTCTAAATAAGATTTTCCAGGAAAAACCAATTCATCAAGAAAATTTCAAAGAGAGATTAGACAAATTTGTAGCGAAGAATTAGATATAATAACTGAATGAGTCTATTAAGATTTGTAAATTCAATCCTAACCTTTTTTCAAATTTTCCTAGGATTATATTTATATTATAATTTATTAAATAAAATTGAATTTTCTGAGTCTTTTCCACTATTCTCACGTAGGTATAATAAAAACGCAGGACAATGTATTATATATGAATTGTTATTTTTTTGATATTTGAATTCCTTTTTAATTTTGATTCTTTGGCATTTTCTGATTGACAATCCTTTTAAATGATTAATCCATTACATAATTAGAAAGTTGCGGAAAAGTTATTTTTCTTTATCGAAATCCCATTAATTTTTCTCAATTTTTGTTGTAAGAAGCTAGAATTCTGTTTTCTATTCTTTGTTTTAATTGTCAGTAATACGCATGCAAAATTAAGTCAATTATTCTTTTTTTTCTTAAGTATGAATTTTATCTTGGAGTATAAGTATTCAAAGTAATCAAGAACGCTTTTGCATAAACAATCGGAAAACGAAAAAGAGTGAACAACTTAATTGTTTATAAATTGGGAAATTTTCTCTCAAGAAAACCTCAACGTCAATATTTTTTAAAACCTATTATATTCATTTATCTGTGAGTCGTAGTTTGGAATTAACAATCAAAATTTCTTATACCGTTTTTGGGAACCAGAAAAACTCGAAAGCTAAAGATGTACAAACTTTGTCAACGTTGTTTCTGATTGCGTATAAAAATTTTAAATTATCTTCAAAAACAGGCAGAATCCAAAATGGGACATTTCAAAAAAAAACACTCTAATCGGCGTAATGAGATCTCGTCGCGAAATGTCGGAAGCGGAAAAAGATTTGCAAGAAAAACTCGAAAAATACAAATTATGGAAAAGCGAGATGGATGGAAAATTAAAAGAATTTCAGAAAAAGCAACAGGATCTGGAACATCACATGAAGATTTCTGAAGAATTCATGAAAGAAAATAAAAATAAAACAGAAAGAGCCTGGCAAACTATCGCTATGGAAAAGCGAAAAAAGATGAAAATTAATACCACTGTATTGTATTGCAAAATGAATTTTGCCAGTGGCGTTGAAACGGGACATTTTTTTGGCGGCCTTAATTCGTAGTTGAAATTTTTTTAAACCATAACGTACAAAATAAGAAATAATTTTATAGTTTTCCAACATGAATCGGTATCGTTTGAGTTTCAAACAATAATTTATGAATTTTAGAACATCTTCAAATTCGAATTCGAGAAATTCTTGTAAATAGACTAAAAATAGTGCGCACAATTTTTTAACATATTCATTCATAAGTTTCTGTGATTTCTTCATTTTTTACAGTTTGAATTACTATTGTACAATCATTTACTTTTCTCGAGGTCTAAATTTAACCTATCCAACTTTTCTATTCATATATTTTGCAAATTACGTTACATATTCTTCCACTTTTCCTTTAAAATAGCCAGTCTACGTCGACAGTTTCAGCGCCACTGAATTTGTGAATAAACAAGTGGTCACATAAATAAACACGTAAATAAACTGATGAATAGTTAAGTGTGATCTATATTTTAGACGGAAGATTTATTGGAGAAAATCAGTAAACTGAAACGTACGAAAGATGCAATTCAGGATTACATTTCAAAGTATAGAATTCACCAAGAGTATTTACAAACAGTACTAACAGTCTCGGATGAATTTCGTACGACTTCTGAAATTCAAAATCGTTACGATACTTTAATGGAAGCTGGTTTAGCTATTTCGAAAAATTACAAAAACAAGTTACAAGAGTTAGACGACAAAACTGGTCAAATGGTCGTATTTTCAATAAATGTACAGATTATCAAGCAGACATGTTTGAGTAAAGTTTATGCATGTTTGAAAAATGTTGTGTAGAATTAATGTAATTAAAATGAAAAAAGATTAAAATCTAATTAAATCTTATGTACTCGTAAAATTGTTTACACTGTATTTGAAAACTGTCTACAAAAACTCGTCTGCTCAAGAAGTAGCAAGTGTCTTCATTTGATTAAAAACGAGATGTTTGTTTTAGGATTCTATGATAAAATCTAGGGCCCAAAACCTCGCAGTTTTAAAAAACGAATTGGCCAAGCTTGAAGAAGATTACGACAAAACTGAAAAAAGAACGAAAACATGGAACGCTACAACTGCAAAAATAAAAGATGCTGCTTTTGTGCATAAATGCGAGTTGATTTCGGTCCAAACTTCCTGTTGGAACTTCTACAAACAAATTTGCAGGACCCATGGGGTAAAACCAAAAATTCACCGAGAAGATTTAGAGCAACAGCTTGAAATAATAAAAGAAACGATTTTGGAACTAAGCCGCGTTGTGAAACTTTGTCAGAAAAAAGCGAAGTCTGAATAAAATTGACAGAAATGTAGTACATAGGTGTTTCATAATAAATTAAGTTTTACTGGTATCTTTTTTGTACGATTTTTCTGGCTGCCGGCAATCGACAACCGGATACATTATGCAACAATTTATTCACATTTTCTTGAAGCCTGACGTTTAGTTTTTCTTGAGCTTCTTCTCTGGTTAAAGGAACGTTTAAGTCTTCGGATGAATGCTGCATTTCTTCCTTTTCCATGCATCTGAGTTTTTGTTCGATGGATGGGAGGGAAAAATAATAAGAATATCAAAACGACAAAAATTATAATAATACCATTGAACCAATGATTAAAAAGTGGACAAACTAATCTTTGTGAATTTTTTACGTGTTGAAAGTCGCACCATAATATTTTAACTGAATATTTTGAGGGTGATTTCTAATTTTTCTTAGAATGACAAGGACGTCGCAACAAAATTTACCATGGGGGGCAAACTCAAATGTCAAAAAGATCAAAATATGTTGTTCAATGAATCAATTAATACTTTATCCTGCATCAAAATATCTTAGAAATCGGTTAGAAAGCTCATGCTTTTATTTTTTAAATCACTTTCCATATAAAATCCCAATATCTTATTACTAACGTTACTTAGTACTTATTTTTTCAGTATCTAATTATTTAACGAATTATCTCATATGTAGGAATTTTTAAAATTAGTTTTTAGAATTCGATGCTCCAGGATTCAAGTTTCATGGATTTTAAGCATTTTCATAATTTTTTAAGAAAATTATATCTGCAGACATTAAAAGTACTTCATCCCCTTTTTCCATTTTTAAGGTATATCATAAATTGATAATATTTTCAGCACTTTTCGTACATAGTACTATTGATGAAATTTTTAAGCATATTCCAGTAATTTTATTTATTTCCATAATTTCTGTAGATTGTCATATAGTTTTCGAGAATTCGATGCTCTAGGATACAAGGTTTCATGGATTTTAAGCATTTTCATAATTTTTTAAGAAAATTATATCTGCAGACATTAAAAGTACTTCATCCCCTTTTTCCATTTTTAAGGTATATCATAAATTGATAATATTTTCAGCACTTTTCGTATATAGTACTATTGATGAAGTTTTTAAGAATATGTTACTAATTTTATTTATTTCCATCATTTCTGTAGATTGTCATATAGTTTTCGAGAATTCGATGCTCTAGGATACAAGGTTTCATGGATTTTAAGCATTTTCATAATTTTTTAAGAAAATTATATCTGCAGACATTAAAAGTACTTCATCCCCTTTTTCCATTTTTAAGGTATATCATAAATTGATAATATTTTCAGCACTTTTCGTACATAGTACTATTGATGAAATTTTTAAGCATATTCCAGTAATTTTATTTATTTCCATAATTTCTGTAGATTGTCATATAGTTTTCGAGAATTCGATGCTCTAGGATACAAGGTTTCATGGATTTTAAGCATTTTCATAATTTTTTAAGAAAATTATATCTGCAGACATTAAAAGTACTTCATCCCCTTTTTCCATTTTTAAGGTATATCATAAATTGATAATATTTTAAGCACTTTTCGTATATAGTACTATTGATGAAGTTTTTAAGAATATGTTACTAATTTTATTTATTTCCATCATTTCTGTAGATTGTCATATAGTTTTCGAGAATTCGATGCTCTAGGATACAAGGTTTCATGGATTTTAAGCATTTTCATAATTTTTTAAGAAAATTATATCTGCAGACATTAAAAGTACTTCATCCCCTTTTTCCATTTTTAAGGTATATCATAAATTGATAATATTTTAAGCACTTTTCGTATATAGTACTATTGATGAAGTTTTTAAGAATATGTTACTAATTTTATTTATTTCCATCATTTCTGTAGATTGTCATATAGTTTTCGAGAATTCGATGCTCTAGGATACAAGGTTTCATGGATTTTAAGCATTTTCATAATTTTTTAAGAAAATTATATCTGCAGACATTAAAAGTACTTCATCCCCTTTTTCCATTTTTAAGGTATATCATAAATTGATAATATTTTCAGCACTTTTCGTACATAGTACTATTGATGAAATTTTTAAGCATATTCCAGTAATTTTATTTATTTCCATAATTTCTGTAGATTGTCATATAGTTTTCGAGAATTCGATGCTCTAGGATACAAGGTTTCATGGATTTTAAGCATTTTCATAATTTTTTAAGAAAATTATATCTGCAGACATTAAAAGTACTTCATCCCCTTTTTCCATTTTTAAGGTATATCATAAATTGATAATATTTTCAGCACTTTTCGTATATAGTACTATTGATGAAGTTTTTAAGAATATGTTACTAATTTTATTTATTTCCATCATTTCTGTAGATTGTCATATAGTTTTCGAGAATTCGATGCTCTAGGATACAAGGTTTCATGGATTTTAAGCATTTTCATAATTTTTTAAGAAAATTATATCTGCAGACATTAAAAGTACTTCATCCCCTTTTTCCATTTTTAAGGTATATCATAAATTGATAATATTTTAAGCACTTTTCGTATATAGTACTATTGATGAAGTTTTTAAGAATATGTTACTAATTTTATTTATTTCCATCATTTCTGTAGATTGTCATATAGTTTTCAAGAATTTGATGATCTTGAATTTGAATTTTATTATATTTTCAGCATCTTAAAGAATTTCGCAGAAAACAGTATTTAAAAAAAACTAGTTTTTCATAGATTTCCAGTACTTTTAGTATTAATAGTATTTCCTCATAAGTTTTACTCTGTTAACGAATTTCTAGCATTTTTATGATTTTTTATGCGGATGCATATTTAGTGATTTTATAGTTATTTAAGGAAATGACGTCTATATGCATTTTGAGTATTGCATTACTTTACTAGCGTTTTTTATCATTGAAATGAAGTAGGATTTTTTCGGTTCTTTATTATGTAGAAGTGTATACTATTTTTAAAAATTTCATTACATATATTTAGAACTTGATGCTCAAGAATCTTAAATTATAGAGATTTTTAGTATTTAAAAACATTAGTATCAGGAAGCTGTAACTTGATAGTTTCCAAAAAATTCACAGATTTCTGAAACTTTTAGTATATTTTGTGTTTATTCAATATTCGTATATTTGAATAATTTTTCTTGCACTTTAATTCATTATAAAATAGATTTTTAGATTTTAATAATGTTTCATGATAAAAAGTTTCATAGATTCATATTATTTTAATGACTTTGTTCGAAAATAATATCTGTAAAGAATTTAAGTATTCTATTGATTCCTACTATTTCTAGCCTTTTTAGTATTTTTTAGCATCTAATATGAAATTTTCGTGTATCTTCCAGTATACAGTATTTCTAGAAGTAAATATTTTTATGGATTGCTAAGTTAAGTTTCAAGAATTTGATGCTGTACACTTTCCAGTTCTATAGGTTATCATTATTCTAAACAATTTTCCAGAACATAATTTTTACATGAATTTCTAGTGTTAAGAAAAATTCTTTTTTATTTCAGTATTTTTCACATTTTTTGAAGCCTATTCATCAGATTCGAGTGATTTTCTTATATTTTCGTGGGTTCTTTAATGAATTTTCACAACAAAATACTCCCGAATTTGAAGTTCCATAGATTTCCCGTGAATAAATGGATTATCGAGATAATAATTTTATGTTCATACATCTCGTGTACTTAGAAATTAGTTGTATTCTTTTATATTGCAGATCTAATGAAATTTTATACGTATTTCTAGTTTTTTATGTGAAATCCTATATATAGATTTATAGAATGCGATTCTCATAAGCAGAAAGACAAAATGAATATGTTGCCCCTCGCTCATTGATTGCGACGTCCCTGTGAAATTGTATAGAAATACATAATAAAAATGATAGAGTTTTTGACGAGTAAAATGGAATCTTCGGACTAATACTATTTCATGAAGAAACTAATCGAAAATTAAAGAAACACATACATAATTATGATAAGACTTGTAAATGGATAACTGAAGCTAAACAGGAACATAAAATAGTAACACTTCAAAAAAAAGAGAACAACAAAAAATTATCTTTGTCTTGCAATAGGATATCCTGGGTAATGCGAGTGAAATGATCACCCCTTTGTTGTTCTCGAAAAAGGGAAGCTTACAAAGGGCAAGGTTGCGTGGGTGCCATATCGGAAAGTAAAGGGATAATGAATTTTGGCTTTTTATCTTCGTCCAGTCTCATTTCTTTCTTCCCGATCGAATCCAACCAATGGACTTTATTAAACATCTCGGTTATTCGCTTCTCAATCAGGCCCAGGTACAACATCACGTTGTTCGTTGTTACGCGAGAATTGTCCCCGAGCAATTCAAGAATCGGCGATTTGTCGCAGCGCATGCTCTCGAACAGAGTTTCAATGCCATTCAACAACGCATTCATCGCTACGTTACACTGGAAGTGAAAACAGTTTTTCACTAATAGAAATTTTGCGTGAAAAACAAAAATGTGTTTTGACGCTTTCAAGCAACAATTGATCATATCCCCGATTTCTCTTAAATTTTTTTAATGACTGCATATTTTTCATTTTTGGCTGAGAACATTTTTTTTAAGAATATGATTTTCGATTCTACTCTCAAACTTATAGTAGCCACACTTATATAAAAAATTATTTTTTTTTTTTATTTTTATTCCTCTTTTGGGACATCTATGGGTTTCTGTCATTTTTTTCAATCTTCAAAACTGTGCAAAATTTCTCATTTGTTCTCAATAAAAGAAGAAAGACACAAGGAAGTGTGTGAAAATCGGGAAAATGATTAGTAAACAAATTTGATTCTTCATGGGGTTTCAATGTGGTGTTTTCCTGTGGAAACGAACGATCTTTTTTGATCGACTTTTACATACTTGTAACGATTAGAAGATTATTATACGTTTTACCAACATTTTCTAAATTTTCCTCGGCTTTAGTTGCCAAGTCCGTCTGTCGTTTGAGCTGTTGCGATAACTTTTCAAGGGTCTCGGTCTGTCGCTCCCCACGGTGGACATTCAATGCACGCGCTTCTTCAATGGCAGCCCTAAGCTCTGTCACCCGAGCTTGGAGGCCTTCGACCTCGTCGTTGAGCTCGTTTACGTAACTGAACAATGCAAAATTCTCTTCCTCTTGTTTCACGAAATTCCCTATAAGTTTCTCTATTTCTTCTTCACCTTTTAATAAAAAGACATTTTCGTATTACAAAATCGTAAACTGCACCTTGAATTCAGAGATGATTCTGTTTATGTTACATTTTTTGAGGTTCTCAATAAACTTGTCGAAATGGAACTTTAAACTAATAACAAGTGGAACGTTACAAAAATTTCAGAAGAAATTGAAGACCAGAAAAGTGTTGATATTTTTTAAATTGAAAAATATTAATATGTCAAGAACTTTAAATTGTTACACGCAAAATAGAAATTACTTTCGATCAGTACACTGTTAAAAAAAATTTGGTAAATTTCCCATAGAAGTATTGGAAGTTCTTAACCCATATACTGTATGGGATTTTTCCCATAAGTAGCTAATAAAATTCCCCATGTGCGAAATGGAATTCTTCCATATAAAGGTATGGAAATTTTCAATGAGAGTATTAGAAGTTCTTAACCTATATGCTGTATGGGATTTTTCCTACGAATTATTATAGAAATATCCTTTAAACTTCAGACTCTATTCCCAGTCTAGATGTGAGATATTGTTCCTCATCATCGTGATTGATTGTGGTTGCATCAACTCTACCTTTGTGGCGAAAATAATGAAACATCTACTACACGAATGATTCTGGACAGTATGCTCTTAAGTTTCTCAGAGACATTTCTCAAACTTGAGCATTCCAAACAAAACTTTGAATATGAGAAAAAAATCCAACAGCCATCTGGTGAGTGTTTGGAAAAGCGCGCGAATTTTCAAAATTTGAATATGAGCTGGTCTTCAAACACTCAAAGAAGTAAATTTACTCCCAAGTATTACTAATAACTATTATTCAAATATACTTGATTAGTTTCAAGTTGTTAATTATTTTAAATAATTTATAGTCATTTATTAGTTTAAAGACTGTAAAATTATGGTAATCCAAAGAATGGCAAAAATTCTTCTAGAACTTCCCATACGAAGTATGGAAAATATACCACATAAAGATATGAGAAATTTTCAAACTTTTTTCTTAGTGTCAGGAAATTTTTCCATACAAAGTATGATGTTATACTATTCCACAAAAAGTATGAAAAAAGTACCAAACAGCAATAGGAAAATCAGTTTATTAAAATTATGGTAGTCCAAAGTATGGGAGAAATTCTTCGACAACTTCTGGAAATTTTTCCATTCGTAACATGATTTTATACTTTCCTATGCAAAGTATGGAAAAAATACAACATAAAGAAGGAAAAATTACTATAAAATTATGGCAATCCAACGTATGAAAAATTTTTTTCCAAATTATGGAATTTCTTCCATATAAAGTATGGTATCATACTTTTCCATACAAAGTATTGAAAAAATACCACAGAAAGATATGGAAAATTCTCAAACATTTATAACAGTGTAACTTAAAACTGATTTCGGTTAGAAAAATGCAAAGAAGTAATTGTTTACTTTTATCGAGTGACAAAAGGTTTCAAAAAAAGAAATGCTTACTTTTTCTAAGTACATAATCCATTACTTAGCTCAAAGTAATCAATTACTTCTTTTTTGCATTTTGCCCTCGAGGTCAATTTCAAGTAATCGCATTACTTTTTCTTTTTTGCGTATATCAGAAATTTTCATTGAATATTAAGTACAAAAAAATAATAATATTTTTCAAGTTACGTGAAATTCTCGTTAGAAATTCAAAAATTTTAACGAAAATCTGAAATTTTAACACTTCGTTGATTCATATCACCTTTAGTCCTGAAAAGTAATTTGTTGTCCTTACATATTCCTTACAAATTAGATCATAATTAGTGTTAATACAGATTTGAAATCTTTTTGAGATCACCAAAATATTTCATCAGGAACTGTAGAAGACTAAATGATCGAAAATTTAAGAAACTTACTGTAGAATCAAAATCTTCAATAAACCGTACATGGTTACAGAAATTATGAAAGAAATGATGTATATATATATATATATATATATATATATATATATATATATATATATATATATATATATATACATGGAATTTTTATTAAATATATTTTTGATGACTCTACCAATTGTCATGAACACCACAAAAAATTGGAATATAAAAAAAAAATCAAAGAAATACGAGTCATACCAAATTACGGAATTATTTCAAGACACAAAAGGAAGGATTCTCTAGATTTTTATAAGGATCATTGATACAAGGATCCTTGTCCATCGATGTACGAAATTCAAGAAATAATAAAAATTAAGGTAAAACATGTAGGGTCAGGACGGGAAATACGAGACACTTTTTTAAAATTACTACTGGTTTTGCCCTAATTGAGAAAAAAATCCATCGAACTTTCTAAAAGGTCGTATGAAGCATATCAAACGAGATTAACATAATTGTTGGCAATTATTTCATGTGTTTGACATTTCTTTAGACACTTAAAAAATATGTTCGAGATGTGAAGATTTTTGAAAATACGTAGGTATTGTGAGACACTTCAAAAAATCAGCTGTAAATCAAATATTCCATTTATTCAGTATACATCGTAGTGATAATTAATTAAGTATAGTATTTTAAATATGAGATAGTAAATTTCAAGTGAAAAAAAAATTCTCGACAAAGTTAAAAAAATTACGTAGTCGTGATAATTATCGGTTGAATTGTTCAAATATTTGGAAAATGATAATTCCGATCAATATTCCTTCAAACTTGGATTATTTATGTAAAAATATTTCTCCATTACTATCTAGCTTTCAGCCTTACATTATATCGATACGTGGTCATTACCTATTTTTTTTATCTTCATAAGGGCCCAATGTAAGGCTGAAAGCTAGATACTAATGAAAAAATATTTTTAAATAAATAATCCAAGTTTGAAGGAATATTGATCGGAGTTATTCTTTTACTAACATTTAAAAAAACTACCTTTTTATAAACAAAGACTCCTGATGATTGTTGTCATTAAGTATTTTTTTCTTTTTTATTAAAAACAAATAGCAACAAGCAATAAAAAGTGCTTCAGGAGTAAATACTCGAGGGTGTATATAATAGCTGCAAAGTATATGAAAGGTGCTCGTAATTAACTTGAGTGGTAAAATAAAAAACAAGGCACCTTAATTTTTTATATCTCTTTCTGAAGGTTCAGGCTTTTTGTCAATACGATTGGGTGGGCAAAATTTTCACTCGAATTGGTTTTTTTGAAGTTAGAGTCGTAGTGGTTGGAAAATATACGGATGCTTTTTTAATGCCTCATGGAAGTGACGGAGATATATCTAATAAAAAACAAAGTCTGGCAATAAAACGGCTACACAGACTTTTTCAGTACACTTGATGGATGAATTTACGATGGCAATTGTTACTGTCAAAAAGTCAAGTAAAGCGTAGGATTGAGTGTCTCATATTACCCCTTTTCACCCTATTAGAATTCTGTGAGATGACTTTCGAAAAAATGAGAAATTAATAAAAAATCTCGAAATCGAATGTCATTACTCAAAACTTTTATAAGACTATGGTAAAATATTTTCAAAACTACAAAATAACATTGAAATGTTGAATGGTTCATTTACCTGTAAAATTTTTTATTTGAACTAAAGTTTCCGTGTAAACCTTTATTTTCCTTTCAAGTTCTTCCCGCTTGGCTTTTTTTGCTGCTTCTTTTTTCGCATTCAAATCAGCGGTTTCACGAAATTGCCCTTTGACCCCTAGAAACTCTTGCAGTTTCATCTCATTATCCAGCGTTCTTTGCAGCTCACACATTTCTGAAGTGTGATTTTTCATATCTCTTTCTTCTCTGAATAAAAAAAAAAAAAAATGAAGAATATTTTAGGTTTTTAGGTCATGTGTCGTGAGTAAAATTTATTTTGACTTCATGGAAAATACGTGGGTATACATCTAGTGGGAATTAAATTTTTTAGAGAAATACTAGTGTGTAAATTTTAAAAGGCACTGCGTAATCGTAGATATGTTCAATTTGAAAATTGTGATAATGGGACTTACAGAGTATGAGAGAATATTTTCTCTTATCAAGGTCAAATAAAGTTGAAATGATGTGAAATTCGTATATGAGAAATTAGTCGTAAGTAAATAATCAATAATTAAAAATAATTTTGTGAACAACTCATTGATGTAGACACTGATGAGGACTGCATTGTAATCGAAGGCTTGGATAAAGTAATTCAAGGGTGGATATTCAAAGTCGTATAACCGCCATTTCCAATTTTTTACAGGAGAGCGGAAAAATGCTCGTATTTTTTTAATTTTAAAAATTTTGAAAAAACTCACGATTGTTTATTCATCATAAGGTAATAGGTCACTCATTTAAGTTTAAAACGATTTCGATCAAAATTGAGGCAGAGACACTTGAAATTTCGCCACGTATAAGACGAGGCGGGCTGGCAGTTCAAAGTCGTATATCAACCATTAGCCTTACTAAATGAAAGTAAGAGAAACAAACTTCGCGAAGGTTTTATTACGATTTTGGCAATACTATAACTGAAATACTTCAATAAATTTTTCCTTTTTGTTTATTACTGTCGTCATTTGTGGTTGTAAATAGAAATTGAATAATTAAATTAGTTTTCCATTTTTATTCGCAGTTTTCACTGTTTACAGCATTGTTTAGAACATTGCTTCTTGTATCACAATGTTTTTAAATGTATGTAACAATATTATCAACTGCACGGTTCGACGATTTTCAACATTAGATTACTTTTTTTCATTGAATTACATGAGTTGTTATACGACCCTGAATTGCTGATAGGTAGCCAGTTACCAAAATGAAATGTTTGAAAAATTCTCACAACAAAACTATTGCGAATTTTGACCCACTTTTATTGCAGAAATGACGGCATCAGCTTCGAGTTTCGAAAAAAAAAAACAAATTTGGAAAAATTGGCGGTTATAAGCCTGATAGAGCCTGATATAATATTATTTTATAAAATAGTTGGCTTTTTTGATTACTTTTCTCGTAGAGCATGAACTTTATTGAGCTTCTCATCCCTTTGATTGAATGCTGCCGTGGCTTGTTCAATCAAATCATTGATGACTCCTTTGCCAGTGTCTAATTGGCTGATTAACTTTGACCAGAGTGCATTAAACTGCGCTCTTTCTTTGACAAGACTGTTGATTTCTTCCCGGAGTTTCGCATTGTCTGTAACGACGACGTTGAACCTTTTTGTCGCCACTTCCAAACGATCTTCCAAGATGCTGACCAATTTTTTTTGCCTCAGGGCTATTTCCTTTGATTGCGAATCCGTGCGAACCTTAATTTTCATCGATGTCACTTCCTTCGACAACTTAAAGAATTTCGCGTGTTTTTTCCTCGAAAATTAGATCCTCGTAGAATTCTGTGAAATCCTTTTAAAATTTTGAGATGCATTCTTACGTAATCTTTAATGACTCATTCTCTTTATCAGAAACGTAAGTCTTGTGATTAATTTTATAAGGATTTCACAGATTGTTTCTTTTACATCTTTATAAAAGCTAACTTTCAAAATTTGTTCCTGAAGGTCGGTGACTTGCTGTTTCTCTTGTTTTATCGATTCGACGTAGTCGTCCCGTTTTTTCAAAAGACACTTAAGCCTGGCTTTCATGGTTTCGTCTTTGCGAGCGTTTAGGGTCGATTTTGCATTCTTTATGGCGAGAACGAGCTCACATTTTTCGTGCTCCATTCTCTCGATCATGTGCTGCTGATTGCGAAGCTGGATTTTGGCATCCTCGGCGTATGCAACGCGATCGTTTTCCATTATGCGATACTGTCTCTTCAGTCTCGAGAGTTCAGCTTCCGCCATGGTTTCCAGGTCGGCGTCACTCTGTTGGGGTTGTTGCTGTCTATTGTACGCCATTTTCCACGGGATCACGGATTTTTTTTAGTTCCTTTTCAAAAATGTATCCTTCTGTTCGAGCATGTTCAAGACGTTGCAAAATAGGACACTTTATTCAATCTTAATTACATTCTTCGATACTGAAATAGTGAAACAGGAGCACTGAAATTCTAAAAACAGTTGAATTTGTATTTTTTGACTGGCAATTCACAGGTGAAAAGTGTTATTTTAATCAGAATGTAAAAAAAAGAATAGAGAATGTCAGATTTTTTTGCCTCAAAAGGATACATCACTAAGGGTCACGGCCTAATAGCAGGCTTTGGAAAGTTACTTAAAAAAGTGTAACGTGTTACCTTACTGTTACTTAGATGAAAAAAATAATTCGCTACGTTACGTCACTTAAATAAATATAGTAATTCGTTACCGTTACCACTTAAAGCGAGTTTCGTTCTGTTACTTTCACGTTATTTGTTGGGATAAATTAAATGTAAATAACAAGACATCGAAAAATTCAAGATGAAAAAACAATATCAACGTACTCATGGTTTTGTTCTAGAAACTGTTAATTTTTATTTTAAAAATAATAAAATAGTTTGAGAAGGAAAAATTACATAGATGTGTTCAATTTTTTTTGAGTTTCAACAAAATGTTTCGCTCGTACAAAACATCATACTTTTAAGATCTGTTGTTTGTTAAGACGAGCACTATATGAACAATTTTTTTATGCAAAGAAAATCATTAAGCTAAAACGCTGGGAAAAAAATCAGCTTCTTCGAATATTTTTTTCAAGTTCAACAAATTTCTGAAGATGACATTTTATTCAATGTTAGCCGCTGGTGAAAATTTGCGAATTTCATAGATTTTTGACAGAGAATCTTCTGTACCAAGATTTTTAGTATTTTTGATTCTTTTTGTACTTTTGAGTATGTATACAACGTTGCAGGGTTTTCTAGTATGTTTAGAAATTTGTGCTATTTTTCTCTACATTGCTATACATATAGATTTCAAAAATGTCATGATCTAGAATTTAAAGTTTATTTCATTTTCTGCATCTGAAAGAATTTTTCAGGGAATAGTATCTATATAGATTTTGATTTTTTTTTACATTTTTTGGTACTTTTTTAGGTTCTCTACGATTTGAAGGATTGTTCAGTATTTCTGAAACTATTCGTATTTTTCAGGATGTTTAAAACACTGCAGGATTATAAAGTAATTTATATTTATCTAGCAGTTCTGAATAAATAAATACATAGATTCCGAGAATTTCGAGCTCTCAAACTCGAAGTTCATCAAATTTTTCGTGTTTCAAAGAATTTTGAAGAAAACATTGATTCAAGAGATTTTTATTTTTTTTCAGCATCTTTCGTATTTCTTCAATTTTGCTACGATTTGAAGAATCGTTCAGTATTTTCATATATTACCACATGAATTTCTGGAATTTGATGCTCTAGTTATGAAAGTTGTATAGATTTTACATGTTACATCGATTTAATTGTATTTTTATGTCTGTCTTTCTTTTTGTATATAGAATTTTTAAGTTTTTTTTTAAAATGCCTCTTTGGATTTTTAGAATAAGATTTTCTAGAATCTAAAGTTCGAAATACATATTTGAAGTATTTCGATCGATTATGCAGAAAACAGTTTCTATATAGATACAGTACACTCAATATTTTTTGAATTTTTCACAGACTTTGAAGATTTGAAAAAATTTCTAGTAATTTTATGAACTTCCATATACATATACTTTTAGAATTCAATGCTCGATAAATTGAAGGTATTTGATTCCTGAATATAAATCGAATAAAATTTATCAGAAACTACATAATTAAAATCTAGTATTTTTAAAATTTTTCGTATTTTCATTCGTATTCATCAAATTACGTAAGGTTTTCTAAATTAATCTATAGATTTTAAGTAGCTTTATGTAATTTCATGCATATTCCTAAAATTTAATGCTTCGAATTGTAAAAGTTCCTGATAAAAGTAGAAAAGCATAGTCTTTGTCGATACATATTTGTACACAAACTACTAATACTTCACTCGGTTCCATGTAGAATCATAGAAATACAGTTTTTTTATTCGAAAATTAGGATGTGAAAAATGACTTTTATCTGTATTTCAGAACATTTCTTGAAAAGTCACGAATTGTTCTCGAAACTGGATGAGACTGATAAAAGTAACATGAAATAAATAACAGAATTTTTCATTTTCGTTGCTCGTTACGGGACAAAAGTAACTCGTTCCCATTATCGTTACTTGTTAATTCATGTAATGCTTTCCGTCAACGTTACAGTAAAAAATGTAACGTTTCAGAGTAACGCGTTACTTTTAACACCAAATCCTGCCAAAAAAATTTTCGGTAGTAGTTTTTCGAAAAAATAGATTTTCTTCAGGATTTTATAATTTTTTATCCTTGATGATCTGGTTATAGTAAAGGTACGATTTGTCAATTTTTCGGACTTGGGATTATGAAGTAATAGAACTGCATTATATTCAGGAATTTTCAAAATTTGAGTCATTAGTAGACTGTTGCATATTCCTAATAAGAGTATATTTCGAAATTTCGCAGTAATTTATAATCTGTCGGATAAGGTTATAAGGAATCGAAGCAAGTGAGCAGTACATAGTAGATAAATACTCTGTGATTTATCATATAATCATTACTACCAGAATCACATGTAATTTAAGGAAAGAATATTACATTCTATATGTATTTTTAACATAATCATCACTATCCCTCACACAAATTTCAGGTTTATAGGCGAATAGGCAGAATTCATCAACTTTAATCACATGTAATCAATTCGTAAATTCCAGGTAATGTAAAATCAACGATAAGTAATTTATTCTATAATTATCACTCAATATAAATCATTGATAATCTTTGCGTACGTGCCTGATTTCGGGTTTGTTTATGACAGAAAATCAAGTCCAAACCTCGACTGTCATTGGCTTCAGATATTTTTTGTAATTCCGATTTGCTAACAATTGCGAGGTTTACTGTGAATTTGTATGATAATCGCGTGGTTCAGTACGGAAGTACTATTGTTTTTGAGAACGTCACGTCACAATAAGCGTTGTACACAAACGGTAGTCGTCGTAGGGAAGACTCGTGTCGGTTTCCGCGTTGCGTGTAGCCACTAGTTTCCACGGTAACACGTAATATAAACATTGAGTGTCGTTCAGTACAAGTATACCCTTTTATATCATTCTACACCCACGATTCGTCATTAATCGTTGAGAGTGATTCCAGCCTATTGTAAAACAATTTTCAACCGTTGTCATCAGAAACAAGTCATCCTTCGAACCGTGAATTTGCCACAATTATGTACAGTGATGCCCTTGCAGTGATAACCCTTGGAACTTTGATTTTTTGAAATTGCTTCATGAAGTTCTTTCTAAGGTACTTGAAAACGATCTTGCGATGCGCCTTTGCAAGACTACCCAAAAAAGATAAATGGGATTTCCCTGCTTGAAATAATCCATTCAAAACCATTGAGAACCATTGAAAACCAAACAAAGTTCCCATTATCAATGGTTCTCAATGCTAAGTAAATGGGATGTTCAATCGTCCTGGGGACTATTGGACGATTAGAGACCATTGAAAATCCCATTTACTTAATATGGAGGACCATTGGCAATGGGAACTTCGTTTGGTTTTCAATGGTTTTCAATGGTTTTGAATGGATTTTTTTAGGCAGAGTTTTTTATAGAACGTGATAATATAATAATTTGTCGTGATTTGCATGAAAAAATGAGAAAAACTCCAAATCAGTGTTACATATTTGTCAAATAGTTTTTTAAGGAGTTGAATGGGAGAATTGTAAGCCTCAGAAACATATGGCAAATATTGTGAAACCATTGTTGCGTAAACGCACATCAAATTTGTAGGGGTAAGTGGGGTAAAGTGGGAAGCAGGGCAAAGTGGGAAATGGCACTTCCCGGTCAAACTATCCAAGTGCATATGTCATGCGACACACTGAGAAAAAAATCTTGTACTTTTTGCCGTATATATTGTAAAAAGTACAATATTATTGTACTTTTTAGAATAATATTGCAATTTTTACAATATCATTGGAGTTTTTACAATAATATTGCAAAATCTGCAATATTTACTTTACTTATTACAATATTATACAGTAAAACCGCTATTGATGTACAAATTACAATATTTAGTTTTTACTGTATAATTTCGGAAAATTTAAAATCTTAAAATGCAAATTTCACTATACAAACTCTAATTTTCACCATACATGGCGAAAAAAAAGAACTACATTACTTTCATCCAGCTTTTTTGAAAACTGTATCATATTACAATATGATGCACTAAAAACCTAGAAAGTATACAAAAATATTGCAAAAAGATCATATACAGATCTGCATACTGAAAAAGCTGTATGGAATTTTCAATAATCTGGATTAATAGGAAGTATAATGTGATATTGCAAAAAGTACAAGAAGTATAGTAAAAAACGGAAGATGTATAGGAGTTTTACAACAAAATATATGTATTACTACAGTATCATTTGAAAATATTTACATGTTTTTTTCAAAAATTCATATATTATCTAGCAAAAAGTACAATATGTCAGACCCTAGCAAAGGCGCGGATTGAACACGATCCTTTTCCAATCCTTTTTCCATGACTTTACAATCCCTTTTCGAAATCCGTCTCGGATCGAGTCAAAATGCATTTTTTATCGTTACGATATAAAATTTTAGATGCCTTCTGCATTTTGACGCAATTATCGATAGTTATTATGTACAAATTAGTTAATAATAAAATAATAATATAAAATACAAAAATTGATATAAAATAAATAACAATCATTGATAGTTGCGTCAAAACGCAATAGAAATCTAAAATTTCATATCATGACGATAAAAAATGCATTTTGACGCGATTCAAAACTGATTTCGAGAATGGACTGTAAAGTCATTGAAAAATGATTGGAAAAGGTCGTGCACGATCCTTTTCCAATCCTTTTTCCATCCGCGCCTTTGTTAGGGTAGCGTTAAAACTTTTAACGATTTGGAAAATAAAAATTAATTTTTCAGATAACAGTTTCTTTTATGAAGATTTTCAATACCTTTATTCCATATTTTTTTAGTTCTTCACCTGTTGAAAATATGTTTAATTGTATAAATTGTATATATTAAATTGGATGTATTTTTATTGTTTTCTATATGAGATTCTAGAATAAATAATTCCTAAAATTATAGGTATAGAATTTTTGTATTATATTAATAGATATGCTCCAGGGCAAAAATTCTTATAAATTTCTAAGAAAATTAATTTTTATGTATTGAAAGATTTATAGTAAACTAGTAGGCTGGTAAACCAGGAAGTAAGTATTTCTACTAAATTAGTAAACACGTGACCTAATAAACTTGTAAACTACTGAAATTTCAAAATAGTTAAATAGTAAACAAGTGAAAAATAAAAATAGTTAACTAGTAAACTTGCCAAATTTGTAATAGTAAACTGGTACCTAGAAAGCTTGTAAATTAGTAAGTTCAATAAATTAAAAACTAGTATTTTAGTAAACTAGTTAAACTAGTGAACTACTAAATTAGTAAACAAGTTATCCAGTAAATTAGTTAGCTAGTAAACTAGTAAAAGAATAAACTATTAAGCTAGTAAACTCATTTTTCACATTTTTTTAATATTATATATATAATATACGGAACCCTGGAGAATTTCTAAGTATTTTCAAAGATTAATAATATTTTCGTAGATTGCTACATAGATTCAAAAAACTCGATGCTTTAAAATGCAAATTTCGATTTATTCTCAGTAATTTCAAGAATTATTGATAAAATTACACTCATATAGATTTTTTATATTTATATCATTATTCTTTTTTTGTATTTTTGGAATATTCAGAAGATTTTGTCACGTTTGTCAGAATTTTCATAGATTTAAATTATATTTAGAACTTGATGCTCCAGAATCCCAAAATTTATAGATCGTAGAGGCATTTGTCGACATTTTTCAGAAAACACTATTCATAGAATTCAATTATTTCCATTATTCTTTTAGAGTTTGTATAAATCAAAAGATTTTCAATACTTTAATATGGATTTTATACAGATTTCTAGAATTTGATTTACGAAACTTTGAATCTTAATTCAAAGTTTCGTAAATTTTAAGCATTTTCGTAGATTTTTATTTTTCTTGATTATTCACTAGGTTTCAACAATTATTCTGATTCATATCTTCTGTGTAATCCTACGTTTTAATTATTTCTACTTTTTGTTACATACATACTGCTGACGTTTTCATAAATTTATTGGTAACTAATATTTTTATTGTTTAATGATGTTACTTTTTTCAATTTCACATGAAACATTGATTGATTTTATCAGAATTTCGGGAGGGGTTTGTACCCTCAAAATCCCTATCTGCCTACGCGCCTGGTCCTCATCCTCAAAACCTGTTCATCTCATTTCGTTTTTAAATCGCACATTTAAATCATGAATTACTTCGAGGATGTCTAGTGAATGAAAACTTCACCTCGCACAGTAAAAAAAATCTTGCAGAATTACTAGGGTATAGTAGAGGTGTTACTATTTGCAGTATAGTCAATGTACTAGAAAGTAGTACGAATTTACCAGAGTGTAGTAAATGAGCATCACCGGATAAAGTAGTTTTACAAGCGTCTAGTGAGTGCACTAAAAATGCGTAATAGCACACCTTTCAATATAGCAAATAAAACGACCTCCTTCGGAAGGGGTCGAATCACGACCGCTAGTAAATTTACTACATTGACGTAAGAGTGCTACCAAAGTATTAGAATCGCTGCAGCCGTGGTAAAAGTATCACCAAATCGTATTTATGCAATGAAATCGTCAAAGCGCAAGTTGGACTTGGCGTCCTGTTGCGTCTTTGGCGTCTTGTACCGTGGCGTATGTTGCTGCATTTTTATCGCGTCTTGCAGTGTCTCATGCGAAGAAAATATTACATGTTCTCTTGTTCAGTTTGTGATAAATAAAGCAGTTTATATTGAATTCATTTTTATGACGTTGTTATTGCATAATCCGATTCATGCCATGCAAACCTAACCTCAAATTTCTCAGTACATGAAATATTTTCTAGTACTTTTACAAGTTCCTAGTAATTTTATTAGTTTCAAGTACTTTTACTAGATCCTAGTACTTCTGCTACTCTGTTGTAGAACCACTACCATTCTGTAATTTTACCCCTTCCAAAGGTGGTCGTTTTACTTGCTAGTTTGGAACTGGTAGTTCTGCAAGATTTTTTTTACTGTGCGGTTTTCTCACTCTGTGCTTGCCCTGTTGACGATCTCATGCCATCCTGGCTTGTTTTTTCGGCGCACCCCTGCAGAACAGCAAATTGGAGAACGTCTTCCGTTCCAGGTGACCCAGGTGCGCAGGGGAACGAGGAAGCCGCAGGCGGTGGGGGCCGTGAAACTGGCAGTAGTAGAGGTAGACGATCGAACGCGCTCGTTCGGCCTCCAGTCGAAGTCTCCCTCACCTCAGTCAGTTCAGTTGAGTTCGGTTCAGGTTGAACTCGCTGCGCAAGAGCTTCAAAGAGCTTCAAAGAGCTCCAAAGAGCTTCAAAGAGCTTCAAAGAGCTTCAAAGAGCTTCAAAGAGCTTCAAAGAGCTTCACCTTCGCGTCCGGGACCTCGCGAAGTGATAAGCATCCAAACGAGCGCGTCAAAACAGTCTATCCCAGTGTGATCATTGACCTCCTCCTCTCCCGAAAAAATTCCGAGCCCGGAAAGGAGCCCCGAAGTCGCTGCTGTGGCATGCCAAAACCGGTCAGCGACGAGGACGATGACGACGGTGATGACGAGGAAAATGAGAGTGATAAGCGGCTCGTGCCGTCATTGATGACGCCGCGCTCGGCATTCATCAGCCCGCGTATTTATCGCGTATTTATCGCGCAGCATGTTGCCACGACGGGACGAGGGTCGCGTCGGACCCTACGTCCTGGAGGACATGATCTCAGACCTTCAGGCCCGGAGTCATGAGGACGCCTTCGGCACCCCGGACACAGCGGGCGGCGACCCTCTGGAACTCTTGAAAGACAGGGAAAGGAAGATGGTGATAGCCGCTGAATTGGGGAAGGCCCTTCTTGACCGGAACGAGAAGCTCGTACGAGAAAGCGAAACCATGGCCGAGGAGTATGCCACGAAAATTGAGGTCAGTGTTCGATAATGATTCATTTATTCGCCCACTATCTGCATCAAAAACAGAAGATTTCATAATATTTTCTTCAGTGACTTGTAGCTAACCACTGACAGTGAGTTGTCACTGATTTTTTAGTCATACTTTTCTAAAACACTGTTTACTCAACATTGTTGAATAAAGTATCGTTCTTAACTAGTGTGGAACATTCGAAAGAACTTTTCAACGCTATCGAAGAAATATACTATTTCTCAGTAAATACCCGTCTATATTGATCTTAAACAGTAGAATAATCACTGTTTTTCACAGTGATATTTTCAACAGTAGCTGAACAGTAGATGCTCACTGATTGTTCAGTGATTGCAGTTCGAAAACCCTGAAAAATTAGTTCATACTTTAACTTGCGAGTAGTGTTTTAGTGGAACGTTCCGACGCAGAAGTAGTCGAATCTTATTTTTTCGGACACAAAGAGCAACAAGTTAGTCACTATAATTTCTTTTACTTATTAATTTTTTTGCTTGAATTTTTACTCTCGCGTCTCCCGACCCATTAGATAAATTTAAACTTTTAATCATAACGGAATGAATATATATTTTGGAATAAAAGTTTTGTGTACGTGAAGACTCCAAAAAAGGCACAAAACTGTCATTTGTCGGAAAAAAATTGTTTAAATTTATTTTGCTTAACTTTTTAAGAAAGTTTAGGTTAGGTTTCATTGTAAAATATGTATTTATATTGATCTCAACAGTTTAAATATATCTACACTCAATTATGAGTGAATCGTTACTGATAAATCACTGGTTTTTCACTGATTTTGCGTGGTTTTTCATTCCACCATTTTGCATTTAGAGAGTAGGGACTTGATTGTTATACTATCATCAATTCGAATAAATTGTTTCGAGTTAAACATTGTTGGCGAATCTCATTGCTTGAATGCATTTAAGTCGTTCTTGTACAGTTTCAGCAAGGCCTCATAAATGAAGAATTTTCATTTGTTATTGAATGTTCTTTAGAACTCATGAGCAATTATTATTAACTCACTTTCTGAAAATGTTCAAAAACCCCTATGATATTTTTTATTGATTTGTAAGTATTTTTTCAATAATGTTGTCAGAGTTTTTACGGTTTCATCAGCCTTAAAGTTTATTACGATTTCGACAGTTCTAGTTAGTCATTGTTTTCAAAGTTATGAATGTTTACCAGACAATAACGATTTCGACGATTTTTTGACGGATTATAAATAGTTTTGCTATTTATTTAAAACATTTAAAAATAATTAATATCTTCAATCATGCAAGCCTAAAATTGAGCATTATAGTTGTTTGTGAGATAAAATCTGAAATATAAATATTTGGCTCCGAATCTAAGAAAATAATAATATAATCTAGTCCTATATAATAGGACTAGATAATATTTACTCCAGTCTAAAAGAACGTGACACAACAAAATAAAATTTTGAATTGGAAATCGAAAAAGATATCAATTCTTAGATTTTTTCACTTTCTTATCAGTTTTGTAACAATTGATAATAACAAAATTTTAGATTGTCTTTGAAAATTTGCAAACTTTTGGAAACCTACGGGAAAACTCAAGTATTATGAAAGTACTAATATGAAAAATCACGAATGACTACTATTCAAAAACTATTTACTACCTACTATTCACTACTATGTATGGTTGGTAAATAGTGAAAGTAGTACACGGACAATTCTTATGTTTTAACTTGGAAGATTGAGAAAAAATTGTTTACTTTTGAATAGATAAAAATTATTGACATGATAGAGCTCTAAAGCAGCAAGGAAAAAGTTATCATTGATAAGTAATTCAAATGAATTTCTAATAATAAATTATGTGTCAGTGAACATTGGATGAACTTTCAACATTCATAGATAGTATTTAGAGCTCTTCATAACATTTCCTTAAGTGTTTTAGGAGTCAAACAAGTAAGTAACTATCGAAACGCAGAAAAATTTTTATAATTTTTCGAGAATTGATCGTTTTCGAAATTTAGAGTAAAATCAAAATACTAATCGAGCACATTTTTCTTCTGACATCTTGTAGGAAAGAAACTAAGTGAATTTTTCACGGTTGCCTCATATGAAAAAAAATCTAAGGAATAATTTACAAAAGTCAAAAGTACAAGAAACACTGCTGTAGTCCATTATATACTTATAGTCAAATAATGCTCGAATCATTATGAACTAATTACTGATTACAATGTGCAATCAACTTCCAATTCGAAAATTCAGTTATTCGTTTCCTGTATTGTATACTCTTCTTTTGTTGGAATACTTGGTTTAAAATGTGTCTAATACATTTTTTAATCGCAAAATTTTTATTCTCTCATCAACCTGGCGCTCAGAAAAATCGGCTGCAAAGAGCTTCTAAGCAAATAAACGATAATCATTAAATTGTTTTTATGTAGCGATTGTGTAATAAGTTCACGGTTCGGTGACATCGATTCGGCGTAACCGCGCTGAGGAAATCTAGACTTGAATTTTCTTCATTTTTCAAACGTCGCTTTCCCATTTTTACTGGATTCTTGTTTATAGCGAGCTATTTGTTAATAGCGTGAAGATTGTTATCCCTGCGAAAGTGGGGTGATAGCGATGTTTTCTCTGGGCAATGAAAGTTTTTGATATGAATTTTATTTCAGGCAAATGAAAAATTGTTCGATGATTTTTTTGATGAACTGCTTAATGGCATTTTAAAATCACCGCTGGATGAATTTTTATCTTCAAAATCAGGAGCGGATTTATGGGGAGAACTAGGGGGCTTTTTTCTTCCAAACATTTTTGTATGTACAAATTAAAATTTTTTCGAATGATTCTTAGGTTTGACAAACTTGAAAGTTTTTAAAAAGTATCGACAGTGTTTGAAGTTTTTTTTAGAAATTGTCGTTTCGAAATTTGAAAGGGTCTTAGAAGTTTCTGGATGGTTTAAATACTCTGCTAGCAATATTAACAGTTCAATAGTTTTCAACAGCATTGGCATTTCAAAAAGTTTGTCATAGTCTTTAAACTATGTGATTATTTTAAGAGATTTAAAAGTTTTATGATTTCCTGCGGCTGTCAATAAGTAGTTTTTAAATTTAAACTCTCCGAATGGATGAGAACAATTAAAAATTTGCATCAATTTTTTTGTTGCTGATTTTAATGGTAGATTATTTTTCTTGTTCACTACGTTTCGGAAATTGAGGGAGATCCGTGGTTTAAAAATATGTTTATGACGTAACATCGTTAAAACCGCGTGACCATATCTCTATTTGCGAAACTCACAAATCACGTCACTTTTAGAATGATCGTTTTGAATGAAATCAGAAAAATAAAATTGATACTTTTCTTTTGTTTTACGGTATGCAACGACGAATATTGAATTTTATGAAATTCAAATTTTTCATATAAAAAATTGAATAGCTTCAATTGAATCTAATAAAAGTGATTAGACATTTAATCTCATTTCACCCTAAAATAGCAGAATCTTAATCACTGGTCCAAGGTTTTCATAATTTTATGGTTCTGAAACTTGACGTAGATCACTTTATTTTTAGGCGAAGACTAATCCCATATTTATTCATGTTCGTATGAATTGTTTATTTAGTGGAAAATGGTTTATTGAGAATAAAACTTATGTGAATAATAGTATATCAAACATCAAAAAACTGATGTGAAATATTCGTAAAAACAACGAAAATCGTGCACTGAAAGAAAATTTCGTTAATGTATTTTTTTATCATGTTCGTGGAACACTTCGTTTTTCAACAGAAAATAAGAGTCATATTTTGCGACTATCTTGTATAATTCTTGGAAGGTAAACGATTTTATATGAGAAATATAATTGTGAAAAAATGATTACATCTTTCGATTTGTCAGAAAATGCAATATTAATTGTTCAGGTATTTTACGTAATGTGTACATGAACGAAAAGTAATCGAGAAAGATAATACTCGTACGATTTTCAAGTGCTTATTTTATAATTATCGCAATCGCTACAAGTGAGCAAATCGAAAAAAACCAATCACGTTTCGAGACAACTGTTCACGAAGTTTAAAACAGCTGTCAGTACAAAGTTTCAACTGTGAATGAAATCATCAAACGGTTTTAGAGAGTGATTATTCGTCCAAGTTATGAGCATCGTGAGTCACTACAATTATTTTGAAGTCCTTCCTCTAGATGAAATCCTTTTTTAACTAGGATTTTAGCTTTGATTTGTCGACAGTAAAATATACATGTTATTTTTTCGTGAAGCGATTTCGTTACGTAAAAGCAGCCATAAAATTATTCATGAATTGTTGCCGAGTTTTTGTTTTAACTTTTTCAAGCTTGTGTGAATTCTACTTCAGAATTTAACTTTGCTTGTAATCGTCGAATAATAAAATTAGCAACACAATTTTCAAATATAAGATTAACATTTTTTTGTCTTGAATTTTTGCTAGTAGTTGTTGTCATAGCTGTGAAAAATTCTCTTATTTTTATATCATTGTTTTCTGTTGCAACAGAACACTTAAGTATGGTTAAAGTGGGGTAAATTTTATTTTAGTGGTGAATCGTTTTTTTTATCAATAGTCAACAGTTACATGGTTCGGTGTTATAGAAAATTTTATAATTTTTACGACAAAAACTGACGCAAAGTAAAAAAGAAAGAGAATGAAAATTAGTTTTTAATCATTTGGCACTTAATTGATGCATGTTTAATACAAATAATCGCACAAAATTTACCACAACTGGTCCATCGTTTTCAATAATTTTAATTTATAGTTCATTGAACTTGTTTTCATAAATGCTGGCGCTGTTTTTTGCTTGATCACGAAACGTTCAAAATTTATTTATACCTTATGATATTAGGACTAAGACACCTATACCGTACCAAAATATTTTTTCAATTTGAAACTATAAGTCGTGGAGTTGTAAATTGCAAATTTGAAACAAATAATTTGCAATTACGGAATACAATAAAGTGATATTGACAAGGGAAATGATGAAATTGAACTATACGAATTGCCGTGTTTTTTTATTGCGATGGAACTTATATTAAACTTCACCAATCGTTATATGAAAATAATAAACAGTCACGATTGTTATAATCTCATTTTTCAGACGTTCATGATTTATAAGCTTCAACTATTCAGGATGTAATGAAACATGTAATTTTACTCTGAAAACGTTGAACACAAAAGATTAAAGAACTTATGTTTGTAAGTGAAAAGCTGCTTAGTAAAAAAAACTTTTATTGCTTATGGGCCGCATATTACTGTTAATAAACATGATTTTATGCACTTACACCTCATATTAAAATTTATCAATCGACAAAAATTAAAACATTCGAAAATCAGTAAACTAAGAAATCAATACTTCTCGTTAAATTCGGAAAATTATTACCTAAGAAACAGCAAAAAAAACGATTCGTTGATTAAATTAGTTACTGTTATTGCTAAATACTATTGTCTAAACATACAAAAATATTTTTATTCGGAAATCAAAGTTTTTACAGCCTGGAAACATAAAAAAGTTAAAAGTTGAAATCAATTATTTTTCAACAATTTTTTGACGTGTAATCTTATTACCCTTCATTCTAAAATGAATAGTTCTAGAATTAGAATAAAATTCTCTAATATAGTGTGACAAGTATTTAATTTGTAAAGAATAGAAACAATTTTGATTAATCTAGACGTTAGGTAATCCTAAACTTTGACAAATAAGGGTCAAAGATACAAGCAAAGCGAATCGTGACAAGATTCGCAAAGTAGATCTTCAATGCAGCGCAATATTGTGAATTCGGACCAAGTGCCGTTTCTAAGGAAAGCCACGAAAGCGTGGAAATAAGTCACTTAAGCAACATAACTCGAAAGACAATGCCCGGTACCACGCTCCGTCAGCCTGATTACTTTGCTCGCTTGCCTCACGAAACCGAACGATTCTAACGCTTCCCCCACCTCTCGGCCAAAATTTTTGGTCTACTCGCATTTCATTATTATTAATTAACAATTATGTAAGCAATGATATCAAAATAGTGGATGCATTGTAAACAATACTCAATGTTTTGCGTTTAAAGATTATCAGACCCATTGGGATACTGGTAATTATTTTGCATTTTTTTTACATACGTATATATTTTTGATCATTTTTATACCGATATTTATAGAAAGTTCTTGATCTAGTACACAATATTACAGCTATTTTATATTCATCAAATGCGTTGTTCACTGGTCCAATAATTCAATGATAAATGTGGATATACACTATGACCAGTCATTTGATACTTTTGTATGCAATAACTTCTACATATACTTGAATGGTAACAATTAGCCCTAGTAATTTTGAACCTTATAAAAACCTTATTAGAAAATGAAATTCCTGATAAGAATGTATTTGATAAAATCTTATATGAAAAAAAACTCATAAAATTTTATCGATCAGATCTTTATGAAAATTTCAGTTTCTTATAAAGTTTCTATTAGGTCGCCTTATACAATAAGAAATTGTATTTTCTTATAAGGTTTTTATAAGATTCAAAATTACTAGGGGCTTAGCAACAATAATATTATAAAACGTTTAACATTTCCATCAATGGACAAACTTTCATAACATTTGCATGGAAAAATTGTAACACTAGTAATTCTGAACCTTGCAAAAACCTTATGTGTTTACTTAACTAAGTCCTTATAAGGAATCAATCCTCATCAGGCGACCTTATGAAATCCTCATAAGGATTACGAAAGATGAGCTTTTTACATAGATTTAACAAACTTCTAAGGATATGCATATCTTATGAGAAAAAATCGCACTTCTGCAAAACAAAAATGTTTTATAAATAATTTTTTCATGTACATGAAGTTCCAAACGCTAAAAATTAAACGAAAAAGATAAATAGACAAGTATTCAAGAAAAAAATTTTAGGCTTTCAGACTTTTAAGCTGGAAAAACAAGCTTTATGCTCCCAAGAAAATATTTAACACAATCCTTTTGATGATAGGAAATACAAAATTCATTTACTTTTTTACTTTCGTTCCGTTTAAAACGTTCGAAACATTAGATTCAAATTTTTTTCTAGTTAAAAGTTGAGATGTGGTTTCAAGTTATACTCACATTCATAAATCAAGTATAATACATACATAATAATATTATGATTGTTATGTGGCTAAAATTGTTGGAATTTGAACACTGGTTTTCTTAAACCAGTGTTCTTATTTTAGATTGTGTTATAATATGTATGCGACGCGATGCAAGAAAATACCATATATTATTGTTGTAATTATAATTTTGAATATTATCTACACTCTATATATTAAAGATAATGATGTGGCGATTAAGTTGACAGAGACTTTTAATTTTTTTTGAACAATACATATTTTTTTTATCTAAATCATCTTCTTAAAAAAAATCACTGAACAAACGTACATTTGTAACTTTCTCTGTTCAAACAGTGAAAGTGTAACAATCGGCTGTTTAATGCATTAGCTGTGCAATAAACGCTAGAAGTTGAACACTTGATGAAATGTTTCGATAGTTAAGCACTCGAAATAAAAATCGTTGTGAAGAACGAAATCATGTCTAGAATTGATGATATTTTCAGATCACACACATTTTCACGTTTTAATGAGAAAATATATTCTGTTTTCCCGGGATAAAAAATCAGAGTATCGTTTCAGTCACCAAGAGTATCCAAGAGTATCCAAGAGTATTGAAGGAGTCTCCGAGAGTATACAAAATTTTAAAAAAAGGTGACTATGAGTCTCCGAGAGAAAACTAATTTTTTTTACGAATCTCCAAAAGACTCCTAAAGTCACCTTTGATCTCCGATTTGAATACTCTATTTCTTAAAAGCATCAACAAGCGTATCGTTCGAGTCTCAAGAGTATCTTGAGTATTCCATTTTGCCAAACCGAATACTCATTTGGAGACTCAAATTACTCTTGAGACTAAAGGATACTCTGATTTTTTATCCCGGGTTATTATTTGCTCCTAATGAAAGCTTTCTTCAGTAATTTTTGTTCATGTTTTTTGGAATTTCGACTGATTTCTTCAACTTTTGTTGAATTTTTCAAGATTTTTAGATAGTTTATACATATTTTCATATATTTCATCCTACATTTGAAGACTTGCACAAATTTTTTCGAGTTCTAACTTTTCGTACTGAGAGGTAAAAACTGATTTGTTCATTAAAAGTAACAGTATAATGATGTGTATTCATTTTTTGATAGATACGTTACTGAAAATTGTAAGAATCTAGTTATTTCGTAAAATATTCAGAATAAAGGATCTGTTTTTTAAAATTGCATTGACGCGTAGTTGAGAAGAAGCCCATGTATATCTATAAAATCGCACGTGTCTTCGGTCAACAATTTCACGTTTCATTACACTTTTAGTCAGAAATAATTCACAAAAATTTCATTCCAAAGTCCTACTTGCTTAACACCAAATGTGCCATGAAAAGCAGAATCAAATAGAAACGCTGCAATATCGACTTTTCCACTTGAAAAAAAAAACAAAAAAAAACATGACCAGTATTTTCTTCCATATTGATCACTCACACGTTATTGATTATTGTACTTTTCATCTGAGTATGCATGCAAAACAAATATTTTTTTTCAAAAATGACCCATAAAATTTTTACTGTCATGAATGAATAAAAAAAGTGTATAGCTACAATATAACGACTTTTTATCTATATGATTAACAAACATACACTACCTGTGAAAAGCCTTGCAAGCCGAGTGTAAATAAAACTATCACCTTAAAATTTGAAAAAAAAAAGTTTATCCATTATAATCTCAGAGTCATGTTCCGAAATAATATTTTTGATAAGCCTATGTTGTGCGGGTCGGAACGAATAAAATAAATTTCTTTGAAATCAATTTTCTAGCTTCACGATTCAAACGCTGTTTCTCTTAAGCGTACAAATCCTAATCGACTTATCGTACTCGATGCGCGCGCGTGAATTCACATGTAGGCACATTTATAATCTCCAAGTCAATGCAATAATAAATGTAGAGTAAGAAAGTTATAACGATTCGTCCCGATTGCTCCAGCGCCATCGTATACCCACATATTATGCGTTCGCGTGTTTCCTGATGTTCAATGAGGAATACCATAACTACACGTTAATTACATGAAGTGGCATTTAATTACAACTTCACCTTCGATTTTAATTAATTACGTTCAATTTCATTAGTACCTATGTACAAACGACTTGCAGAAATTATTTTTCGCTCTACGAAAACAAATGCTGAATTACATAATCGTAGTTTTTTCATCGCATAATGAAATATATAGTTTCTAACATTGATTATCGAGAGCATCCAACTAGAAGAAAAAATTGATACTTTGCAAGTTTTAATGTCTTAAAATGTGTACCAGTGAAATTCAAAGGGCTTATGAAATTTCAGAATGAAGGGCATAGAAGTAGAGAGAGTTGAAAGATCTGAAAATTTTATGACACTTTTAAGTCCATGTGAAAGATTCCAGACCAGTTAGCTATTTAAATGTTCAAAGATGTAACAACCCTGAAATTGAAGAAGCAGAATTTGAATAATGGCAGTAAATTTAACTTAGAATGGAGTTTAAGGGAAAACAATAAGGACTATTTTACTTTTCAAATTACAAATTTCCAAAATAAAATAGACCTCACGAATTTTCTAGTGGGCATCATTTCTTCATTTCAGGTAACAAAGGTCATTTATATCCTAGAAAAAACAGTAAAATTAAATCGAGGAAAAATCGGACATGTCATAATATTTTATACGAGCACGCGTTTCTTTTTGAAGATTTGCCTGAAGTGGCCAACACGTCGATTTAAGAAAGTGACAGTACATTGTGGATTTCAAGTTTTCGTAATTTGACGTTTCATATTTAAACAACGTGAAAAAAAGTGAAGTGACACCACACTTCATTATTTTGAATTATTTTTAAAAAGGTCGTTGTTTAAATCTTATTTCTGAATTGGTCATTAGAATTTATTTTATGAAGATAATTATACTGAGTTTAAAATGAAACAAATTCCTCATATTATATTTCGACTGACACTTTGAACTTGATTCCATTGTAAGCTGACAAGATGAAAAAAAAGCAATTAAATTTCATTCCGAGATTCGTTATAAAGTACACTTGAAAAAAAATTTGAAACTTTTAACATCTTTTATAGGATTTCTTTAAAATCGTGTTTGAAATTTCATGGACACGTATATGAAAAGGATTTCGAAGAAATTGATATCAAATATATTGTTTTCATTTTAGATGTAATAATTTCAATATTTTTTATTTTTTATTTTATATTACGACACTACATGTTTCAATATTTAAAAATTTTTTTTACATATTATCAAATATACAGTATAATATTTGTTGGACAATTTATATTCCATACGATATAAATTTTTTGTGTCAATAAAATAGCTATTAATAAATTTTTAACTTTAAAATGAGAAATCATTTTAAAGTTAAAATGACTCTAATGTCTTAAATAAAACTTCGATTTCACAGAAAGTTTATAATTTTCATAGACAGTGTCTATTTTTTTCATCGTTGTGTCCATAATTTTAATGAAAAATTTATTAGACAGTATGGGACAGTCACTTAAATTTAATAGCGATATTTCTGAGAGTGCATGTAAATTGAAATGGCGGTGAAAAAAAAGTTTTTCTCAAATTTTTCTTGAATTTTTGTTCATTCCGAATAAAGTCAATATGCGAGAAGTAAAATAAGGAATTAGATTTTTGCATCAGGTATCCGAAAAAAAATGCAAACCCAATTATTTTATTTATTATCTAGCTCAAACTAGTTTGTCAAGATTTGATCATCTTGAATCAGCAAATTTATAATTTCCCATTCAATTTTCACCCGATGCATGTTTGTTTAAGCCGAAGTAAGCTTATGACAAATCTCACATAAAAACTTTTTGATTTGCCTTAAATATACCGCGAAACTTACTTTTATTCCCAACCGCTGCTATTTTTCTGAAACACTTTTGTCAATTTTTGCGTCGCACTGATTGTCAACTTATTATTGCTTATTATGTCAAATAATATTAACGCGTTAACATTATTTAACGTGTTGATGCTCTTCAATTGATTAGATGTGATTAGATATGTCAGTTTTCCCAGTGTAATTTTATCGTTGAGTATGTCGCTGAAATCTTGAAAAATTTCTTAAAAATCTGAAGTTTTCTTGAGATTTCGTAAGATGCCCTGCTTCGATTGAGAGTGTGGAAACTGCTTGAGCTGCAGTTCTCAGGACAATGAAAGCAATAAACCGCGGATTAATCAGTTACGACGTTAACGGGACGTTCATGAAAGATGATGGGAACAGAATCGTGATCGTTCGCCCATGATGAAAATAAGGAGGAAAGCCAAAGGGGAAGTTCGCGAAGAGACCGGAAACTCGTGAAATCGGGGTCCGTTAGGTCGTCCAAAATGAGATAATTGTTGCGCTCTTCCCTCGTTAAAAGGAAGAAAAGCAGAAAAAAACAAGGGCGCAGAATATCGCGACTTCCCAGGCTAAACGCGCAATTAAACGAGTGATTTGGATTGCGATAAGTCGCTTCAGGGGGAACGGATTACACATGCAGGCTTGCACTACTCATGCCCACGCATTGTTCTTACACGGCGCATGCACTCGCGCAATAATGCCCGAGATGATTCGATGAATCGAGGGCGCGAGTGAATAAAATCAAGGTGCGAGGCGACCTTTTATTCTAATTAATGAGTAGATTTGCGCCATTTGTTATGGGCAAGAGATCCATTTAATTCCCCTGTAAAAGAAGCGATATAAATAGTGCGTTACTGAAAAGGGAAAAAAATTTCCATAAGTTACGATAGATAAACAATGTTACATAAACGATAACATTTATTTTCAAAAGGCATAGATATCAAAAAATCAGATTATACAAACAAATGGAATATATCATTATTGATATTACACTTTGATTATACATATAATACAACATAAATTACACTTAGAACTCAAAAAATCACGTTAGCCTAAAATTTTGTTAATTTATCATTTTATGTTGTTCATATAAATAACTTTAAATAAATTAAAGGGTAGAAAAATGTGATGTCGAAATTTTCAGGCTTCATATTTTCATTGCGTACTTCTAATAAAAATTATGATCTCATTATGAAATAGAGGAATTGTTATCACTCCGTTTTCATTTTCAGTCAGCCATAGTACGCAGTGAGGTGTACATCAACTTTCTGACGGTTTTCGTTTTTCAACATGTTTCTTTGGCTGGTTTTGATTCATATTGTTTATACGAGTTAATTTTGACAATGATTGAAATGTATGTTTGTCTTTGACAATGGTCATCTTGAGGCCAAAGAAGTTTTTTGACAATTATTAGGATACACGATCACTTATTTGTTGAGTTATGATGTACAAATTGTAAGTAAGACTTTATTGATTCCTTTATCGATTTCTGTTAGATTCTTACACGTGTTTTTCTAATTTTGTAACAGTTCCTGAAGAGGGTCCAAATTTTTGGCGGAAATATAGAAAAGGATTGTTTTTTCACATTATTGTTGTTTTATTGGGGTTTTGCAATGACGACTGAAATTTGGCTCTGTGTGATCAAGATTTGATAAAGTAGTGATTGTGGATATTATTAGAGCAAAAAAAAAACATGAGATTAAATAATAAAAATTATGATCACAAGAAAACTTTTGGCAATAAATTAAAATGAAAATGTCTGGATGAAACTTAACTTACAAAATGAAGAAGAAAAAAAAAAAAAATCTGATAGTTTTCGGCCGAGATATTAAATTATAAAAAAAATTAACATGTGTTATCACTATGAAAAATTTGCATGCCCAAAAAAGTTTCCGAACCCGAATTATCTGGATAATATAAAACAAAATTACCACCAAGTAAAATTTTAATATCCTTCTCTAAAATATATGATATAAAATGAAAAAAATTATTTTTCTTTTCAGTAATAAAATGATAGTTTTATAATAAAATGGATATGAATTTCAAATAATTAAACATAAAATAATTAATATTATTATATTAGTAAATATTTATAATATTATATATTATTACATGGATTTTATTGAATATAATTCTGTTAATAAATAATATACAAAAATTTGATCAAAATAGGTTGCTGATTGGTCAAGATATCGTGTGCACCGTTTCAAACTGACCTACAAAAAGGGATGACATCTGGGCATAAGACTGATATTTTCAAGTAAAATAAATTGTTCTTATTTGTAACCATGAGTCGTATAATATAAACATCAGTTGAAATTAACTGTGTTCAGTTTGATTCACCCAAAAAATAATTATTGAATAGAGCATCTTTTTTTTTCATCTCTTTCGTTTTATTTTAAACGTTTGGAACTTCAGGCACATTACGAATTCCCGTCGAAAGAAAAACTTCTAAAATAATAAAAAAAAAACTCGTGGAATACATACGTTTTTCAATTTTCCTTGCATTTTTCAGTTTCTAAAAGGGTTTTAAGAAAATATATTCCACTAAAAAATGTGTATATGTATATTATGGTAAATTTTGGCAGTGTAATATTTTATTACAATTTCGTACAAAATTGTTGTTATTACAAGTTGTGGGTAGAAGTTATTTTTATGTATATTACATGTCTTTTTAATTTTCAAGTAACTATATGAAAGCATAATAAGTCGTTCACAATATGTTTGAAATTTTATAAAAAAATGTAACATACAGAATCCTAATATTCATGAAAATTCTTGATAACCAATCAAAAAACTATACCTGAAATTTATGCTTATTTCCAGACACTGTTGATTGTCAAGTTATCTTAGATTGATTGACATATTATAATGAGCTAATGAATTTTGAGGAAATGCCTAATATTTCAAGATCACAACATAGTGAAAACAACTCACAAGAGAATTATTAGTAAAAACCTAAAAATCGAAAGAATTGCTGGTTTTCTGAAGGGGTTGAAAACTTAGGAGAATTTTCGCCTACACTTCAGATTTTTTTGTCCACTAGTTTTGTTCTTAAGCTACGAATCAGAATAACACAACAACAAAAATAACAGAATGTACGTAAATGAACAGAATGATCCTGAATAACCCTGCAGTTAACAAGGTTTGATCTGGTTAGACCGTCTAAACTTTTGATGTTTTTTAGGATCTTGAACTAACAAACTTTCAGTGCTACCTTCAGATTCAGAGTAGGGGAGACCGGGGTATTCTGGACACTGGGGCATTCTAGACACTCACGATTATTAACGATTATTATGAAACCTGACAATCGCAAAAATCTGAAAAAATTATAGCGATTGCTCGTATGGAGCTTTATTTTACCGATAAAATATTCAAGCTCTAACTTTTTATTTCTACATTTTACTGCAACAAGTGCAATTTTCTAGCTAAAAGTTACTCATTCCAAAACTGATGAAAAAATTCATTTTAGTTATTGTAAAATGCAAAATAAAAAAAGGTGTCCGGAATTCCCCGGTCTCCCCTAATCATGAATTTAATAGGTGAAGGTTATTTATTCAGTTTTCATGCAATCACAATTCATATTTTTAACAATAGTAATGTCAATAATTGCATGAGAATGCCATGTTGCAGAAAACACTGTCATTGTTTTGTTTTCTTTGCTTGTTGACTCAATCCAAGAGCCTTACCTGCATTTTCGCATCAAGATTTTTGCAAATCGAGTAAAAACAGGAATGGGCTTATTCTTGTGTTTGAGGACCAACCTTGGAATTAATAAAGAGAGAATCTTCAAGTTTGAAGTTAATTCAGAAATACTGAGACTTCACCTGAAATTCATGTGTAATAGATTTTTTTCGCTCTTAGTCATCGCAAAATTTGGGACTGACTCTAAAAAAGTCGCGAAGAAAGCTGAAATTAAAGGAAAATCTCGAAAAAATTGAATGTATTTTCATTAGAATCTAGATGAAAACATGAGAAGGAGTTACCTTCATCTTCTACACGTCCTTAAGGTAGATTGAAATTCGAAAATGAGGATTTTCATACAGTTTGATTGGGGTTGATTGGACGATTCTGTAATGAGCGAAAAAAGTAGGAGCAGTTACGGTGGATTAAGTTTCTGAACAAGGAGGATTATGGAAGTAATTATTGTGTAACGTTTCGTAGTGTGTATATACAATCGGTTGGAGCGGTTTCCTCTTGTGTACCCGTGTTTCAAACACTTTCTCTTTCTCTTTATCATATGACTAATGATTCAATTTTCGAGCGACGTAACAAAGGAATACGGGCAGAAGGCTTTTACCATGCAGTGACGGGAAAGAAATGCACGTTTCAATATATTTCAGTCAGGTAATTTTTTCTATATAATTTTGAAATTGGCACATCCTTCCCGAGACGAAATAAAAAAAAATTTGTTCTTCTCCATCTCCTCCAATCTATTGTTCTATAATGGAGATAAACTCCAATTTCTCCAAAATTTTGTCATTGCCTTTCTACTTTGTTTTAAAAAGGGATCGTTGCAGACTCCACCTTCTCCGAGCTGAAAAATTTTGGGGAAAAAAACTTAGACTAAAATTTTTACCCGTTCTCGCGAGCATTCATGTAATTTATACATCGAATGAATTAAATTCATAGGATAATTGAACTGTATAAAACTAATACGATGATTTGTGCATTTCATTTTCGTATATTGTCCGAGAATCTAACCAGAATAAAGAGGGGTGTTTTGGAAAATATGAAGCACTACGTTCTCTGAAATTCTCCTTATTTTAATTTTTATCTGAAAACCCTTTTTAATCAAAAGTAGTTTCCTTGATTGGAAAAATAATGGCCTAAGGGCTATATGTTTTTCCGAATATTTATCAACATTTATATTTTCAACATACATATTTTTACCTCGCGACATTGTTATTTCATTGAAGCAATTACAGAGATTAATAAGGGATAATTATAGGTAAAAATAAAAAAATTGAGTTTTAAAGAATGAACTGCTCCACATTCTCTAAAATCCCTCTCTTATTTGTGACAAAATTTTTTGAGAATATACTTCTCTATATTCTGCAATTTTATTTCCCTGCCGAAAAATTTTTTCCAAAAAAAAAAAATTATTGCTCCCATTGCTCAAAAGGGCAAAATCGAGCAATTAAAGGAGAAGATGGAGTAGATAAAAATGCATTGAAACATATTCTTTTTCTTCTCCACCTTCTCCAAAATCTTCTCCTTTATCTTCTCCAGTACATGATTTACCTTCTCCAATTTAATGACTCGAAATTTCGCCTCAGGATCACTTATTCGTCATAACTAGACCACTAAAATATAAGACATTATCATCCTTCATTTTGTGTCCTTCAAACATTGCACTACATTGCAACGATCTAGAATTTTTAGCCAAAACAAATAACAATTTAAAATTCGAAAACATAAAAACATAAAAAAGAGCGAATGCAAATAATTAACATACAGTGAAAGTGTTTCATTTGTGACTAAATCGCACTCAATCGTGCAAAAACGAATTTCGAAGGTGCTCAAAGATATATATTGGAAGAAGCAAGATTTGCAATAAAAAAGTGAGCATATTCAGCCAAAAAGTCCAAAATGAAATTTTATTGAAATGACTTTGTTAATTAACAATTGTTCAAAACTTATTCATCAAAACATATTTTCAGTCACACGTCTCTCTTTCAACACAGAAAAAGATAACCTCAACGGCCATTGATAATTCATTGATTGCATTTTATATAATGTACTACTAAGTAATATTATATTGAAAATTATAATAAATTAATAATATAATTATTATTATACTAGAGTACTATGATTATTTCATTATATATTTAAAAAAAATAAAATATATTTCTACATACTTCAGTTGGATTATATATTGTAACTGGTAATTGAAGAAAGATTCATTATTGCTGGCTTTTTTTATTTTTATTATTAATGGCATGTCGAGTACAAAATTATCCAATATGAAATGTTACAAATTTGAGAAATTAAAAAAACTATGTAAAATACTGTTAGCGTCATTATTGTAAGTAAATTAATTGTTTCAGCTCCTGATGTCTGTACATAAATTAATACGATATTTCTTAATATTTTAGAACGTTTTTTTTTACGTTTTTGAACTCAAAATTATCATTTTTTTGGCTTACGTATTATGTTTCGTGAAATGCTTACATATTTCAGTTTACTTTGACGAGACGCAAAATGGCGGATGATAATACTCATACTTTTAGTACCTTATCATAACTTACCTTTAAATTTATAATTTGAGTAGCGATTTTCCGTGCTTTTCGAGTTGGATGAAAAAAAAAGTTATTGATAAGATAAGGTATATTGAAACACTTAAACGAGTTAACTCAAAAATTTCCGGTACCATAATTTGAAACTTTGAAAAATCAATAAAATTACGTTTGAATGTTTTTAGAGTGGTACAGAGATAGGAATAACGAAGTAACATGTGAAATCATGAATCAATTTATTAGACGTGATACCATATAAATGATTCTGTTTTCTATGATGGTTCAAAAGTTCCTAATAGAGTAATGAAAGAGAATAGAATAAATCTTAAAGTTTTAAACATGAAAACAATAAAATAAAGCAGATGAAGTATTGATAATTGCTGTACATCAATGCGAGAATGTATTGGCACATGTGCCATGTATAACTTGAATTTAGTTTGAATTTGCTTCCATAACTAGATGAACAATATAAATTATGAAGCTTTTTCAAAACTGTATAAATGTGTAATACTTCCATTGTACAATAACATCAATAAATTTTAATTTTAAGAAATAACGTAAACACGCTCTCACGCTTTTCAGTACCAGAAAACTTACATCTGCAGCTGTTCTTTATCAGCGCTGATGTCTCGATTAGATTGATACTTCATGTCTCACTCAGGGACTCACGTGCTCGAATTTCGATGACTTCATTCGAAGCGGTTTTTTCTTACAAAATTACTCAAGAGCCCTCGTAACGCTGTACTCAACGGCTCGTTTCATGTAATCTCGCCTCGAAATCTTGAAAAATAAATAACTCCTTCGCAGGAGAAAATGGCAGAGTATAAAAATGATGGATTCATAACTGGAGTAAGGCTATAAAGTATAGTTTTAATTACGTTTCACCACAATACTAAGCCGCGATAAATACAGATACAGTTACCGCAGCTAAAACAGTTGGTCGATCGTGAGAATCACGATTTCTATAAGGCGCGAACGAACAAGACCTGTCGAAATCCCTATCTCTTCCAATGCGTGATAGCCGATTGTGCTATCGATTTTTCCTTCACCTAATAACAATCACGATGTTGAATTACGATCAGCGATTTGAGATGTGTAATAGCATTTATTCGGAATCAGGTGAATAGGCAGAGGGAGGTTCTTAAGGTTCAAGCCCCTCCGAAGTTTAGATGAAATGATTTATTATTTCATGAAAAAGTTTAAAAAAGATCTAAGAATAGTAATCAAAATACAAATAATGCAGAAGAATGCAAAAAAATTAATAATACAAATTAAAAATTATAAAAAATAAAAATTATAAAAAATACGCTAACTGAAGTCTAGTGGACCAACAATAAGCAAATATGTAGTTTCATATATGTTTCGAAGTTTAATGTTAGTCATGATTCATTATTTTACCAATTCAACAATTAGTGATCCTGGCTCCAGAAATTCTTTTATTGAAACAAAATTATAAGAATAAATGTTTGGCTTGGGTAGCTTGAAGAATGTTAATTTTTAAAATTCTTCCAACCCAGTTACTTGTAAAGAAAAATGCGAATCTTCGAAAATGCTGAAAACCTTAAAAACTTTGAATCCTAAAGCATAAAATTCAAGAAATATACATAGAAATTCATAAAAATACTAGGAAATCTTTCAAATCATACAAACTCTGAATCAATACTTAAAATAATAGTATTCTGTGAAAGATCTGTTTTTTTTTTATTTTTTTATTTTTTGAAAATACCTACGATCTATAAAACTCTGAATTCTAAAGAAAATTACAATCCTGAAAAGCGTATGCATATAGAAATATATTGTAATATCATAAATACAGAAAAATACCTGAAAATATGGCAAGATCTTATAAACCCTAAAAAAATGGAAATACCAGGATTTTATTAAAATCTATAGGAAATGCGATTTTCCCAGAAATCTGTAAAATTTCTGAAAACCAATAATATTTTAATTCTAAAGCATTTAATTCTTCAAATCTATATAGCAATTAACAAAAATAATACAAATCTATAAAAATACTCCAAAGTCTGTCAAATCATACCAACTCTGAGTAAATACTGAGAGAAATAGAATTTCATATGGTTAAATTGTTTTCTGAAAAATCCAAACAAATACTCGCCATTTATAAAACTTCGAATTCTAGAGCATCAAATTCTTAAATAAGTGTAATATAGTAATCTATAGGAGTACTAGAAATCTCTTGAAATAATTACAAATGATACATCATTTTATGAATACTTAAAAATTACGAAAATAAAAGTTTAATATAAAATATTAAAACTGCATATAGATGTAATTTTCACAGAAATCTATGAAATTACTGAGTATTGATTGAAATTTTAATTTTAGAGCATCTAGTTCTAGAAATCTATAAAGCGATCCACAAGTCTACTAGAAATTGAAATGAAATTCGACCCAGGGAAAATATCATAGGATTTTCAATTTCTACTAGAAATATATAAAGCAATCTACAAAAATACTGGAAATCTATTTAAATGCTAAAAAATACTTAAGAGTGACGTAAATACTAAAAAAATTCAAGAATCACTGGAAGTATATTAATACTTAATAACTATAAAGGTATATAATTTTTTTTAATATTTTTGAAACTTTGAATCCTAAAGCGTACTATGTATATGATTTGAAAGATCTAGCTATTTAGATATCCATAAAAATAATAGAAAACTGTCTTCAAATCGTATAAGTGCATACCGATTGAAACATATAGGTAAAAAAAAAAAAAACGAAACGTATTGGTAATCTGTATAAAATATGTTTTCTAAAAAATCAATTAAAAATCCGTAAAATCGTTGAAATTTTCCATACTATAGCAATAAGTTAAAAAAATCCAAATGTCTATTCATAGAAATACTTAAAATTGATCAAAATAACAGAAAATACAAAAAAAAAAAAAAAAGAAAACATGCAACACGAAAATTTAAAAAAATCTATACAATACTAGTAATTTGAGTAATTCTAGTTTTCCCAAAAATCTATGAAAATATCAAAATTTTAGAATTTATGTCTCTAGGGCATCGAATTTTAGACATCTGCATAGTAATCCGTAATAATATCAGATAACTTTTCATTTTGTATAAGTACCAGAAAAAATGTAAAAAATTCTGAAAGTATTATAAAAAAAAAAAAAATCCCCGTAACATGAAAAACACAAAATTGAGGTTCCATTATACTTAATACGAACATAAAAAATGTGTGACTCTGGACTTCAAAGTTGATTCAATTCTAAATCTTGGGGTTCAAGAAATTAAAAAGTAGCACTCTTATATATTTTTGAATAACCATTTCCGAAAATTTGTTCTACCAAAGCCCCCGGTTTAAACCGCACCGCGGTGGTTTTTATATAGTCTAGAGCCGAAATTTGAGAATCCGTAAATGCACAAAATTTCGATAACTGTAAAACTTACGTATAACCTCGAAAATACACACAAATCGTAAGAAGCATAAATTTCATGCTCGAGAATTTTATCCTGGAATTTTTTCCCCAGATGTTTTGTTTTTTTTTTATCTCTAGTGATTATCAGCTTCCTGAGCACCTGCAATAGAAACTGTTTCATTATAGTCTTATCTCTAATTTACCAAGAATCGAAGGAGAAAATAGTCTTTCTCGATTAATCCATAATTGAACGTTCCTTTTCTTTTCCGTAAATGCAGGATATCAGAGGTAGAATCGCGCTTGAATAGCTGATAATGCCAGGTCTCCTTTGTTCCCTTTTAACGGCCGGGGTGTTTGCAAATCCTTTCCAAGTTGTGAGTTGCACAAACCGCGGTACAAACAGATCGCGAGTCTGTCGTGAGACTCCGATAGCATGGATTTCATGGACCATTGATTAACCGATTATCTGCTACTCGAAGGGAAAGTGAATAAACCGCGTCTTCTTAGCGGTTTTCATCCACTATTCCGTACCATTAGAATTTGAAACGGAACTCGTCTATTACGAGTTGTTCCACATTCTTTTTCTCACCGCGTTCTACATTGTTTCCCGCGTTGATATGCCAGAATTAATGGAAAATACGTGAAATTCAGGGCATGTGAAAAACGCACATTCTGAATCTACGTTTCATGATGTATGACCTTAAACTTCAATATACCAATGAGGTATGGAAATACAGCAATTGTGTTCATATGTGAAATCATGTTTAGAATACGATCTATGTATGTCGCGTTCCTAGATGTTTAAGGCACTTTTTAATGAGATTGAGTTTGAATCTTACCGAAGTTAAACATGCATATTAGAGTTTCCAGATGAATTGAAAAGTACTACATTATTGATAAGATAAAGAAATTTGAGAATTTTTCGAAATATATGTGAAAAATTCAAGTGGTTTTCAGTTGGAAAACTTTCAGTGATGTTTTAACTGAAGTATGAAAAAGTAAGATAATACATGGTGACAAAAAGAAGGAAAAAAAATGAAGATTTTTATATGAATTTCTCCAAAAAGTTGTTAGTAATGAGGAATTCTTTTTTCAAGACCAAGTAGATTTATTTCAGTTGTCATTTTGTAGTATGGAATAATATGATTTTCTACAGAAGTTATCTTGAATTTCAAGATTTGTTCTTACTTTCAGTGAAACATTGTAATCAATAGAAAATTTACTAGTTATTTCATTGAAATTGTTAAATTTTGAGGGACTGTTACAGTTAAGTACAAATTGCTTGTTTTTTAACTGTTCAAACGTTTCATTTTTTTCAAATATTTTACAAATTTTACGGGAAACATGGTTTCCGATAATATTGAATGTAAAAATTACTTCAGCTATTAGATTGAAACAACAATTTTTTCACTTTTTCTTTTATTTTGCATAATTTTTATTGGTGTGACAAAATATAAAAATTTTCAGAAAATTTCTCAATTTAGAGACAAAATGAAAGGCGAAGATGTATAATTTGTTTTTTTTTGTTTTTTTTTTGTTTTTGTTTTATTCACTATCAAAACTTTTCAAGAACAGTATATTTTACGAAATTCTAATGATGTATCGACAGTTTTTTTTTTACACTTATTATATGAAAACGGTCCGAATTTGAAGCTGGTAAGATCGTGAAAATTTTGTTTGATATTTCAAATATTTTTGTAACTTATCATTGTAAAAAGTTTATTCCTGAAAAATCTAATGGTATCCAAAGGTTCAAGAAATTCTGAAAATCATTCAAATATTCACAAGCAAAAAAAATATGTGAAAAATTTATTGTATTTTAGCCGATTAAGCTTACGAAAATTTAAGCTTGAAAATTTTTTATAGGAGTGTTTGTAGTGAATCCGGAAAAGATTACGCATTGAGAACAAAATTTTTGAAAATTCGTAAACTGAAAATGACGAACGTAAATGAAAAAGAATGAGTACCTATAAAGTTTTCCTTCAATTTCTCGAAATTCTAGAATTTCATAGTAGGAAAGCCTACTATGTAATAAGGTTCAAATTTTCCAGGGATTCTTGAAGACAATGTTTCTGAGAACGAAACAAGCTCATGCTAATTTTTTCGAAATTCGCGAATTTTCGTAGTTGATTGAAAATACTCGATGCTAATCAAACCTTAATGCTTACAGCTTGTTATTAATCACAAATGTATTTAGTAGTATGGATGAAAAATGAATATAAATTTATTAATATATTCACAGGTGTGTAATACATTCAATGAGGATATATAAAAATATTTTTTTCATATGTATGTCGATGAATATTTTTACAAATATAAATATATATACAAATGTATTATACCTTCATTTCTAAAATATACAAATATTTTAAAAAAAATATGTTCATCAATATATTTACAAACATACGTACAAATCAGGGATTTGAAACACGTAATCTCGAAACAAAAATTTTCTAGATAATTTAAAATTGAAACCTTCACAATTTATGAATGTAAAATTGTGTATTATGCGTTTTTGAAGTTCTTTTACGATGTAATGTCTGTAATCAAACACTTCAAAAATTTTTGAATCCTTTCAGTTTCAAGAAACTGATACTTGAAACTTGGTATCTGAGCATTGAAATTTTTTATACTTAGATGATGAAAAGCTCGAAAGTTGATTCAAAAATTATCGTAGATGCTTTGGACTGAATAAAAATATTGTAATATTTCGGGGAATGCCCAATTTGAGGATTCGAACGCTTAAATTTTTGGGATAAAACTTTTTGAATATCTAAATTTTCAATGTTCCTGAATTTTTGTGTTCATCATTATTGTGAAAACGCTTTGAGGAAGATTTGAAAAATTCGATTATGAGAATCACGGATTCTCAAATAATTGTAGATTTTTAAATTGATTTAAGATATTTACATATTTTAGAGATATTTACGAAAAAATCATGTTCCTGATGTCCAACGAAAACTTCACTGCCTCTACATATCAAACAAAATATTTCTTTTCAGACGAAAAATATTTTCATTGGCACAAACGACTTTTTGCTAGTTTCAAAATAACAAATATTTAAATACATATACATATACATATTTAAAAGTTGATGTATTCGCAATTCGAGGCATAAATATGTTCGAGTTCCTTGTAAAATATTTTCCTATTTTCTGAAAATATTTGAAGCGTGAGATTTTGAGAACCTTATTACCGAATAAAAAGTCGTGTAATTAATGTACAGCGTGTCCCAAATTCTCATATAATACAAAAAAATCATGGATTCCTTATTTAATTTCAAGTCGAAACGTCCATCAACAACATTAGTCAAGTGTCGGTATATTAACTGTTACTATACAGAACAGTCGCATGAAACATAGCCTATTTGCAATTATTTTTGAATTTGAAGCTAACATTGATTTATTGCGCCATTCAAGTTTGACACATATTCGATCTTAATGCACGTGATGTTGGTTCAAGTAACTTTAGTCAAATATATGGTATACTTGTCGCAAATACTGCAGAATCCAAAGAAATAAGTACGAAACACACGCTATCTTTATGCCTAAGATATATATTAATAGCTTACAAATATTTGAGAAAACAGCGCAACTAAACACGTATATTTGTATTGAACTTACTGTTTTTTCAGTGCATAAACCCAATTTGAAATATTTTGAAAATTTTACTGTCAACCGTCAACTAGTTTATCTTATGATGCTATGCCAATTAAAAACCTAAGAAATAACGTGAAACCCGTTACGAAGAACCTGGAAGATTCCTTATGTTCTTTCTTTTCCACGCCCGACTTCGTCACGGAGTTGCAAGCGTTGTTTGTCACATCGTTTTTATAATAAACAAAGAGTATCACGTGTGCACGAGCGCGTCTGGCGTCTGGGCTGTGTAACGTGGTAACGCACGCGCGAGAATAAAAATGACAGGAAGTGAAATGAGGAACTCAAAAGGAACCTTTTGTAACGACGAAGCCGCTCCTAATTGCCCCTGGAAAATAGACACGCGTTTGTTTGGGGTGATACGCACCGTGAAGCAGGAAGTGCAGTTTCATTGTAGCAGTTCTCTCACTCGAAAGTGCAGTTTTTCATCTTGAAAGGCGAAAAAATGCCGACCAACGTTTCCTTTGATCGATACCGCATCGATCGATTACGCAAACGATATTGCAATGTCAAGTTTTTATTGCAATCAAATGTCTAATATTACCTGCCTTTCACGTTTCGCGCCGAGTCCCGCAAAAACGCGCGGAGCACGATTTCATTTTTGTAATCTTTCGCATAATATTATTAGAAATCCTCCCGGATTGCGCAAATGTTGAGTAAGGAATATGAAAAGGGGCTCGTTACGCCGTGAAATCATACATTAAGTTTGTTGCGTTGTTCCGTAATCGCTTATTTTGTCGCGATAAATCTGTGAACGAATTTTACGCGTTGCCAAAGTTAGAAGTTTCTTGTTTCAATTCAGATTTGACAGATTATTTTATTTGAATAATTTTTGTAAGTTGACGTCATTTTATTCTTAGAACTGTAGAGAATCAGTAAATATTTGGGAATACGACTGGAAAAGCAAAGGGCAGGGAGTTTCATTTTCATATTTTTACGATATGATTATTAATTATATTTTAATGAAAATCTGAAAAAATCAAGAAGTATAAAGCAAATTCGAAAAATCTTAATAAGTTAAACAAGTTCTTCAAAAGTTTGGTGTCACGTTTGCAATTTCGGAAATTTCAAAAAAAATTTTAGAAAAACCGCACATTTATAAGATGTCAATGACTTCAAGATATTAAAAAAATTTGTAGGTACGATTTCCGAAAAATGACATAAATTTTGTAGATTGTGTTCATTATCATACTTTCCTGAGACATTCATGGTAATTACCTTAAAAAACCTTAAGGTTTTTTCTTTTTTACATAAAGGTCTAAAAAAATTAAAAGAAATGGAAAGTTATGAAAAACCTTAATTCATGATTCTAAATCAAATTAGGATAATTCCGAATATTTCCTATTGTGCTTGGGAATTGTAAAATGTCTGAAAATAAAATAACATTAGAAACATTTTAAAGATTGTTCATAAATCTAAAAATTTTTAAAAATTTGTAGCGTTTCAGAATATAATTATAAATTTTGAAGATTGTGCTCATTATTATACTTTGTTCAAATATGCATGGTTATGTTTTTTAGTTTTTTGACATTCTTCTAAAAAACTTAAAAAGCATTGAGAAATTACGAAAAATCTTCATGAGTTCGGCAAATATTTATTATATTTCATGAATTTTAAAAAGTTCGTATTTGAATTCAGATATGAAAAAAATTCAAAAATTAAAACTATTGAGAATTTCAAGGATTTTAATAGTTAGAAGGAATTCGAAAAATTTGTAAAGTCTCCGAATATATTCATTAATTTCGTTCATTGCTACAATAACAATATTTCTTTTAAAAATGCCTTATGTGTTTCCAGTTATTAATGAAAATATGAAAAACTCAAAAATTGTTGAAAGTTGTAAAAAAACTCCTACGAGCTGTAAAATTTTTTCATACACTTCGAAAGTTTTGAATATTTCTAATTATATTTGATTTTCGTAGATTGTTAATAATTTCAAAAATTAAAAATTTCCTTATAAATTTTGTAGATTATGAAACAATTATTCCTGAAAATTTTCGAAGTAAAAAAATATATTCGTGCCTGGTAATGGTCGATATTTTTAATTAAAAACTAGAATTTCACGAAACCATAATAAATTTTGGAAATGATGAACCGTTTTGGAAATTTAGTAGAACTACAGTTTTTAAATTGATGAATTTTCGCAAGGGTGTTTTTGGGTATTTTACCCACCATCCCACATCTTCTGCTGCCCTTGGCTGACACATCTGAAAGTCACGAAATTGAAAAATCAAGCAATAAAATGTACCACGTTGAAAAATGTTTCACTATAGTATGATAGCACTGAGTTTCGGTCATATAAAATTTAGTCAATATACATTTTGTGATTGAAACTTTGAACATTAAGTACAAATTTTAAAAAACTATCTATCTATTCTAATCCCATTTGCTTCGAAATGAGAAAGGAAAAAAAGGGAATGATCAGATAGCAGAGATAAAAAGTGAAATAGTGTACATATGATTTACGGTTCGAAATCATGAAATATGTTAAATAATAGATTAAATCTACATTGATTTTCTTCCAAAACCCGGTTGCCTGAAATTCTAAAATAAAAATCTTCAAAGGTATTCAGTTCTTGTTTGAAATACTGAAGCATTATTATTTTCATTGTTTTTATTTAATACTTTCACATAATAGCACAATAAAATTTTTCCCAGAAATACGAAACGATTTTTGATAATCTGAACAAGTTGAATTCGAAATTTTCCGATTTGTCAAAAGGAAATAAATTTTAGACAGAAAGAGAAATGGAATAATAATCTCAATAATATTAAATAGACTTTTATCAATATATGATCATGCTTGCAGATTCCAAACAATTAGTTTGGATGATTTAGCACAAAATGTTCTGAAGTTCAAAGATAGCCATCATTGAATTTTACATTTTGAATGCGCAGGATTGAAAAAAAATTCGAAAGAATAGTGATTTTCAAAATCAAACACTCCCAGATCTTTCAATTGTTGATTTCAAGATCCAATATTTTGAAGAACGATAAAAAAATCACTTTTCAAAGACGAAATTAATCAAATTAATCTATCAAATTATATATATGAGTGACTTCTATCGGGAGTTTGGTGTGTTTCAGGGATACAATCAAGCTATGAGCGTACATACCTATTTTTTTTACTGCCTCTAAAAATTTGCAGCCTCCCTTTTTCCTAAAATCTGGTCATGTTTTCTTAAACATATATTACATCCATTCCTGCGTTATACATTGATTATGCATCATAATTTTTATAATTTTTATGGCATCTGACAATTACTCTATAGTAAATCCAGGAAAACTTCGCAAAAGTCATTTCATCATCCAGAGAAAATTTTCTCACAGGCACGAAATAGGCTTCATTATTCCGTGAAACCATATCCATTAATTCCATTGTTTCGTAATAATTGCTCATTCGATGGTTCGCGTGCAAACAAAATCGTCGTTCCTTAATTATGCGCTCGTCTTTAAAAATGTAATCCAAGGCCTGTAAACGCCATGTGAAATAACATTAGAACATGGTAATTTTTTGTTTCTCGACAAGGCCCAATTACGGAAATGTATGCGCGGAAGGAAAAAAAAGCACGTTTAGCCTTAAACTGTCCGTGGCAGAAGAATAATGAATGGAAAGTTGAAATCGCAGCCCGAGACCGTCAATTTGATGGGATAAGCTTGGAAAAATAGTTGCAAACGCATCGACATTTGACGGTGTTTACGTGTGCAAATGAGACGTGGTTCCTACGTACTTGGATTTGACGTTATAAAATTATCGGATTACCCTTTCACGTGCTTGGGAAAATAATCGGGTAAATTGCAATAGGTCGATGAGTAACCACGGGAAACCAAGGCCGCTCGATAATTCAAGAGTTGAGGTTTTAGTTGGAATAGTGAAACCAAACGAATATAAGTAGAAATAAATGAATCTCTTTATTTAGAATTCTAGTAAAATTATACTGCTTTTGTAATTATCTTGACGTTTGACTAATGAAAAAAAATTATTCTGTTTAGTAAATAAACTATCAGCATAGTGTGAGTCATATTATGCCAGAAGATGCATAGAATTCTGGAATCTGTTAATTCAGAATGTTGTTATTTTTTTTATTGTTTAAAAGTAAATACTGTTTTCGCAGATTTTTGTGAAATCAACGTTTTATTTCAAAATTCCACAAGTTGTGTATTCGAATGCATCTATGTCTTAAAATTTTTATCATGCAAATATTTTTTTAGTTATCAAACTAAAAAAATTTAACTTCGAAGTTTGTATGATGAAATACAAGTTTGTTAAAAAAACTGATAAGGTAATTATTGTTTAGAAAAAAGTACTCTGTGTCCTGAAAATCATATAATTTTATAAATTTCAGTGTAGGATAGAATTACGACAATATCATCATCGAGGATGTAATATTATTAAATAAAGTACATGAATTTCAATTTTCACTTGGCTGTTTAAATATTATCGAATAGTTTTAGAACATTTTGTCTTCTTCATAATCAGGCAAAATGAAAATCGTTGGTGAAGAGAAAATCTTTTACCTTTTTATTCAATGATAAAAGTCGAATTAATTTTCAGTAAAGTTTTCTAATAAATAGAAAAATAGAGTTTTCTATGTGTAGGTATTTTGTATCATAATCAAAATTTCAATACCTACACATCATAAATAATCATTTGAAGATTTAAATTTGAGTTGATTGTCTTGTTCAAACTAGTATTTTTGGTGAGCATAAATATCGATTTCGAAACATTGCAGAACAAAGTTTTTTCATTTTCTGTTTGAGTTTATTTTTCTCGGTATTCGAAAAACGAAAAAATCATACACTTTTTAAAGTTAATCTATCATATTAATCTTTTTCAGAAAATATATTTAAAAAATTTTTATAAGCTAATTATTATTATAATAAGTATAATGTACAACTTTGATTCTTTATCCAAGTATGTACCGAAAATGTATGTTTTTTCCTACTTTTCGTACATAATTAAAATTATCATCTGCCAAAAAACAAGATATGTTGACTGTGGTTCTGAATGTTTTAATTTTAAACTTTTTTTTTCAACTTCGAGTAGTGTTTATTTTGATTTAAATGTATTCATTTCTAATTCCCGTTTCTATTATGATAGATTAAGGAGATTATACAAGAAAAGTCACAATTTTCATAAGTTTGTATATATGAACTGCGAAGTATATTGGATAAAAATAAATAGAACAAGAAAGAAATTCGTGCATAAAATAAGACAAAAAATTTTCTTACACCAAAGCGAACCATTGACAAACATTTTCCAAAGCTAAGAAAATTTAGTTTATGCTCCATTTCAGGCAGATTTTAACAATTTTTTAATGCTGATTATTTTTTTCGACCATGCTTAGAATTTTGAAAATATTTACGAGTTTGGTTTGATTACCGAAAGTTTTCAAAAGTAGTCGAGGTTTAATATTTCTCAACGAATTTCAAATAATCATTTGATAATAATTTCAAGTTTTTGAAACTTGACAACTTCACTTAAAATGACCATAATTCACGAGTTTTGTTCAAATCACTATAAAAACTACATATTTTTCATTTGAGTAGAGAAAAATTCATAGATAATTAGTAACAAATGCAATATTTAGTGCTTTTGTAATATCTCTTAAAAAATACAATAAAACCGCACAACCGTCTGAGTTTGTAGTTCTGTGTATAAATTTCAGGCGCGTAGGCACAGGGGGGTTTTGGGGGTTCAAACCCCTCTAGGAATTCTGATGAAATCAATCAATATTTCATGTAAAAATGAAGAAAGCTACATCGATAAAAAATAATAATATAAGTTTCAGAAAAATGCATGAAAACGTTAGCAGTATATATTCAACAAAAAAGTAAAAATGATCAAAACATAAGATTACGTAGAAAATATGAATCAGAAAAATTGTTGCAGCCCAGTAAATAATTAAAAAAAACAAATCCACGAAAATGCTAAAAATTCGCAGAACTTCGAATCTTAGATCATTAAATTCTGGAACTCTATTCAAAATCCATACAAAAGTATTAAAAATTTCTCAATTCATACAAACTCTAAAAAAAAAAAAAATGAAATTAATTAAATTCTATGCAAAAAAAACTGTTTTCTAAAAAATCTTGACATATGCCTCTACGATCTCTAAATTTTTGGATTCTAGAGCATCAAATTCTGAACATACTAGAAATCTATAAAAATTCTAGAAAACGCAAAAAAAAAAAGTTGAATATTTAAAAAATACAAAAAAAGGATAAGAACATAAAACATGAAAAATCTATATTAATGTGATTTTATAATTAATTCTTGAAATCCCTGATAATAGATCGAAATTCGCATTTTAAAGCATCGAGTTTTTTAATCTCTGTAGCAATCTACAAAAACATAAATAATCTATAAAAATATTTAGAAATCCTCCAGAGTTTCATATATTATATTAGGAATACGTGAAAAATAAGTTTACTAGCTTAATAATTTACTCGTTTACTAATTTACTAGCTAATTAGTTTAGTAGCTTACTTGTTCACTAGTTTACTAGCTAACTAGTGAACTAGTTTACTAGTTTACTAATTTACTTGTTAAAGAGTTTACTAGTTTCCTATTTCACTAGCTTACTAGTTTACTGGTTTAGTAGTTTACTAGCTTACCAGTTTACTTGTTCACTAGAAATCTTTAAGTACATGAAAATGATGTAGATATAATTTTCTTAGCAATTTATAAAAATTTCTGTCTTGGAGCATATTATTAATATGCTAGTATAATTATATATAAATTAAGATATTATTCTAGAAATTCATGTAGAAAACAATAAAAATACATCTAATTCAATTAATACAATTTATACAGTTAAAAATACTTTTAATTGTGGGAATATTCAAAAAATATGAAACAAAAGCTTTCGAAATCTTCATAAAAGAAACTGTTGTCTGAAAAATTAATTTGAATTCTCAAAATCGCCGAAAGTTTCAATACTATAGCATTGATTTCTAAAAATTTATTGAGTGATCCATACAAATATTAAAAATATACAAAAATACCTAAAAATAGTACGAAATTTAATCAATAATATACCATATAAAAATTATATAAATTTTTCGACGCACCTTTTATCTGTGTGGTTAAAATTTGCTCAAAAATCAATTTAAATATATAAAAATTTTAGAAGTTTGATTCTTAGGGCATCGAATTTTAGAAAACTCTATAGAAACCCATATTACTGAAAATTAGTTAATCCTTAAAGGGGTGTCAATACGAGGGTATTCGTTAAAAAAATTAAAATCTTAGTTATTAATTAAAAATCACAAAAATCGAATTCTATTATTCACGAACATGAAAAATATGTAACTCTAGATTCCGAAAGTTTAAAAACTTTTCAATTCCGAAAAGTAAAATATTTCAAAATCGCTCTTTTGTAACTATATTGCCGAAGATGAAAAATTATGAAATTTCGAAGGAAACATATTCTTAGAAATACTCCTCCCGAAAATTTTTTCTGCCTACGCCCCTGATAAATTTACATTAATTTTCTCATAGATTTATCACTAATCAAAAAAGTTCAAACCTTAAAAAATGAAGGTCTCTCCTGTAATTCTAAGAAAATGAGGAATTTTTCGTTAAAAATGATTTTTTCAATGACCAATTTTTCGGAACAGTTTGGTTGTACGATCACTCAGTAACAGATGTTGCAATGATTGTACAATAATCGTGATTATTTTGCTGGGTGGGCATGTACAGAAACCCAAGGTTGATAACTCGAGGGTCTTGGTGTTCGTTGTCGTGGAACAGGATTGCATTTTTCCCATTGCACGGGGCGACGTAGAATTTGACCGCATCAATTATCCTTCGATTATGCGAATGACTGCAAATGATCCATGCTTCAGTACTTGCTTTAATAGTTCCTAATAACAGCTGAAAAACGATTTCTTTCCTATGAATTCCCGTGGAAACGATTTTAAGAGAAAATTTTTCAATGACTGAAAAATGTTTAAATGCACTTTTGAGCAGAAAGTTATTTAAAATTTCTTTCGACAAATTATGTATCATTTTTAGTTTATTGTTTGAGTGTAACTAAACTCTTTCGAATAAAAATTGCTATGAATTTGAAAACACATTTTTGAGCTGTCATCGTTATTACATTCACAAAACTTTTTTTGCTTATTTTGATGATACACGAGGTAACTGTAACTTGTCATACTTACCTATCTTTGAACTAGATACTTCAATCCGAAGCAAGATCTTGTCCCGAAAAATTTTCATATATCGTTGGAGGTCTTTGCTTGAAACTACTTTAGGAATACATTAAGTAAGCGGCAGAAATTCATGAAGGTAAATATTTGGGTTCGTGACGATAACGCAACATCAAATTTTCATAGTCATCATTTTTTGTGGATGATACCACGAAGGTATAAACCGAAAGATAATCTTCCTGCCTTTTTACTTTCTCGATCGAATCAAATCTCATGAGCGTAAAACACTTTGAATCCACTTGATCAAACAGAAGGTTTATCCAGTGGCAGATTATTTGTTTCATAGAGATAAAGAAACCGCTCCTGAAAGATAATTCACTAAAATGCTCTAATAAGTAGTAATTTTCTCCCAACTATAGTTACTTAATGCTAATAGTTGGGAATTGGACAGGATTTCCAGGGTACCCATACAACCATGCATGACTTTCTCTATAAATTTACGGAAAACTGGTTTAAAAAAAAGCTTTCCCTTCAATTAAAAAATTTCTTTTTCACTTCGACGATTACGCTGATATGGATGAATAAAAGGTTTATCGCATGGAGTCGATTCATCGTTATGGAGAACGAAGAAAGCGAGGGGAAACCTTATTTTTCCTCGAAAGAAACATACGATTTCGTAAAAAAGACCTTATCGTGGAAGCGCATCGAAACGCATCGTGCCGGCGATTTTCGCACACGCGCAATTTTTTATACGGTACATGATCGTGTTTGTTTCCTCGGAGTGAAATCACGAACCGGTCGCGCGACGACCGTTCGCCGTCATCATCTGGAATACAGAAACCACCACGTCCTTGTTGCCGCATGAATCATTCACCGCCGTGTCATTTCGTATTTTCATGAGGCCGAAAAAATCGTGAGAATCATGCTCAAGAGATTTATAAAGAGACTGCAGATTCATATCACGATGTTTTTCCTGCGATTTCTTTGAGTTTTCTTCATCATAAAAGTAGGGCACCGGAAAATATACATGTTGAAACTTGAGAATATTATACATTGTTTGAGAACAATGACGAAGATATTTGTAATATATAATTTAGTTATGCGAGAAATTTGTCGAACGAATTCGACAAAATTAAGGCATGGAATTTTCGAAATCGTTGACAATATCATCGTCGTACTTGAAATAATATCAAACAGACGAAAGTCATAGGATGATTTAAACAATTACACTGCTGAATTTTGAACGATTAATTGCAGGAACGGGCCCCTAAATATCAGACTTCCTCAATATCTGTATAGAACACGGTCCTTCTGATCATTGTTTTACATTGTGTCTCATTGCGTTTTCTTTTCATACTCATGCATTTTCTTAAAATGAAAAACATTTCAGATAGGAGTTTATTGTAATTAGAAGCAGAAAATAATTGTCATAAATAAAAAACAATAGAAATGAATTTTTACATTGTAAGAATTCAATGGTTTCGATTGAAAAATTTCAACCTTTTGTGGTAGGGTATGAAAATAAGACATTTATTAATCTGATAATCGAGAAATAAACATTATAATTATGCAGGAAACATTCGGAAAGAAAAAAGGACCAAAAAAAAACCAAAAAACGTAACAAATTAAATATGCTATACCTCAAAAATTATTCAGTACGTTACTGTAAAAGTTTAATAGTGAAGTAATTGTGAAAAATGTACTTGAAAAAACATTGGCAAGGGGAAGGTCTGAAGTTTTAAATTCAAATCCATGGATATAGATTTATTAGAAAGGTAATCGAATTTCAATCGATATGTATCTCGGATTTTTTTGTAAGTGAAGCCAGAATTTGAAGATATACATTTCTGAAAATCAGTTTCCGTCGCTGATTTACAAGTATCAATAACATGCCAAATTTTTAATTTAAAATTTAAATAGAAAAAGTTTTATGATATATATATATATTTATGCATTATATGATAATAGATGATTATTGATAGGTAAAGTGAATTATATATAATAAAATTAATATTATACAATATTATGCGGATTTTTCCATCACTTGCTAATGATAGATTTTCTTCTTCCTCATTCTAGAATTTCAAACGTGAAATCACTTGCGACAATGATTTAATTCGTTTCAAAATTGCAATTTTTAATAATGTACCATCAATAGCATTATGTAACGTGAAGAAAAACACGAAAAAAATAAAAAGTGCAAAAAATGTCACCCTTAGAATTTGAACCACATAGCTCGGAATTAGGAGATAAAGGCTTTAACCACTAAACCACTACGACTTGTTGAAAATGTACTAGAAACTACTTATTTTGATTATTCTTAGAATTTGAAAACAAATTTTTCATCTCGGCGGGCAAAAAAGTTCTCATTTGCCTGCTACAATGAGAAATACCATTCACACCATGGGCAACATAAATTCTTGCGAGAAATTAATTTTTTCCCTTAAGGGGAAAAATACGTATTATTGTTTGTTAAATTATGATCAAAACTACAGCTGTTTTACACAACTTTTGAGTCTTGTGTCTATTCTTCGAATATGAAACTTACATAACACAAATAAGCACGCGGTCCAATAATTATGGCTTATAAACAGTCACAAGCAAAACAATTCAATTTTTCATACACAATTAACACCTTAAGTTCTGTAAAAGTAGAAACTTGTTTCATTATAAATTTTCCGATTGGACCCTTCCCAAAAAATTTTTCAATGTTCGTCCCTGATTAATTGATTTTGCAGAATTTAAAAATGTGGGCTGCGACTGCACCATTATTATTAAAAAATACCATTATACAGAAGCTAAAAACTAACAGTTCTCATATTCATTAATGAAAGAAATGATGAAATTTTCTGAAAACTGAGAGAATATCCTAAATTTATCATATAATCTGCACATTCTGCTTTTGGTCATTCGAGCTTAAATCAATTTTTTTCGTACTTTAAAAACTCACTTTGTCGTATTATTTCGTATGTCTGAAAAAAAATTAAGGCTAGGAAGGGTAGTTTAAAATTTTTTTAGCTACGTTCTATAAAGTTTCTAGCTAGATTATCAGCGAATTTCATAAAAGTCCTAATTGTTTTTTTTAAGTTTCATTATATGCTCCGAATGACTTTTTTGGTATGTAAAAGTCTTTACTAACAACAAACAACAAAATGACATCACCTTCATACGTCAGAATAAACAATTGACGCAACCCGGAAAGAGCTTTATTCATATTATTGATCAAAAGTCTTTATGTGCAAGCTCCGATACAAACAAAATTCCTAGAATGGTTGAATAAACAACATGAATCGTCGCAATTTTTTTATGCTTGGTTACTGCGTCATTGGTGAGTGCTTCACCATTCAACTAATAGACGAAATTTTTTCACGGAAATCACGCAGGCAACGTCAGATTTGTGGATTTAAAATGAGTAAAATTCATGCCCACGAAAGATTTCTGAATATTCACTTCACGTATACAGAATAGATGAATAAAATTTATTCAATTTTATTGACTTTTGAGAAAATTAAAAACAAACTATATTTTGAATGAAAACATGGGAAGCGTTTATTAATTTTCAAGGGAAATGCAATTTTTTTCAGCAGATTCTGATGAAATTTGGAATAAGTAACTATTATATATACTATTATATAATACTATATATTACATAATAGATTATATATTACATATCAGGGCAAAAATAGGGCATGTTCTGTAAATAAATAAACTCGATCTACATATTATGTAATCTCGAAAATCATTGGGAGTATCGCATTTCAATATTTATTCAAGTATTACACAATTTCAAACGACTTACACTTGGATTTCTTAAATAAGAGGGAAAGGTTTGAAAAAAGTTTTAACTTTGTTTAATGAATTTCATTAAAACATGAATGCGCATGAGATTTTCGTTCAAATTAAATTTAGCAATGGCCAACGTAAAATAAAAAGTTTTTTTAGTACAAAAAACTTTTCATTTTGAAATTCTTAAGTTTTAAAATAATGATTTTCAGAGGATTGAAAAACAAAGCCTTCGAAGTATCTAAATTTTTATGATCCTACCATCTAAGAGCGAGAAGAATACATTTTCTGATTTTAGACAATGCTAAATTTGAAAATTGAAATGAAAAATGGGGATTTCTCGCGTCAAAAATAAGGAATGAAGGTCGCTTGCATTTCAAGTTAGGCAATTTACTTACTTTTCGACCCCCTTCCCCCCCAGTCGTAGCACGATGTAAGAAACCTTACTACCCCACAAAGTAGCGTAAAAAATATTTTTGTATAATAACTATTTTTCGTCTTTGCGAATTCTTTAGACGTTACATAACAAAGTGAATAGTTCTCTTTCCTCTTTGTAACATTTTGTAACATAGTGCCCAAACCCCTCCCCCTTAATGAGATATATATGAAAGGTAATAATTTTTTCTAAGTTTGTATGCAGACTGTGTTTCAGTTGGGCCTACTATGTCAAACCTAATTAGGCTTATATACAAAACAAAATTTATTGACTGAATGAGTACGAAAATTTGTCCTTACTCCACATCATCTTTTTCTTTCTTAGCCAATAAACCCATTTAAATTTGTTCATGGCCGCTTATGAATGACAGAAAAATTCTTGCACTAACGTGAAAGACAAAAAACTCGGTCTTCAATCGCTGTGACAATGAATGAGAATCCAAACCTAACATGATCTGTTATTATGACTGATTAGTAAACTCGCATTAATAATTACGATTAATTATTTCAAATTAGTTTTCGACATGCCTAGGCAATGATCGATGAGATTTAAAAATTTTCATTTTTATTTTTCCAGTTATTAGAACAAGAAAGACATCTCCTGCGTCGAAAACTGGAGGAAGCAAGAGAGGAAAGCGAGTCCAGAGCAGTGGAATTTGAAACTGACCTAGAGTCTTTGCGGAGTCAAGTCGCCGAGCAAAGCGAGCGAGCCCGCAGGGCTGAAAAAGACCAAGCAACCCTTGTGGCCGATCTCACTGCCCAAAATGCAAGGCTTTCAAACCAAATAAGGGAAGCCTTGAAACAGAAAGAACAGCTGTCGCTCGAGCTCAGGGTATGGCAGGAAAAATGCATGTCCGGCAATAACACTCTTCAAGATCACGTCAGTAGTCTAGAAGTTTTACGAGACGAGGTAATGAACCACCAACAATCATATTCATTCAACTCTTGCAAACAGTGGCATTGGTGGAACCAGGAGAGTAGAATGAGCTCGATCGCCCCAGAGAGTCAATCGGATATTTTTTCATGCAAAAAATTGGTGTTTTAGTTATTATTTACAGTGAATGACTAGTTTCAAGAACATAGTTTTTCCAATATCTACTATATGTGGCTCTCTGGAATTGACTTGTAAACTATTTCATTGGGGTTGAGCCCTCTCTCCTCTTCTTAGTTTCAATAATTATGTATTACTTGTAACGTTACATTACACTTTTTAAAATTTGTTTTGGCAATCTATTGATGTTATAGTATATTCATTACCCTTATTTTGTAGCAGTTCAAAGTATAATGAACATTTTTTGAGAGTTTCGATATTTTTGATAAACCATCTAGACAAATTCAATATTTTACAGTAGTTTCGAGTGTCTTGACGGTTTCATGGTTTTGACAGTTATTAGAAGTTGTTCAAATTCAATAGATGACAATTTTGACAGTTTTCCAGTGAGTTCGAAAAATTTGCACAGACTTGAAAGGCTATGACAGTTTTTATGTTTTATAATTATTGTGATAGTTTCATTACTTTAACTTTATCTAAAAATCTTCATTTTAATAAAATATGACATTTCGACTGTTTTTTGACATTCTAAACTTTGTGACAGTTTAGAAAAAATGAGCTAAAATTTTTAATTCCGTAGAGCTGTAAAAATAACCGAAAATTTCGAAACTGCTATACACAACTAGATTGATGTCTTAAACTGTCGGAACTGTGAATAACGGTAAATATGATAAAAATTGTTGGAACTGGCAAACAATGCCAGATTCGTCTAGATTGCTGAAATATGTTTATTTGTCTATGGGTCATAAAATTTTTTAAAACTGGTAAAACTTTCGAAACCAGGAAAATGAAAATTATCGTTGGAACTTTTGAAATCCTGAACCTTGAAAAAGTATTAAAAATTGTTGAAACTGCTAAAAAATGTAGAAACTGCCAAACCAAGTTTATTGGACCTAAGATTCAAGAATTACATCAGGTCCTAGGATCTTGACCATGATTTTTTCAAGCGCATAAGATTAAAATTAAATCTTGAGAACTTGTTTAAGATTTGATCGAAATCTCGTTAGTTTCGACCCCAGATACGGCGAACGTTGATCCAGAAAAATAACTGTTTTCAGTCACAGAATCGACCAAATCTTGATCAATGTCCTGGTATCATTCTTTGTATCATATTCGATCGATTCTAGACCAACTGTCGCGAATGACGTTTACAATTTTCTCAATAAAATTTTAAGAAGTTGTCTAGTTCAAAATATCTTTTTTAGTCTACTTGGAGAAAAATTCATAGAAATTGATTGATTCCTTGTCAGGCGCGTAGGCAGAAGGGGGTTTTAGGGGTTGAAACCCCCCCTGAAATTCCGATAAAATCAATTAATATTTCATGTAAAAATAAACAGTTACATCGATAAACAATAAAAATATAGGTTAGAAATAAATGTATGAAAACGTTAGCAGTATATATTTAATAAAAAGTGAAAATTTTTTAAACGTAAGATTACGTAGAAAATATGAATCAAAAACATTGTTGCAACCCAGTAAAAAATCAAGAAAAAAAAAATCTACGAAAATGCTCAAAATTTACAATACTTTGAATCTTAAATCATCAAATTTTAGAATTTTATAAAAAATCCATATAAAAGGATTAAAAATCTTTTGATTCATACAAACTCAAGAAGAATAAGGGAATTAATCGAAGTCTTTGAAAAAACTGTTTTCTGGAAAATCTCGACAAATGCCTCTACGATCTATAAATTTTGGGATTCTAGAGCATACATTTCTGAATATACTATGAATCTATGAAAATTCTAGAAAACGCAACAAAATCTTTTAAATAATTACAAAAATACGAAAAAATAATAACGATACAAAAGATGAAAAATCTGTATGCATGTGGTTTTATCATTATTTCTTGAAATTACTGAGAATAGATTGAAATTCGCATTTTAAAGCATCGAGTTTTTTTGATCTCTGTAGTAATCTACAAAAATATATAAGTCATTCATAAAAATACTTAAGAGTTCTCCAGGGTTTCGTATATTATACTAGATATATGTGAAAAATAAGTTTACTTGTTTCCTAGCTTAATAATTTACTTGTTTTGCTAGTTCACTTGGTAACTAGTTTATTAGTATACTAGTTCACTAGCTTTCTAGCTTACTATGTAGTTTGTTATTCAACTAGCTCAGTAGTTTACTGGCTTATTAGTTATTTTATGTAACTAGCTTTCTAGTTTACTAGCTAATTAGTTTACCAGTTTCTATTACAAATTTGACAAGTTTACTAGTTTACTAGTTAACTAATTTACTTCTCAACGAGTTTGCTAGTTTCCTATTTTTCTTTTTCACTTGTTTACTATTTTACTATTTTACGATATCAGTAGTTTACCAGTTTACTAGCTCACCACTTTACTTGCCTACTAGTTTAATAGAAATCTTTCATTATATATAAATTATCTAGATATAATTTTCTTAGAAATTTCCATAACTTTCTGTCCTGGAGCATATTTATTACTATAATACTAGAATTCTATATAATTTTAGCAATTATTCGAGAAATTTGGATGGAAAACAATAGAATACATCAAATTCAATTTATACAATCAATACGATTAAACATACTTCTAATTGTGGAAATACTACAAAAATATGAAGTTAAGATATTGAATATCTTTATGAATGAAAGTGTCTTCTAAAAAATCAATTTTAACTCCAGAAATCGCTGAAAGTTTCAATACTATAGCATCAATTTCTAAAAATTTACTGAGCGATCCATACAAATATTAGAAATATATAAAAATACCTGAAAATAGTACAAAATTTAATAAATTATATACTATATGAAAATTATATAAATTTATGATGTGCCTTTTATCTGTGTGGTTAAAATTTGCTCAAAAATCAATTTAAATTTATAAAAATTTTAGAAGTTCGATTCCTAGAGCATCAAATTTTGAAAAACTCTATAGAAACCCGTATTATTCAATATCAGTTAATCCTTAAAGGGTTGTAAATACAAAAAGTATTGGTAAAAAAATTGAAACCTCAGTTAGTAATGAAAAATCACAAAAATCGAATTCCATTATTTACGAACATGAGTAATGTGCAGCTCTGGATTCCAAAAGTTGTATGACTTAAAAAATCCGTAATGAATAGTATTTCAAAATCGCTCTCTTGTGACCAGATTGTCAAAGATAAAAAATTATGAAATCTCGAAGGAAAAATATTTTGCAGAAAAACCCTTCCCGAAATTTTTTTCTGCCTACGCCCCTGTTCCTTGTATATATGAAAAGTTTTTGCCAAGATATTATGAATGAGAATTGGTAAAATATCGGTTAGGTTTCTTAAGAAAAAATACATCGATGGTCTTGAAGCTAGAATTACAATGTTTTGTTCGCGAGTCTTGCTCAAGATTCAACCCAGATCTTGATCCGAAATTGATACTGGAAATGATCACAAATCAGAAAAAACTATGATCCAAGTTTCTTCGAGGAATTTAAGCAAATCCTCGGGAAGCTGTTGAAAATTTCGAAAAAGGTTATTGGTTCTCAAGCTGTCGCATTTTCATGAGCTAGAATTTTCAAAGAAACATATTTCCCTTTCTGTGAAATACATATTCTGACCTGAACAATGTCTAAATATTCAGAATGAGAGATTTCGGGTGCATGAATTATTGTTTTCTTTTTTTACCAACCCACGCAAATAACTTCGAAAATAACCAGGACAATTCGCAAAACAAAGAATAATAATTTCTGTTACTTATGAAAAGGTTCTCTTGGATAAAATTTGTGAGATTGTTGTTATAAAAAGATTTTGTGACACAATCCAGCTCACTGTATTGCTAAATGATTGCCTCGACCTCCCGTTATTCTCGATTCACGAGGTGAGACACGTGTAACAAGCGCTGCTCATGCAAGTCGATTGTGTGGTTCGGAAGAGAATAACTCTTTTTTTCCGCTCTGGCGGGAAAGTCACGACGAAAAATAACTGAATGGCTATATTGTTGGTCGAAAATAGATGCAACTCGCTTCGGCACAAAGGACGGATCTGGAAAGGAGGTCTCTGGAGCTGCGGGAAGAAAGAGCGAGGGCTGTCGCGGCTCTGGAGGAGGCTGAAGAAAGGGCTTCAGCCTTGGAGCGCTTGGCCTACGAAGCGGAACACCGAGCCAAAGTCGCGGAGCGGGAAAGGTGAGTGCGCGGAGCTAAAAGTTGTGAAGCCTCGAGATACACACTCGCGACCCGAACTTTATATCCCCTGGAAAACGGTGTATCCGCCTTTCGCTTTTCATGCGTCATCCGATATCAACCTTGTAACGCCGTGGCTGCAGTACTTTCGGATCGTATTTTGTTTCGGTATCAAGCATTTCTTCCAAGTTCCAAGGTGGAACAGTGCAACTGGAGCGCGAATATTAGGGAAATGCGATCAAATTCAATGCTATTGAATACGTAGCTTTCGTTAGTTGTAAAAGGATCAAGGTTCGAGAAAGGCACAGGGGCACTAGACACTACAATTTAACACTTAAAGGCAGCGAAGAGAAAGCATTTGAAAAATGAAACGCTAACCCTTTTATGTTCAAAAGTGGAAGAAAAGGAATTCCTTTCACTTTCAGATGGAAAGTTCCGAAACGCAACCCCTTTCAACTGTATCACGAAGTTTTCTGAGTTGCTGCACTTGGCTACGACTTGGCCAGAAAATATTCGAATATTTGCCCAGTTAACGGTACTTTTTCTAAAGTTTTCCAATATTGGCTTATAGGGTGCAGCGTTCCCTACAAAGTAGTTCGTGACAAAGACAGACTTATGTCCCGTTGAGCGCTAGAAAAGGAAGTAAGATGATTTGTTGGGAACGCTGATAGGGTGCCATAATGTGCACTGTTGAAAATGATTGAAAATTTTCCATATGTTTATGTGATATTTTTTCAATATTTCGTATAGAGAAGTATGATATTATACTTTATATAGAAGAAATTCCATAATTTAGAAGAAAAATTTTCCATTCTTTGGATTACCATAATGTTATAGTAATTTTTCCTTCTTTATGTTGTATTTTTTTCATACTTTGCATGGGAAAGTATAAAATCATATTACGCATAGAAAAATTTCCAAAAGTTGTCGAAGAATTACTCCCACACTTTGGACTACCATAATTTTATACTGATTTTCCTATTGCTATTTGGTACTTTTTCCATTCTTTTTATGGTACAGTATATAACATCATACTTTGTATGGAAAAATTTCCTGACGCTTAAAAAAAGATTGAAAATTTCTCATATCTTTATGTGGTATTTTTCCCATACTTTGCATGAGAAAGTATAAAGTCATAATACGTATGGAAAAATTTCCAGAAGTTGTCGAAGAGTTTTTCCCATACTTTGAACTACCATAATTTTATACTGATTTTCCTATTACTATTTGGTACTTTTTACATACTTTTTGTGAAATGGTATAACATTATACTTTGTATTGAAAAATTTCCTGACACTTAAAAAAAGATTGAAAATTTCTCATATCTTTATGTGGTATTTTTTCCATACTTCGTATGGGAAAGTATGATACCATACTTTACATGAAAGAAACTCTATAATTTGGAAAAAAAATTTTCCATAGTTTGGAATACCATAATGTTATAGTAATTTTTCCTTCTTTTTGTTGTATTTTTTCCATACTTTGCATGGTAAAGTATGAAATCATATTACGTATGAAAAAATTTCCAGAAAATGTCGAAGAATTTTTCCCACACTTTAGACTACCATAATTTTATACTGATTTTCCTATTGCTATTTATTACTTTTTCCATACTTTTTGTGGAATAGTATAACATCATATTTTGTATTGAAAAATTTCCTGACACCTAAAAAAAGATTGAAAATCTCTCCGATCTTTATGTGGTATAGTTTCCATACTTCGTATGAGAAGTTTCGTACCATACTTTATATGGAAGAAATTCCATAATTTACCAAAAAAATTTTCCATTATTCAGGATTACTACAATGTTATGGTAATTTTTCCTTCTCTGTGTTGTACTTTTTCCATACTTTGTATAGAAAAGTATCGTATCATACTACGTGTGGAAAAATTTCTACAACTTGTGGAAGAATTTTTCTTTGGATTACCATAATATTCTAGTCTTTAAACTAATAAACAACTTTTAATAATGAAAAATAATTAATAGCTTTGCGCTTATACAGTATAGTTGAATAATAGTTGTTTGTAGTACTTGAGGGTGAATTTACTTCTTTGAGTGTTTTAAGACCAGCTCATATTCAAGTTTCGAAATTCGCGCGCTTTTCCAAATACTCACCAGATGGCTGTTGGATTTTTTCCTCATATTCCAAGTTTTGTTTAGAATGTTTAAGTTTGAGAAACGTCTGTGAGAAATTTAAGATCATACTTCACAGGATCATTTCTGTAGTAGATATCATTATATTTGCCATAAAGGCAGAGTTGATGCAATCACGATGACGGGGAACAATATCCTATATCTAGACTGGGAATAGTGTCTGGAGTTAAAAGGATATTTCTATAATAATTTACAGGAACAATTCCACACAGGGTATGGGTAGAAAATTTCCAATATTTTTATGAAAAGTTTCCATACCAATATAGAGAAGAATTTCACTACCGCACATGGGAAATTGCAATAGCTACTTATGGGAAAAATCCCATACCGTACATGGGTTAAGGATTTCCAATACTTTTATGGGAAATTTACACAAATTTTTTTTAACAGTGTATATTTTCAAGCATGGAGAGTCAAATTTCTTGGAAAAGTTTGGAAAACTTCTGTTTTTTACATACACAGAATGAATAATGCAGCTATTTCTCAATAACAACAATGGATTATAAATTTTGTCACATTGACAGAACGCACTAGTATTTGACTAAACATTTATTAATAGTGTTTTATAGTATTTCGAAGTATTGCAATAAGGAATCTTGTATAGGAACATTTTATACGAATTCCAAATATTTTTCATTTCGAGTTTCAGATCCAAATTTCCAACAAATACTTTGTATCACAGTAAAAAGTGAGAATAAATTTCAATCTGAATATATCTGTATTAAAAAAAATGTCACACTTTCCCTTTGTTTAGTAGAAGAATCAGATGAATCGTAGAAACACTCTCATTGTTGTAGACTCTACTCATATTTGCATACTTGTATGTGATTATCGTCCACAGTCATCGAACCGTTCAATGATATGTACCTTGGATTATGTATCAAATTTATTACATGGGACGTACAATCGATGTACTATCACACCTTTACCATTAAAACAGTGAAAGCGTGACGGAAACAAATTCGGTTTGCTTGTTATATTCGAGAATAGATTCGAAAACTCTAGCATTAATTTATACAAGGTGATATTAGGGAAATAATTCATTGATGCACCTTTTTTTCATGGAAAAATTTCTTCAGTACATTTTACTCAATGTTTATATTTAAAAGAAGTTTGTATTGTGAATAAATGTGCAATTATGGATGTATGGTATCGATTGTAAGTAAATTTCTTAAAATATTTGTGATGAGAACTAAATAATATGTTTTTGAATTTCAAAGTAATTATTTGCTTTTTAATATTTCGAAAAAATATTATTCATATTCTTTTGAACTTTGAAGACTACTAGAAAATTTTCTTCATTTTTCAATCTTGCCGAGGTGATAAACTGATTGGTACTTGGTTTCGTTTTTGAGAACTATACCAAAAAATCAAAAGTTCAAGTAACCAGTACTTAGTGACTAATGAAATAGGTTAAAACTTGAGAATGAAATATTTTTGGGAAGATGATAGCATGATTATTACGAATTTTCTGGTTTCACATTTCATCTCGTCAAATCTAAATTTTTTATAAGTATTTAATTTATTCGATCGAAATTTTTTTAGGCCTACTGGCTTACAAATATTTTGAGAGCAGAAGTTCATAACCTTCTCAGTTTATAAATAATTCGTTAAGTTGAAAGTGTGTTTCATAAAATTTTTGTAATACGTTTAAATTGTACACGTAAGTTCTTAGCAGTTATTTTCATATTCTTATACAATATACTGTAGAACTATTCATATTTCTCAAAAAACTACAAAAAGAAAAAAAATTAGAATGACAGTAACAAAAATTAATAAGCAATTCATCAGGTTTTGAAACAAAAGACTTATAGACTTTCATTTCTAGCAAATTTTTTATTGCCATCTTTTTTCAAATTCCAAATACTATCTCAATAAAATGAAAAATAAAAACATCCATTAATTTTTGAATTTGATGTTTTTGCAATGTTGAATTTTTCCTGAAATTCTTTATAGGCTTCGTAAAATTTCGTCGAAAATTTATGGTTTTTCGAAGCTACTTATATTCATAAAAATTTTCACTGAAATATTTACTGTTAAACGCTGTAAATTTTTTGTGATTTGTAATTGAGAAAAAATCGTTTCTTGAACTTAGTACGCTCAAATGCAACTACGAAATTTTTGCAATTGAAACAATGCAATAAAAAAATTTAATGTAATTAAAAAAAAAAAAAACAGTTTCGTGGACTTTTAGCATGTCACTTTATAAGGAGAAAAATTTTTTCTTATAATTCTATAAGATAAATCGGGTAAAGGTTTTCACAGATGAGTATTTCACAGTCTTTATAAAAATTATAATCACAAGAGATCCTTTTACAGTACTCGAAAAAATTGTAATAAGTACCATAACGTATTTTCTTTAACAATCATCAGAAATGTTTCTCTTCGACTTATTTGATGCAAAGAAAATTACTATACTCAAAAGGACTGTCGACGAAATCGAAGACGAGAAAATTATAGATGAAAGTTTAAGTCACTTAGAAGCACGAGAGGTCAGCTGACTGTGTTTATCGTAAGGCGGAAAAAGTCCTTAAGATACAAACATCCTTTCACAAATCTTACATATCAGTTTGAATAATAATAATAATAATAATAATAATAATAATAATAATAATAATAATAATAATAATATCCAGTAGATAAGTTTTTAAATTATCATCAAACTTTGTATTAAAAATTTATTGTTGGAAGTTTCAGATTGCAAGTAAATAATTAATAAGTTTAATCATTACAAATACATTTTTCATCTATTTCCAAGTAAAACGAAATTAATTACAGCAAGCTGAAAAATTTTTTTCGTCAGGCTATGGTTGTCAAGAATAAATTTAGATGAATATGTAATAGCTCTGATCTACTTGAAAAACGTGATAAGAATAATGTTTCCCTCGACACGATAAGAAAATTATATTTCGTCCATAAGTCTTAAATAAATTTTATCTGTCAGTCGTAGAATTTTTTTTAAAAATTCGTTTACTAGAAATTTTCCTACTGAAGCTAGGTACATGAGGAACATTTTGTAGTTAAAAATATTTGCAGCTTTTACTGACAGCCTCGAAAATTAGTTTCACAATTTATGTTTGGTAATTTTTCGATCTAAAAAACTAACAAGTCGGAAGAAAAAATGTATAAATTGATCATTGACTGCAAATTGTGAATATTTAGGTTCAATGATACAACATCATTAGGGTACTCCAATAAGCTGATTACCATTGCAAATAAATAGTGAGAAAAATTATACCAGCTCTACGCAGTTCGTTCAAACATAAGAAGTAATTACGAAATTCTATGAAAAACTATTAGAAAATGTCAGATGTTTGCATAAATGCAGTATTTGATAAGTTGTACAACAAGCACTACTTATTCCTTATACAATCATAATTTAATAATTATGTGATTTACACTTTTGCAAGATCTTTGCAATCTTAAGATTCAAAAATTCAAAATGCTTAGCAAAGATTATTCGTTTGATTAATCGTCACGACTTTAGGGTTCCAAAATGTGACTGTTCCTAAAAAATTAATGAATGAATGTTAAAATGAAGAAAGTATCTACTAATTCATGATGATATTGAACAGTTTGTGAATAATTGTTTTTATTCGCACATATTCGTCAAATGTAAGCGATTTGTTTAAACAAAAAAAAAAAGCAAAAATTTGTTGAGCCCAGAAACATATTTTTATAAAAAACGCTTGGCAATAACATTGAATTGCTTATCAATTTTTCAACATACTTGCAAAACAAAAAAAAGGGAATACAAGTAATTTATTTTTACTGCAGAACTATGGAAAGAAATATGTTCTCATGCATAAACGGCTCAGCAAAATCCCCATGGTTGACACCTTCGTAGAATGACGACCTTGGTTATAGCATCATCTTACCGTCAGTTTAAATTATGATGGCTCGGCGATTTACGTATCAAGAAACAAAAATTATCGTTTGTAAAATAGTAAAAATAAAATGAAAATAAATAATTCCCATCTTTTTAATTAATGTGTAATTAAAATAATAGAAATATGTATTTCAATGAACAACTTTTTAAAAGAAACCCACTGTACACACATTCAACATCACACGCATACGCATTCATTCAACCCAAATCTGACGTAAGCAATTTCAATAAGTGTATGGATGGCGAAACATTTGTAATTTTCGGCATTCCTAGTATTTTTTGACTGTTATTTATGTCGGTCTGAAACTTGCTCTTGCCTACATTAAATTGTTGCTATCGAAACTTGAGGTTACGAATAACAGATTACGGAGTCAATAAATATCCTTTGATTTCTGAGCACCGGTACTGGCCATGATTATGCCCACGCGCTCGCCTTCGTACACCGCCAAAATGCGATTACGACATGTATTCTTACCAGCATGTATATAGTTCGTGACCGGCAAGAGAAAGTATCAAGAACGCTGTTTCATTTTTCCGAACCATATCACATCAAATGTTAATCAGTAAAAATCGTTAAAACGAATTTCTCGCATTTTCTATGTAAATAAAAATTTATCAAGATTTTTGGACGATGTCTGATATCAGATTTTACGTCAATTTTACGTTGGACCTGAGGTCAGATGAAGTTTAATTTTCCATAGTTTTGTTTGAAACTACAAAAATAATATATTCAAAACATGATACTTATTAATCTTGATGATCCCTGCAGTAAATTAGTGATTTTTGATATTCTTTGAAAAATTCTATTAGGTGTGTTGATGAGGAAAATCTCTGGTTAAAATATCAGACAATACTATGAAATACACTGTAAAAAAAATTAATGGTATTTTTATTATATCGGCATTGGAAGCAATTAACCCATTCCAGGGTTAGTAATTTTCCTATACCGGTGTATAGTAGCTTTACTGTATATAAATAGTATTTAACATACTTTAGTATACTAGATTTACCTCATTCGAGTATGGAATATCTCCAATAGTAGTATAAAACAGGGCATGTATATTTTTTTCTTGTACTCAGGAGTAGTCAAAATTTATAGTATGTATATAATACAAAAATTACATGAGAAAAATTCCTGAAACGTTACAAGTAGTCCCTTCGGGAAATATTGTCCAGTTGTCAGACAAATCCCTGAAGTGACACGAACAGTTTATCCAGGAAGTACTGTCCGGAGAAACCTGACAAATCCCTGAAATGTCAAGAACAGTTTTTCCAGGAATTAAAGATTTTTGAAACGTTGGAAAAATTACTGAAAAGTCACGTCGAGTCTCTTCAGGTATTAGAAGTCCAAAAATTACGAGAAAAATTCCTGAAATTTAACAGGAACCTTTTGGAAGTAAAACTTTCGAGTCAGCAATATTCAACTGATTTACAGTTAAGAAAGGAAAAAAAAATACTGCTCAGAAAAATTGAGGGATCTTTTAAAACTAAAAAAGTTTAGAGGTATCTCAAAATCTATAGATCGGAACCTTAAAGAAAGTAACATGAAAAGTTTTACTTCTAACGCGCGTTAATTCAACACGCTCCAATTTTGTTTCTAGAACAAATTCGTAACACGCTAGTGTTACGTACTAAAAATTTTTATATTTTGCTCGAATTCAATATCGTTCCTTTGTTGCTTTTAACTTCCAACATTGCTGATAAAAGTGTTTTTAGAGCTATTAACGAATGATGAGTATTTCAACAAACGATTAAGACAATGAATTATTGAAATCACCTCTCTTAATACTACCATTTTCTGTATAAAGCCGTAATGAATGTTCAACAATTTAGAATTCTTTAACTACGATGATTCACAATTCAATTTACTATTCTTTCTCACAAATCATCCCCCAGAAAGATTTTGGACCCCGGAGCGAATCGCTAGTAGGACGGCATTGTCTCTTGCCAGAGATTCTCAAGGAGTTTTAGAATCGAGCAAATTGAACAATAAAAGACCAGTAGAAGGCTCCCTAGTTAATAAGGAAAATTCAGAAGAAATAAAAAGAGCCAAGGTAGTAACAACAACAAGGCAACAAGGTTAGAGCCTTGTTGCCTATTTTTTTTTAGGGCATACGATTGCCAGAGCTCTAATTTAATACCTGTATATTATTGAACGATTGTTAAACAGTGACCTGTAAAAGTTAAAATAATAACGCTGATTGTCAGCATTTTCCTAGCATAAATGAAATCTCTTGTTCTCATTTAAAACCCTCAGAACAATTTTCTCCCCAATCCAGGGTCTCGCGCGTCACAAATTACACTCCTGAAAAGTTCTAATGCCGCCTAAGAAGTTTTACTTTAAAAATTATGAGATCCTGAGGAAAACGTATATTTTGCAATAAACCGCTCCAGAAAATTGTTTTCTCCCTTCGCAACCCTGCAAAATATACCACAAAATGTAAAACGAAAGCTACAAAAAATCATCTTACTAAAGTTATTATGCCAATTTTTCTCTCACTGCAGTCACAATGGTTCAAAGCTGCAGCCATTATGCGAGCTCGGTCGCATTAATTTCCAATTTCATTTTCCTTTTTCTTCTGCCGGACTGAAATATAGCCCCGCCAGTAATAATCTCTTGGCACAATGCACGATGGGTATACAATGGTTCTTTTTGTGAAAAAAACGACCGTACGTGTTTCAGAGACGAACTCTCCACCGCGTTGGCGGCCCTCGAGTCCGAGAGGCGGGCGAGATCGGGATCTCTGGAGAGGCCACCTCGATCCTTGCTAGCGGAAATGGAGTGCGAGGAAGTGAGCTCTCTGACCGTGGAACAAACGCCTTCAGAACTGAAAGCGGAAGTGGCGCATGCCTGCAAACGACTCAAAGAATTGTCCGCCCATTTACGCAGGGGCGAGGACGATTCCGGTCTTCAAAGCGACTGCGATGAATCAATGACCGTCATTACCAACTCCAACGCGCTGCATTCCGAGGTAAGATTTGTTTACATTTTCCTTGCAGCTTTCCCACCACGTCCCTGCGGTTCCGTGAAAGTGAATTGGAAATTGCGAGTGACGACTGAAACCGGTTTTCCTCAGAAATCCGTTTTATGCAATTCTCATATCATCGACGAGTGCATGGCTCAAATTCTGATGTCATTCGTGACATTAGAGAGCGTCTTTGTGACAATGGTTCAATTGTTAGAAGAGAAAATTTTTCCAAGTTTAAATATTCAAAGCTTGAAGCAATATGAATCAGTTACTGATTCACTTACGAAATTATCTGGAGAAAATTGCCCGAAAATTTTGTAGATTGACAATGCAGATGGTTTCGAGACCATCTTCGAATGGATTACGTATATACGAAGTTTTGTAAAAATCAGATGCATACTGACGTAATGTAACATGATTAAAGGATGAACGAAATTCCTGATCGAAATCTTGAATCAGGTGCGTACGCAGGGGGGGGGGGGGGGTTGGGAGTTCAAATTCTGATGAAATCAAGTAATATTTCATGTAAAAATTAAAAAGGTACATCAATTAACAATAAAAATATAAGTTACGGAAAAATGCATGAAAAGGTTAGCAGTAAATATTTAATTCAAAAGTAGAAATGATCAAAACGTAGGATTGCGTAGAAAATATAAATCAGAAAAATTGTTGTAACCAAGTGAATAATCAAGATAAATAAGAAGCTACGAAAAATCTAGAAATTTAAGAAACATTGAATCTCAGATCATCGGGTTTTAGAATTCTGTATAAAATCCATATAAAAGTTTTAATTATCTTTCGATTCATACAAACTCCAGAAGAATAATGAAATTAGTTAAATTCCATGAAAAATCTGTTTTCTGAAAAATCTCGACAGATGCCTCTACGATCGATGAATTTTGGGATTCTAGAGCATCAAATTCTTAATATACTATCAATCTTTAAAAATTCTATAAAATGCAACAAAATTATTTAAATATTTTAAAAATACGAAAAAAAGTATCGATATAAAATATGAAAATTGATATGAATGTCATTTTATCATTAATTTTTCAAATTACTAATAATAGATCGAAATTCGCATTCTAAAGCATCGAGATTTTTTAATCTGTGTAGCAATATATAAAAATATAAGTAATCTACGAAAATACTCAGAAATCCTCCAAGGTTTTGTATATTATATTAAAAAAATGTACAAACTAAGTTTACTGGTTTACTTGCTTACCAGTTTACTAGTTAAATATTTTACTCGGCGACGAGTTTTCTAGTTTACTAATTCACTAGCCTTCTAGTTTACTAGTTTACGAGCCTGCCAGTTTTTTAAACTAACTTACTAGCTCACTAGTTTACCAGTTTACCAGTTTACTATTACAAGTTTGACAAGTTTACTAGTTTACTGAATAACTCATTTACTCGTTTACGAGTTTGCTAGTTTACTATTTTCCCTTTTCAATTGTTTACTGTTTTATTATATTACGATTTCAGTAGTTTACTAGTTTACTAGCTTACTAGTTTACGAAATGAGTAGTTTACTAGCTTATAAGTTTACTAGATTGCCAGTTTACTTGCTTACTAATTTACTAGTTTACTAGCCTACTTGCTTACTAGCTTACTAGTTTACTTGATATCTTTCAATACGTTAAAATCATGTAGAAATAATTTTCGTAGAAAATTATAAAGTTTTCCGTCCTGAAGCATAAATATTAATATAATACGATGATTATATATAATTTTTGTAATTATTCTAGAAATTCATACATATTGAAAAACATGGAAATACATCCAATTCAATTGATGTAATTTTCACAATTGAACATACTTTTGATTGTAAAAATACACAAAAAAATGTAGAATAAAAGTATTGAAAATCTTCACAAAAGAAACTGTTATCTGAAAAATCAATTCATACTCTCAAAATCGTTGGAAGTTTCAATACTGTAGCATCAATTTCTAAAGATCTCTTGAGCGATCCATAGAAATATTAGAAATATATAAAAATACCAGAAAATACTATAAAATTCGATGAATAATACACCATACAAAAATAATATAAATTGATGATGTGCCTTTTATCTGTTTGGTTAAAATTCGCTCAAAATTTATTTCAAGTATATAAATTTTTAGAAGTTTGAGCCTTGATTATCGAACTTTAGAAAGCTTTATAGAAACTGATATGACTGAATATATAAGATAATCCTTTAAGTGTTATAAATACAGAAAGTATTAGTAAAAAATTTGAAACCTCAGTTACTGATTGAAAATCACAAAAATCAAATTCCATTATTTACGAACATAGAAAATGTGCAACCCTGGATTCCAAAATTTGTATAACATTTCAATTTCGAAATGTAAAATATTTTAAAATTTCTCCCTTGTAATTATATTGTCAAAGATAAAAAATGATGAAACTCCGCAGTAAAAATATTTTTCAGGAAAACCCCTCCCGAAAATTTTTTCTGCCTACGCCCCTATCTTGAATCATCATAATATCATCATTTTGACAGTATCAATATAGCACTTTTTTCGCCCTCGTGCCAGAAAAAGTTGAATACTCTAATCATACGATATTAAAAAACTATTGATTCATATAACAATCATATAACTTTCTAGATAACAAGCGATAATTATACTACGATACAGATACTACGGCACAACAACGGCTACTTTAATGATGACACAATCATAAATAAACGATTGAGACTTTTGCAAATTTCTCTGATGCTTCAACTTCCAGCATCGAATTGTTGTGAAAGCGTGTAAAATGAGTAATTGGCACATTATTGCACAATGATGCAGTTGCAATTGTATATACAATGTACAATCAGTATGGATCAGATACTGTAATGGTGCTACAATAACGGTCATTAGATTGCTATGTGGGTCGCTTTTATTAGAAGATGGTTCATCCCAGATCGTCTTATAACGCAACAGTGCAAAATGAATAGTTCCAATGCTATAATTTCATGTACCTCGGTAACTGTTAAAATGGAAAGATTGACAGCTGAGTATCACGATATTGCTTAGGAATCGTTACGTGTGGGAGAAAAAAATTGAAATTCCCATTTCACGAAAGGTGAAACTCTTTTTACATGTTCTATGCGTTTAAAATCAAAATTTCCACTCAAGAATCGATCAACAAGGAGCCATCATTTCAAGAAGTATATTTCAAAAAATTACATCCATAGATTGTTCAAGCTTTCGACTTCAAATTAAGCCCTTATCAGGAAAAACATGGTCGTCAATTATTTCACAAAATAAAATAATGATATCAAGAAATATCCGTCGAATTCAATTAAAACGAGACACACCTTATGACTGTCGATGACGGATATTTGACGGATATTTTTTGATATCATGTGTTTTAATATAGACCTCCTACCTGTTATTAAGTTATAAGTCGACGAGTTGTTGTGAAATAATCGAGGACCATGTTTTTCCTGGCGAGGGCTTAATTTGAAGCCGAAAGCTTGAAACAATCAGTGGTTGTAATTTTTGAAATATACTTCTTGAAATGATGACTCCTTTAGTGGAAATCGGAATTAGAAATTGGAGCGTTTCGGATTTTGGAAAATCACAGTTATATAAATCTAGCAATAAAAAAATGCATTGCCCTTTCCTTCCCGATTGAAAGAAAAATTGTCCATCTCTCTTATGACTGAATTTTTCGACCCAACAGTCCAAGACCGACAACAGCATAGACGTCTCCTTATCTGAGCTCGTGGAGGAGATCTACAGTCTAGTTCTGTCGCCTTCGAATCGAGGTGCTCCAGCCAGCGAGCTAGGCTTGGCAGTAGAACTCCATAGAGTTCGCGCCGAGTTGGAAACGACCAAAGAGCAGCTCAAACAGTCCCAGGACGACCTCAAACGTCGTGGCGAAGTTCTTTTGGATACCACGAGTAAGCTGAGCGTCTGCGAAATCGAACTTCGCGGGGCTTTGGAAGAACGCGACCAAGCCAGAACGGACCTGGAGAACACGTCATCGAGCAAGGAAAACGTCGTCGCCGAGGCGTATCGCGCCAGAGATCAAGCTGTTGCACGGAAAAACTATACGGAAGTGATGCTTGCGAAAGCAAGAATCGAGAACCTTCAAGCCAATAGTTTGCTGATTGAATCTGTGCAACAGAAAGTTGAGCTTTCGGAGCAGTTGGAACAGTTTCAGTTGGACATGAAGGTAACGCTCTAGTGTATGAAGAAAATTTTCTATCAGTAAATTCGATTGAGATTTACGTGATATTTACTGTTATTTATATGGGATAAATTAAATCGAACGAAATCCATGAGATGGAGCTGTTGTGGCTCGGAAATAATCGTTTTTGAATATTTCGAATTATAGATGATGGTCGTGAATTGTTGCTTATGCTTGCTTTGACGTCAGGCGCGTAGGCAGAGGGGGGTTTTTTGGGATTCAAACCCCTCCCGAAATTTTGACAAAACCAATCAATATTTCATTTAAGAATGAAAAAAGTTACCTCGATAAACAATAAAAATAGAAGTTACCAAAAATGCATGAAAACGTTAGCGGTATGTATATAATACAAAAGTAAAAATGATCAGAACGTAGGATTACGTAGAAAATATGAATCAGAAAAATTATAACAGCCCAGTGTATAATCAAGAGAAAAGAATCTACCGAAATGCTAAAAATTCACAGAACTTGAGATCTTGGATCATTAAATTCTAGAAATCTATATAAAATTCATGGAGAAGTATTAAAAATCTTTCGATTGATAGAAACTCTGAAAGAATAATGAGATTAACTGAATTCTATAAAAAAAACTGATCCTGGAAAATCTTGACGAATGCCTTTATGATCTATAAATTTTAGGATTCTAGACCATCAAATTTTAAATATACTATGAATATATAAAAAATGTAGAAAACGCCACAAATGATCTTTTTAATATTTAAAAAATACGAAGAAAGAATAAAAATATAGAACATGAAATATCTATATAAATGTTATTTTATCGATAATTATTGAAATTACTAAAAATAGATCGAAAGTCGCATTTTACAGCGTCGAGTTTTTTAAATCTCTGTAGCAATCTACAAAAATATAAGTAATCTAATGAAATACCCAGAAACCCCCCAGGGTCTCATATAATTAACTAGAAATATGTGAAAAATAAGTCAACTACTTTACTAGCTAATTACTTTACTAGCTTACCAGTTTACAAATTTACTAGTTTACTTGCTTACCGATTGTCTAGTTTACTAATTTACTTTTGTTAATGAGTTTACTAGTTTACCAGCTTACTGGTTTCTATTCAATTAGCTTATTAGTTTACTCGCTCGTTAGTTTACTAGTTTACGATTACATATTTGACAAGTTTACTAGTTTACTGAAAAACTAATTTACTTGTTAGCGAGCTAGCTATTTCACTATTTTTCTTTTTCACTTATTTACTATTTCACTATCACAAAATTTCAGTAGCTTACTAGTTTACTAGCTTACCTGTTTATTAGAAATTTTTTTAAAAAACTAAAATTATGTACAAATAATTTTATTAGAAATTTATATAACTTTTTGTCCTGGAGCATTTCTATTAATATAATATTATAAATATATATATAATTTCAGAAATTATTCTAGAAATTTCTATAGAAATAATGATAAAAATACATCTAATTCAATAGATACAATTCAACATATTTTGAATTGTAAAAATGATAAAAAATATGGGATAAAAGTATTGAAAATCTTTATAGAAGAAACTATCGTCTGAAAAATCAATTTAAATTTTTAAAATCGTTGAAAGTTTCAATACTATTGCATCAATTTCTTAAAATCTATTGAGCGATCCATAGAAATATTAGAAATATGTAAAAATACTGGAAAATTCTACGAAATTTGATGAATAATATGCCATACGAAAATAATGTAAATTTATCTATGTAGTTAAAATTTTCTCGAAAATCAATTCAAAAATATAAATTATTAGAAGTTTGATTCTTAGAGCCTCGAATTTTCATAGTTTGCTAGAAATCCATATTAGTTAATATCAAATAATCCTGAAAGTATTATAAATACAAAAGTATTAGTGAAAAAAATTGAAACCTCAGTTACTAATTGAAAATCAAAAAAATCGAATTCCATTTTTTACGAACAAGAAAAATGTGCAAATCTAGATTCCAAACGTTGTAGAAATTTCATATTCCGAAATGTAAAATATTCCAAAATCGCTCTCCTGTAACCTTACTGTCAAAGAATAAAAACTATGGAATCCCGAAGGAAAAATATTTTTCAGTAAAACCCCTCCCGAAAATTTTTTCTGGCTACGCCTCTGTTTGACGTTAATCTTTATTTTTCAGTCACTTCTGGATGATCATCTTCGGAGCAAACTTTTATCATCCCAGCAAGTCACTAAGAACTCCGATGATGGAAATTTAAACGGGCCTCGTGCACCAGCAAGGAAGATGCGAAGCACAAACACGTCGAAAAAAAGATTCGGGATTTTTTGATGACGCATCAATCAATGCTCAGAGACATTGTATATACGAAAGGTTAGATTCCTCGGTGATTTCTAGATCCTCAATTTTGTGATATTAATGTACAAAAGGGAATGAGATTTAAAAACTAGGTCTCATTTGCTATTTCTACCAATCCTCCATAGACATTTTTACCAAGGCTACTATTTTCTTGAATGGGATTAAAATCGTTCAACATCGATGTATCCTAAATTTGATACTGAGAATTTTTCGAGTTCTGAAATGAGTAGATATTTCAGTCAGTGCTTTAATAAGCTCATCATTTTTGTAAATTCAAGAGCCAATAATTAAGAGACTTGTAAGATATGAAAAATTTCTGTGCATAACTTTCTATTTGATATTTTCGTATATTTCATTGTTGTTTTTCTTTACTCAATGGCTTTGAAACTAAAATTCAGAATCATATATTTTGCCAATTGGCAATTAAAAGATTTTATATCATGTTTTTCAGGATCTTGAATTTTCTTTAATAAAATCAACCTTATTTTTATATTTGAAGTATAGAATTTTCTTGATTCTATTGATCCATGATTTTCCTTTAAACAACCATCCTACTAAGAAATTGAGCTACTCATGAAGTTGCATTTGTAAAGTCCCCAATTCAACAATGCACTCATTAAATTTTAATCATATCAATGCCATCCCTTGAATTTCTGCAAAAGATAATTTTCAAATTTTACATCTTAAGCTTTTATTCGTAATCATGAATTAACAATCAATGAAATGGAAATTTTTTTAAATCCTTCTTTTATATGATAAAGTTTAGTTTTTTTTTATTAAGCATTTTCTGCATTGGTAAATTGAGTTCTGAATTATTCAGAATGCATTTCTCATATCTCGTAGCTTGGATTTCTAAATACATGTAATTTTATCTGACCTCTAAAATTCATTATATATTAATAATGTGAATATTTTTGCATTGATTTCACTCCTTACATGGTTACAATTTTTCGGATGTAAATAAAAATTTTTTCTGTTAACTTATGATTAAAAATATACTTAATTAGCAGTGGTATTTGGTTAAAACAAATTCAATTTTTGTTTTGTCACATATTAACTAATCAAAGTCTAGTCTCTGAATAAGAATCGATGAAATTCGAAAAAGTTATTAAATAAAAGTTTCTAATAAACAAACAACAAAAATTTTCTGAACTAACTCGTTGCCATAAATATCATGCAAACTTTATGCAAACATTGAGTGAACTGTGCATAATACGCTGTTCTGACAGTATTTGTCAAGGCTCTTCGTAAACATGTCTATCAGGGATCAGTCGAGTGTGTAAAAAAGATGTATCATAAAGAGACCAAATCATCGCGTGCACATTTACAATAAAAAAGTCACATTCATTGAGAATCATTTTCGATTGACAAAAGGCTCAGATTCAGAATATAATTATGGTTCTAATCGGAAAAGTAAATTTGTAAAAATTCATAGAAATTTTCGTAAAAGTGTAATGTTTGTACTTAAAACTCTACTCCTACCGCAATTGTGCTTATTTATTCAATAAACCGATGTTTGATAAATCTGGTGTTTTATTAATCTCGCCATCCCGTAGATTTCAACAGTTCTCAAATGTATGTCAAGGTAAGAAAACACTATACTTTCCTTTCTTTTTGTGATTTGATATCGCGAATCGGCAAAATACGCGTTACGAAAGTGAATTACTTTTTATATTTGTCTTGTTGTTGTCGATGAACACTTCATGTTCTGGAAAATTCCAACACTCAAAGAAAAAATGCTTTCCATTCCGCTTCTGAGTAAATATTTCAGAGGAAATTGAGGAACGAACCATCATCTCACATTCATCATTTATTTAAATTAAATACAAAAAACGGGTTTTCTTCGCACAATTTTTCGTCTATCAACATTTTTTCGCTTTCGCAAATAGCTCATTACATTTTCGATATCTTAGGATCAAGTCACAACTCGAAACATTATATTTTAAAATTAACTTGTTTTCTTTTGTAGTGCTAATATTCAGGAATTCAACGAGTGGATCAATCTACATGAAGTGACAGTATTGGCGATGTAACATTTTTGGGAAACAATAGCTCTCGTCGTATGATAATTCGTCAAACAATTCTCTTACTTATCCTTTGGTGAATTGTGCAAAGAACAGGCAGGTGGTGCGAAAATGTACCAAGGCTACCTACATGGCATTCAGTTGAGTCAATTTTTGGTCAGTTAGATGCGTACCCATGTGACGTTAGAATTATCATAGCATATAGTTCTAACCTCAAAACATTTGCGTGCATCAGGAATTCCAATCATTGTACCGTGTACCGAAATCTGCATTACTATTTCAGGTATGATGGTACTGTTTTCTTGAATGACAAAGGTCGAAATTGTCAGCTGCCAATCATTAAATGATTATACAAAAATTATCTGCTTTGTAATGACGGTTTTAAACGCTCCACAACGATGGTACAATGATTGTCATTACATCGTCGTGAAAAACAAATTATAGCACGTTTTGTACCGCGTGAGTATGTTGAAAAGGATGATAATAACAGTACAATACATGCGTATTTTCGGAAATACTATATATTATTCGTAAGCGTCGTGTTTGTGCAGAATATTTCTTCTCTTTTTCCTATTAGCGGTGTATCTTTTTTTTTTTGGTTCAAAGATAATTACACAGTGAATACATTAGGTCGCTAAACGAGCAGATTTTTCAATATTTTTTGAATCCAACACCTTAAAGAGAGAGACAATGGATGAACTGGAACCGCGGACGTTCTCCACTTTTTCCAAAAAACGAAAAATACTGTATTTTTTTCATAAAATGCGACCTTTCAACATGCACGCAATTTTTCACTCTCGCACTTCAGTGGAAAATTTCTAACTTCAACTTCATTTGTTCATAATCGCTTGCGATGTGTTTTATGTACAACTTTGTTCGCGCGCAAAGTATCTAGGCAGAACAGTAAAAACGATAATCAATGACTCATGCGCGTGCTGAAACATAAATTTCAGGTTCTCCACATTTTTCTATCTACTCCCAGCATGTCTCTTATCAGTTCCCAACAAACCTGATACGAGCTTTTATCAGGCATATCAATTTCTGTAAAAATTATGAGAATAATCAAGCCGCAACATTTTTGCACATTTTTATACCCGTGCGCCATATATATTCTTTTTTTTACTCGATCGAGGTTTTCATAGTTTCGAGTATTCATTCGAAATTTTTAAGCTCGGGAAAGAGAGCCAAAGTCTTATGAAACGTAACAAGAATATACTGTATATTCGGGTAACGGTGAGTATTTTGGTTATTTAATGAGTCTCGCTTGCGACGAATCAATTTTGAAATATTAATAACTGAAAATTCTTTGCTGATAGAGACGAAAGTGTTATGCGAAAATTTGTTATGTTAATTTTCTGGGCAAAACAAAAAAGAGATTAAATTTTGTTTCTTTTTATCGTTAGAATTCAAAAATAAATTTTCATAGCTGCAATTCATTTTCAGGTACGTATTGAAATGACAAAGCACTATTGACATGGTATGGAAATGAAATCTATATTAAAAAATTTCCGCCAGTGAATAAAAACTGAGAACGATAATCAAAAGAAAACTTTTTTTTTATATTTTCGAATCATCAAGTGGTAGTTTCACTTTTAGCAAATTTAAGTATGTAATAAAAGCAATTACACGGAGAAAAAACGCTGGCTTTTTTCAAATTTTTCAAAAAAAAGAAAAGATGCAAATACGGAATATTGAAGTTCACTTTGGAAAATGAGAAAAGCTCCCTCTGTGAGAGGGCATTGCTATTCTGCGACTTAAAGATTTGTATTTTGAAACACTCAAAAGCTTACGTACAAACAGATCGTTCAGTTTTTTCAACCTTGAAATTTATTGTTTATTGTGTTGAACATAAAGTTTCTGTAGAAAAAATATGAATCGTAAATTGAAAGAAGTAGAAATAACTTTACAGTCTTAAAGTTGGCGTATCTGTCGGGTTCGAGAATGAAAATTCAATAATTAATTCGATTGTTGAACGAATCAAGCATTTTAATGTAATTTAATATTTTGATGTAATTCAATTTTCTTCATTCAGAAAGTTGATGAACATCAAAAATGAAACTTGAAACGTTAAACTTTTTGAGTTTCTGAGTAAGGATCAAAAAAGGTAGAAGTAATTACATCTTACCATAAGAAAATTTTTCTATTGAAATTAGGAATCTGAACATTGATTTTTAAAAAATTACATCAGAGAACGAGAAATGAAATTTATCAATAAAAATGATATTGTACGATTAAGAAGCTTTTCAATCGAATAAAAAACTCGAAAAGCTGTTTTCCAATAATCAACATTTTCATGATCATTCAACGTTTTGAAATGAATAAAGACAAGCTTGAAAAATTCTCTGAAATACAGTGCGATTAAAATGGATAATAATTCGCTTAACACTGTCGCTCAGGAAGAAAAATAAATATTTCCCTGCTTTTTTCGCTCGAGTTTTCTTTCCGTGTAGCTTCAAGCTAATATCGCATTTTTTTTGCCATAAAAAATAAATTTTTAATAGCTAGCGCAAGGTTCGTTCCCCGACTCGCTCTGTACACTTGGGAATACAAGCTCCTCGTTGCATAGTTAAAACTATCTCACTCTCTCTCTCCCTTTTCGAGATCACGTACATTGATTGTTTTTTTCCCGACTTGCGATACGAAATCCAAGCGCGAAGCATCACTTTTATTTACAGACTTAGCGCGTGTGTGAAAGTGTGTCTTCAAAATGCAAATGTCCTGTTAGAAAAACAAGCTAAGAGATTTCTTCGTTTTTGCACTCATTGTGAGAGCGGAAAATCAATGTGCATAGCGCACTCAGAAAGAGAAAATGTATTCTGCAAAAGTTTATCCCAAGTACCCCTTTTGTATGAGCACACGTGTTCAGTTCACAACGAATGCCATTTCAACGAAATGGCATTTCAGAAAATTTTAGATAACACGCTAAAAGAATTTCTAAATCTCAGAAATTGTGACTTGCAACGTTATGTAACTACTCAAAAAGATGAAAAATTGAAGAACTTGAAATAATTTGAATCAGTTCTTTTCGAAAATCTAAAAAAGATTGCACATTATTATTTATTTCATTTTGAAGATCTCGCAAGGTTCAGAAACAAAGAAACCTCTTCACGAAACGAATGGATTGAAATTGAAAGGACTATGCACGTTGCGACATTATTTATCAGGCAAGACACACATGATACACGAAAGCGTAGCCCAGACATTTCGATCATAAAGAATAAAGAAATCAAGCGATTTCGGAGCAAAACTGGAGTAAAAACTCGAGTTCATAAATATTCTTAAGTATTCGTAATACTGTGAACGAGGTTTGAGAGAATTTCTGAATACAAATCATCAATCGAAAGTCGCTTCAACTTAATACGATGTGATTATACAATTTTTTTATCGAGTTTATCATAATGAAAAAATTCAAAATTCAAAAAAGTGAAACATTTTGCATTTCCAAAATATCGGAACAATACGCCTAAATTGATTGTAAATTTCCCAGTGAACCAAAAATTGGGTCCTCCATCCACCTGATTTCGTAGGGTCCATGAAATTGGCCAAACTGCAGGTTAATATTAGTCACAAATATTGTCATGCGCCCGCACAGTCCAATGTTTGCCCACTGTTTCTCTTGAACGATGGTCAATTTTTGTTGCTAAATATGGGGTCCTGTTGGGGCCGCACAGCGACCAGCAACGCCTTTTTTAGTGCAAACCGTACAAACCAACAACAGTTCAAAATCGTGTTTCTTTTTTTTTTTACACGCAGTATTGAAAGTAAGTAAAAAATGCGTGATTCTGTACAAAATAATGTACTCGTTCAATTACGAAAACCACGAGTATCAAAATGGTCGTATTTCGTCTGATTTTTGGTTATGTCTTTGTGTTCCAGAAAGTGACAAGCTCGAAAAAAAATCGTCATTTTCCTCAATATTTACGTATTTAAGGGTCTGAAAGTGAGTTTTTAAATCAATTGTAGGAGGAATGATGTGGGTGCAATTCAAAATGAAAAAAAGCGTAATAAAAATTGTTTTGGAAAATGCAAGCTGTTGATTTAATTACCTAGATCGCACATTATATGGGACAAAAGGTTTTATGTAGATTAAAAATGGGTAAATTATTTATAATAAGTTCAGCATATAAAGGTGTAATTAGCTCACAAAATATAAACACGAAAAAATTGAGCTGGAAGTGAGTCTGTATTGGGCTAATGGTTAATTCTTAAATGTCAAAATTGAGTTCCTCACTTGTAAACAAAAAATTGCTCAAACAGTGATCCCCAATCGCGCCGCAGAATTACCCTACTATTGGCCAATCCCATTCAATTATATTGGGTACATTTTGGGTTGGTTTGGCTGGTTTGGTTCACTGGGTTAGTAGTTACCAAATGTTATGCACTGCATATACATGTTTATATAAAATTCATATGTTTTTCACGTAAAGTTTATGTAAACAGGTTCTAAAGAGTTCATTTGGAACCATAGATTCAAGTATCGTTTTGACGTGCTTTGCGGCCGCCATTTTTACGCATTGCCTATCAAGAAAAGCAAAGGCTCAATATTGCTTCATTACTCTGAAAAACTAAATACACGAAATCGCTCCCAGAGTGAACATATTTAGTAAAATAGTGTGTGGAATGATGCATAAATAATTAAAAGTCAGTTTTGTGTATATTCCCTTTTTTTCTGCAAGTTCCCCGAATTGTGTAGATCGATATCATCGTTTTTTGACTACCTAAATATTATGATTCAGAGGAATTTTTGGCATTGTTTAGTCATACTGGTCTTGATCAGTGATTTTCTGGATTTCTAGTGTTCCATTAAGTGCAAAAGTTGGATTGCCAAAAATGAATGGAGAAACAGGAATAAAGAGAGAGAAATGAACAAGGGGAGTGGACATTCATTTTTTGTGTGGCTGGTAGAGATTTGAATTGATGAACGCATAAAAATGACAAACGAAAATCAATTGAAACTATGTTGTTGTATGATGAAGTGATGGGAATTTCGAATTCATGTTTTGCTACAAAATGTTTGAATTTCAATGAATACGAATTGCTCGAAGGTACGACGAGAATCATCAGACTGATTATAACAGTGAGGTTCATAAAATCATATTGCACTGTACAAAGAAAATGTTGAAAGTTCACGTAAAAAATTGTTTGCATAAACTTTAAGTGACTCATATGTTAAATTCATACTTGGGACCTATCAATACAGCTCACATAAATTTCATCTACGTAATTTTCACAATTTTGACTCAGAATTAAATGAAATGATATTCACACCTCGTCCAGGAACTTTTCATGCGATGTTTTTTTACCGAGGAATATTTCGAAGATTTCTCCAGTACACCCTAGAGAATCCACAATCATTTACGCAAGCTCGTTTCAAGCGCACAACAGGTACATGAAAATCATGCGAATTTTTTTTTATTTGTTAATAATCGGACGTTTTTTTTTCGTTTATTGAGTATGATCGAACGCGATACAAATACAATTCACTTCCACCGGTTGATAATGCATTGGATTTAAGGGTTGCTTTCCCATCGAGATAGTCTTTTGGCGTCGAAGGAGGGCGACAAAAGTGATCCGAGTGAGGCGCTCGGGGGCGACGTCGAGCCGCTGAAATACTTGAGAGTCAGCGGTGATTGCAAATGACGGTGTCTAATGACCTCTCGCTCGACAGGCAATGGCCAAAGTTCCTGCAAACATGTATGGTTTCATGAGGGTCAGAGAAATTCCAAGCTTCAACCTAGAAAATAATTCAAGTACTTTTCCAAGCATCTTCAAATAAAAATTTATCCCTTCATACGTGTTTACGCGAAGTTTGCATGTTTTCGTTGTACAGCGTTTATCATACGTATTCCTCTCAACGAAGTATAACTTTTGTTATAACTCCAAAGTTATAGATTGTTCCGTTGATAGTAATATGAAGAAATGAATCAATAAATGATCTGTCAGAGCCACTTGATGGAAATCCGAAAATTTATTTCATCAATATTTCCACCCCACACTAGGACCTCATCAGGATCTTTATAAAAACTAAGGGCGTAGGCAGAAAAAATTGTCTCAAGTGGATTTTCGGAAAAATATTTTTTCTCCGGGATTTCAGAATTTTTCATCTTCGACAATACGGTTACAAGAGAGCGATTTTGAAATATTTCACATTTCGGAATTTGAAAGTAGTAATACATCTTTTGGAATCCATAGTTACACATTAATCATGTTCGTAAATAATGGAATTAGATTTTTGTAATTTGCAATTAGTAACTGAGGTTCGAATGTTTTTTACTAATACTTTTTGTATTTATACCACTTCAAGGATTATCTGATGTTGAGTATTATAGGTTTCTATGAAGCTTTCTAAAATTCGATGCTCCAGGAATCAAACTTTTAAAAACTTTATATACTCCTCATGAATAGTGCCGCGGTTTTCTTTGTCCCTCTCGTATGCCGAAATCGATGCTTATAGTATTGAAACTTCCAACAATTTTGAGAAAATGAATCAATTTTTCAGACGAGTTTCTTTTACGAAGACTTTCAATACTATTATTCTACATTTTTTTTATATTTCTACAATTAAGTGTATGTTTATTTGCGTAAATTGTATCGATTGATTTGGATGTATTTTTATTGTTTTCTATATGAATATCTAGGATAATTTCTAAAATTATATATAAGTATAGTATGATATGATTATAAATATGCTCTAGGACAAAAAGTTTTATACATTTCTAAGAAAATTATTTCTACATGGTTTTTATGTATTAAAAGGTATCTAGTAAAATGGTAAACTGGTGAGCAAGTAAACTGGTAATCTAGTAAACTTTTAAGCCAGTAAACTAGTAAGCTAAAAAAAGGGTAAACTAGCAAACTACTAAGCTGGTAAACTACTCAACTAGTAAACAAGTAAGCTAGTAAACTAGTAAACTACTGAAATCGTAAAATAGTAAAATAGTAAGCAAGTGAAAAAGAAAAATAGTCACCTAGCAAACTCGTTAGCAAGTGATTTAGTTATAAAGTAAACTAGTAAACTTGTCAAATTTGTAATATTCAACTTGTAAACAATTAAGTTAGTAAACTAGTAAGCTAGTTAAATAAAAACTAGCAAGCTGGTGAATAAAAACTAGTAAGCTACTAATCTAGTAATCTTGTAAGCTAGTGAGCTAGTAAACTCGTTAACAAGTGAATTAGTAAACTAATAAACTGGTAAGCGAATAAACTAGTGAACTTATTTTTCACATTTTTTTAGTATGATGTACGAAACTTTAGAGGATTCCTCAGTATTTTTATAGATTCCTTATAGTTTAGTAGATTGCCACAGAGATTCGAAAGACTTGATGCTTTAAAATGCGAATTTCGATCCATTATTATCAGTAATTTCAAGAATTAATTATGAAATCGTATCCATATAGATTTTTCATGTTTTATATCGTTATTCTTTTTTCGTGTTTTTGAAAAATTTTAAAGATTTTGTTGAGTTTTCTAGAGTTTTTATAGATTTATAGTATAATTGGAATTTGATGCTCTAGAATCCCAAAATTTATAGATCGTAGAGGCATTTGCCGAGATTTTCAGAAAACAGTTCTTTCATATTATTTAATTGATTATTCTTTAAGAGTTTGTATTCATCGTAAGATTTTCAATACTTTTATAAGGATTTTTTTATAGATTTCTAGAATTTAATGATCTAAGTTTCAAAATTTTGTAAATTTTCAGCATTTTCGTAGATTTTTATTTTTCTTGATTATTCACTGGGTCGCAACAATTTTTATTATTCATATTTTTTACGTAATCTTACGTTTCGTAAAAATCTTCACTTTTTCATCAAATATATACTACTAACCTTTTATGCATTTTTTTTGTAACTTATATTTTTGTTGTTCCTCTTTGTAACTTTTTTCATTTTCACATGACGTATTGAATGATTTTATCAGAATTTCGGGAGAGGTTTGAACCCCTAAAACCCCCTTCTGCCTACGCACCTGATACTAACAGATCGAAAGATTCAACAAAAAATCCGTACATATAAAAAATCTCTCTACAAAAAATTCAGTAAACTTACATTCATAATAGAATCTATACCAATAATCCCAGGTCAAAAAGACCATGACTCGTAAAAATATAGTTGTACGTCATTTCTTTTACTTATATAACTTTTATTTTTTGTTCAGCTTATACAAGAATTGAACGATTTTTACCTGGAGCGAGAGAGCCTCTTCTCAGGACTCGTTTGGCTTGTTCCTACGTCCAGTGAGCGATCCAACAAACGATTTAATTGTAGCACTAATGCCTCGTCCATTCGGCGTATTAAGACTGCTCGCGTTCCTGAAGCCCTGGGGATGGGCGTCCAAACACTTTTGGTACCTCAGCTGCGAAAAGAATTTGTCGATGGTTCGTTATTTGAAAATAACTGACGTTGTTTTTCTCAGAATTCGATGGTTGCAGGCAGGAGTAGTAAAATGCGATTTTTTCAGGTGGTTAGTAAATAATTGAGACTCAAGCAATGGAGGAAAGTTTTAATTATCAAATCGCTTCGAAACATGCTTGACAATGTTTTTGTTATTTTTTACAAATCAAAATAATATAAGAAATTATAAAATTTAGGGGAAATATTAATAGGTGGGATCAATTTCGAAAAAATTTGGGAAGTTTTGAATAGTTAGTACATATTGTATAGTAGTGAATAAAAACGATTCAAGTTGTAATCATTACAGTTTACAACGATCTTAAATTTTTGTATTTATTTCATTTCATTTTTTCATCGTTACACAAGCTTTCAGTGTATCATATTATGTTCTAAACTCGAAAAATTTTGAAGAATAGAACAAGGGCAGTTCCAAAATTTAATATTGCGTCGATCATTCTGGGAAATCGAATAGTATCTCGAATCACAGGAAATTTTCATACATTTATAAAAAAAGAAATTACTTAAGAAATTACTGAAAATGATGGGAACATGGACTAATATTGTAAAAATTTGAAAACTTTTCAAAGAAGTTGCTGAAATTACAAAAATTATGAAATAAAAATTGAAAAAACTACAGTTTCAGCGGCTCTATAATGTGCGATAATATTTTTACTTTTTTCGATAAGAATCTGACAATTTTCAACCTGAAAAGTATAAAAAAATAGAGTAAAATTCTAATTCATTTGAAAATTTTTTCAACTGGAAAAGTTATGAATTTTTTCGTGTACAATATTTTGAAAATGTAAAAAAAAATCAAAAAATGGATAGATGGTCAATGATTTAAAAAAAGCCAGTAGTGGTAGTTTCAGTGAATATTCAGATGGTCAATAAATCAAAAAATCCAACAAAAATCTTCAATCTCGAAAAACGTTGATAAATTTAATAAACCTTGAGAAGTTTTTACGATTTAATGAAACTAGATTTTTGTAAATTGACGTATTCAGGTTCGAGTATTTACGTTAATTTTACTCCTCAACTATTTTCCAGGTATGTAACAATACCTGCTATCCCATATTTTTTAATGAACGACATTCTAGTGTTTAATTTAATACGTTCAATTCAAAAAAGGCTGATTCACCTTGCACGCAGCTTCAATGGTTTTGCAAAGCGCCCCGCTGCTTGGCTCGCAGTGAAACACGTGGGCGATGAACAAATCCTGTGCGGTGTGCATGATAAAGGCGCATTGTTTCACGTTACGCCCAATACCCAAAAAGGACAAGTACCGCACTCGGCACTCTGTTATTAGCTTATCGTCCTGCGACAAGGATCGTTGATCAGCCAATTTCACCGAACAAAATTTCGCAAATTGCGACAAGTCGAGCGAACGTTTTGTCCCCAGGGAAAATGGAAAATTTTGCGGGAAGGTCATTCGATGGTTAAAAAATATCCATTCAAGCTGAGCTGACTATTAAAGTACTTTGTGAAACATCAGGGGTTTTCAAGAAAGATATGCAGCTATTCATGTGTATCAGGGGCGTAGGCGGAAAAAATTTTCGGAAGGGGTTTTTCTAAAAATATTTTTCCTTCGGGATTTCATAATTTTTAACTTTGACAATATATTGCAACAAAGCGATTTTGGAATATTCTACGTTTCGGAATTTAAAAATAATGCATCTTTTGGAATCCAGTGTTGTGCATTTTTCATGTTCGTAAATGATGGAATTCGATTTTTGTGATTATATTTGTGTATATTATTTTCGTACGATATGATATTCATAATGTTTTGTAGTATTTTCTGGTATTTTTATATATTTCTAAGATTTCTGTAGATCGCTTGATAAATTATTAGAAATTAATGCTATAGTACTGAAACTTTCAACAATTTTGAGAATTCAAATTGATTTTCCAGACGACAGTTTCTTTTATAAAGATTTTCAATACTTTCATTCCATTTTTTTTTTTTGGTATTTCTAGAATTAATAGTACGTGTAATTGTGTAAATTGTACAAATTATATTGAATGTATTTTTATTGTTTTTATACAATATTACAGTTCCCAGAACTATTGCTAGTAAACTAGTTAGCTAACATAAAAGTAAATTAGCAAACTCGTAAGCTAGTAAACTACCAAACTAGTAAACAAGTAAGTTAGTAAACTAGTAAGCAAGTAAGCTAGTAAACTAGTAAACTACTAAAATTGTAGAATAGTAAAATAGTAAACAAGTAGAAAAAATATGTAAACTAGCAAATTCGTTAGCAAGTAAATTAGTTTATAAGTAAACTAGTAAAATTATCTAATTTGTAATAATCAACTGGTAAACTAGTAATCTAGGAAGCTAGGGAGCTAGTTAACTAATAAACTCGTTAACAAGTGAATTAGTAAACTAGTAAACTGGTAAGCAAGTAAACTAGTAAACTTGTAAACTGGTAAGCTAGTAAACTAGTAAACAAGTAAGCTAGTAAACTAGTTGGTTAGTAAATTAGTAAACGAGTAAATTATTATGATAGTAAACTAGTAAACTTGTAAGCTAGTAAATTTATTTTTTATACTTTTCTAGTATAATATACGAAACTCTTAAGGATTACTAAGTATTTTAATGGATTACTTATATTTTTGTAGATTGCTACAGAGATGTAAAAAACTCGATGCTTAAAAATGCAAATTTCGATTTGTACTTAGTAATTTCAAGAATGAATGATAAAATCCCATTTATATAGATTTTTTGTCTTACATCGTTATTATTTTTTCATATTTTTTAAATATGTAAAAGATTTTGTTGCGTTTTCTAAAGTTTTTATGGATCTATAGTATATGTAATATTTGATGCTATAGAATCCCAAAATTTACAGATCATAGAGGCATTTGTCAAAATTTTTCAAAAAACAGTTTTTGGATGAAATTCAATTAATTTCATTATTCTTTTATAGTTTGTATGAACCAAGAAATTTTCAATACTTTTACACAGATTTTATATCGATTACTAGAATTTGATGATCTAAGATCCCAAGTTTTGTGAATTTTTAGCAATTTGGTAGATTTTCATTTTTCTTGATTGTTCACTGTGTTGCAATAATTTTTCTGATTCATATTTTCTACGCAATCCTACGTTTCGATAGTTTTAACATTTCTATTCAATACATACTGCTAACGTTCTCATGCATTTTTTCGTAACCTATATTTTAATTGTTAATTGATGTAACTTTTTTCATTTTTACATGAAATACTGATTGATTTCTTCAGAATTTCGGGAGGGGTTTGAACTCCCAAAACGCGCCTGACGTGTATTATGTAATGAATTCATAGTATTTACTAAATTATTTAATAGCTGAACGTCAAGATTCGAATTGTTTTTAGTTTTTTGCATAATTCCAATAATTTTTTCAATTATGCAAGGATAAATCGCACTGTGCTTATGTAGTAGTCAGTTAATTTATTTCTGAAGTAAGTAATGATCGATCAACATCAAATATTTGATTTATCATTTTTTCTTGAAGTTTACAATCTCACATTTTCGCTCTCCTTCATGAAAATTAATTGATCATAAATAAACAATCGGTGCAATTATAATAAATTTTCCATTTTCTTCTTTTTTCAAATGCGTTATGAATTCTTGTGAGATTTATTCCTTTTTGAAATTGTAGTCAAGCACTTTATCAGGTCACGTGTACTGGCGACAAAGGTCTAAACGCGGCTGAATTTTTGATAGAAATTATGATTATTTGTTGATTTCCTTACATCTGGTGTCAAAATAGAAATCATGCTTGGTGCAACAGCGACATTGACGCTTCTCCATTGACTCGCGGGCGTGTTCGTCGCGAGGTGGTCGATGGCGTCGTTTAGAATTTCCATTCCCGCGGCTTGCGTAACTTGCATTGAACCGAGATATTGCGCTCGCAGAAGTTTTTTCGGTTCCTCCATTGGCGTTGGGAACGATTGCGCTGGGAAATTCGAACCGTAATTACCGGCCGGTTAAGTGATCTCACCATTTTCAGTTAGCAACTTTATAACGTTTGGGAAACGTTCGGCAAAGATTTTCAGAGGACTTGAAAAGTATGAAGCGTAAAAATTCAAAGTATTTTATACATTTTGAATAAAAATAATGGATGATCAGCTAAATTGGAGCATTTTTCGGAATTTTACACTTTGAACTTGTTGAAAATTTCGAGTACGAAAACTTTGACATCCTAATAACATTGGAAAGTTTGGGGATAGAAATAAGAATTGTTTGACATGTCATAAAAATTACTCAATAACGTAAATTTAAATTGGATAGAAATAATGTATAGGAATGCTTTTACCTGAATCAGAGGATGAATAAAATTTTAACCACTTTAATTTGTAATATTGGGAAACTGATTTCGAGAGTCTGGATAAGTAACGATTTTTTAAAATAATTCCTGCTTCTATTTTGATTTTTCTTTAATTAGCTTGTGTGAGTTCTGTGAATAATACATGTATAACAAACGATAATTTTTCATTTTAAGCATAAGAAATTTTTATATGGTTTCTTAGATTTATTTTTACAGCATATAACCTATAAGCACACTTTTGATTTTTTGAAAACTTCCAACACTTTTATGATTCAGAAAACTTTCAAATGTTTTTCTTACTATTTCTAGTCACTGTAACAACAGCCGAAAATATCGAATTCCGTCACTCGCTATTTTTCTAATAACCAGGGTTTGGAAAGTTACTGAAAAAAATGTAACGCGTTACATTACCGTTGCAAAGGTGAAAATTTGTTACGTTACCGCTACTTGAAAAAAATAGTAACTCGTTGCCGTTACCTGGCTGAAAAAGAACAATATCAACGTACTCGTAGTTTTTTTTTCTACAGAAATTGTTTATTTCAGTTATAATAAAAAATGTTAATCCGTCTTTTTTCACCCTGAAACAAAATCAAGGAAACATTCGCAAATTTAATAAATTTTTGAGAGAATCTTAGTGCCTAATCAGATTTTCAAAATTTCTTATTTTTTTTTTGTATTTTCCAGTATGTATAAAATGTTGCAGGATTTTCTATTATTTTGATAAATTTTTACTATTTTCCCATACATTGATATACAATAGATTTCAAGAATTGCGTGCTCTAGAATTATTCAAAGTTCATTAAATTATTTGTATTTAAGAGGATTTTTCAGCAAATAGTGCCTGTGAAGATTTTCATTTCCTTTGAATTTTTTGATACTTTTTAAATTTTTCTACGATTCGAAGGAATGTTCATTATTTCTGTAACTATTCATATTTTTCAGGATGATAGAATGTTGCAGAATTTTCTAGTATTTTGACATAATTTAAGTATTTTTTTTATTTATACATCTCAAGAATTTCTAACTCTAGAATTTGAACACAATGAAATTTTCTGTGTTTTACAGGATTTTCCAGAAAACAGTGTCGTCATAGATTTTTACTTATTCCAGTACTTTTTGTATTTCTTCAGTTTTTTTCTCCTTTCAAGGATCGTTCATTATTTTTATATATTGCTGTATGAATTTCTGGAATTCGAAAGATTTTCAATGTTTTAGTTATTGACACGTATTTTTTTTACGTATTTCGAAGTATTTATAGAATGTTGTGGAATTTTTGATTTTTTTTAAAGATATCTCTTTGAACTTCCAGAATAAAATCAAATTGAAAGTTCGAAATTTCAGAAGTATTTCGATGAATTTTGCAGAAAACAGTTTCTTTATAGATTAAGAGTGCCCTCAATATAATTTGTATTTTTTACATATTTATACGATTTGAAAAATTTTTTTATCCGTTTGCAGACTTCTATGAGTATATATTTTTAAAATTCAAAGCTCGAGGAAATAAAGTTTTTCGATTCCTGGAATTACATAAATTTTTGAAGGATCAAGTAACATGAAACTAATTAAAATCTAGTATTTCGAGTATTTTTCGTATTTTCCTGCAAATTTGGAAATTGTTAATATTCCACTTTAGAGTGAAAAATAAATTAAACGATTGTTCTAACGAAAATTATGAATATTGACATTTTCATTCAAAAGTGAGGTACTTATATTTCAATTGCAGAACATTTTTTTTTAAAGTAAAAAATTGTTCTTAAAACTGAATGAGACAGTCAAAAGTAACGTGAAATAACGGGATTTTCATTACTCGTTACCGAAAAAAAGTGACTCGTTGCCGTTATCGTTACTTGTTGATAAATGTAACACATGACGTTATCATTACAGCAAAAAATGTAACGCTTTAGAGTAACGTGTTACAAGTAACGCGTTACTTCCAAACCCTGCTAATAACTGACTAAAAATGAATTTGTATTCTTGGGTCTTCGGTATGTATTTGACACTTTTGTATTGACATAAAAAACAATTAGTACTGTTATGAGCGAGAAACTCTATGAAAAAAAGGAAAATGAATACTTTTGTATTCATTGAAAATTTTCTCTTAATGTCAATTATGATCTTGTCACGTATTTTTTTCTTTGAACGAGGATTATATGCATGATTAACTATCTGTAATAAATTTCGAACTGAATCTCATTTCTTTATATCATGATTCCAATTCCGAAATTTTTAAAGACCTCAGAAGTACATAATTTTACTCACTGACGAGAGTTTGCCCGTTTTTGTGAAACCGTCGATGTTCCGTGGGCAAATTCGTCGGCCTCGTCGCGAGGCCTACTCTGCCATTGACGTCGATCGGTTTCGCTAGGTTCTGGTGCAACGATCTCTCGATCATGATCTTCTTGCAAATGTCCCGCAGCGTGTTCGCAATTGTACGAGCCGGCATGTCACATCGGAAAACGTGACACATGTGCTTCCGCGTCGAGCGATCTCTTGCCACGTACGCGAAATCCCTGCGATTGCAATCACAGCGGATGTATTTAGACGCATTTCGTCAGTAGAAAAAAAACGTGTTACCAGCTCGGGAAATGCTTACCTTTCACTGCCGAGGTCCACCGGAAATTAGACATGAAAATAAACAAACGCAGAGTGAAATTTAGAAAAATACTCTGGAAATTCGAAAATAGTGGAATTATAACTACTGGAAATGTTATTTGTGATTGTCTTGGTATAATACAAATAGACTGTTTTAAGAAGTTTGTGCGAAATTTCGAAATTTAAAATTATTAGTTTTTTAATTTGTGGGCGTACCTACATATTTTGATTGATCAATAGATTTTACTGAAATATCAGTGAAATCTATTGCTATTTAGTTTTTTTGCAGATGGATGTAATAGACTTTTTCATGAATCCCGATTCATGTCCTTTATTTTATTGATGAATCCAAATTATTAGTTCCTAGAGTCATTCAAACTTTGAATAATAACTTAGGCAAAGCCAAAGTGACTAGGGTCAATTCTTAATTCTTCAATAGAAAATATTACAGAATTTTCCACTAGGAATGTGAGTAGTTTTGTAAATTTAAATATTAGGGCATATTAGAATAAAGTTTCAAAAATTTAAACGTCTACCTTTTTTTTTTTCATTATCCTAACTTTTTATCGTCGAATCAGTTACATCCAAAAAGTATAGACCTTCTCCCTTAAATTGATTGTTAGAAACTGTAACTTTGAAGAATATCGATAAATTACTTCTTGAATATTCCTACATTTCAGCTTATGCTACTCAAACTGCATTTTGTTCCGGCAAAAACTGTGATCATGAAATTCCATCGTCCTATCATGTAGGGGAGACCGGGGCATTCCGGGCACCTATTTTCGATTGCATTTAGCAATACCTTAAATGCATTTTTTCATCAAGTATATTGTTTATATTGGAAGGTGTAAACATTAGCTACAAGGTGCATATGCATTTGTTTGTTACCTATTTTTTTTTTTAATCTCAATTCAATGTTTATTTTAAAATTCCATACTTCGATATATTGTATCAAAATCCTGGGGCAAACCGGACACCCTCCAAAGTAATCTAGCTTTCAGCTTATTAATCAGAAATTCATTATTTATTGAATATATTATTGTTACATGCAAAGTAGATTTACAAGATAAACAATAGAAAGTTCCATTTCTTATTTATCACTATTACAGAATAATATTTTAGAATTACAATATTAAACCATTTTTTTTAAATTTTCATCCCCCATTTCAATTTTTGACCAAAGAAATTCGGAATAATATATATTTTTCGACATCTTTATGCACTATTCAGTTATTTAATGATTATTCAAGCGTTTGCGAGTGTCAGATCGATCGGTGTCCGAAATACCCCGGAGAGTCGTTAGTAATAAATTAGTGTGAAACGCATAAAAAAAATTATTTTCATAGATGAAAGCTATTATTTTATCGTCCAGTACCCTTCACTCTGTGATAAAAAGTTATTTTGACAACATTTACTGCAACACAAGTTACTTAAAACACGAAATTTTCGGCTATCAAAAAGTCGAAAGAAAACATTCAAAAATGCACTTGTTGCGATAAAATGTAACAATAAACAAGTTAAAGCCTTAATATTTTATAAGTAAAATTATTAGACTTTGTAGGACTAATCGCTGTAATTTGGAAACGAAGTTTTCGAGATAGCTATTTTTCCAGGTTTTGAATTGTAATTTTTTGTTCTATTCTTCCTTTCTTGTTAATAAATTTTAAAAAAGTCTCATTTTTTTGTAATAAATCTAGATCTAAAATAAGTAAAACGACAAACTAAACGTTCACATTTGGTATTCAGTTTCGATGATGTCTTCATAATATAAGATTCAAAAAAAGAATCAGAATTCACGCTGCCAAGATTCTAATTTCTCTCGAATTTCACTATGTAACAAAATACATTTTCCCCCACAATTTTCATGCACAATACATATAGTGTGAAATCGATGAGTGATTTCACTTCGAAAAAATGTAGCGAAATTATGCAAAAAATTTTGTTTTACCGTCCATGATCTCTGCCGACGCCCCAGACTCGGAGAGTATGAATCGGCTGAGTATTGAGAACCGTGAGATTTTCAGGATCTATCAATTTCAAAGCTCCTTCATCCAAATCCATAAATAACTCTTTACCCTGAAATATAAAACATTTCGTTATGTCCATACATACAACGTTTTTTCATGAAGCATTTATTTGCTCTTAATCGGCATTTGCATGACGACTTGTTGCATTAGTGACTGCATACTAAAGAATTTGAAAAGACGTTCGAAAAATTTTAAGAGTTTAACAAAACTTACAAAGATACAAATAAATTTCAAAATTCTCACGAAACTTTGAAGTAGCAATCCAAAAATGTATATTTAATGTTTATGTTTTATTCGGTAAAAATGACTTTATTGCTAAGCCTGAAAATTGGTGAAATTTTATGAATTTTTGAGAATATGGTTTGAAAATATGGATCGATGATTTTTTGCTGTGCATGTGAATCTTCTCGATCCGAGGTAATTATATTCGTGTATGTGAAATGTGATATTGACTGACATCGCCCCATCGGCCGACCACGTCCAAGAGGTCGTTCCTGCCGAGCGAAAGGTCGACGATGCACTTATTAACAGCTTTACTGCTCCTTTCGGGCGTTAAATCTTCCTCCGCGATCTCCGTCCAGCCCAGCGACCGCACCGCGAACCTCACGTACTTGTCCCTGTTGTCAGAATCTGTTCTAGCTGGATAACTTCTTCTCCTGCAAATTTTCCATATTTTATATATCCCCCGCAGTATTTGATAAACTTACTGTTAATTTTATACTCCGATGTTTTGGGACACTAAAATTAAGCGAGTCTAATCGCAGAATAGAGCAGTAAATATAATAAATTATGTATTTAAAGGCACGTAGGCAGAGAAGGGTTTTGGGGGTTCTAACCCCTCCTGAAATTCTGATAAAATCAATCAATATTTCATGTAAAAATGAAGAAAGGTACGTCGATAAACGATAAGAATATAAGTTACAAAAAATGCATAGAAACGTTGGCAGTTTGTATATTTCATAAAAAAGTAGAAATCAACAAAACGTATGAATCGGAAAAATTGTTGCAACAGTGAATATTAAAGAATAATAAAAATCTACGAAAATGCTGAGATTTTACAGAACATTTAATCTGGAAATCTGAAAGATCGGAAAATCTGAAAGAATAATTTAATCTATTGAATTCTATGAGAGAACTGTTTTCTGAAAAATCTCAACAAAAGCCTCCACAGTCTACAAATTTTGGGATTACAGAGCATCAAATTCTAAATATTCTATGATGTTATGAAAATTTTAGAAAACGCAACAGAACCATTTGAATATTTCCAAAGTATGAAAAAAGACAAACGATATAAAACACGAAAAATCTATATGAATGTGATTTTCTCATTAATTCTTGTAATTACTGATAATAGATCGAAATTCACGTTTTCAAGCATCAAGTTTGTCAAATCTCTGTAACAATTTAGAAAAATATAAAAAGTAACCCATAAAAATATTTAGAAATCCCTCAGGGTTTCGTATATTATACTAGAAAAATGTGAAAAATAAGTTAACTAGCTTACTATGGTAGTGTACTAGCTCACTTGTTTACAAGTTTACTAGCTCACTATTTTACTAGCTCACCAATTTACAAATTTACTACTTTACTTGCTCACCACTTTAGTAGTTTACTCATTTATTTGTTAACGAGTTCAATAGTTTACTAGTTCACTAGCTTACTATTTTACCTCTTTACTAGCTTACTAGATTACTAGTCTACCAGCTTACTAGTTTCTATTTGACTACCTTACTAGTTTAATAGCTCACTAGTTTATCAGTTTACTGTTACACTGTTATGTAACAGTAACTACTAGTTACTACGAGTTATGTAGTGAATTGACTAGTTTACTACATAACTAATGTACTTGTCAGCGCGTTAGCTAGTTTACTATGTTCATTTTTCACTCATTTACTATTTTACTATTTCAGTAGTTTACTAGTTTACTAGCCTACTTGTTTATTAGTTTAGTAGTTGGCTAGCGTACTAGTATGTTAGTTCACTCTTTTTCTAGCTTACTAGTTTACTAGTTTACTATAAATTTTTCAATGGACAAAAATTATGTAGAAATTATTTTCTTACAAATTTATAAAACTTTTTGACCTGGAGCATAACTTGATATAATTTTATAATCATATGTAATTTTAGAAACTATTCTAGAAATTCATATAGAAAACTATAAAAATATATCCGATTTAATTGGTATAATTTATATAATGAAACATACTTTTAACTGTAGAAATACAAAAAAAAAAAAAAAAAATGGAATAGACGTATTGAAAATTTTCATAGAAGAAACTATCGCCGAAAAAATCAATATAAATTCTCAAAATTGTTGAAAGTTTCAATACTGTAGCATTGATTTTTAAAAATCTATTGAGCGATCCATAGGAATAATAGAAATATATAAAAATACAAGAAAATACCAAAAAATTTGATGTATATTATACCATGCATACGATAATTATATAAATATATGATGCACGTTTCATCTGTGTGGTTAAAATTTGCCGGAAAATTGATTCAAATATATAAATTTTTTAGAAGTTTGATTCCTAGAGGCATCAAAACCCGTACTACTTAATATCAGGTAATAATCCTGTGAGTGGTATAAATGCAAAAAGTATTAGCAAAAATAATCGAAACCCCAGTTACTAATTTATTAAAAATCACAAAAATTGAATTCCATTATTGGAGAACATCAAAAATGCTCAACTCTTGATTCCTAAAATTGTATAACTTTGATTTTTCGGGATGTAAATTTTTAAAAATTGCTCTCCTGTTACCATGTTGTCGAATAACAAAAATTATGAGATTTCGAAGGAAAAATATTTTTCAGAATAACCCCTCCCAAAAATTTTCTCTGCCTACGCCCCTGTGTATTTAGTCGAAGAAGAAACTTACTTCAAAGCTAATTCTTCCTTCCTTTTGTTCTCTACTTCCTGGTCTAAGGCGGAACTAGTATTACTTCGAGGAACTGAGTTGATGATACTTCCAATACAATGAAAATTGTTCATCTGGAAAATGAATAAAAATACGTATTCATAAGCATCGAATCGATAGAAATCTCGAATGACTTACACTCTCGTTATTCTTGACTAGACTTTTTCGCGCCTCTGTCGAGTGCACGTCGGGAGGCTCTCTTTGAATATTGCCGCTTTTAATGTGCCAGTAATAGGGTCCATAATTATCTGTAATTTGTTATAAAAAGAGATTGCTGTTAAAGGATGGTACAATGAGGTTTCATGGAACTATTATGAACAAGAGAGTAACTGATTGAATTGTAAAATATAACGTAGGTTGATTTTCATTTTTTTTCAAGCTTTCAAAATACGCGAAATCTATTAAAAGTGAAATACAAATTGAAAGTCACCCGAACTGTTGTATTTCAACTGAAGTGTGTATAACCTTTTTTAAAATTTTGAATGATCTTAAATCAGAAGAACTATTTCATGAATATACAGCGTGTTTCCAATTCCCCGCACTAAAAAAAAAACATCATTCGTTATCGAATTACAAGTAAAAAAGTCCTGTACCTGTACCAATTTTTATAAAACTCTAAATTAAAAAAAGCTTTTTAATCCTAAAATTTAAACAATAAATGCGCTGTCTTGACAAGTTGGGGAAGATTTCGTGAACCAAAATTTTTCCAAATTTTCTTCATATTTTTCCGAGTCGAAAAGTCCTTTGCCACTTTTCACAAAAGTCAAAATCAAAAAAGTTATTCGGAGTACAAGTTTCAGCTAGTCAGATTTCTTAGATTTTATGGTCGAATAGCTTTTTAAATTTCAACTTGTGTGAAAAGTGTCAGGACTTTTTGAAATGAAATTTAATAAGGAATCACGTCCTTTTTTTTGGTGCGGGGAATCGGAAACACCCTGTATAACAACTGTTAGAAATGATTTTGAAACTCGTTTTTCCAAGGTTTCTCAATATTGTTCAAATGTTTCAGAATTTCATGTATTGTAAATTACAAGTATAGTTTTAAAATCACGAAACAACAATGAATAAGTGTGGTTGTGAAAATTCTTTTATTGAAAAACGAGAACTGTCGCAAAGTAATGTAAAAGACAAATTTTTCACAACCACATATGAGCAAAATGTCATTTTTATTTTGAAAGATATAAAATCAGAGAAGCTATTTTACCAACATTAATTAATTCTTCAAAAATTTTCTTGAGTTCGTTTTTAAAAAAATTTTTAATAATTTAAAAATTTGTCGGAACTTTTGAAAACAATTTGATGTAATGGAAATGCTTTAAGACAGCTAGATATGATTGAAATAAATTCCTTAACAAAATGCGATCAAAGTTTTAGTTTAAAAAATTATCTGTCATTGAAAATCCTTTGTGCTTTTCTAAGAAACAGAAAAATTCGCAATACCTGAGAATTTTTCTTGTTATCCTTTTCTTGTCATTTTTTCAAAAATATGAAACAATCATTTGTTGAATGAATCATTGATTACCTGAATGTCGTTCCCATCCAGGTGGGCAAAGATTTTGTTCGTACACGCTGGAATCCTTTCCCACGACATTTTCCGGCATCGCAATTTTGCAACCTGAAAATTTTCACGTGAAAACAGCATCTCTTTACTGTTCCGATTTCATTAGCTTTGTTCAAATTTCACAAACGAAGTTTTCAACGATACTAATTGAGTGCTAGTGAATAAAAAACTTTCACAATTTTTTCAGATTGCAGTTTCCGAAAATATCACAGCTGATAGAATATACATGAACTTTGAAATTTTCAATAACTCATTGTGATATCCTGATGACCATGTCTTTATTAACATGCTGAAAACGATATTATGCAGGTACATGTATAAATTCATAAAAGAAGCGTTCCACTTCATAAAAAACAGAAAATTTTAGTGAAAATTTTTTTTTTTCTTTAGAGAAAAGGAATAACGAAGCATCATGGGCCTACTTAAAATTTTGTCAGTCGGTGAAAAAAACTTGAAAGTCCGATTCGATGTCTTTTTCAAGGTGAAGGAAGACTTGTTAAATTAACTTGGACCATCAAGCAAATCTCATTTCTAAAGTTTACCAACTCTTCAAAACTCGTCCCGAGAATTTTTACAGAGAGTCTGTCGTGTGTCATGTTTCGCACTGAGAATTTCTTTCTAGCATGTCCTCCAATGCAGTTAGTGGAACACGAGTGATAAAAACTAACTTTTGTTTTCGGAGTCAGCATTGTCAACCTCGACATCAGGGGCCTGTTTCTCGGTGCTGTTGCTCTTCTGAACGCCGGGCACGCAACTATTTTTTTGCTCTTTCGGTTGTCGACGTTTCACTGGCACCGCGTAAAGTTCAGTGTTCAAGACACCGTCCACGTGCGGTATGCCACCCATCTCCAACCCCTCGTTATCTGCTTTCTCGCAATATCTGAAACGCGAAAGGAACAAAAGTTCTTTACTTATTTGTTGCGAAAAACTGCTACAATTTTTTATTCCATTGCTGTACACTTCCTGAAGACATACATTCAAATCCATAAATTATAATATTTGGGAGTTTTATAATACCCTTCGCCTAATCTCAACTCTTGAGGGTTAGCTCTCAAATTTGTATTTGGATTGAGAGTTATTTGGGGCACTCAATTTTCGGAATTGACCCTAAACTTTCAAGACTATCATCATTTTTCAGTGCTATTCCTAAACCTTTGAGATTAATCTTTCACTTACAAGGTTAATCCTAAACCTTCAAGATTGACCCTTAACTATCAGGGTTAATTTCAAACATTCAAAATTGATCCTCAAATTTCAGGGTTGATTTGAAACCTTCAAGTTTGATCCTCAACTTTCAGGGTTAGATCTCAAATTTGTATTTGGATTTCAGAGTTATTTGAACCACTCAATGTTCGGAATTGATCCTAAACTTTCAAGACCATCATCATTTTTCAGGGTTATTCCGAAACCTTCAAGATTGATCTTTCACTTTCAGGGTTAATCCTAAAACTTCAAGATTGATGATCCTTAAATTTTATGGTTAATTCCTAACCTTCCAGATTGATCCTCAACTTTCAGGGTTAGTTCAAAACCTTCAAGATTGATCCTCAACTTTCAGGGTTGATTCTAAACCTTCAACTTTGATCCTAAACTGTTAGGGTTAGTCCTAAACCTTCAAGATTGATGATCCTTAACCTTTAAGGTTAATTCCTAACCTTCCAGATTGATCCTTAAGTCTCAGAGTTAATTTCAAACATTCAAAATTGATCCTCAACTCTCATGGTTAATTTTGAACCTTCAAGTTTAATCCTCTACTTTCAGGGTTAGCTCTCAAATCTATATTTGGCTTTCAGAGTTACTTGGACCACTCTATTTACGGAATTGATTCTAAACTGGCAAAACCATCCTCATTTTTCAGAGTTATTCCTAAACCTTTGAGATTGATCTTTAACTTTCAGGGTGAGTCCTAAACCTTCAAGATTGATGATCCTTAACTTTTATGGTTAATTCCTAACCATCCAGATTGATCCTTAACTCTCAGGATTAATTTCAAACATTCAAAATTGATCTTCAACTTTCAGCGTTGATTTTAAACCTTCAAGTTTGATCCTCAACTTTCAAGGTTGATTCTTAACCTTCAAGTTTGATCCTTAACTTTTAGGGTTGATTCTGAACCTTAAAGATTGATCTTCAACTTTCAGGTTTGATTCTAAACCTTCAAATTTTCATCCTCAACTTTCAGGGTTAGTCCTAAACCTTCACGATGGATAATCCCTAACCTTTAAGGTTAATTCCTAACCTTCAAGATTGATTCTCAACTCTCAGTGTTAATTTCAAACATTGAAGATTGATCCTCAACTCTCAGGGTTCATTCTCAACTTTCAAGTTTGATCCTCAACTTTGAGGATCAACCCTCAAAATAAAAGATTAACCCTCAGCCTTCAGGGTCTACCCTCAATTTTCAGCTTGATCAGTCAACCTTGAAAGTAAACCCCTAATTTTGAGGGTTCTCTTAGGAAAATTTCTCTCGATTATTGAGAGGAAACCTTCGAGTTGTACCATTAACTTTCATGGTTACGTGGGCTACTTAACTTTCAGGATTAATTCTCAACAAATATGGTGAAGCCTGAAGTTCAATAGTTATTTGTATCGTTAAACTTTTAAGGTTATTTGGTTAACTTTGCTCAACTTTGAAGGCTGACCTTCAACTTACAGGGTTAATCTTTCACTTTTACGGTTAATTATAAACTTAGATGAATCATTAACTTCTGATGTTATTTTAATTACTTATATATTAAAGCTATTTGAATTATGTACATAACTTCCTAGCTTCACCCTTCACTTATAGGTTAACCCTGAACTTAAAGGGCCCTCAAATTTCAGGGTTAATTGTCAACCTTCAAAGATAACCCTCAAGTTTCAAGGTTCCCTTTAGAAAAAAACCTCTGAAATAATGATCGTCAAGTTTCACCCTTCTGTATCAGGATCAACACTCAACTTTCTCAATCTATTTTCAACTATTATAGTTTACCCTCAACTTACATAAGTATAAAGGGTTGTAACATTGAGGTTTGAGAGTTATTTGAATCACTGAACTTTGAGGATTATTTAGACTGCTTAAATTTCAAGGTTAACCCTAAACCTCAAGGATAAATCTTCAACATTTAGGGTTTACCTTCAACTAAGTTGTGCAATTATAAATCTTCAGTGTTATTTTGATCACTTGAATTTTAAGGTTTTTTTTGACCACCCAACTTTTATGGTTGATCTTCAACTTTTATGGTTAACTCTTAACTTGAAGAGATAACTACCAGCTACCAGTTTTCAGGGTTCACCTTCAACTTTCAGGATAAAATGTCAACTTTCAAAGTTAACTCTTTACTTTCAGTGCCCTTCAATATTGATCCTTAACCTTTAAGATTAATTCTAAACCCTCAAGATTGATCCGAAACTTTCAAGGTTAATTTTCAACATTCAAGTTTGATCCTCAACTTTCAGGGTCAACCCTCGAAATAAAGGATTAACCCTCACCCTTCAGGTTTTACCCTCAATTTTCAGGTCGAACTGTCTACCTTAAAAGTAAACCTTGAAGTTTCACGGTTCTCTTATGGAAATTTCTCTGAATTATTAAGAGAAAACGGGTTGTACCATCAACTTTCATGGTTACGTAGACCACTAAACTTTCAGGATCTACCCTGAATCCTTCTTAATAATTCTAACCTTTCAGGCCCACCCTCAATATACAGGGTGAAGCCTGAAATTTAAGAGTTATTTGGATCATTTAATTTTTAAGGTCATTTAGACTGCTTAACTTTGAAGGCTGACCTTCAACCTACAGGATTAATCCTTCACTTTCAGGGTTAATTATTAATATAGATGGCTAATCATGAACTTTTGATATTATTTTGATTACTTATATATTAAAGCTATTTAAACTGTATATATGACTTCCAAGCTTGACCCTTAACTTTTAGATTAACCCTTAACTGAAAGTGTTAACCACCAACTTTCAGGGTTGACCGTCAACCTTCAAAGTTAACCCTTAACGTTCAAGGTTCTCTTAAGAAAAAACCTCTGAAGTAATGAGAGTCAAGCTTCAAATTTCAACCTCAACTTTCAGAGTTGTTTAAAACACTCAACTTTCAGGATCAACGCTCAACCTTCACAATCTGTTCTCAACTTTTATAGTTGACCCTCCATTTATATAAGTATAAGGGTTTCAACATTTAAGGTCTAAAGTTTTTTGGATCATTAAACCTTTGGAGTTATTTGAACGTCTTGACTTTCAGCATTAACACTAAACCTCCAAGATAAACCTTCAAAATTCAGGGTTAGCCCTTAACTGAGATTCGAAGTACCGAACAGTAAACGTTATTTTGATCACTCAAATTTCAGGGTTTTTTGGACCACTCAATTTTCATGGTTGACCCTCAACTTTTAAGTTTAGCCATTACTGTAAAGAGATAACTACAAGTCTTCAAGGCTAACCGTCAACTTTCAGGATAAACTGTCAACCTTCAAAGTTAACTCTTAACATTTAGGATCCTCTAATGAATAGTCCCTTAAAATATTCAGAGTAAATCTTCAAGTTAAGTGTATGTAAACTTTCAAGATTATTCAGACCACTCAAATTTCAGAGGTAACCCTCAATCTTAGAGATCAAATTTTAACTTTCGAAGTAAACCATCAGCTGATTGGGTTTACCTTAAACTTTAAGGTTATTTATTGTGTCTCTCTACTTCTAAGGTTATTTGGTCCACTGAATTTTTGAAGTTTACCCTCAACTTACAGTGTTCACCATTGATCTTCAAATTCAACCCTCGTCTTTTGGGATAATGTTGTATCAATTCATTCTAAATGAGTCTCGTTTGTTCAATATTCTGATTTGAATATAAATAATTTCTATTCAAAAATGAACAATTTCATAGCTTCAAGGGTAATAAAGATATATTTAATGTTAACTTAACAACCGGGCCCTAATTCTGCATTTTTAATTGGAAAAATACTAGCATACAATGTTAATGAAAGGTAATAGTCAAAAGTCAAGATGTACTGTCGAGTTGAGGGTCACGTTCCAAGTTTAAGGTTGAACCCTCACTCGACTTTAGGATCGAATCAACCCATAATGCTGAGGATAAACGAGGAACATTAAACATGGTAAAGGATGAGCACTGAAATCGTTCAAGGGTTAACTCTGGAAATCGTGGGCTGACTATACAACTTGAGGGTTAATCCTGAATGTTGAAGGTAAGCCGTAAAAATTGAAGGTTAATCGTAAAGTTAGTGGAGGGTAAACCATGAACGTTGAGGGTGGATTCTGAGCTTATGATAAATCAAAACAAAATTTACTGAAAAGTCAGGTAATGTTGATTTTGACGAAACAAAGAACTACAGTCGAATGTGAAACTGGGGACTGGATAATGTTCAAATTCAACATCGTCAACATGCGACATTGAATATTATTCTTCCAATACTTGCAAGTATAATTAATTTTCTCCTCGTCTGTTTCTATCGATTTGGCACCATCAGTAACCAGCTGCTTAATAATTTTGTCCCTTCTTCCCTGCCAACGAATAATGAAGAGATACAAAAACGTTTCAACTCTACGTCACAACTCGTTCTATTCAGCTCACGATTCCAGTCGCGGGGATTTTCCAATTCCCATGTAAAATCGAGGTGAAAAGTGTTGTCGATTTCACGCCAAAACCGAGTTTCTACGAATATAACCTTTTTTTTTTTTTGGGTTCGAAGAGAATTTTCTGCCGAACGTGCAAAGAATAATTACGATGCAGCAATGACCGTGATACATGCTGTTTCTTATGAAACATACTAAAAACTATAAACGTGAAGTTTGCAAGCCAGAGAGACAATGCGGGTACATTTTATGTGAAAAGTTAGCATGGATTTTATACTCGATGTTTACATAAAGTAAACATCACACGCAGGCAGGGGCAATAGAAATAATGGAGATCGTGGATAGCACCAAAAAACGCAAAGCATGGATTAATCTAACCGTAAATTCCAGTTTTAATGAATCATCTAAATTCTTCAAACCTTACGATATTCATCAACATTTTTTGAAATTCTGAATTTTCATTCGAACTGTCATTAATTCTGAAGAAATATTCCCAAAGATGTTAAATTCTTTGATTTAAAAAAAATTAAAGGATGTTACACAGTTTCTAAAGTTTTGAGAAATTTTCAATATTTTCCACTATCTACATAATTGACTATTATGTCCTGAAACCTCGCTGAATTTGCGAAATTTTGTAGAATCATAGACAACCTTTGAAATTTTGAACATGATGAAAAATATTTAAAAATGTGTAAATTGTATGATATTTTTTCTACTCATGCAGATTTTATTTTTCTTTCGTATACCAATCAACTTTACGAGATTTTCATTGAAAATAAGAAAACTATTTTATTTAAATCTCAAAGAGACATAACAATGAACAAAACTTACAAAGTTACATACTACAAATTGGTTGAATTTAGTAAAACTATACTGCGACACCGCTATATGCTGGTCCGCTATATATATATATGCGGTTCTCCCTCGAAATACAAAGGGGAAACAAAAAAGTAGAAAATAACGTGGAAAAAATATTAGGATTACAGCTTCACCGATACATGAAAAATATTTCAATAATTCAATGAAATTTTTTGAATGTCCATGTATCAAATAAAATATTTTTTTTGGTACCAGAAACACTTTCATTAGCACGGAACACATAATTCGTGTTATGAAATAACTTAAAAAAACCTAATTTATCGCAATAAACAAATATTATTTTATGAATGGAAAATGGAAAATTTCATAGGACAAATGAAACTTTTTTTCGTGATATATATAAGTGGATTCAGAGTTATGGCATTCACAGATGCCGCAGTTCGTTAACAAGCATTGAAACTTGCGATTGTTTTCAATTTTTTATAAATCTAAGAAAGATGTAACTAAAACTTTTCGAACCTTTTTAAACATAAAAATTCTTAGATGTAACAAAGAAATCTCGTAATTTCTAATTTAGAATTTCCAGGTTTTTATAGAAAAATGGAAATGTTTGTCTCGCATTATTTAAAGAAACGTCATCATGAGCAAGATTAAAAAAACAAGTAAGCATATAATGAAATTCCATAAATTTTTCGTATTCCATATATTTCTTGACGATGATAAAATTTTGCATTTTTCAACGCTTTTTCGAAATTTCTAGGATTTTAAGCACACATCGAAAATTATTGAAACGTTTTCAAATTTTCCGAAATTTCCTCACATTGTCGAAAATAACCCGTTTTTATGACACTATTCAAGTATTCCAGATTTCTACAAAAACAAATTAAAAAATAAATACACGCATATTTTTAAGAAATAAGATAGTAAACGCGATGTACGGAATATGATAACATTTTCTGAAATTCTACGAATTTCAAAAATTTTCAGAATCGTTTACAGATGTTTACATTGTCAATATTTTTCGATTTCAAAAATTTACGACATTGTAGCATAGAAAAAACAAAATGTACATAAATAATTATCCAATTGTATAGAAATTCGTTGATTTCATCAGGATTTTCCATCAAATTTTTGATAGTTATTATAAAAATAAGCAAAATCATCATGCATACTTTGAACAATAATAACCGGTGAGTAAAAATATGCACGAAAAAAGTATGGTTTTAGCGCATTAATATGCATGAAAAAACTTTGTTATATGCACCATGATATGCACGAAAAATGTGAATTATAAGCTCATAGAGTACAAAAATGTTTTTAAATATGCATTAAAGTATGCATCATTTGTTTCAACGTAATTTTTTCTTCGATGAACGCTTTGCACAAATCAAAATTAAAAGGATTTATAGTAGAACGCTGTTTATGTTCAGAAACCAGAGTTTGACAAGTTTTTCTTCGTTTGATTGCTGCTTCTTGGTGTTTTAAAGTCGCCATATGTTGTTTCTGATTGAACCATTTGGTTTCTATAGCCGTTGAATTACAATACGTGCAAAATAGCAATATTCGATCGATACGAAAAACACAAGGATATTTTTGTACTATGAGAGTGAAAAATTGCTGGACAGACTCTTTTTCTTTTGTTATTGTTACTTTCAGTTCCGAACCATTCAAACGAAGATCCTGGCGATAATGATCAAAGACAAACAAAAAAACAATCGAATAATGTGTGTGAATTTGCGAATGAATATATATTCGCGATGTACGAATCTGTGACGTATACATAATATGTGCAATATGCATGTATGTGCTTCTATATGCATAATAGACTCGGAATGTCAAAATATGCAAAAAAAGCATGCAATATGCAAATGCATATTGCTCTGATAATAACTATTCTAATTCTCCGCACTAAAAATATCAAGATGTCGCAACGATAATTTCGGTAGACCAATGTTTATCGTAGCGAATACGATTTCAGCATAGCTTAAATTTGCTTCGATTCTTTCATGTTTACTCACGCCTGAAAATCATGTCCGCTACATGATCCGGAAATTTTCAGTTGACTTGAAAATCCGGAGTAGATCATCAAGGCGAGATCCGGCTCGAAGGACCCGGTCTTTGGGAAATTGTTCCATGATTTATCCAACCTTCGAAAGTCGCGCACGGAAGTAGAGCCCCCGTGAAAAGCGATAAAGCGGAAGAAAAAAAGTCGGGAAAGGAAACCCGGCGATCCTGTGCATATAAATATGGGGAAGTAACAAGGACGATGTCAAAGCTCTCGTGGCGTCGGGACGACGCTCGTTCGATCAATACGCCCTAGCCCCTTTGCCTCCATCTCCTCCGTAGTCCTCTCCGTCCTGAGACGCAAGGTCCCCACCACCGCAAATCGTGTATTTTAATTCGTTTTATATTTTAACATTGTTTTCTCTAGGTAAGCGAAAATTTTTTCTTGCGATTCTAATCGTTCTTTTTCACGATGCCTACGACGTACAATTTTTTTATGGCTGCCAGCTACATGCCACTCCTAATTGCTCGTGACGTCATTGATATTTATTTTATGAATATTAAATAATAAAAGGTACGCGATTGTTCAGAAATTTTACTTGTACTGATAGCATTTATTTACATTATGAAATCTCATGAAATTAATCATCAAATGAAAATTTTAAATAATGATCTAGATACTTCATTGGACTTTTTGAAAAATTAACATAGGATTTCACAGGCTATCTGAATGAGTTTATTTTTTTTGCCATCGCTTGTAGGACATTCAAACAGACAATATATCTCTCTCGTGTTGTTTTGTACTTGATGTAAAATCACACTAATTTATTGAGATTCTATAAGGTTTGAAATGTTAAGAACAATTTTTTTGGATAATATGTATATCATCATTATATATCAATATTATAACTCAAGTGATAAACGCCTATTTTATTTTAAAAAATTTGAAAAACATAGCAGCTTCTCACAAGTGGAAAAATTTTCAAATCTTTCGGCAGATACGAAAATTGTGAAATTTCGTTAATTATAACAAGCTTGCAAATTTTCAACAGTTTAAAAAAATATGAATTAAACTCCTCAGTAGTTTCAGATCTTTTCACATATTATCAATAATTGAAACAGTTTTGACGGCTCTCTTCAGTTTGAAACATTTTGTACCGTTTATGAAAGTTTTCAGCGTTTATGACACTGACAAGCATTCAATTCTTTGTAACAATTTGTTTTTTTTTTTAATGTTTTCAATTATTCGTTCGGAGTTATCAATAGCGTTTTCATATTTCATATATTCAGCGTTCTTGATAATTATCAAATATAGGTTTCAAATTTTAACGGCTTAATTACATGCTCTGGAATATGATTTTTAAAGTCAATTTTTTCTAACAAAATCTAATCCAGGGAAAAGTCTAAGATTCTACAAGTTCTTAATAAATAAGAAGAAGAATTCAAGTTTTAATCAAATGGAAAGAAGCTTAAATTTAATTTTTTAAAAAATTGTTGGGCGTACTTTAAAATGCCGGTGCAGTAAGAACATGCATAAACTGATTAATTATCCTTTGAGTTTAACGACACATCCATCAAAGGACGACAAAAAGCAATTTTTTTGTTTTGAGTGGGTAGTCAATGAGACTCAAGGGGGGGGGGGTAGCTTCATTACTATATTTCTTCGTAATATGCATTTCAAAATTTTAACATGTTTCATGAAATTCTAATGAACGTGAATTATATTCAAAAATTACAAAAAATGTCAATTAACTTGAAAAAATTTGATAAAATTTGGAAAGTTTCAGAAAGACTGTAGTTGATAACAGATCGAAAAAATTTGAAAATATATTTTAAATTGAAAATATGTAATATAGTTAGCAACGCTATCAAAATTTAGTGATTCGTAGAGTTTGTAAATTATGTAAATTGTTTTCATGATACCATTTCTTTAAAATATGAATGAAGATTTATTTACAAATTTTTATACCTATTAAAATAAGGAAAACTTGAAAAATATTACCCATTCAAAAAATCATAAGGTGGGCCAATTTTTATAAACTTTTAAAAATGTTGATATTACGTTTCAAATTTCGAAAAATTCGAAAACGTTGACAATTTTTAAGATCATATGAATAATGTTCCATAATATTTGTAGAATTCGTAGTTCAAGGTAATATTTCCGAAATGAAAATTTATTTCATGCTTTGATAACAATATAAAAAGCTTGAAAAGTATAAAAAGTATTTAAAAACATGAAAATTCAAATGAGTTTGATAAATTTTTAAAATATTACGAAAGTTTTCGAAATTTCCTCTTACGTTTCAAATTTTAGGAATCTTCGAAAATTGAAGAACAATAAATAGTTTGAAGATGGTCGAAACTAGAAAAAAAAATTTTTTATTCTATTTACATTCTAGAAAAAGTTCGAAATTTCAAAAGATAATATTTATCATCATATATCTTTAAATATGCATGATGACATTAGGTAGTTTTCAATAGAAATCTGAATAATTTGGAAGGTGTTCGAAAATCACTGAAAAAACTGACGATTTAGAAAAATTTGTATGAAATCAAAAATTTTGAATGATCCGTGAAACATTAGTAATTTAAAAAATTTTGAAACATTCAAACATATTAAAAATTTCGAAAATCACTATTATTTTCTTTAAACAATCATTAAATAGGTAAAATTTTAGAAAACGTTCATAATTTTTGTTGATTGTAGAAAATCTTAAATGAGTTCGTGAATAACAAAAACTGTGTAATATTATAGAAAGTTTTATAAAAAATGTTTTACGCATGATAAAGATTTTTGATTATCTACAAATTTCGTTTAAAATCTTGATTTTTATAAAATGTAAATAAGTTTAGTAAATTGTTATATTTTATGACGATTTAATAAAACCGCGTTTCGTCAATCATTATTGCATTAGCACATAAGTATTGTTGGGTATTTCATCCATCCAGAATTTTTGCATAATTAATGGTTGTGTAAAATATACGTTATTTGCTACAATGAAAATTTTCATTTTTATTATAAAAACTTTAGTTTAAGTACCCTAACGGTAAGTCGTTCCGATATCTTTTCGAATCTTGAGTTGCCGCAATTAAAACCTTTCTGTCAATGAAACTTTAGATGTTTGAAAGGCTCTCAATCGTTTCACAATTTTTGCGTTATTTTCCGCATAGAATCTAATATTACACCCATTAACTTGCACGTATTTCAGATATTCATATAAATGGATTTGTATGAGAGTTTATTTTATTTTTCAAAAAATAGGCAAATTTCAAAAAATTTCCAGGTGGGTACTGCTCACTATCCCCACATCTTTTGCAACCCCTGGATCAACTTGTCAAGCTTGTTGCAAGCTTGTAGAGCTTCGATCACTTTTCGAGCTTGCTGGTAAAAAGGTTTGCTATCGATAGCTCTTGTTTTTGTAGGATAGCCCCGACAAAATGGAAGAAGCCATCCTCTTAACGTTTAATCAGCTTTGTCTCCTCGCCCTCAATGCTGAAGGCCTCCAAAGTGGGTTAAAGTTTGATGAACTTCTTCACGCTAATTTTCATAGCCTCGATATACTTCGGCTGCCATAATGATAGTTTCGTTTTTGGTTTCTCATGATTTTAAATAATGCATGTAAAAGCATCATTGACATTTCAGAAGATGTTAGTCGTCAAAAAATCACTGCAACACGCAGAGAAATGGTTTAACTACAGCAACTAAAGATCCAGTAAAATATTCACCAACCAAATATTTGATTGTTGCAAGAAATTGAGGTTTATGCCGAATAAACATAAGTTGCAGTTTTCAAATTTTTAAGGAAATGTCTAAAATGGAAGATGGAGAACGCTTGCAAATTTTTGTAAGTCAAAGTTAGTTAAGAAAAGAATGTGAAATAATTTTAACTTGTACGATCTATAAAAATACACAGTTATGTTTAAAATTCAGAGATTTGAAAAAGGTTTCGAACATTTATAGAAGTTTCCTTTCCACGGTTACTTGATGTAGAAAGTTTTAAAAAATATACGCGAATCTCAGAGATGTTCTGTAGTTTTGAGATGTTTTTCCAATTGTTACTTTCGGTTCTAACACTATATTAATAACTGTTAAATTTGAATCGAAAAGATAACATTTCGTACGTGATGCCACGAAGACATATTATGACTTCTTTACTTTGACAAATGATTTCATGGTCTAAAATACACATGAAGAAATATTGTTGGAAAGAAAGTTGATCTCAAAATACAATTAATGTTGGGATGGGAGTTGAAACGAAAAATATCAATATCGGTTTAACCGATAAATTGTTATCATCCGATATTCAATAACGATTTATTATACATATATTGGGAAGAAAATATCGATATGCTAATGTATCACATGGATTTTGAAGGATTTTTCAGAAAAAAGTTAGTATATTTATAGTAATTTTAGTATGTATCATTAAAAATACAATTTGAAAGATTTTATTGTATTTTTATGGATTTCAACGAAGACATCTAGAATTTAATCCCTTAACATTGTCAATATATAATTTGATAGATTTTATAGAAAATCATTAATACCTGGATTATGAAAAATTTTCTCATATTCTATATTTTTCAGTATTCGCATGAAACGTTTTCTTTTTTTCTACTATTTTTATAGATTTTTAGTATTTTTTTGCATTGATATAGGATTAAGATTTCTATAGTTTGTGCATTAGAATTCAAAATTATTTGAATTTTTTTTTATTCTAATGGATTTTTCAGAAATCACCATCTTTCTAGATTCATATTTTTTACTTTATACTTTTTCTATTTCTCCAGTATTGAAACGAATAAAAGGATTTTTCAGTATTCTTATGAATAGCTGTAGAAATTTTCCAGATTGTGATGCTTTTGTTAGTGAAGTTTTATGAATTTCAGTAGTTCATATATTTCGATTATTTATATATATTTTTTTCAGTATTACCAAGATATTTTAGGATTTCCTATTTTTTTTAGATATACATATAGCATACGATTTCCTGGAATTCAACGTTTGAAATATTTCAATTATTTCCAATAATTCATCCGAAAGCATAATAGATTTCGAGTATTTTTCATATTTTGAGTATTTTTTAAGGATTTACACGATTCAAGGGGTTTCTGATATTTTTGTGGATTTACACATAGATTTCTAGAACTCTATGCTCTTTGAATCGAAGTTTCATTGATTTCCAAAATCTGTTGGATTTTCGATAAAATTCAATCAGCATTTACATGTTCAATAAAATAAGAGTATTTTTCGTTTTTTCTTGTATTCGTTGAATTACTAGTATTTTAATTCCTATCATGTATTTAGTAAATTTCATGAGATTTTTCATAAGATCTGAAGATTTATATCGATTATAATAAGAATAATTTGGAGAATTTCATTATCTAGAATTAAAGTTCCTAGATTGCTACTAATGATGATCAAACGTCATAACGAAAATTTTTGTCTAAATTTTTTTTTACACCCAAGAAGTAGCAATATCGTTCGATATAGCAACGAAAATATTGACATAGCGATTATTGGTTGATGAACAAATTAATAGAAAGAGTTTAAAGTAACAGAAAAAGTATTGATACTCCGATATGTCGATACGGATTACCTATTCCTAAAATTACAAGAAAACGTCATCTTAATAAGAATAAATTTTCGACGAGATTTATTCTAAGGAAAAACAGGACACGAACAAAATAAATCCTCACAATCCATAGTAATTTTGATTCTTATAGAAACCTCATAAAAAAATGGATTTTCTTATAAGGTGCATCTTACAAAAACTTGAAAGAATTGAATTTCTTATAAGGTGACCTTATAAAAAGCTCATAAGAAACTAACATTTATAATAAGAATGTATTTGATAAATTCGTAAAAGAAAAAAACCTTATGAAGTTTTTTCGATCAATTTTTAATAAAAAATTATGTCTTCTTATAAGGTTTCTATAAGGTTACCTTATAAGAAATTGTATTGTTAATAAGTTTTATTAAGTTCTAATGATCTACCCCAAACTATTAGGAGAATATGAAAAATAAACAAATGATAAAAAATATACCTACAGGAAACTTGGGGCACCAGCAAATGAAAAGATAAAAAGTTACAAGTCGAAAAGAGCTCATTCTTCTTAAAAGGAATTTTAAACCAACTTCATTTTCGATTCGGAAACTCGGAAAATCGAAGATTTGAATCGAAATCCTGGGATGTTCTAGTGCATACATACATATATACGACGAAGAAAAGTAATGCGTTGCTCGTCCCGAAGTTTCTTTGCGAAGAACGCGGATTCGCATTGTTCGAGGGCCCGAGAGTACGATAGAAAAACACGGCGCTTTTGTGAGCTCGCTTGCACTCGCGCCCGGCTGCAACTTGGGCGAAAGTAGTTTACGAATTTCCAGACAAGCACGGGATATGCATTTTCTTCCCGGGCACTGTTTGTACAATCGGACCACTCAACCGTGCACCTGGTTCTTTCGCAATTACTATCGACTTGCGAAATGCGCTCGACCTTTGAGCCTTTTGAATGTTTCGCGCGTTACGCACTCGTAAAGGTACATGACTTGACGACGTCAAGAGCATTCCGGAATGTTTTCATAGTAAGGTGTATCAATTACGTATTCGAATTTCCGATTCCATGGGTTATCACGAATTGGTTTTTGATAATAATAATGCAATAAGTATTGGACGTCTGCAGACGCGTGGGCAGAGAGGGGTTTTAAGGGTTCAAGCCCTTCCCGAAATTCTGATAAAATCAAAAAATTTTAAATGTGAAAATGAAAAAAGTTACATCGATAAACAATGAAAATATCAGTTACGGAAAAATGCATGAAAACGTTAGGAAGATATCTTGAATAGAAAAGTAAAAATTATCAAAACGTAGGATAACGTAGAGAGTATGAATCATAAAAATTGTTGCAACCCAGTCAATGATCGAGAAAAATAAAAATCTACGAAAATGCGAAAAATTTGCCAAACTTCCAATCTTAGATAATCAAATTGTAGAAATCTGATAAAATCCGAGTAAAAATATGAAAAATCTTTCGATGCATGCAAACTCAAAAATAATTGAAGTCTATGAAAAAACTGTTGTCTGAAAAATCTCGATGAATGCCTCTACGATCTATAAAGTTTGGTAATATAGAGCATCAAATTCTAAATATATACTATAAATCTATAACATTCTGGAAATCGTATATGAATGGAATTTTATAATTATTTCTTAAAATTACTAAAGATATATCGAAATTCGCATTTTATAGCATCGAGTTTTTTAAATACCTGTATCAATTTACAAAAATATAAGCAATCTTAGAAAATACTTGGAAATCCTCCAGAGTTTCATAAATCAAACTGGAAAAATGTGAAGAATTAGTTTACTAGTTTATTAGCTTACTAGCCCATTAATTTACCCGTTTACTAGTTAGCTAGCTAACTAGTTTACAAGCTTACATGTTTATTAGCTTACGTGCTTACTAATTAACTAGTTTACTAGTTTACTTGTTTACTCGTTTATTGTCTCAATATTTTACTACTTTACTAGTTAATTAGCTTACTAGTTAACTAGCTTATCAGTTCACAAGTTTACTTATTTACTTGTTAACGTGTTTACTAGCTTATTAGTTTACTAGCTTACCAGTTTTTTATTTAACTAGCTAACTAGTTCGCTGGCTTTTAATTTTTTTATTTAATCAGTTCACTAACTTAAATTTTTAGTAGTGCAGTAGTTTACAAGTTAATTAGCTTACAAGTTAACTAGCTTACAAACTTACAAATTTACTAATTCACTTGTCAACGAGTTTACTAGATTACTAGCTAACTAGTTTTTTATTTAACTAACTAACTAGTTTAGTAGCTTCCTTTTTTAGTAGTTTAGTATTTAACTAGTTTTCTAGTTTACTAGCTGACAAGTTTACTAGCTCACCAGTGTACTTGCTTACCAGTTTACTTTTGCGTAGAAATCTTTCAGTATAATAGTTTTGTAGATATAATTTTCTTAGAACTTTATAAAACTTTCTGTCCTGAAGCATATTATTAATATAATACTATAATTAATATATATTTCTGGAAATCTTTCTACAAATTGATACAGTAAACAATAAAAGTACACTTAATTCAGTTTATACAATTTATACAAGTAAACATACCTTTGATTGTGGAAATATTTAAAAAATATGGAACAAAAGTATTGGAAATTCTCATGAAACCAATTTTCGTCTGAAAAATTCATTGAAATTCCCAAAATCGTTGAAAGTTTAATACCATAGCATAAATTTCTAAAAACCTACCGAGCGAACATAAATAATATAAATTCATGAAGTATCTTTTACCTGTATGGTTGAAATTTGCTCTAAAATCAATTCGAATGTATAAATAATTTAGAACTTTGATTCCTAGAGCAACGAATTTTAGAAAGCTCTATGTGAACTCATATTACTAACTTTCAGATAATACAAACAGTTGTAGTAAAAGAAATTGAAACCTCAGTTACTATGTCATTGAAAATCACAAAAATCGAATTCCATCGTTCACAAATATGAAAAATGTGCACTTCCGGACTCCAAAAGTTGTATAACTTTCATATTTCGAGATCTGTAATATTTCAAAATGGCTCTCTTGTATTCATACTGTCAAAGATGAAAAATTATAAAACCCCGAAGGAAAAATATTTTTCAAAAAAACCCCCGAAAATTTCTTCTGCCTACGCCCCTGGGCGTATGATTTATCCATCCAACATCCAGTAGTTTCCACATGTTACTTATGTGTTTGGCCATGGATTGTGGAAATAGATCTAAAATTTGATTTCCACAACACTTTTTGACTTCTGGAAACTTTATTGCTAATATTACGTTCATGTACTTTGAGAGGTTCGAAGATGCAGGGACGTTGCAAAAGAATTTTTCATATTTTCTCTATAATTTGTATATATTTATTGATACATAACAATGGAGATGTATTCCAACATTATAACAACTTTGAAATCGAATTTTGGAATTTTAATCAAAAACTTTCGTCTGTAATATCTTCTAGTATTCATGAATTTTTCGAGTGTCTATGCAATTTTGAAGATTTTCTATGTACATGGATTTCTGTATAAATATTCCAAAATATAATTACTAATGTATCATACAAAGTTTTTTATATTCGGTATTTTTATTGATTATAGAGGAAATTGAGTCAACATACATTATTTTCAGTAAATATGAGATTCTAAAGATTTGAAGAACTCTTAGTATTTTTTTGACATCCATAAAAGTTTTAGGATTTTCTTGTATTTTCATGGATTATTATCATAAAAATTGCCAAAAAAGAATGCTTCAGAATGCAAACCCTGATAAATTTTTTGGAAAATAGTATTTTCATACATTCATGGCATATTTTCAATTTATAGTTTCTTTGGTATTTTTCGTGTTTCTTCGGTAACCATATAATTTCAATGATTTTCTTGCATGTTTATAAATTTTTCAAAATATATGGATTTCCACCATCTTTGTTGATTTTCAGTAATTAATAAATCTTTATTGTTTTGTATTTTTATGGATTTACATATAACGCGAATTTTAGAATTCAGTGCTCTGGAATTTGAACTCAAATAGTTTTTTCATAAAACCGTTCATCCATAGATTTAGGGTACATCATTAACTTTTGGAACTTTCATTATATTTCGTATCCTTTGTATATTTATAAAATATAACTGATTTTTCAGCGTTCAGATAAGTATCTACATAATTTTCTGCATGTCGATGATTTCAGAATTCTAAATCTTGAATAAATTATATATTTATATATTTTTTGATTTTCAAAGACGTAGTGTATAATCATTTTGAGTATTTCTGGCTTTTTAAGTTTTTTTTTAGGATTCATAGAACTTTTACCAATTTTCCGGTATGCCGTTCTAGAGATTTTTTTTCGATTTGTTAAATATTAGTTCTTCAGTATCATCATTTATGAATGGTGTATAAATATTTTTAGAATTCGGTACTTTAGAATTTGATCTCTAATAGATTTTAGGAAAACAGTATCTTTTATAGATTTGAAATAATAATGTATCGTACATTAATTTTGGGTACTTTGAGTATTTTTCGTATTTATCCAGAATTGATACGACTTGAATGATTTTTGAGGATATATGTTTCTTAATATTTTTGAGAAAATTACGCCGACATAAAGTTATAGAATTTAATAGACTGTGATTATTTTAATTTTTTTTTCCCAGTATTGAATTATTTTATAAGATTTTTCAGTATTTTTATAGTCTTTTTATCTTTTTTGTAAAAAGAGTTTGTTTTTAACATCATCTAGTGAACGAAAAAAAAAAATTAGAACAACCTTTTTTTTTGAATAATTGAAATTTTTGTTATTCAATGGCAGAACTATTTTTAGATTTGTTTAAATAAACAAAAAAATTGATTTTTTTTAAAAGTAGATACATAATACTCATACTTTTCATTACTTCTCAAGTAAAAAGCCATGGAACATTCTACAAGATTTACATTTTTGAGTAACCATAATTCAGAAATTGAACTCAAAAATGAAAAAGAAAAAATACATGTTGAGTATTTATTTTTCTTCTTGAATAGAGAATAAATTATTCGAACGAAATATAAGTTTTGAACGTAAAAACCACGTGGAACGAGGCATGAATATATTCGATTTTTTATAAAAACCGATTGAGACTGGGGCTATGTTAATTATTTTTAAAAAATCAAACCGTTCTTGGAGAGAAAAATGATCGATATATTCACTCAGGTTTCATTTACAGGTATTGAGTTTTCATAGAACTTCTAAAAACAAGTGGTTTTCTCCGTTCTGCCAACATTTCCATTACTTTATGACGTAAAGATAAATGCTGGAATAGATCGATTGAAATAAGTGTCGAAGACAATATGGAAGGCCACAAAAAGGGTCAAGGTGGAGAGAAAGGTCCATAGGTGCAAAAAGTCACTCACTCTTTAGACACTGCCATTATGATGGGAAACAAAATGAAATTCATGCAAATGAAACAAACGTTCGCGTATCATATGATTATACCAATGAAAAATACTTCCCAATTTTTTTTTCAATTCCCGACTGTTCAAATCGCAGGTATGTATTTCAAAAGTTCATGAATGCACTCATAACTGCAATAATTGACGATTATTTTTTCGTATAATTACTGTTGGTAGGCGTGATTGCATTTCCATGCATTGTTTTCTAAAAAATAATTTGCATAACGAATCATGAGAATTGAAGGAACTGAAGTATCCTTGAGGTGCGAATGAATGACTTTCGTTTGTAGGAGAAAATCAAATATTAGTTTCGAAAGTCCTAACTAATCAATGACAACGCTGTTTCACAGTTTGAATTTCCCCGCAGTTAGTTTATTTTCTTTATTTCGTTTATTTATTTTATCTAACGGAAATTTCTTTCTTTTTTTTTTCATGACAAGTGTTGTAGGTAAAACTTTCATTCAATTTCATCTTGAGTGAAAGAGGTCAAAGACTTATTCCTTTTTGATTTGTGCTATACCTGTCGCAATTCTACCAAATCATTTGTTTATTTATTATTTAAATATAAAATAACTGGAGGTGTGCTTGTTTTTTCGGGAAAATTTCTTTCTCAACTGTCATTTTGGATATTTTCAGGCACTTGGTGTCATTTTTCAAAACTTCTATTTTCATTTTTGAAAAATTTGTTTTGATGTTTCTTGTCTTTCAATGCTTGAAAAACATTTAATTTCCTAACAGTTGTATCACTGTATAAACTAACTTTCGGTCCAGAATATTTTAATTACAACCGAACTGAGAAAAACTAAAATGTATCCATTTATTTATTCGAAAGAGTGAAAAATACTTAATGAAAATTATATTCAAACAAATATATATTTATTTTGGAAATTCATCAGGATTGTATAATTGTACAATATTTCATTTCAATAATGCGGCAGCAGCTTTTTTAAACACATCAAAATATCTTACAACTCAGAAAAAGTGAAACGACATGAAAATTTAATAAGTAAAAAAATGTATACATTTATATCTTTTCATGTGCCGGAATTTCAGAATTATGTTAATGGTGAACAACGCTACATTGATTTGTCCAAAAAAATTTCAGTAGATTCATCGTATAGAGGTTCTAAGTAAATATGCTCATTTTATCCAATCGTAATGTAATCACTCGATTTTATCGAGCGCGCAAACCACTTCGTTCCATTATGTATCGGCTACTGAATTTTTCATTACTCGTTTTTAAAATAAAAATGAACATTCGTTGCACGAAAGCGAAATTATTTTCGGACTTTAGCATCAAAGTTTCAGCTCATTTGAGAATTTCATGATATTTGAATATCTCTAAAATTTCAAGAATTCAGGAGTTGGAGGTAATTTTACGTGAAGTAGGAAAAACATGTATTAAAATCATTATTTTTCTCATTAGGTGAAAATTAGATTATTAGGTAGAAATTATACGATCATTATTTTATTTTATTTATTTTCGGGATTCGGATGTAATGGATTGTAAAATACTCTAATTTTCTTTATGAAGTTGATGAAATTATTTGTATTAGAAACCTCAGGGAACGTTTGAAATTTTATGTTCCGGGCATCCTTCATTCAAATAAATCTCCATTGTTCACATTCCCAGATAATCAGTTGCACTATGGTATGAGTAATTATTCGGAAGAATTTTTCAGTTTAAATAATTGATAATATGCGAACTACAATCTCACTTCTTCCAATTATGAATAATAATGAACATTATGTATGTAACGAATTTTGAAAACTATTGCACCTCGCAGTTTCTGAAATTAAACATTCAATCGTATAAGGATTAGGGCTCCTCATTTTTCTAAAATGTAATTTAAATCTACGAATAACCTAAATAAATCATCCATTGCCTCAATAAATATTTAGAATTCCTACAAACATCAATTAAAATTGTCAATATTTAAAATAACTTTCATTGAAAATCTGAACGATGATACAAGAATGTGCAAAGTTTAGCAATTGAAACTTTTTTATTTACAAATCAGAAGTATTCCCTCAGTACAAAATCTACTAACTGTTCATTTATTTTTTTGAAATTTTGATTCAGTAGTGAAATATTTAAACTTATAGTGAATATTTCTTCAATAACTTGAGAAATTAGTATTTTTAACTAGCGGAATAATGCATTTTCACTTATCTAACAGTGAGTACTAAGTTTTTTTGGACAATTGAATGTTTTACACTTGGAAATAGGGAAGTTCCACTTTTTTACATCTGGAGAATACTTTCCGAAAATTCGTCTTGTATGCCAAGTCGATGTTTCACAACTCTCTCAAACTGTAAAATTTGATTTTCACTGTTTGCCAGTCGAATTCTACTGTTTCATGATGTTAAATTTAATATCGTGCACTGGAAACCAGTTTTATTGACTTAATGGAACAGTAATTTAAAACCGTTTGATCCAGTCACAATGAGCAACTACACGAATCAATACTTCTATGCTGTTTGGACTAGTGATTTTGAAATGGTCAAAATAGCGTGGTAAGTTGTTATAAATAGTACTTTTTATATCAATTTCTGAAGTTACATTTTATTTTCCACAATTTTTATCACCTAATTTTGATAATTTCAAGCAAGTTTTCCGTTTAAAAAACAATGTCAAATGTCGGAAATAATTTTACTCAAAAACAATAACAAAAACAAATATACAATTCCTCGAGTTGATAGGGAGTAAAACTTTATTTGCAATTGACTTATAAATTTATAAAAAACACTCCGTACCTACTTTTACAATACACTTATCCTTCAAAACTTAAAACTCCACTAAAGCTGCACATTTTACGCTCTGACAATTGTCAATATTTACGACAGTATAACATGAAAAAAAAATCTTACATAGCCAGATCGACCAGTAGAAACAAAAGTTGGCTAAGCAGTAAAAATCAAAATGCTGGTCCAGTTGGCACGTCAAATAGTAAAACCATTTTCCATTGGCATTGGCAATTAAATCGTGATTCACAGAAAATGTTAATTGTTTCAGATATAGAGAGAACGAATCCACTTATTTCAATCCCTAACGATAAATCAAAACGAAACTCACATCCACTAAAACCGGAACGCCCAAAATTGTCTGATCTGGCACGACCAATATCACTTAAAATGCAGCTTCGGCGCGCCAACGCGCGATATCGTCACAAACGCAACATTTTGCTCGAGTTCTGCTGCGCCGATTGAAGTGTAGATGAATACACTCGGGAAGTATTAACGAGCGGATCTTAATTATTCTCGAGCCGAGACACAAATTGGCAGTTAAAGGAAGCGGCTTGTTACGGAGCCGGTGGAAATGGGCGAAAGAGCAATCGGAGCGCGCAAACACGCTCTTCGCGGGGCGAAAGCTCGCTTTGGACTGTTCAGGACTATGTTGGACTGCTTGCGCCGCTCGGTCTTCGACCATGCTCGGCGAGAAACTGACGTCACTTTGTCGTACCATCGCCGGGCTGTTACTACTTCCTGGGTCACTTGGAAAATGTATCGACAAGTGAATAGTCTAGGGACCGAAGGGCTAACCCACATTCGGAAAATTTTCAGAGCCGAAGTAAAACTGCATTATTTTACATGAGTAATTGTTTCAAAATGCTGCAGAAATATGAAGTGGTCAATATAGCACGATGCTAAATGCGTTAAGGGGTTATATACCTCTTTGTCCGGAAAATGGAGTATGGTTTGGAGTAACTTTTAAGGTATGTAGCAATAAAGTTATGACACTAAAGTTGTGGTTTTTTGACAGTGTATTGTTCACTTGAAAAAACAAGTATTTGTTCATACAAAAATATTAACGATCGGCGGAGTTATAGTTCATTACCCAAAACAATATTTTTTTTTAAGAGGCTTGCGGTGACCATGATGCAAGTCGAACAAGTCAAGTTGAATCAGAGAATCTAAATAATTTCATAAATCTAGGAATATATCTAGTTTTCGAACGATCGCGTTCAGGGACGGACCCAGGGGGGTGGTCCGGGGGGTCCGGGCCCTCCCCGAAATATCAGACTTCCTTAATATCTGGTATAGCACACGGCCCTTCTGATCATTGTTGTTAAATGTTATATTGTTGTACATTTTGTCTCACAGCGTCACGTCATTGCGTTTTCTTTGAATACTCGCGCATTTTCTTAAAATGAGATAATTTCCAGATAACAGTTTATTGTAATTAGAAGCAGAAAATAATGGTCATAAATAACAGACAATAGAAATGCATTTTTAAATTGTAAGAATTCAATGTTTTGGATTGAAAAATTTTAAGCTTTTGGGGTGAGGTATAAAAATAAAACGTTTATCCATCTGATTCTTGACATATAAATATTTTTGTTATGCAGGAAAGATTTAGAAAGAAAAAAGGACAAAAAAGAACCAAAAAACGTAAAAAATTGAATATTTTATACCTCGAAAATTATTCAGTACCTTACTGTAAAAGTTTTATAGAAAAGAAATCGTGAAAAATGTACTTGAAAAAACATTTGTAAGGGGAAGGCCTAAAGTTTTAAATTCAAATCCATGGCAATAGATTTATGAAAAAGGTAATCGAACTTCAATCGATATGTATCTCGGATTTTTTTGTAAGTGAAGCCAGAATTTAAGGATATAAATTTCTAAAAAGCAGTTTCCGCCGCTGATTTACAAGTGTCAATCGCATGTCAATTTTGTCAATAAATAAAGTAGTGGCCAAATGGGTAAAGCCTGTATCTCCTATTTATAACGTGTATGGGGTCCAAACCCTTAAGGTGACATTTTTTTCGTTTAATTATTTATGTCACATTAGATGCTAAATCCAATATTGTTAAAAAATTTTATTTTAAAAAGAATTATAACACATTAAAATGGTACTGCATTTGAAAAAATTTTATGATATATTAATTTATGCATTATATAATAATAGATGATTATTGATAAATAAAGTAAATCATATATAATAAAATTAATTTATATAATATTATGGGGATTTTTCCATCACTTGCTAATGATTGAATTATTTTCAAAATTGAAATTTTTAATAATGTTCTATCTATAGCATTATGTAACATGAAGAAAAGAACGAAAAAAATAAATAATGCAAAAAATGTCACCTTCAGTAAATTGAACCTCATAGCTCAGAATTAGGAGATAAAGGCTTTAACTACTAAACCACTACGACTTGTTGAAAATGTACTAGAAACTACTTATTTTGATTATTCTTAGAATTTGAAAATAAATTTTTTATCTCGGTAGGCAAAAAAAAGGTCTCATTTGCCGGCTACAATGAAAAATACCATTCACACCATGGGCAAAATAAATTATTGCGAGAAATTAATTTTTTCCCTTGGTGCAAAATACATAAACTATTTTGATAAATTATGATCACAACTACAGCTGCTTTTACCCAACTTTTGAGTCTTGTGTCTACTTTTCGAATATGAAACCCACATAACACAAATAAGCATGCGATCCAAGAATTATGGCTTATAAGCAGTCACAAGCGAAAAAATTCAATTTTGTCATACACAATTAACACATTACGTTCTGTAAAAGTCGAAACATGTTTCATTCTAAATTTTTCGTTTGGACCCTCCCCAAAAAAATTTTCTTGGTCCGTCCCTGATCGCGTTTTATGAGAAAAGTTTTTATTTTGCAGAAATGAATTTTTTTACAACATTTTTAAAACTCATAGAATCGAAATCTCGGCGAAAACGTTCTCGCATACAGAAAAAACGTAATACTTATTTTTTCAATCATTCAAGAACTATGTATGTAGATACATTTCTATACTATTGAAATTTTTTCGATTTTCAGGTTAAACTTGACTTGTTCGACTTGCATCGTGGTCACCACAAGTCTCTTGGAAAAAAATTTTTTCTGGGAAAAGGCCACAAGTCCACCAATTGTTGAAATTTTTTTATAAACAAATATATACTCGTTTTTTCGAGTGGACAATACACTGTTAAAAAACTATAACTTGGGTGTCATAACATTATTGCTACATACTTAAAAAAATACTCCACCTATCCTCAATTTTTCCTCACAAAAAGGTAAATAACCCATTAACAGGATAGTTCTCCAGCGATTTATTTATACAGAATCATTGTATACAGAAAAGGCCTATTAATTTAACGACTGATAGAAAAAACACAGTACTTTGAATTGGATCTGTAAAATAAAAATGCAAATGTAGTACTAAAAATGTGGAATTAATAAAAAATCTCGAAAGATTTACAACAAAATAAATAATTACGAATGGAAAGACTCGATAAAAATTATAACCTCAAAATTCAAATTTTGTTTATCTCTCATCTGTATTTAAATTAATGGTCTGTACTGTATATACATATTGGAAATTGAGAATCTATTCTACAGAATTCCATGTCTTTAAGACTATGAGCATTACTCTATAGATATTTGAGAAAAAATTGTTCATAGATGCGTCGTATTTTATATATATTCAATACTTTTTGTATTTTATGTGTTCCTTCAGTATTTATACAAGTCCATGGATTTTTGGCGTTTTCTTTGAGTTTCTACAAGTATATCAAGTTTATAGAATTCAATGCTCAAGGGCTCGAAGTTTCAAAGGTTTTTGCTATATTCATAAATTTTTTAGTAAATTTTTACAACGTGCATTGACAGTATTCCCACATTGTTTTATTACTTTTTCAGTTTCGTGATATTTTCTTATATTTTTGAAGATTTCAAGAAGTTTCTTGATGCTCTGGAGTTCCAAGTTGAATATATTTTTAGTATTTCAAAATTTTTTCAGGAAAGAAATACCTTTTTTCTATAAATCTCTGGTGTTTCGTATATTCCCAGTACCTAAAGTATTTTTTGTTTGTTTGTTTTTTTATCGTATTCAAAAAATTGGATAGATAGTCTGGTATTTTTATTAGATTTATGTATAAGTTTCTAGAACTCGATGCTCTAGGGTACAAAGTTGAATAGATTGTTAAGTAAATTATGTCTTCCTATACTAAGAGTATTCCATTGTTTATCAGTATTTACAGTTTTTATCTTGTTTTTCAGTATTTCTAAACCTATTAAACATTTTCTGTATTTTCATGGATTACAAACGGATAGTTAAATGTTTTACTGTACATATTTATAGGGTTCTATGTTCTGGATTCCAAAATTAGATACAAGTTTGTTACATTAATGAATTTTGTATGTAACAGTATGGGCATAAATTTTTTGTTTTTTTAATGTTTTCTGTGTTTTTTGTATACCACAAGTTTTGCTGGAATTTGTAACATTTGATTAGATTTTTCATATTGTATTTATTCCTGTTTAAGTTATTAAAACTTGATATTCCTTATTTGTTTTGAACGTTTATATTCTAGAATGCACAAAAGTATAGAATTTTCAATATTTTATTAGATGTTTCAGAAAACTGTATCTACATATATTTTTTGGGGTTTCTCAGGGTTCTTGAACTTTTGGTATTTCTGGTACTTTTTTTATGCTTCATGAAATATTATTAATAAATGGAATTTTTGATGTTTAAGAAGAAATTTGTCGTATACACATTCATAGTAATTAATAAATTCTTGGTTTTTCGGCTATTTCACGTTATATTCCGTAATTTTCATATATCTTTTGGGGTTAACTATTATTTTCTTCCAGTCTACATATTACTCACATTCTATAACTTAATACGCACAGTCTGGGTACAAAAATGGCTATTCCATATTCAGGAAAATTTTCGAGAATCAACCTAATGAAACTGTTACTTTTTGCAATATTTCGAAATCGTTTTGGAATAACTAAAGAAATATAAAAAAATCAATACTGTACACTACTTATCGCTTTTATGATGCAATAAATGCAACAGTCACGACTGTATATTCTGGAAGTTCTTGAACCATTTAAGTATATATATTTGGCATTTATTAAAAGTCACACAAAGTAAAGAAGTTCAAAAAGTGTTTTTGTGCGACTAGGGAGACTAATATTGTGAAAAAATTATACTTAATCCACCTGTTAGGAAACTGAAAATCGATTGCAAGCATTTCTTTCCCTAAATCTCAAAATTGATTCATCTTCAAAAAAAAAACTCTTTTTTACTCATACCAAAGGAAACTATAAAATGAATTGGAAATGAAAAAGTGTTTTCCAGAATAAACTCTGAAACCAACCTTACCTAGCCGAATTCTTCATCATTGTGCAACCACTTTGACTAGATAAAAATGCGAAATATGAGATTCGCTCAAGCTGAAAAATGTCTCGTATTAATTAACCTTGTTCTCTTAATTTAATTGTTAAGAGCTCTCATAAACCACAACTCTCATCTTACTTTTAACCTAAAAGAATAGAAGTTCAACAAGTTTTTCATTAACCTCGGCATAATTTGTATAGCCAGTGTTACCCAACTTTTTTCCGCTGGTAATCTCGGCACGAAAAACAATAATCATACACCTCAGATGTTCTCTATACGAATAAAACTATGCGCTAAAAATTTTTCGCATTGTTTAGTTATCGACAAAATGTTTGTTCTAACCCATAACATCTCATTACATGTAAATCTCATAAAAACCAACAAGAGGAAAAACTTTCACAACTTTTTTTACGAAAACTGTTCGCATCATTTTTACAACAAGTTGCGGGCACAGCCACATGTTCGCTCACCTAAATTTTGAGAATTTCTACATCCTCGATTATTGGCGTTTTAATCACACCGGTATGGCGTGTAAACGTACCAAGTTTATAAAGTTCAATGCACGTTGAAGGAAAGTAGAACATTCGCTGTCTTTTATAACAGTTATAACGTGAAACGAGCTTTCTTGGTGCAACACATCAAGCCCATAGCACGCAAAGCTTTCCATATTTTATGATTTCCATGTGATGGAATGCTTTTTTTAGTAGCTAACTTGTTTATTTCACAGACTAGAACTCGCAATGGAATCTTCGTCACAGAAATTTTGTTTCAGCCTGACATATTTATCTTTTTTTTTATGACATTTGCCGAGAAGTAACGCTCCTTGTACTCAAAAAATTACAAAACGAAGAAGGGATAGAAAGAACATATCAGCCTAGGCACTGAGTGTGGCTTATTTCAGAAAAATTGTACTAATGCTGCAAGGATTCACGAAATAAATTGTTTTTCCCATAACACCTTTTGAAAAAGGTAATGCACTATTTCATGACTAATGTGCAAAAATCGCTGTAAAGTTCGATTCTCGAAGAGCAAAAAAACCAGGCCCGTAGCTAGGGTGGGGCAAAGGGGGAAAAAACCCCCCTAACTTCATCGTTTGCCCCCTCTGAGATTCTTAGATATCCAAAAATTTTCCGAAAGTAAGTGCGCAGTAGAATTCCATCAAATTTTTCTTTAAAGTTACGGAACAGAGCCTAGTTTTTAGCTAATTTCTACAGTAAAAAAATAAAATTTCATAAAAGTATGTTTGAAAAATCATAATTAATAATTATTTCGTCTCTCAAATTGCATTTTTTTTTGTTGCAGGCGCGTAGGCAGAGGGAGTTTTAGGGGTTCAAACCCCTCCTGAAATTCTAATAAAAACAATAAATTTTAAATGCAAAAATGAAAAAAGTTATATTGATAAACAATGAAAATATCAGTTACAGAAAAATGCATGGAAAAGTTAGGAGGTATATTGAATGGAAAAGTAAAAATTATCAAAATGTAGGATGACGTTGAAAATATAGATCAGAAAAATTGTTGCGACCCAGTGAATGATCGATTAAAATAAAAATCTACGAAAATGCTAGTAACTTACCAAACTTTGAATCTTGGATCATCAAATTGTAGAAATCTGATAAAATCAATGTAAAAGTATAAAAACTCTTTCGATTCATGCAAACTCAAAAATAATAATGAAATAATTGAATTCTATGAAAAAACTGTTACCTGAAAAATGTCGACGAATGCCTTTACGATCTATACATTTTGGGATGATAGAATATGAGAAAGAAATTCATAACAAATATTATTATTATCAATAGAATATTCTTATTATTTTCTCAAATAAATATGAGAAAATAATAACGATGTACAACATAATAAATTTCTATGAATGAAATTTTATTATTATTTCTTGAAATCACTAAAGATATATCGAAATTCGCATTTGAAAGCATCGAGTTTTTTAAATACCTGTATCAATTTACAAAAATATAAGCAATCTTAGAAAATACTTAGAAATCCTCCAGAGTTTCATAAATCAAACTGGAAAAATGTGAAGAATTAGTTTACTAGTTTATTAGCTTACTAGCCCATTAATTTACCCGTTTACTAGTTAGCTAGCTAACTAGTTTACAAGCTTACATGTTTATTAGCTTACGTGCTTACTAATTAACTAGTTTACTAGTTTACTTGTTTACTCGTTTATTGTCTCAATATTTTACTACTTTACTAGTTAATTAGCTTACTAGTTAACTAGCTTATCAGTTCACAAGTTTACTTATTTACTTGTTAACGTGTTTACTAGCTTATTAGTTTACTAGCTTACCAGTTTTTTATTTAACTAGCTAACTAGTTCGCTGGCTTTTAATTTTTTTATTTAATCAGTTCACTAACTTAAATTTTTAGTAGTGCAGTAGTTTACAAGTTAATTAGCTTACAAGTTAACTAGCTTACAAACTTACAAGTTTACTAATTCACTTGTTAACAAGTTTACTAGATTACTAGCCAACTAGTTTTTTATTTAACTAGTTTACTAACTTACTTGTTTAGTAGTTTAGTAGTTTACTAGCTTGCTAGTTTTCTAATTTACTCTTTGACTAGCTTACTAGATTACTAGCTGACAAGTTTACTAACTCACCAGTTTACTTGCTTATTACCAGTTTACTTATTACGTAGTAATCTTTTAATATATTAGTTTTATAGATATAATCTTCTTGGAACTTTATAAAAATTTCTGTCCTGAAGCATATTATTAATATAATACTATAATTAATATATATTTCTGGAAATCTTTCTACAAATTGATACAGTAAACAATAAAAGTACACTTAATTCAGTTTATACAATACCTTTGATTGTGGAAATATTTAAAAAATATGGAACAAAAGTATTGGAAATTTTAATGAAACCAATTTTCTTTTGAAAAATTCATTGAAATTCCCAAAATCGTTGAAAGTTTAATACCATAGCATAAATTTCTAAAAACCTACCGAGCGAACATAAATAATATAAATTCATGAAGTATCTTTTACCTGTATGGTTGAAATTTGCTCTAAAATCAATTCGAATGTATAAATAATTTAGAACTTTGATTCCTAGAGCAACGAATTTTAGAAAGCTCTATGTGAACTCATATTACTAACTTTCAGATAATACAAACATTTGTAGTAAAAGAAATTGAAACCTCAGTTACTATGTCATTGAAAATCACAAAAATCGAATTCCATCGTTCACAAATATGAAAAATGTGCACTTCCGGACTCCAAAAGTTGTATAACTTTCATATTTCGAGATCTGTAATATTTCAAAATGGCTCTCTTGTATTCATACTGTCAAAGATGAAAAATTATAAAGACCCGAAGAAAAAATGTTTTTCAAAAAAACCCCTCCCGAAAATTTTTCCTGCCTACGCCCCTGGATTGTTGAAAAAATGATTCGAATAACATTTTGCTCTCAAAAAAATCATTTTTGCCCCCTCTAACGTGCAGGCCTGGCTACGGGCCTGAAAAAAACTTTTGCTACTCCTTGAGAATAATGCCCCCCTGCCCCCTAAGCCCTTCGGTTCTTAAAACCCGCTGCAAAATTGCTTTTTTATCGTAAAACCTGGAAGATTCAAGGCAGTAAAAGCACAGGCGGCGTTGAATGTATTTCTGACTTGAGTAGATTACGGGTCGTAAGAATGCCGCATCGGAATCGATGCGCTGTACACGCGCTGGCCCCGAGCACTTCTTGCGGCGCTGCCGCTCTTATCGAATGCATTCGCTCTTATCTCGATGGTCGATATATTCGGCTCCGGACTATACACTCGGCCCCGTTTTACCTCTGACGGCGAGCATTGCTCCCTGGGCTTTTTACTTCCGCCGTGCACTCGATCTCGCACGGACGACGATGCCTCTAAAGCGAAGAAGCGGAAGACAATGGCCCGATGAAGAGATACGAGCAGGTACACGTCTGACCAGACTTCGGGGGGTCGATAATAACACTTTAGAAAAAAGGAAAGGGTGGATTCCGAGCGGCGAAATTCTGCCGTACAAAGGAAAAACTACCACCTGCCTCGTTTTGAATGTAAACTGGTCGATTGATTCATTGTTTGCTAAGCTGAGCAGAACGTCTTTTCACGCCAAAGAAAATTGGCTCCTTTTTCGGAATCGATTCCCTACGTTTTTTTTTGGAATCCAGGAATCGCGATTGAGTCTCTATGTACATGTGAAACACATGAGTCATAAAACTTGCTGTTCACCCGTGCATTTCTCCATTTTTGTACCCAATCATATGAAAATTTTCCAATAACCAATATTCAATCGTTAGTTCATGCATTTTTTATAAAATGGCCGTTCCTAAGAATTGTCACTACAAATCTTCGTCACTAGAAATGCCGTCATTATATAAAGATTTTATCAAGTTTTGTTTTAAAGTGACTTTATAAAAAAGCGGAAGTTTAGAAAAAATACCAAAATATCATCAGGAGTTTTATAAAAGCATTGTAAAACGCAAATTACTAGGGATAAGGTTGAGAATACAAACAACTATTAGTTTTGCAATGAAAAAAACAAGAATGTTTCAAAAAAATTAGAGGTAAAATTTGCATACCTCTGTAAACGAACTTTCGTTGCTCAATTTTTTTCCGTTCTCAAAATCCCATTCGCAGTTCTTTTTTCTTTTTCTTTTTTGTAGAATGATTCGCAAATAACACACATGTTCTGTGATACGAGCAAAAGAAGCTTTCTTCACCCAGGTATATATCAGAAAAAAGAATAAGGAAGAAGTTAAATGCATTTATGAAATAACACGTCGTTGAGAAGAATGGCTACTGACTCGACGACGGGTGTAATAAGATTTATAGACTACTTTCGTCGGCGCCACAGCCAACGAAAATTGGCAAAAAACAACTGCGAATAGTAGGTACCTCCCCAGCAAATTACGCCGGAGATTCCGCGACCATTATCATACACGCAATTCCCTTCTTTCGCCAAAACGTAACATCTCGTTGAGATGTTTTTTTCAGTATCGCGCGATCGAGACGAATTTGCATTTTTATCTTTTTTCGTCGCGTTTGCCAATAAAGGCGAACGACCTTGGCGAGTGTAATTTCGCGAAGGGAGAAGAAAAAATAGGAAAAATACGTTTCGCTAATGATGCGAAAGCCGGGGTGTTTAATGGCTCGTTACTGGAAACTGGGATAAATGAGAAGGAAGAATTCGCGGCTTTTAATTGGCCGGGCGAATTTATTAATTACTAACGTCATCGTTACGGTCGGCGCGGGCTTGTGAATTATGGTGTAACACGCGACATGGTAGAATTACAAATTTCTCGTTTAACTGATCCGTTTGAATTTTATGTCCGGCTATATTTCGCAATTCAGAAACTTTTCATAATGTTCGTCGAATTAGGGACAAACAAATCATGATTGTAAATAATTCTGATTTTACGTGTTTCACATTACATGGATGCGATGAAAAATCGGGATTGAGTCTTTCTTTTTAGAATTTATTAATTCATCACTGACCTTATCGCCAATTACTCTAAAATTCTTCGAATTAATACATAAATTAGTTGTATAATATACGTTTTTTTAATTTTTTACCAAGAATCTGATTTTTTTCACAAGAACTCATGATTTTTGATTTCATCGTCAAATTAAGAGTAATCCAACTTCTGCAGAAAATTTTTTTCGGATGGATTAAGGTTTTTTCGGAAACGTTGTGTACAAAATCCATAGATAATTGATTGACTGAGAATCCAGTATCTTGTTTCCAGGTTTCTTGATAAAAGTAGATTGAATTCGAAACCATCCAACAGAATCCAAAATTTATGAATTGATCTTTTCAAAAAGTGTAGATTGAAATCGGTTGAAGGTTTAAATCAATTTCTCTGTAAATCCAAGATGAAAAGAGGCAACTATTCTACCATAAATCAATAACATTTTAATTGAATGTTGTAGATTAAGATGCAAATATGTTAGTTGACAATTTTTAATCATTTTTGCACGACTTGATTTTTTGTTGTAAAACATGTTGACAGTAATGAGTCGTAGGCCTCTCAGATGAATTATTATGAAATAACACGTAAATTAACAAAAAAATCTGTATTTTGAAGCATTCAATTTAATATGAATGTATTATCTACTTCATATTGAATGTGGAAATAAACAACAGTGGTTTATAATCCTTTTGAATGACAATTAATCTGAATTATGATAATGTGCGCGGACAAGCAGAATCGGCATGCAAAGGATTCGCACTGATGAAGATAATTTGACAAAAAACATAATTTTTTCTCATTTTATTCAATACAAGTCAAATTTGAGAATCAACCAAACTGGGGGTACACAACAAACGATAAAAAACAAAACAATGTTAATCCTATAATATATCATTAGCAATGTATTTTTTTTTAGAATTACCAAAAATCTGATAATAACCTATATCAAACATATTTTTGAGTGTGAACATATTTTTGAAACTATCGTTGCTCGAATGTAGTTACACAATTCTATTTAAAGACATTTTTGGAAACTTGATTTGTTCACACCGAAGGAAATAGTCATACTCTTTATAAAGAATTCTCACATAAGCATGATTTCAAAATCAATGTCTTTTTACTTGTTCAATGAATCATTATTATCTTTATCCAGAAACTTTGGGTAAAATATGCGCATTCTTCTGAGGTCATTTTGAGGAATTTTTGATGCTGAAATAGTATCTGGGGTCCTCATTCTCTCGTCTTTTCCCTTACTTCTCATTACCGATAATTACATTCATAATGTGTTCGCTTTTCTGCGGTAGAGTAAAAATTTCCAACAAGAATGAAAATTGCTGTGCTAGTTAACTCAGTCGCCTGGGTGTCAACGCGTAAGAGGGTTACTCGGCGCAATCAAGTTTCATGAAAATTGAGTTAACCCAAAACCTTCGTAATGGCTTTTTTAGGCACTACAATAGTCGAGAATTGAATTTCTGTCTCTTTGGGCAGAAATTTCTCCAGTTAATGTAGCGGTGAATTATATTTTAACAGGACTTTCCAGAAGGGTCTTTGAGCAAGCCATACTATTTTAGACTTCACGAGCCACAAGAAAACAAATGTCTGCAGATTATCGATTCTCCCCAGCCACGAAATCAATTATTTGCGAGTCGACTGCTTTCTCGGTTCATTCTTTACAACCGAAAGTTTAATACCGAAGGAATTTCAATATTTCAAGTTTCCAAAGACCAGGATACCTTTATTCGTACTTGATTCATTTCCTCGAAAGCGACAAATCATCTGAGATTTTCTTAATTAGAGCGGTATTTATCGAAAATCAATTACCGTGCTAGGCTGCACTTGAAGCAAAGTCAACGTCGTTACGTAATTAGTGCTCCGGAAAGAAGGGAAAAAAAGACGAACAAAAGGGAAGAAAAAAGAATGTCACCTCCAGACAAAGAGACGTACAGCTAAGTATATTGCAGACGTTTCCTTAATTGAATTTTTATGCTTCTACGGATTGATTTTTTTCCTCATCTTGTTGATGTGATGCTTCGAACGTGGATTTAATTTATAATCGCATTAGACTAATTGCACATCGAAAAGTTCAGTTGAACTTTCTGGTCGGGTAATACAGGACGAGAAAGTCAGCTCTTTTCTTTTCTGTAATATTTAGGGTTCGCGTCGATTTTTCCCGCTCTCTCATTGTCCTCACGTTCGGCGGCCAATGAGCGTCGCGTATTTTGAATTCCTGCGCGAGAACGACACGGTTTTCATCGATTTAGGCGTTTGACATTGTACTTCGGGTTCACTCGGGTTTCTTCGAGGAAGAACAAAATGTGCATCTAAAATGTTTTCTAAGAGATGGCGTAAGGTGCTTCGCAGTGTTCTGACAGGGCCGTAGTGAGAAAATCCGGGCCCGGGGTAAAAATTTACAAATTATTGTGTAATAATAGTAATAATAATAAATAAATATTTTTTAAAACGTCACAAAATAGAAAAATCATCAATTTTGATGACTCCCTTCCTATCTCTTCAGGCCTGTGCACTGGGTGTACATGTAAAGCAAGCCCAGAAAGCCATAGGTGAAAAGTGACAGGTGACAGTTGTCTGTAAACACTCGTATTGTAAACACTCGCTCGAGTGCTTATATGGATGTAATCGAGTAAAACCAAAGAATTTCTCCGATAAAGTTCAGATAAGTACACCGATTTCTTTAATTCGCATATTGCACGATTGTTATTTGGCTTTGTTTACTCTGTGGTCAATTTTTTTTTCGTTTGTTTTAGTATTTCTTTTATTCTGGGCTCTGGAACTACCAAACGATATTTTGGAATGAATATTAAAAAAAAACTGGTGAGTCAAACTTGAATAAAAAATTATTATTGAAAAAATTAGCGTTGAAGAATGGTAGGTTGTGAATGCGAAGTCATAATTTGTTAACAGTAACCTTACATTGTTAGAATTAGAATTCGTCAAAAAAATTTCCACTTAAAAAGTAATGTCAGTCAATAATTCATTACTTAGAATTCGGCAAAATATTTTGATATCATGAAAAACGTTTCAACAACTAAAAAATATTGTATAATTTTTCATTATTTTGTAAATAGACAACAATAACAACATTAGGCAAAATATTTTAGCTAAAGTAAAATTAAGGAAAAAAAATTAATAATTGATTTACCGTCAAAATATATTTAGTGCGATGATTTTCTTTCAATTATGAACTTCGGACAAAAGAGTTGATTTTTAATTCAAGATCTATTTTCGGAATTTTGCAACATTTATCACCAAATTAAGCATCAAATACTGCGCTTAAATTTTTTCTTTAACTTTAATTTCTTTAATTTTTTATTTTTTATTTTGTTTGATTTTTTATTAAACTTGGACTCGAAAAAAAAAAAAAAAAACGTTGAAGAATGTGCTAGATTGTGAATGCTAATTCAGGGATTTATTTATATTATTATTTATTACAGGCAGATGAGGCTAAATGTTTGGTTAAAAAAACAAGCGAAAAATGTGACTCATATTTTAGAATATGAAAAAATTCAATGAATACGTAATACCTCTGAAATTAATGATAGACATTTCAAAAAAATTTCCAATGTGTTTCTATATTTTATAAAAATTATGCATAAAAAATATGGTTATTCCTTGAAAAAAAAAGTTGTTCGAATCATCTAATCAATAAATGTAATAATATTTGATGTTAATTCTACAAATAAAAAAATAAAGAACGAGACATCAATCGCTTGCAATAAAATACATATTGTTGGAATTAATTGTCTCAAAAATTTCATCTTTAAAAATAGTATCGGCAATTTCTCAACTCAAATTTAACACAATCATTTTATATGATAAAAAATGTTATGAAATGAATGGAACTTCATAATAAGTGCAATAATAAGAATAATAATATTTTAAAAGTAACCATAATAATAATAATAATAATAATAATAATAATAATAATAATAATAATAATAATAATAATAATAATAATAATAAATTTTTAGAAATTTTTCTAGTAGGCATGCCAGAAAATTCAGGCTGGAAAATGTATGGTCTGGCCGACAATTTGATATCATTATTTTTTGTTGCATGACATTTTTAATTTTTTGTAATGGCCATCGAATTAATAGTCATATGCTTTTTCATGTCGACAAACTTTTAAAGACAAGTTAAAAAAAATTTTTACTCGAAAATCGCACAGGCTTCAGGAGAATTAAATAGCAATATATTTTGTAAGGTTATACGCTTTTTATTTGTGAACTGCTGGAAAAAACATAACAAAGTCGTTACGATTTTTTTCATTCTGTGTATTACCCGACAACCTTTTTTTACTTTTTTGAAGTTTTTTTATAGGTTGAACTTTTCCAAGCTCTTCAGGATGTCGAAAATGGAATAATCGCTCAATAAATTTGGAATATCAAATCTTCGAAATTACTTTCAACTTGTGGTTTATTACCTCAACAGCCACTATTAACTTTTAACTCATTAGGGTTTTATCTCCAAGTTTAAAAAGATTTTAATAGAGTAAAACCATTTCATGAAGGGTTCACACCCAATTTAAGAGTTATCACCTTGAGTTGAGGGCTATTTCAAGGGTTATACTTTTTACTACTTAAGAGTCGCATGCAAAAATAAAAGCTTCTATGTTTTTATTCCGTTGGTTTTTTCTAACCACATGACAGTACCTAATTTATAAGATATGACATTAAAAAACGTCTTTCGAATGCACGTTTTGGTGTAAAATAATTTTTCAATACCGAATGTAGCTTATTAAAGGCAATAATTTACAAGAAGCTGCATCAATTTAATTTACACTTTACGAACAATGCTTCAATAGAGGGCCCTCAATATTTTTTGTATTTTTCACACAGTTATAAAATAAAAAATTTTCTTATTTTCTTATAGACTTCTATTAACATAAATTTTTTAGAATTTAGAGCTCAAGAAATTGAAGTGTTTTGATTCCTTAAGTAACATAAATTTTTTAAAAATCAAGTTACTCAAAACTTAGTGAAATCTAGTATTTTTTGTATTTCATTTTATTTATTCATTTATTTTTTTTGTATTCATTATTATTCTATAAAACTTTCTAGCAGGATCTCTAAATCTAACAAATCCTGCTATAGATTTTTCGATCTATAGATTTTAAGTATTTCTTATATCTATTAATGTGAATTTCTAAAATTCAACACTTCGAGTCGTGAAAGTTTTCAATAAAAAATAAAAGAGTCCATTCTTCGTCAAGAGTTTTGCACAAATTACGATTATTCCACATGGTTTCATTAAAAATTATGATTCTGGAATTTTATATCTAAAAATGAGGAAGTTAAAAATGACTAAGATCCAAGTTTCTGAACATTTTTTTAAAAGTTTTAAATTGTGCTAAAAACTTAAAAGGACAGATAAAAGTAACGTAAAATAACGGGATTTCCGTTACTCGTTACCGAAAAAAAGTAACTCGTTCCCGTTATTGTTACTAGCTAATTAGTGTAACGCGTTACATTATCGTTACAGTAAAAAATGTAACGTTTTAGAGTAACGCGTTACTTCCAAACCCTGGAAAAATGCTACGTTAACAATACTTCAACAGGTTCCATTTTTCTGTCAATGATTAATAAATTAATTCTTCGCTCTAAAAAAGAGTATCGGTAATATGTAGGTTATGCGACTATGCCAGTTTTTTCACATTTGAAAGTTTTGCTTCAGCACATTAAAAATTTCTCAAAAATTAACTTGTATTCTGAAATAGCAATAGCTGCATTTGATGGGTTAAATTTTTTACTTTTAAATGCAAGGGTTTGTTTTGATCTTAAAATACTTTTTTGCAGTGCTGCATCAAGAGTGTCCAAGGGATACAGGAGAAAGGTTGACTGTCTATTACAAATTATCATTGTAGATTCTATAGGTAACAGTTTTTTAAATGAAAAATATTGAAAAAGTGCGTCATGCCTACTGTATTATCAATTTCAATAAAAAAATAACTTGATTCAAAAAACTTATTAAATTTTCTCCAGTTCATTCGTGATTTAATAAAATTCATAAATATATTCTCAGAAACTTTTGTAATAAATAAAGAAATCAGATTTCACAAACAGTTTGCGATATGTTGCTATATTATGTTGGGCACATTCAACTCATACACAACCTGCCACGACTGAATCACCCGCCTGGGCGATGTCGCTGAAAATTTTCTGATATATTGTTGATGAAACTGTTGTCCACATAAATATAGACAAAAAATGAGGACGCAACCGATCATCAACTTTTTTTTTTTCATGCCATGGACTTACGCTGCGCAAAAATTGCACAAACATTGCAATAGGCTCTGAAACGCAAGTTTCTTATATTTTCATCAGTTATTGTTTCTTGTTTCTTAGTCTTTACATTGATGACTGAAACATGTTATCGCAAATAGGTGAGATTCGACCCGAGTCGAAATCTTCAGGCTCCTGTTCAGTCTCATTCGAGTTAGAATGGAGTTTGAAATGAGACTGAAATCATGCATGTTTTAAATGGAATTTCAGCTTCACTTCGGCCTCCAAAAGTGCAGTTATTACCCGTTTTGCAGCTAAGGAGGTTGAAATGACTTTATGTTTCACCCTCATTTCAGTCTCAGTTGCTATATTGACGGCAATGGGAAAATTGGTTTATCATACAATGTATGCTCCTAAGAATAGATTCATTGTTCGAGATGTTCGATTTTTTAATGCTTTGGACCATTTTACCTTGAATTTGGCGATCTTGTCGTTTGGCAAGGACTTCGGTTGATATCAATTTTTCAGCCGGGTCATGGATTTTGCCTTCGTTTGTTAACTGAATTTTTTCGAATTTATCGACATCATCAAAAAAAAAATGTACGGACCTTTGTTTTAGAGAACCTAATATCCTCAAAATCGAAAATTTTTTGTACATTTTCATCAGTCACACGTGGTATAGTGGCATACTTACAATCGATTGCTATTATTTTAGCATCGTGTCTCATTTTTTTTTCCCGTTTTCATCAGTCCAAACAAGGGAAACGGTGGAATCAACACATCGTTGATTTTTCGGCAAACTGCACGTAAGAACGATATTTTTGTCGCCTGTTGCTATCCAATAATAAGTACTTAATTCTTTTTTCAACTTTGATCGCGAAGATACACAAAAATTGAAGTCGATTTCCAATCAGCTCTATGCGCTGGTCTGCAGGCCCTGCCACGCGCGGCACGTGCGTCTTTTGTTCTTTGCTTTGTGCATGCGTAACACTGCCAAAAGCAAAATAAACTTACATGAAGATATCTCACCTTTTTGAGACCTAAATGAGACTGAATGCATGAAATCATTTATGAAAAACTACGTTGGAGGTTCAAATGCGGCTGAGAACTACTTTAGTCCACTGCAGACACACGTCAACCTTCATTTATGTGATTGAGTCTGAGAAGAAAGTTGAAATCATTCCTCAAACTCACTCTACACTCCACTTTTATAAAATAGACTGAAAAGGAGCCTGAAGATTTCGACTCGGGTCCTGACTGACTCCGATGCAGAGAGTAAAGCGACCAGTTCAACGCCAGTTCAACGAAGGTTGAGTGTGCACTTACCCAAGGTTGTGATTGTCGGTATTGTCAGAGGCGTCTTCCGTCATGTCGCTGTCCCGGGTGTTCGGACCCTGGTTGAGATCAACTCCCATGCTGCCGAGATTTAATGCAGCGTAGGTCCTGCGAGCTTGGACCTTGCTGCCGCTGTTTGTCACTTCGTTGCCTCTCCCATTGCCGACACCGACACTGCTGCCGACAACGAGCTCTTGATAAATCTCTTCGTACAACGAACTGCCGTTTCCATTGCTATTCAGCTCGTCGTCGAGGCGAGCTGGGTCGAGGTGATAATTTGGATTTTCGAACGAAAGCAGTCCATTTTCTACAACAAGAAAAGGTTTTCGTTTTCATTTAACCTTCCCAGTTGATGGGTCGCATAAATTTTTCTTTATTCGGCCTGGATTCGCACTTAATAACAATAACAACTGATTTTTCTGCCTTCGTTCCTATCCTTGTAAGAAAAAAAACTGTATTGTCCAATTTTCCATTTGTTGACATTTCCTGAAAAAGTCTGAAAATATTTTCTTAATACGCACATTTTTCCTTGAATCTCAAATTTCACAACTCTCTCAAGATTTCTCAATTGTCCTGCCCCATCTACGACCTTCGCGAAGAAAATGCCCGGTTGAACATTTTTTTCCTTACTTAGCCCAGCATTAACGGAGCCAATAAACGCGAGAGGAAAAAAGGGGCAATCTGCAGAATGAAACATTTCCCGGGCGAAATTCAGGGCAACCCTCGGACGCGGAAGAAAATGGAGTTGCGCTCGGAAGACGTGCACAATCGACTCTACTTAAGCCGAATCTCCTTGGCCTCTTTCCCTGTCCGATTCTTTCTTTCTCGCTCACTCCCTTGTACGCTTCCGTACAAGCACTCGAGATATTGATTCTCCCAGAACTTTCAGTTGGCGTGAGAACGCGCCTCAAAAGTAAAAGATGAAAGCAGGAAGTGCGAAATCACCTATTCCGGTGATGAAGTGCAAAAATTGTGCATGTCAAGCGTACGCTGAGAAAAAGGTTTATTCATTGCAAATATGCTGCCCAATTCGATGTTTGGAGAAAATTTATCAACTATCAAAAGAAATTTCATTTTGACGAACTGTTAAAATGGTTCGTTCAAATATAATAAAGTTTCGGTGCTATTGTTAATTTGTTTCTTTGGCTCAAATACGGATTTACTATTAGTTAACAAATCTTATTTGCGAGGAAACATATATCTCAACAGTTCACAAATAATCCATTTGAAGAAACACAGTAGCTCAAATGAATTGATAGTTTGACTGTTAACAATCTTTATTTGCTCGTATTCAAATATGAGATATATTAACAATAAACGAACCTTATTTGATGGGAATAAACCTTTCTCTCGGTGTAATGACACGTACCATGAAGATCTTTGATTAAATTGATTGGGCTTCCAAAAGGAATAACTTCGAAGGTGATCATTATTTGGCGTGAAAAGATTGATGAGTAAGAACGTTATACCAACATTCCCATTACACTTACTTATATTCCTGCGTGTTACACGCTAAGAAAAAAATTCTTGGAGAAATTACCATAAACTTTAGAACGGTGGTATCACTAAGCCGTTTCTAGAAATAATTCAGAAACTTTTCTGAAATTTTGCATTTCTAAGGAGTAAATTTTACTAAACCTATCGTAAAAAAAGTATTGCCTGTTTAAGTCACAAAATATAATTAATTTTGAAAAAGCTTTTTGGCAAGTTTCCCGTTTGCTTGAATAAAAATTACTATAGTTTTTCATAAACCTTTTAAGTAGGTGCTAGAACTGAACATTTTATTGACTACCTGATAAACTGACTCGGGAAGTAGTACAAAGCTATGGTCAAAATTTCAATCCGTTCATTGAAAGTTTGTATATGTGCGTTATCGCGCGCTTCTACGCGCTTTAGCAGTATCTGTTGAGTGTAATGTTTTGAGTGTTTTGTGTTTTTTCATTCGCCTGCTCACCGAGGAAGATGGAGAAAGGGATGGATTGGAAAACTTAATTTCACGGAACAGAAACATGAGGTAAGTCCAGAAAAAAATTAATATGTATCATAGAGTTGCTCTTTTTTTTTTCGTTAATTACGCGTAGAGATCAGACAATCAAATTACAATTAAGTACAACGAGAGGAGGGAAAAAATAACCTTAGCCTAAATTGTTCTTTTTTTTTGTCGGAAAAGCTAATTTCGAGTTTTATTTTAAAAAGTCCAATCGTTTTTTTTAGAAATCAGTTCATTCCACCAATTTACGACACTATCGTCAAATTTCCTTAATTATAAATAAATTATTTCCACATGATGAAATCAGAAATATTTTTTGTACAGCAACTTCGAATTTTGTTACGACAGTTAAAATTGACATTAATTTGTCAATGAATTTGGGATTTTTTCCGTATGCTTTTAGTTTTTTTGAAAAGATATTATGTGGTTCATTTTTTAGATAACCGGATTTTTTTTAGCGAGCGCTTTTTCTTTTCACTATTATTTTTAAAAATAAAATACGTTATTTTCTCGCAATAAAAATCGAGGTAGTAATGTTTTGAAATTAATCGAGATAGCACATTTTTATAAATTTTTAGACAAAATTCAGAATTTTAGCATGTTACCGACGATATCCTTTTTTTTTCTCTTTTTAGAAAAATGTTTGAATAAACAATAAAATTGTCGACCTCTTGAAACACATGATGGATTGTAATGCAAATGAGTATTTACATTATATTGCAATAAATATTGATAAAAGTCTCTGCACTAAAAAGTCTTATACAACTATGGTAATTTATCAGTGAAGTTTTTAGGTAAACCCATGTAGTTGAATGAAGAATTTCACGTTTATATTTAATAAAAATTACTATAGTTTTTGGAACAACGTGACGTATGCCACTAAAGGAAAAAATCCTATAACTGTATGGCTTCCTGCTACGATTCTGAGAGTTATTGCAAAAGTTACATGAAATAATCCTATAATTTCCAACTCCAACAATTTATAGTAATCTTTGATAGAAACGGCTTAGTGGTACCACAGTTCTAAAGTTTATGCTAATTTCTCCAAGAATTTTTTTCTCAGTGTATCAAACGCTGTAGTACATCGTTTTTGAGTTAAATTACAGTCTTCATCCTTCAAAGCTTCGTATTCTGAATTTCTAAACTTATGTAATTTTCCATGTTCTCCAGAATAGAATTGCCTTGAACAGCCTTTTTGACATCAAATTCGACATTCCCAGAGCAGTGTCTGATTCCCCACTGCACGTCGTTTCAAAGGTTGAAGATAGCACATGAAACGCCAAGTATGTCAAAAATATTACATGTAGCCAGTCATGGTAGTAGGATGTGAAATTCGCGAAGGTTGGAACACATGAAGCATGTAATGTTTTACAATTTCTTTTGAAATGTATTTTAACTACCTGTTCATACCCATATCGCCTTCGCTTATCGATGTTATTGAGATAATAAGCATTCAGGCTAACTACCGTTGCTACATTCTCCATCTCAAGTACTTCAAGATCGATACTTGACGGGTACCCACGTAAAACGAAGGCTCTCAATATTTGAAGCTCAAACATGACGATTACATAAGATGTTTTACGAGACACACGTGGCACGTATTAAAATATGAGCGAAGGAACGTACGTACACCATCTTTCGCCTTGGATGAGTCACCCTATCGATTCACCTCTTCTCGTACAAAACAGCGAGACGGCTTTTCTTATTGCGTACGAATTTCTCGTAACGCGATCCTGCCGCTGAAATAGACTCCTTATTCCGTGCTTTCCCCGAGTAAACGATCATTTTTCCACCGTTCGATATTTACGACTGTTTTCGTGCTCGTAGCACCTTGAGAATTTTTTTCGCGTTCCTTCTTTAATCACCCTGTCACGGTCGATTTGTTGTTTAGTTTTACTGCTGCGTAGAAAAGCAAGGGCTGAAATCGTGAAAGGAATTTCACGTGGTCGAAAAGTGCTTAATGTATGGTAAGGAATTGTTGTGTTGTCCAGCCGAGAAAATTTATTCACATGATTGCCCTTTAAATTACGAAACAACACTTAAGAATGCAATTGTCAAAAATGAAAAATACTAGAGAATGGAACACCGATGGAATGTCTTAAGTGTTTTTCGGCACGAGATAATGAATTTCCCGTAAAAAATATTTTAAATGAAGTCAGAAATCAGTATCATGTTTTAACAGTTAGTCAGTTTAGGTCAGACTAACATAAACAAAACTCCTTACATTTACGAAAATTTGGTAAATGCTTCATCCATTAAAAATTCGTTTTTGAGACATCAAAGAAACATTCCAGACGTAAATTTATAAATACCACATTCAGAAAAATATTTCAAGTTCACCACAACACCAATAAGACACCAAAGATACACTGAATAAGAAAGACTGAAGAACACTCAAGTACATCAAAGAACACCAAAGACACAGCCTTTGGAGTTTTTGAACATGAATACATAAACTATTTAGAATCGCCGGAAAATCACTGATTCTTATTGCCACTACATACTATTAAAAATAAATAAAAAAATTTTGTTCAGACCAAGAAATCACAAGGTTAAAGAACTTGTTATCAAGAATATTCAAGATAGAGATTACCAAATCTTCGGTCTCTACTATTCAAGAATCAAAGAGTACATATTGTCCTAATTTCTCCACGCTTACGATTTTAGTATCCAAATCTCTGAACTGGTATTCGTGTGAAAATAAATTAAACTTGCATTCCATAACTAAATAATCTATTGATTTCTCAATTATGTTAATTTCAAGAGTATAAATAAAAACTTTTTAAAATGTAAAATCAAACATTGGCAAGTTAATTCTTTGCATTATTATAATTCTTTCATTTTCCTTATATTTAAGGAATAACCATAGTGATTAATTTCAATCATTGTCAGGGAAAATTAGTACAACCGCACTTAAACTTCCATAAATCGAAAAGAAATTTTCGATTTCTTGATTCTCACTTTTATTGAAATAAAAAACAAAAAATTCACATTATAAAATTTCACTTCAATACAATGTAACAGGCAGGATTTGGAAGTGACGCATTACTCTAAAACGTTACATTTTTTACTGTAACGGTAGCGTAACTCGTGACATTAATTAACAAGTAACGATAATGGGAACGAGTCACTTTTTTCGGTAACAAGTAACGAAAATCCCGTTATTTTACATTACTTTAATTTGTCTCATTAAGATTTTAGCACAATTCGTAAATTTTTCAGGAATGTTCTTTAACTGAAATAGTAAGTAATTTTTGACTTCCTCATTTTCGAATGAAAAATTCTATATTAATAATTTTTATGGAAACAAGTTATAGTATTTGTAATTTGTGTAAAAGCATTAACAAAGAATGTGCTTTTTAACTTTCTATTGGAAAAAACTTCAATATTCAAAGCGTTGAATTCAATAAATTCGCATTAAATATATAAAAATACTTAAAATATGTAGATCTGAAAATCTATAGCAGAATATATAAGACTGAGAGATCCTGCTATAAAATTTAACGGGATATAATGTATACGAAAAAAAAAAAAAAAAAAAAAAAAAATACGGAAAATACTCGAAATACTAGATTTTAGTAGTAAGTTTCATGTTATTTAACTCTTTAAAAATTAATTTAATTTCGAAAATCGAAGAATTTCAATTTCTCGAGCTTTTAATTCTAAAAATATATGTTTATAGAAGTCTATAAAGTTATGAAAAAATTTTACACATCGCATATTTTAATTTTATCTCATTCTGGAAATTCAAAGAGATAATATTCAAAAAAACTCGAAATTTCCACAACATTTTATGAATACTTAGAAATACAGAAAGTAAATACGTAAAGACAAATACGTGTAGATGTGTAAAACATTAATAATCTTTCGCATTCCAGAAATTCATACAGTATTACATAAACATAATGAACGATCCTTGAAATCATAGAAATATGAAAAACTGAAGAAATACGAAAAGTACTGGAATAACTAAAAATTTATCGAAACACTGTTTTCTGGAAAATCTTGTAAAGCACGGAAAATTTCATTATGTTCAAATTCTAGAGTTCGAAATTCTTGAAATGTATACAACAATTTAAAATATAAAAATACTAAAATTATGTAAAAGTACTAGAAAATTCTGCAAAAACACGAATAGTTTTAAAAATACTGAACATTCTTTCAGATCATAAAAAAATCGAAAAAGTATCAAAAAAATCACAGGGAATGAAAATCTTCATAGACACTATTTGCTGAAAAATCCTCTCAAATACAAATAATTTAATCAACTTTGAATTCTAGAGCATGAAATTCTTAAAACCTATATATCAATGTACAGAAAAATAGTACAAATTTATTAATATTCTAGAAAATCCTGTAACCTTTTTGTACATACTAAAAAATACAAAAAAATCAAAAATTTTGAAAATCTAGGTAGGTATTAAGATTCTCTGGAACATCTATTAAATTTGCTAATGTTTCCTTGTGGCTAACATTGAATCAAATGTCATATTGAGAAATTTTGTTAACTTGAAAAGAATATATAAATTTAAACAAGCTGATTGATTTTTTTTCCAGGGGGAAAAAGAATCAACATTTTCTAGTATATCTGAAATAAACAATGTCTATAGAACAAATCCACGAGTACGTTGATATTGTTTTTTTCAGCCTTAGTTTTTCGGTGTCTTGTCATTTATATTCAATTTTTTACTAAAAGTAACCTGAAAGTAACGGTACGTTACTTTTTTAAGTGGTAACGGCAGCGAGTTACTATTTCTTTTCAAGTAACGGTAACGTAACGAATTACTTTTTTCAACTTTGTAACAAGAACACAACGGGTTACATTTTTTCAAGTAACTTTCCTTACTTTGGCAACAGCTACTTTTAAACATGAATATTTATACAAAACAATGAAATGATTACGAAAATTTGATTAAGAAACATTATTATTCAAAGACATAACTCAGAATACAATATATTTTAAAGAAAAAATGGCCCATGTTTTCAAAATTTGATACTTGGCGATAAAAACGTGAGTTTTTGCATTTGCTCTCGGATAAAACTTCTGAGATATAAAATCTTGGAATTTTTGCGATGTCCAATATCTCTGCCATACCCGAGATTTGAGTTCGCAGTTCTCAGGGTGATGTGAACCCCTAAAACAACACGATGTGACCGCCCAGTTGCAAGTCTCATCACAAAAAATCCGGAAACGTGACGTCAAATGCGGTTAAACACACGTTCCAAGAAATCTTCCTATCTTTTTGCATACTTACGCGTGAAATTTACTCAACGCGTAAGATTTACTGTACGATGTCAATTTTTTCATGCAAATTTGTAGCTCTTAAATACTGAAGAGATATATGAATTAAAAAGATTGTAAAATTACTATATATTTCTCCATACGTACAGTTTTTCATCACACATTTAAACGTGGTATTCTTTTTTAAATATTCATCGCTCAAAACCAAATATATAAAAATTTAGAATTTATCTATATCACAAAGCAAACAATCAACCGCTAATGAAGACAAATAATCTTCGGTTTAAACTCCTAGGTATTCGTATAAGACGTTACACTGTTACATAATGGATTAAACATCGATCAATACGGGTTTTACACGCGGACATCGGGGCCACGCGGTTAGCCGAGGTTATCCCAATAACAAAAGATTCAATTTCCCATTTCTTTTTCGTCGTGTTACCTTTTTCGCGTACATCGAAATAGGCTAAGCTCCATGAAAGTCTTGGTGAAAAAAGGGGCAGAAAAAAACGTTGCTGAATGATAAATCGATGGAAAAAAAAAGAAATTTGCCAAGAAATAATGTCAAAGACATTGCTATTATCCTTATCTTCCCCTATTCTCATAAGATTCATAGCGGGGAAAAAAAGAGGGAGAGAAAAATGTTTTTTCGGTTCGCGTGCGACGCCGCGTACGAACGGCGCCGAGACGTCTATACGGCTATAGTTAACACGGGTATTTTTCATGCCTATCCGTAACGATTGTTCGCGTTTGGAGTTCGGTAAAAGGGAAAAAAGTTTCCCACACCGTCAAAGTTTGTGCTTGATCGCTGGTCAAACATCAACTTTTGTGCCTAACTTGAATATAAGATGCGATCATTTCTGTGGGAAGGAAATAGTACATTATGTTACTGTAACGAATCGACCTGTGGGTTCGAGACGTTACCAACAGGGACTGGTTAATACTGATGGAACACAATGAATTCAGCATGTATAATATTTCATTAATTCACTTATATTCGACACAACAAATTTACACGACTCTATTTAAGACAATGATGACAATGACCCAAAAACCACAGACCGGTGATGAAGTCGGAACCACCTTTTTATAGCTCCGAAACTCGCAATTTCTAACACTCTGCATGTCCATATTTGGGCATAAAAAGCAAGATAAGGCGATGAATCCACAATCATTCACCGGATATCGTAAATGATTTGGCAATTGAGCAATCCAAATTGCCGACACGACGAAAGTCGAGTTCATTGACAATATTTCAATGTTTTAGGCACCGATAACGCTAAAAAATAGCCATGGGACGTGACAGTTACTTTGAGAAATATACTCATTTGCGCCAGATCGTTAATGCTTGTCTGCTCAAACAGCCATATTGTTTTTTTCCCGGCGAAAGTTATTACATTCTGCGACCAGAATGCAACGCATTTGTTGTAATACGTCGTATTATTTCGTTAATGCGCCATTACTATGACAAAAGGGGGAAAAACTCTTTTCCGGTGGAGAAAAGTATGATCGATCACTTTTTTTCCGCTTGGTTCCGAAACCTCGTCACTCCAGCTTTTGCTGCAAAATGGTCGCCAGCAAGATATCTCAAGAGGCCAAAGCTTCGCTCATTATTCAACCGCATTGTCCGAGCCCGAAAAATCGATAGTTCAAGGATAAACAAACTTTATGTGTGAAAAATGGTGGGCTGAGGTTGTGCCGTTATTAAAAGCGTTGATCGATACTCCTGCATTTGTCGCCTGGACTCCCAATACGTTACCCGACTTTGTGGCAAACTATCACGAAACTTCGCACGTCGCTTACTTATGAAACCCTCAACTTGTCAAACTCCGTTGTGTTATAACAAAGTTAAGGATCATTGTAACTTTCATTTTTTCATTTTCATCGACGGAACTTTGGCTAAAAGTCGTAACATTCTGAATCGGTTTGCAGACGAGATTCTAGATATTTCCTTATCTGGTAAGCGAAATGTACCTGAATTATACCAGAGTTGAGTACAGGGGCGTAGGCAGAAAAAACTTTCGGGAGGGGTTTCATAATTTTTCATCATTGACAATATGGCTACAAGTAAGCGATTTTGAAATATTTTACGTTTCGGAATTTGAAAGTTCTACATCTTTTGGAATCCAGAGTTGCACATTTTTCATGTTCGTAAATAATGGAATTCGAATTTTGTGATTTTTAATTAGTAACTGAGGTTTCAATTTTTTTTACTAATACTTTTTGTATTTATACCACTTTGAGGATTATCTGATACTAAGTTGTATGGGTTTCTATAAAGCTTGCTGCAATTCAATGATCTAAGAATCAAACTTCTAAAAAATTGATATATTTGAATTGATTATTGAGCAAATTTTAACCACACAGATAAAAAAGTACACTATAATTTTTAATATTTTTGTATGGTATATCATCCATCAAATTTTGTAGTATTTTCTGGTATTTTTATATATTTTTATTATTTCTATGGATCGCTCGATAGATTTATAGAAATTGATGCTATAGTATTGAAACTTACAACGATTTTGAGAATTTAAATTGATTTTTCAGATTACAGTTTCTTTCATCAAGATTCATAATACTTTTATTCCATATTTTTTTAGTATTTCTACATTTAAGATTATGTTTAATTGTGTTAATTGTATTAATAGAATTGGAAGTATTTTTATCGTTTTCCATATAATTTTGTAGAATAAATTCTAAAGTTATATATTATTATAGTATTACGTTAATAATTATGCTCCAGGGCAAAAAGTTTAATGAATTTCTGAGAAAATTATTTCTACATGATTTTTATGTACTGAAAGATACCTAGTAAACGAGTAAACTTGTAAAGTTATTGTTCACATGTTCTGTAGTATAATATACCAAACTCTGGAGGGTTTTTCGGTATTTTTATAGATAATTTATATTTTTGTAGATTACTACAGAGATTTAAAAAACCTGACGCTCGAAAATGCGAATTTCGATCTTATATCAGTAACTTCAAGTAATAATGATAAAAACACATTCATATAGATTTTTCATGTTTTACATCGTTATTCTTTTTTTTTAATATTTAAAAGATTTTGTTGCGTTTTCTAGAACTTTTATATATTTATAGTATAATTAGAATTTGATGCTCTAGTATCCCAAAATTTATAGATCGTAGAGGCATTTGTCGAGATTTTCCAGAAAACAGTTTTTTCAAAGACTTCGATTAATTCCCTTATTCTTTTAGAGTTTTTATGAATGGTAAGATTTTTAATACTTTTCGATGGATTTGATATCTCAGATTTTTACAATCAGATGATCTGCGATTGAAAGTATTGTGAATTTTTAGTATTTTCGTCGATTTTTATTTTTCTTGATCATTCACTGGGTTGCAACAATTTTTCTGATTTATATTTTCCACGTAATCCTACGTTTTGATCATTTTTACTTTTTTATTGAATATAATATATACTGCTAACGTTTTCATCCATTTTTTTCAAAACTTATATTTTTATTCTTTATCGATGTAACTTTTTTCATTTTTACATGAAATATTAATTGATTTTATGAGAATTTCGAGGGGGTTTGACCCCCTAAAACCCCCTCTGCCTACGCGCCTGGTTGAATTCGTGCTACTTTTGAATTCGAGAACAAAAAAAAGTTAGTTTTCAACAAAAAATTCCATTTAAATTCATTTACTATCAATGAATGACTGATTCCGTGTTCATAGTTGAAGAATTCCGATGATTCTTACATAGTTATATGATCATCGATCTTGTCTAAATATAGCGAATTTTTTTAAGATAACTTAGGTCCAGATTAAGCGAGTGAAAAAATTATCCGCGAGATGTGGAGGAGGAAACAGAATAATTTGATAGACTCTAAAAAATCTTAGACTTTTATTAAAACTCCATGAGTATCGAAATGGTGAAGTGCTAGATATTTAATAAATGACGAAAATTATACCACATGGGAAAAAAAACTATCAGTAGCTTTAATCTTCCAAAAAGAAAAAAAAACTGAAACGGAATAGGCGTAATTCCATGGTTGAAAATCACTTGACCTCGTATTGAAATAATTGTTCTCACGCATGCAACTGTAGCAAGTGTTACGTATTTCTGTTCTTTGATTATCAAAATAGTTTTTTCACAAAAACGTCAATAACGATTTATTCACAACAAACAAGTTTTCCTTTTTCACATGCATTTGAATTTTCTCTTTTTATGTAGTTACTTTGATGATTAAATAAAAGAGCTATATTTATTACAACGTGCAGTTCCAATGCAGTTTGAAAATTTGTTAATTATTATTTGTCCAGCCGTTTTATACTCTGTTTCGCAAAATAAGACTTTGTACGTTGAATTTCTCTATGAATTTTTTATTAAAGTGGCGAAAAACTAGCGTTTTTTTATGTTCTTCGGTGTTTTCACTAAAAGCCTCGTTTCTGACTGCAGCGCAAGTCAGTCGAATAGTCAGACGTATGGTCAGACGTGAGTTGGAGTTGGGGCTTGTTTAGGCATCGTGCCCACCACACCGTTTATTTATTCATTATTTATTTACATATGAAGTAAATTCTGTTAATTAAAACAAATTGTCAAAATTTTTATAAATGTTCCATTGTCCCAAATCAGATCCCTGTTATAGTGTAATGAATAAACGTTATTCATGAGCTACAGTAGTGGCAGTATGGGGTCGTGCATATATGACGCCACGCTCTTGGGGGGAGGGGGGGGGGTCAGCCTGAGTGACTAACCATGTTATCTCTTATGCAGAAATGCGTGAAGAAGGGGGAGGGGGGTCAAAAATGACCAAAAATCGCGTGACGTCATATATGATCTCATACTAGAATCAGTCCATTTAAAATTGACTCCGTGGACTTTTAGCACTTGAAGGGAATACTCAGCAAGAATTTCTAAAGAATTTCAACATACCAGTTGAATGCAAGGTAAGAATTACGCATGTGGCTATCACGATTGCATTCGCGTAAATCATACAAATTCATGACTCGTATAACAACTTTTCGAATATTTTACTGTTTCGTTTTCTCAAATATATGCACCATTTTTGAAGAATTTCCCTAATTTTACGTAAAGTTTGTCATATCTCGTCATTTTATGTTATCTTATTGCACCGAACGATTTTTTTTGTTTTTACCTTTTTTTTTTATTTAAAATCATGGTAATAAAATATTTTCACTTCTATTTTGCATTTTTCATTGTATTATCGTACCATATGTTGTTAAGTTTTTTTCGGCTTCTGTCATTTCCTGTTATAATGAAATATTCTTTTGAACACGCCATATTCTTGCCATTCAATGTGCCACGATTTTGGTTCTTTTGCCGAATGCATAACTTTTGATTTAGTTGCAACACTTCAATAGTAAAAGGAGAGGTAATTTTATCGAGCCAATAAAACAATGTAAAAATGAATCGTAACGAAGAATTGAAGGCAACTCGAAGGTCATTTTTCAAAGAAAAAAAATTCACTTGAAGAGATGTATATTTTTAACCGAAAAATATTCAAGTATGAGAATTTTTTGGTGCTGTTTAATCTACATTTGAAAAGATTGGACGAAATAATATTAGGAATTATTTGTGCTCTTGGATAATTGGGATGTAAATTTAAATCCTAAAATGAAAGAAAAGAGGTAAAAAGATATTTTCTTTCTCTTTCTCTTTTAATGTATAGTATTTAATGATGATAATAATTTCATAGAATATATAATTTTTTATTGAACTATAATGCACACGGTTATTTTTACGTAATCAGATGTTGTTTTAACGCATAGATCACATCAAATTTACGAACGGAATGTGATACCTTTACTGCAAACAACACACATAAGAACTTCATAAGGGTTTACTCGCATCTGTTGATGAAATAAGAGAAATTATCAACAGTAGATTCACAATGTAGGTAAACAACAGATTTTAGAAGTTATCTCATACTTTAATTCAGTCAGTCACAAAAGATCAGAATCAAAGGAAATAAAGCCAATGAAAAGTGAATAGTAAATATGTAGCATCAGTCAACAAATAATTCTATTATTTTGTAAAGAAAATGGAAATGCCAAGAGGAAAAAGCATTATTCTTGGAAAATTTTCAATTTTCTTCACTATTTCCAAAGCGGAGGAAACCATTGCAACAGAAATGCAAAAATGCATTGTTTCTAAAAAACACTTGTACGTTTGCCTCTGTAGAGTGTAAATACTTTATTTATTTATTTTTTTTTTTTTTTTTTTCTAAAAAAGTACACAATAGACGGAGGCTATCCTCAAAAGCGATACAAACGTTGAAAAAAAAATTTGCATCGTCGATTTTGATACAAAGGCAACAAACAATTGCAAGGTGAAGATCCACATGAAAACTTGGCAATGTTGCATTCGACAGTTTCTAGGAATTTTTGGCTATCAACATAATTAATGTACATCCATATTGTAGCTGCAATCGGTCAAAATTGAAAAAGGGAAGCAACGTATTTAAAGTACTGAACATCAGAACTATACACACATCAATTGTTCTATTTATGTCGGTGGTAATATTGCAAGTTTACCAAACAACTGAATGCAGTCAGCCATTACTCTTTTGCAAGTTCAAATGACAATACAGTCTAAACTATATATAAGTTGTTCCACTACCGCTACTTTGCAAAATTTTAAAACCTTTTGAAATCATTCAAAAATGATCAAAACTTATAAGTATGAAAATGCTAAAAATCTTTGATGACTCTGTTTACCCTTAAATTGTCAAAACGATCTAAACTTTCCGAATTTTAAATCATTCCAGGTAAATAGCAAAAACTTTGAAAACAATTATAAATTTTTGGAATTTTTGAAATGTATATAACTTTCAGACCTTCGATAAAGTGTCAAAAATATGAAAAATAGTACATTTCGCATCTAGAGAAAAAATAACTTACACCCTCGCGAGAAATTTTTTTTCCATGGTGCGAACGATTTTTATTATCGTAGCGGGAGAAAAGCCGGCAAAAAAGTAGGCTTTTCAGACCGCTATGATGAAAAAAGCATTTACAGCTAGGTACTCCTTCCATCACATTACATTTTTATCTCAAATTGATAAAAAACTATTGAAAATATCAAACACTTTGGTTTAGCTAACTTGCAAAAACAAAGCAACGAGCTCACTGTAGAGCAACCATTTTACTCAGTTGCAGTTTGATACATAGACGGGATTTTTTTAACACGCGAAGAAACTCAAGAAAGTCGTCAAATCCCGTGATAAAGCTCAAACGGCTGCAACCAAGTCCATCAATTGCCCAAGAGCACAAATAACTATTGACTCGAAATTGAATCTTATGTTCTCCTGCGCGGTAAAAGTAATCCTGGCTCATTTTCTTTATTCCAATGCCGCGCGCGTATTTGCTTGCTTTATACTGCGTCTCCCTATTAACCGCACAATTTTCGCTTCAGCACGTTCGCCTTCCAGTTTCACCCAAGTCCTCGTAAAAACAACGTAACGTTGCTCGAATTTCCGCAACGCGCTTCGAAACTCGCCCCCAAACTCGCACGTTGTGTACGCCGCTTACTTTAATCCTTTCAGCTGCCCTCATGTCCCGAGTCGACGTCTCCCGGGTTTCGGTTCCATATATAAATAAATCCCCGGCTCATTTTCAAGGAATATTCGGGATAAAGTTTGCACTTCGACACGCTTATTCGTTTTTTTCGTTACACTAAGTTAAAAAACGACTGTTACTAAAGTCGTGAAAATCAGGGTATGGAAAGTTACTTAAAAAAATGTAACGCGCTACGTTACCTTGGATTGAAAAGAAATAGTAACTCGCTGCTGTTACCACTTAAAAAAGTTACGTACCGTTACTTTCACGTTACTTTTTGAAAAAAATTGAAAGTAAATAACAAGATATCGAGAAACTAAGGCTGAAAAAAACAACATAAACGTACTCGTGGATTTGTTCTATAGACATTGTTTATTTCAGATATACTAGAAAATGTTGATTCTTTTTCCCCCTGGAAAAAAAATCAATCAGCTTGTTTAAATTTATATATTCTTTTCAAGTTCACAAAATTTCTCAATATGACATTTGATTCAATGTTAGCCACAAGGAAACATTAGCAAATTTAATAGATGTTCCAGAGAATCTTAATACCTACCCAGATTTTCAAAATTCTTGATTTTTTCGTATCTTTTAGTATGTGGAAAGTATTGTATCATTTTCTAGAATATTAATAAATTTGTACTATTTTTCTGTTTCATTGATACATATATAGATGTCAAGAATTTCATGCTCTTGAATTCAAAGTTCATGAAACTATTTGTATTTAAGAGGATTTTTCAGCAAAAAGTATCTATGAAGATTTTCATTTCCTTTTGATTTTTTTGATACTTTTTCAATTTTTTTAATATTTGAATGAATGTTCAGTATTTCTGGAATTATTCGTATTTTTGCAGAATTTTCTAGTATTTTTACTTGATTTCAGTATTTTTGTATTTTAAATTGTTATATGTATTTCAAGAATAATTGCGAACTCTATAATTTGAACATAATGAAATTTTCCGTCTTTTCCAGAATTTCCAGGAAAATAATGTTTCGATATTTTTTTACTTATTCTGGTACTTTTCGTATTTCTTCAGTTTTTCTATGATTTCAAGGATCGTTCATTATGTTTATATATTGCTGTATAAATTTCTGGAGTTCGAAATATTTTCAATATTTTATATATTTACACTTGTTCGTCTTTACTTATTCATTTTCTGTTTTTCTTAGTATTTTAAAGATATGTCTTTGGATTTCCAGAACTACATGAAATTGAATGTTCAAAATTTCTGAGGTATTTCGATTGACTTTGTAGAAAACATTTTCTTTATAGATTTAGAGCGCCTTCAATATTTTCTGTATTTTTCACAGAGTAACACGATTGGAAAATTTTTGTATCTTTATATAGACTTTTATAAACATATATTCTTAGAATTTAAAGCTCAAAAAATTAAATTTTTTCGATTCCTGGAATTACATACATTCCTAAAGAATCAAATAACATGAAACAAGTTAAAAACTCGTATAACGAGTATTTTCCGTATTTTTACTTTTATCATATTTTTTTTGTATTCATTATATTCCATACGATTTTCTCGCAGTATCTCTAGATCTTACTTATCCTGCTGCTATACATTTTGGGACCTATAGATTTTAGGTATTTTTATATGTATATTTTCATGCGAATTTCTAAAATTCACCGCTTTGAATTCTGCAAATTTTTGATAAAAAGTAAAATAGCATATTCTTTGTCAATATTTTCACAAAAACAACTTATACTCCACATTTTATCATTAAAAGTTATTATTATAGAATTTCTAATTCAAAAATGAGGAAGTTGAGAGTAACTCGTATATATCTCAGTTTAAGAACATTCCTTAAAAAGTTCAAAATTGTGCTAAAAACTTGATGAGACAGATAAAAGTAACGTAAAATAACGGGATTTTCGTTACCCGTATCCGAAAAAAAGCGACTCGTTACCGTTATCGTTACTTGTTATTTCATGTAACGAGTTGCGTTATCGTTACAGTAAAAATATAACGTTTTAGAGTAACGAGTCACAAATAACGTGTTACTTACAAACCCTGGTAAAAATCAAAGTTTGTAATTTTAGGGAGAAAAGTTCATTGTCTGAGAGTAAAATTGATTTTTTTGGATTTTGACTTATAGTTAGTATTTAGTTACTTAAAAGTGACATAAATGTTTAGAACTTCTGAAATGTTAGGTTCATGAAGTTTGTTGGGTAAAGTATAGATACGGTCTAATAAAAGAATAACTTGAAGGATTTTGACGTCGTACACTGCGAAAAATGTTGTCTTGCCACGAGACACTTTTTAACGCCATTCTTAAGACGTTTAAAGATGTCTTCAAAACACATTTTTATGACACATAAAAGTCAGACACTTAATGACTGAAGACATGGATTTCGCGTCTTCGTGTCTTCTACGGAGACATGCCTCATATATGTTTTTTTACAGTGTATATAATACAACTATTCATGTGTTTAACTTTCAAGTTACTTCATTTAATGCATTTATCCACTTCTCGCCCATATCCCGTTCACATCTGTCTATTTATTCTTGACCAACATCCTAGTAAAAAGTCCTTCAATCTTCTTCAATTTCAACAAGTAACTGCATTTTATTTTTCGATCCGGAATTCCATTCAGACTTTCGTATCCCCGATACTGGTCGGAAAATTATGTTATTACTCGAATCACTCCATCTCGAGCGAATTCCCGGCCCTAGACTCAATTTCGTAAGCATTACAATACCTTCCTCGACATCCAATCCGACCCAGCACATTACCCGACTCGTGTAATCCAGTTTTAATCAAGCGCGATAAGCGCGAATATCGCGATAACAAGAATCGTGAGTCACATCTTCCACGAGCAATTTGATTCCCTCTTTCGACGCCGGCATACTCTCGCAGACGTAACATCAGGCTTTTAATCCCAGGAGTGAAGTTTTCGTTCGGGGAGGTAAAAACGAAGAAGGATCGCGCGAGAGCCTCGTTCCCGATGCATCTCGGGATGCTCATTCCATCCGTACGGAAATTCCCTCTCGTTTGCATTCGCCGATTCTTCCGAAGACTTCCCGAACGTTTCGTCCCGCGGCATAATTCATAAGGACGCTATCCACGGCCGGGAATGTTTCGAAACTTGGGCGGAACAAGCAAGTTTTCCAAGAAGATACGGTTGGGTGTGATGTATTAGGAGTAGGTTCTGCGGGAAGCAAATATACGGCTCTCTCGGTTCAAATGTAAAGGTGATGAAAAAACTCCCAATTTTTCCGGCATGCGAGCTCTACATTATTTTATACATATTACATTGCACACTTAGATATATATATATACACGAATATACCTAAAAAGTTGTTAAGGATCGCACCTGCAACTCAATTTTCCTTCTCTTCAATAAATCGTGAATAATAAAGTCGAAGACGACGATCCTGAGCAAAACTTTTCATACCGAAATACCCAGATGCACGTGAAAGGATTTTTCAAGCACTAGAAGGGTCGTAAAATGGGAAAAATGGTGCCTGGGTCGGAACCGGGTACGAGGTCCAAGCGAAAATCCTGCGACTTGACATTATAGTACATTACACGGCCAAAACACCATTAGACCGTCAGTTTCAATGTATGTATAGAATAAACCCTTCAAGAAGGCGACAAACTTTTTCATGTCTATGGTACACAAAATAAACCGCAGCTGATGACCGATTTCTTGTACAAATCGACTTTTTCGACTCCGCCTTATCATTTCGTTCGGCTGAAAGAAACCCTAAGGGGAATTTTCATCTGAAGCGATCCTGATAACTTCGCTTCTTCCGCGACAGGGTCTAAATTCCTTTCTCGATACTAGGAATCGGAGAAATAGATATGGTTCGAAAAATGTAGGAACGTATCTTGAACTTTATCCGGATACGTGGAAGATTCGAAATCCTTCAGGATTGATTTGCATCGAGACTTACAGGACCGTCGATAGAAGGGTGATAAACAGGTCTGGACTTGGAAAAACGACCTGGAAAGGTCGTTTTTCCAAGTTTCCTAGTTTCCTAAGTTTCCAACGACCTATTAGAAAAATAAATTTTTCGATGGTGGAAAACGAAAGGATGATAAGATATAAGTGTGAAAAAACTCAAACTCAAAACTGCAAGAAAACTTCATTAAATCAAAACACGCATATTCTTCCGGTTCCGAAAATAATGATAAATAAGCTATTATGCTGCGAATTACACTGAACTTTTCGAACGTTCTGTAATACAAAACGTTCCAAAATGTACTAACTGAGGGCACCTGAATCGCAAAAAAAGATAATTTTTTGGAACCTACACTCGTCCTCCTATTTTTGTCAATGCTTCGGGGCTCGTCCGACAATAATTGAAGTAACATTTTTTCCGGCGTAGTCAAGATGATCCATTACCTGGGGCTTATCCGGAAGACCCAAACTTTTCAGATGTTACTGAATCCCAGGCAGAAATTTCGACTTGATTTCTAATGTCCTAGCTAGGTTTGCCCCGATTAAATCGTGGGCCTTTCAAGTAATGCCTAGCTAGCCCCTCCCCCTCGTTTGTTAAGGTTTTGGAACACTTGGGCCTTTTTAGAGATTTCTGGGTAGGCCCTTGACAAATTTGCCAAACGAGGCTCTCGTTATTCTTTATAACCTAGCAACCAGATGGTTCTTTCAAGCCTAGCCCTGAATAGTTACTTCTAGTCTACTCTCTCAGTTTGAATTAGTAAAAAACTACTAATCAATAGTAGAATTTCACTAATACAAATAGTGAAAAGGGAGCAACTAAAGTTTTAATAAAAATCTATTAATTGAATAAGTAATATAGTTTACTGATGAAATTAGTAATATTTGACTAAAGAAAAAAGTGAATAACTACTTTGAACTTCAGTAGAAATCCACTTATACAGTTAGTAGGTTTTGACTATTCTTTTTCGTGCATCATGACTAGATGCTATGTATAGTGTATGGTTTAACAAATTTCTGTTATTATTAAATTTTCACGTTCTGTACGCAATAAATAAATAGATGAGTTATTCCTTACGGTCGTGATTGCAACCCTGCCTTTGTGGCACGAGTAATGAAAAATCTACTGCAGAAATGGGCCTGTGAAATATGATCCTCATTATCCCTCAGACAAGCACTTGGTTTAAACATTCTACACAAAACTTGAAATATGAGAAGAAAAATCCAGCAGCCATCTGGTGAGTGTTCGGGAAAGCGCGCGAATTTTCAAAATTTGAATATAAATTCATTTATTTTTGTTTTAGAGTGAAAAATAAAACAATAATAATAAACATACTTCAACATTTAATAAATCATTTATTCCTTGGAACATCAAGCTTTTAATTAATTTTTAGGTGTCTGAATACAGAAGCCGAAATTATAAAATTTCGTATCAAGGCTTTGACTAGTCAAATCGAGAAGGGGCCCGTCTAGATTTTAAGTGGAAACCCCAGTACAGTGGCGATCCTAATGTGGGCCTACATGGGGCCTTGATTGAATTTTCTATCCAGGCCACATCTAGTGAAAGCTAGCTTGGGATTGTCTCGATCATTCGTGGCAGCGCCCCTACATGAATAATCCTGTAGAGGGCCAAGATAATGCCAGGGAAGGTCTGACGCATCCTAGATTGGATCAACTAGCGCCCCTCTAGCCCCAATCCAGAGTTTCCTATATAGCAGCTGATCCAGCTGGGGCCACGCTAATTTATAGATTGTCCCTGATAATTTTTCGCCGGGAAGTGTAACAATATAATGGTCATGGGACTTTCCATCGTCAGCCTAATGATCGTCGAGGCAAGCTAAAACGCTTGAGAATGTTTACTTTTCTCTTCGTAATGCATCGGACATCCGGCTCGACTGACAATTTTCAAATTGACGAAAATAGGAGAACGGGTGTATTCGTTTACTACTTCCATTGAAACACGATGACTCACGGAAATTTAGTCATTTTACGGGTTTCGTCGTAAAAAGCGCGTAATATTTCCTCGCCACGGTTTGTTAGAGAGTCAGAAATCAAGACGGATGACAATGCGGCCCCGGTGTACATGGCAATTTACACTTGAGGGCCCTCGGGACTCGAAACAGTAATAAATCTCGAAATCTCTCACATTCTACAATGCTTGCCAAGAGTCGACAGTCTTCACCAGGCCAGCACTGGCCCGATTATCAGCTGAACAACACTGGCTTTTTCTCGACAAGAGGACTCGAAGGTGATACGTAAAGAAACGATTCACTTTTTATAGTGAACTGAAATCTCAGGGGCGTGACTTTGATATTTGCTCTGGGATGTTAGAGAAGAGGGTCGCTTTTACAAACAGTCCACGACAATACGAGGAAAAGCATTTTTCGAATTAATAGACCTCCCCACGCGATGCTTGCCTGTCTCATGCATAATACATGACATATGCAGCAATATGTCCTCCGCCGCTCTCGCCTAGCTTCTTTCTTATATCTCCCTCCGCCCTCTTTTTCCCTCGGTTCCTTTATGAATCTTGCAGTTCCCGGACTATTTCCCGCGCGCCTTGTGTCTTCGGCCTCCCAAAGCCATTGCAAATTCACAACCGCGGCCTTTCGTTGACTTTGAAACAAGCAATTTTTACGCCACCCAGGTCAAATCCCTCCGCTTATTGCTTTTATTAAATTTTCATACGAGATTCGCCTTTTTCTGCTTTTTGGTCTTCACGAGAAACAGGGCGATACTTTTCTTTTTTCTCCCCGTAAAGAATTTCTAACCTAATCTTTTTTGTGCGCATGTTTTTGTACGATGGGGATAAAATTACAAGTAATCCTGAGCCTTGCTTTTCTTGAACATTTCTTCCACAAAAAGTCGAGATGCAGAATTTATGGTACGTTGTTTTATCCATCTTTGCTTCGCCACCTGGTGCACGAAATACGGGAAGAAACTTTTGCATTTTCAGGCGTAAAGACGTTTTTCAGCATTAGAAGCCAGGGCGTGGCTGATGATTTGGGATAATTTTTAGCACACATTTTCAGACACTTCATTGCATTATTTTTTGCGAAAATTTGTATTTTGAACTTTCATGCGAAAACTACAACTTTCCCTATTATTGCGTCATTTTTTCGCTCTACCATTGAAAGCTGCGAAGAGAATAAGCACTTTTTTAAAAATGTTAAAAAAAAATTCCAAACTTGCGTAAACAAATTTCGTACAAAGAAATCTATAAATAATATCGATAGAATTACTTTTGCTGCTGAAATATGAGGCCTCAAAGATGCTAATTCAAAGTTTGGGTAAGTTTCATAATTAATTTGGTGTTAAATATCGTGAGAGGGCAGAACGAAAATGAGTAAGAAACGCGGGAGGTATATCCAGATAATGGAATTGCATGCGGATACATTACGAATTGAAATACATTGGGAGCGTCGCAGCTCCTGTGGAATATTAACGCGTATTTTGCATAACTTTCAAGCTGCTACTCGGTGAGAGACGAATGATAAAACTTTTTAACCGACTTTCAACTGGGAACCGAACGCGATTCCACGTGTTTTGACTTTTATCGGAGAATCTTTTAATCTTGAAATTCGCAGCTATTCATAAAAAAAGTATGTTTCCAATGAAATAGGAATGCATGTGCATAAAGTACATCGTGTTTTTTATTAGGAAAGTTTTTCTGTTTCTCAAGGATAAAAATCTGAATCACAAGGTTCCATCCTTAAGTTAAGAGTTACAACCTCAAAATTAAGAATAGAATTTTAATATAAAAAACTTCAAGTGCAAAGGTTTTACCTATTCGAAATCTTTTCATAAGATTCTCATCCTTTTACTCTAAGAGTTGTTTTCATCTGTGTAAGATAAAAACTTTGAGTGAAGGTTTTATTCAAAAGGCTGGACTGACCCAAAGGTGTAAGTCGTGACCTGCAGTTTTATCGCTTAAATTAAGAGCTAACCTTAAGTACAAGATTTAACTCTTTCAACCATTGGAATCAGTTTGTGTCTAAGCCCTGAATTGCTCAAGATCAACCATGAATTTGAAGCTTGAGATTGACAATAAATATTACAAGTTAATCTTGGGACGAAAAAAATTTTAACGTTTTTTTTAGAAACTTTTAAGATGTATACATGGCCTGTCTCATTTTTTATAATGACTAAGTAAAAAAAATCCTAATGATCTTGAAGACATTTCTTATTTCTAATCACATCCAACTTTGATTGCAAATTCTTCAATATTCTCTACAGTCCTTCGACTATTTCCACGTCATCTTCAATTATCATTTTATGTTAGACCATAGGTCTTTAAAAATATTCAATGTCTCCGTGAAATTCTAGTGATCAGCCATTTTGAAGACTTCACCAGTAGTTTGAAGCATTCATGTAAATCGAGAACTTGGTGAAATTTTCATCCAATTACTCGCACATCCATCGAGGTTTCAACAGAATAATCACCCACGCTACAGTGTTAGTGACATGGTCCTCGCATTACAATATTGCATTCTGGTTCCAGTCTCAATTAAAACGTTGCATATAATACGAAGGTGAATATGACTGTATGACATCTCGTGACGTTAATGATGTCACGAGAGTTTTTTTACACTGTCGACTTCGAAGCTTCAATAACTTCATTAAAATAAACTTCCTGGTATGATCCTAGATTGCAACAGTTTTTTTCCCAAAAGTTTTCCATAAGAAGTTTTCCATTTTTTCCACGTGAAAAAATCCAGACTTCAACCTATAGTTTGTGAATTCCTATCGATGAAAATCGCTTCAGGTATAACAAATATATTGAAAATCAAATTCTCATGACAACAAGAAATACTCGAACAATTGATTATCAACGCAGAAGCAATAAGTAGTTAAATTGAAAAATAAAGTTTCCTCTGAGACAATAAACAATAGGAAAAAATGTGTCTTAGTTTATATTATAAGAGCTCCTGTAAAATATAAAAAAATTCAACGAAAATAATGATTTGCTTTCCACAGCTTTTTACTGTCTGATAATATGCTGCGTGCACATTTGCTACGTGTTAGTAAGGATTAAAAGGATCGTATAGTACGTAATGAGATTATAGTTCTCTCCAGCAGACTAGGTTTATGGGAAAGAAATAGAGGGCTCGAAATACAGCGCTCCACTTGGAGCCCTATCGCCATTTTACCACGCCCTTTCATCGTTCCATATAAAATTATCTCGCATGTACTGCAATTATCAAGAACATTTCGAGCTTCTAAATTATGGTTATAACACGTGAATATTTTGTCAATGATTTTTTTTTCCGAATTAAAACGACAATAATCCTGACCTCTGAAAAATTTTCCTCCAACAATGTGCTAATCATTAATGTTTGGTTACAGTAACGTCGCAAATATAAATTCAAACAACTTTTTTGACCACATAAAAAATAGAATGCACGAAAATGCTGAAAATCTAAAAAACCTTTAACATCGAAATTAAGAATTCTAGGAATCTACATAGTAATAGAAATCCATAAAAATACCAAAAAATCTTACGAATCGTATAATCTCAGAAGAACTGCTAAAAGTAATAGTATTCCAAGAAATAACAGTTTTCTGCAAAATCTGAATAAATACACAAGATCTATGAAACTTTGGATTCTAGAAGATCAACTTCGAAAATGCGTGCATTGAAATCGGTGGTAAAATTAGAAATCTATAAAAATACCGAAAATCGCAACAAAATCTATTAAATACTCAAAAAATGCGGAAATACCAAAATCTCTAAAACATTTAAAATCTATATGTAAAGACGCAGTTTTCCTAAGAACCTATAAAGTTACTATAAAATTACCTATAAAGCAATAATATAAAAATACTTGCCGTTTCTGAAAATACGAAAAATTCTTTCGAAGTTTAAAAATACATAACACTGAATAAATAAGAGCGACACAAGAAGTCTTTGAGTACTCAAAAATTATATATATTTATAAAATTTTATCAAAAACTTACTATACTTCGAATCCTCAGTGCCCAAGGAGTGAAATGGTGGACAGTTACAAATCTATAAAAAAATCTAGAAATCTATAAAAATCTATGAAGATCTAGAAATCTATAAAAATATCAAAAAATAATAAAATATGTCATAAATAAAATACAATTTCAAACTTCTCAAAATCTATGAAACACCTAAAGTTTGTGCAGATAAAATTTTCTCAAAAATAATATAAATATTCACAATTTTTAGAGCTTGGACTTTCAGAGCATTATATTCTAGAAAACTGAATAGAAATCCATTGTTATATCAGATAATCTTTCAACTTGCATAAATACTGAAGCATGTTGAAAAATACCAAAAGTATTCGAAAAAAATCTTCACCTCAGTGACTTGAAAATCACAAAAAACGCATTATGTACATAAGAATATTAAAAATGTGCGAATGTGGATAAAAAAAAATTGTATACGTACCTAAAAAATCCTGAAATTTGAAAAATCGTCCTACTGTTCTCATATTGTCAAACATTGAAAATTAGAGCATTCCGGAAGAAATATATTTTTTCAAAAAATCCCTCCTGAAATTTTCACACTAAAATTATGGTACAAAGATTTACAAATTACATCACATCAAAAATTATCAGCATTCATGAAAATTAATAATTATCAGTTTTGCACGGGAGGAAATTCGAATAAACTTTATTTATAACGAAATGGCATTAAACCTTTTCCGAATCTCTCAGACGTATTATTATACATGCACTTCATATAATTCTTAATTAGTATCAAAAACGTGGATGTACAAATAATGACTTAAAGTCACAAATTTAAAAACAGATTTCATTAAAATTTTTTTAGTGAAAACTCAGAGAGGTTTTCTTTCAGATTTCAACTATCTTTATTCTACGGCTGAAAAAAACGGCTCTCACTGTAATGAACGGCAGCTCGCGACGGAAATTGCGTCGCTCTTTAGTTTGCGGATCTCGTTATCGCGAGTTGTATTTCGCGAGGCATCCTGTTTTTTCGCGCCCGAACGAAAGCGCTAAAAAGAAGTGGAAAATAACTCGCGCGCCATGTTCACGGGGATGAAAGCTCGACTTTTTTACAGAGTGTCAGCGACGTGGTAAGAAAAAATTTGATGGAGATTTGGGAGTCTTAGAGGGAAAATAATGCAATAATAATTGAATCGTTGACGAACCATTGTCAGGCGCGTATGCACGGGGAAGTTTTGAGGTTTCAAACCCTTCCCAAAATTCTGATAAAACCAATCAATATTCCATGTAAAAATGAAAAAAGTTACATCAATAAACAGTAAAAATAAAAGTTACAAGAATATGCATGAAAACATTAGCAGTATGTATATTTAATAAAAAGTGAACATTATTAAAACGTAGGATTGAGTTAAAAAAATGAATCGAAAAAACTGTTGCAACCAAACAAATAATGAAGAAAAATTGAAATCTACGAAAATGCTAGAATTTGCCAAATTTTGAATATTAGATCAAATTCTAGAAATATATATGTAATACAAATGAAAGTATTAAAAATCTTTCGATTTGTACAAAATATGAAAGAATAATGAAATTAATTGAATTCTATAAAAAAACAAGTTTTCTGTAAAATCTCGACAAATACCTCTACGATCTATAAATTTTGGGATTCTAGAGCATCAAATTCTAAATATATTATAAATCTTTAAAAAGTCTAGAAAACGCAACAAAATCTTTTAAATATTTTAAAAATACAAAAAAAGAATAACGATATAAAATATAAAAAATCTATGTAAATGTGATTTTATCATTAATTCTTGAAATTACTGGGAATAGATCAAAATTCACATTTTGAAGCATCGAGTTTTTTGAATCTCTGTAGCAATCTACAAAAATATAAACAATAATCTATAAAAATACTTAGAAATCTTCCAGGGTTTCGTAAATTGTATCAGAAAAATGTGAAAAATGAGTTTACTAGCTCACTAAATTATTAGTTAACTAGCTTACCAGTTTACAAGTTAACTAATTAACTTGTTAATGAGTTTACTAATTTGCTAGTTCATTAACTTACTAGTTTAGTAGCTTACTAGATTATTATTTCACTTTTTCACTTGTTTACTATTTTACTATTTTACATTTTCAGTAGTTTATTAGTTAACTTGTTTACTAGTTTAGTAGTTTACAAACGTACTAGTTTGCTAGAAATTTTTCAATACGTAAAAAATGTGTAGACACAATTTTCGTAGAAATTTATAAAACTTTCTACCCTGGAGCATATTTATTAATATAATACTATAATTATATATAATTTTGGGAACTATTCTAGTAATTCATATAGAAAGCAATAAAAATACATACAATTCAATTTATATACTTTTGATTGTAAAAATACTAAAAAAATATGGAATCAAAATATTGAAAATCTTAATAAAAAAAACTGTCATCTGAAAAATCAATTTACATTTTCAAAATCATTGGAAATTTCAATATTTCACCATCAATTTCGAAAACTCTATTGAGCAACCTATAGAAATATCAGAAATATATAAAAATACTAGAAAATACTACTATACGTGTGATTAAGTGTCCTCAAAAATCAGTTCAAATATAAAAATTTTTAGAATTTTGATTCCTAGAGCATCGAATTTCAGAAAGCTCTATAGGAGCTCATATTACTTAATATCAGATAATCCTTAAAGTGGTATAAATACAAAAAGTATTAGTAGAAAAAATTGAAACCGCAGTTACTAATTGAAAATCACAAAAATCGAACTACATATATGTTACATACGAACATGGAAAATGTTCATGGATTCCAAAACTTGCCTAACCTTCAAATTCCGAAGTGTTAAATATTTCAGAATCGCCCTCTTGTAACAATATTGTCGAGGATTGAAAACTATGAAATCCCGAAAGAAAAGTATTTTTCTGAAATACCCCTCCCGAAAATTTTTCTGCCTACGCCCCTGGCCATTGTAATTAAAGACAGAGTTCAAAAGTGTTCCAGGGCATCTGATGACTATATTTTCCTTTTTAACGAATTGTCAAGTTTTTCATTAATCCGGCATATAAATTTTTGATATTATTTCTAAGCTTCCCAAAATAAAGTATGTTGAATTCCTTGATAACTGGTACTCACCAAGAAAGCATCTTTTTTTAAACAAATAGTTCCTATATTGATTTCTAATAAAGTATTTCTTCATTTTGGTTCGATTTTTTTTGTTTATTATTTTCTCTTTTCTTCATTTTTCTTTTAATGTGTGAATTTGGGTAAAATTTAAATTATACTTGGAATGGATACGATAAATACCTCTGAAATCATTAAAAAAACGAAACTTTCAAATGTATTAACATTTTTTTCTAAAAAAATATGCGAAAACTTCATACGTCACTGGAATTGAATCAATGGCAAATTAAATAATTTGAATATAAAGGTAAAATATTGGAATATCAACGCTCGATTTTGCTTCCTGAGCATCAAAAGTCCACAGGGGAAATAAATCGGAAAAAAATGAGGAATCAGGACAACGAGCTTTGTTTGGTCAGCCCTCGAAAGGACAACAAGATACCTCGGTTCAATGTGTTCAATGTATCGAAGCATTGGGCGCCAATGGTTTAATCGATGAATGAAACAAGCTGTTACTGCATCGTAGAGTGAGGCAGCAAAAAAAAGGCGAATCCAAAAAGTGTTAAGCAAATCGTTTGAGAGTGCGAAAATCGTCAGATTAGAGTAATGTGGATTTTCTCGAATTTCAGGAATAATTTAGTAGCTGCTTCGTATAATTTTTTGACAGTATTTCAAGAAATTTATAAGAAGGGATATATATGATCATGACAGTTCGAAATAAAAGATTCAGAATAAGATAACCTGCGAGTTTTTCACGTCAAATGATATAACTAGTAAATAAGTGAATCCATAGCAACAGGGATAAATGTCGTATTCTGTATTTGAGGATCGGATTTTTTTTAAAATTTTCAATTCAGAAAAACAATATTCACAATCGAAATCCCTGAAAATCCAGGACATAAATCCAACGCCTGTTATATATCACAATCTCGTAATTTAAAAACTGCGAAATATTCAGTTTTTGAATTTTTCGAATCGTACGTGATTTAATGCAAAAAATTCTAGTTACAAAGTTATTGCATTTATGTTTTTTAATGTGTATTCTTGCGTTATCAACGTTAAAGCTAATGCGTTAGACAATGCAACCTGAACAGAAGAAAATTGTACAATCTGAACCTCAAGATATTCCGCATTAAATAATGATAATAGTTTACGGCCCGAGGCGAAGCCGGGGGTTGTAATCGTTTTGGTAAATCAAAAGTTTATAAGCAAGTCTAGTTTATGATATTGTTCAACTTCACCTCGAAATTCACGTCCAGACATCCGATTTCGAGATTAAAATCAAATGAAGATGTTTGAATAACTGATAACTAAATGTCATTCTATCTCATTCAACTCTCGTTCATGATTATCTGAAACATATACCTCCCTCGAAAGACTTTCAAAATCGTTAAAACTCAAACTCAGACATCAAAACTATCGCGCGTATATACATAGTATTACTCCTAATTTCATGATAAATTCGAAAACTTGGTGTCAGATTTCCGAAAGTGCCAGAAGGTAATTTGTGGAATACAGTACACGTCGTAAAACAGCGGTAAAACTGCCCTATGTTTATAAAAATATTATTTTTATTAGCCGTTGCGAAGCATTATTTTAAGATTATTCGCTACCCTCTCGGCACGTGTGAGGTAAACCGTATAGTGAGTGATATTTGTTGAAGTCAGGGCTGAAACGACGTGCCCCAGCATAAAGGTGAAACTACACTCTCTTTTACAAGCAGTAATACGAAATGCTCGTGATCCGAGTGGTCAGCGAGGTCGAATGAATTTCATGGCACCGAGTACGCCCGAGTCGAAAAATATTTATGTCGAATAATTTTTATGTGGAAATGAACAAATCTATTCTTGAGTTAAAATCATTGCATTTTGCTTATATTTGGATTATGTATCTTGTCAGCGTAGATTTTTTAAAGGTATAGCTTTTTATTCCGAAAAGGCGATTTTTCGATAAATGAAAATTTGGAAATCTCTTGATATTGCAGTTTCCTAATTAAAAACTTACAGACACGGATATCATCATCCGTGGCGCAGAAAGCTATTTTTTTCGAGTGGGTGATTCGAGAATGATTAATAGGATTAATAACTAATGGGTAGGGGTTTCTGATCATATTTCTTCGGAATATGCATTTTTTGAAGTTATTTTTAATTTTAAGACTCTGAAACTTGAAATAAAAAATGATTCACAACAAAACAATAACTGCCAGTAAAAAAAAATCAACAGCATCTCGAGTTCCCAAGCGGTCACCCATCCAAGTACTATCGAGACTCACTGGCGCTTGACTTCCGCGATCGGACGAGAGCGGGTAGTTCCACCAGGATATGGCCGTTGATGTCTTTGTTCACTTAAAGCTAGTCCATACTGGCTTTCAAAACATACATTTTTCAATATTTTTCACAGAATATAAATAATTCGATGTTGAAAAAAAAAACCAAATATCGTCTTTTCAAGACACGGGATTTTACTTTTTACGTCTGGACTCGGTTTGGTATTTCAATGCTTGGTCTAGACACGTAGACAGAGGGGGTTTTCAGGGGTTCTATCCCTCCCAAAGTCTGATGAAACCGATAATTTCGTGTAAAAACACAAAAAAGTTATAATTCATTTATAAAAAACACTTTTAGACAACGGCTAAGAACTATAATATTAAATTATTGAAAAAGTCACAAATAGTAAAACAGTGCCCTCTGATCATCTCTAGAAGACATTTTTCAATTAAATATGGTTTCATGTACAGGAGTTCTCAAAATTAAACAATATTCAGAATTCTGTACTTTAGCAACTCGAAATAACAATAATCCTGGCCCTAGAAGAATTTCCTCTTAAATAAACTGATTATAATAAATAAATGATTGGCTACGAGGATGAAGTAAGAAATAAACATTTGAAAGAGTATAGGATGAATGGAAAAATTTCAAATCGAAGACACTTTCTACCATGGAACATCAAAATTTTAGGTTCTAGCAATTTTAGTAGAAGTAGGAGATGAAAAAATCCATTAAATTTATCGAATCATACAAGCTCTAAAGAAATACCAAAAAGTAATATTATAGAACTAGGTGAAAGAATTGTTCTCTCGAAAAATTGAAACAAATATTATAATATACCTGTAAAAAACATGGGATGTTAGAACATCACACTGTAAAAAGCGTGTATAGAAAATTGCGGTGATACTAAAAATTTATAAAAATACTAAGAAACGCAAAATAATTCTTTAATTAGTATAAAAATATGAAAATACAAGAATTCTTCAAAATATGAAAAATCTGCGATTTTCTTAGAAATCTATAAAACTACTGAAGATTCATCATAATTTGAAAATCTATAATGGTTAGCGCGATAGGCACACATGTACAGAATGTGTAGTTAATATTTCATAAAGACTGGATAAGTAGTTTTTATAATTTTATCAATATCGTGGACATGCACTTTCCGAAGTTCATATTAAAACAGTTCCTCAGAAAAAAATGCATTTCGCTATTAAAAATATTTTTTTAATGATGTTCTGGAGTGTATTATATATTATATAGTGTATATTATGTTGATCTTCACAAGTTCTGTATTGATAATGATAATAGAATCTTTAACAAAGTGTTTTCAAAACAGCTATTCATTTCGCGTGCTCTAAGTAGAATGATTCCTTAACGTAGTCCAATTATTATCGTATATAAGAAAAACATTGTCATTCGAGTTGCTTTATCATATTATATAGAAAACCACAACTTAAAATCTTACGTAAGGAACAGAGAGGCGGGGGGGGGGGTCTTCGAAAATTTTACGGAAACTTACGAAGAGGTGGGTAGGGGTCATAATAGCTGAAAAATCCACTTACGTAATTAATAGACAGCCCCTTATACTTTCGTAGTCCCATTCTCGCATATGTTTCATGTTCGTCAGTAAAGTACCTACCTACGATGCAATTGGATTTTTGTGAATTTCAAGTCACTAAGGTTTAGGTTTTAAATTTTTCTAATTCTTTTTCAATTTTTCTATTTCTTCAGTATATGTACAACTTCAACAATTTTCGTAGGTTGTAATAGATTTCTATAGAGCTTGCTGCAATTCGATGCTTCGAGATTGAAGCTTTTATCAAATTCAAATATTTTTCTAGATTAAAAAAAATGTAATTGATTGTTCTGAACAGTTATTTTTTATAGATTAACAGTTTTTTTCATATTCATTGATATATTTCATATACAAGAATTATCTATTTCATAAGTTGCAGAAATTAAATTAGAAGTTCTCTTATGGTTTTCTAATATAAATTTCTGAAATTATATGCTCTGGAATTCAAACTTTTATCAATTTCTGAGAAAAACATATCAACACAGTGTCAGAGTATTCGAAGATTTCTAGGTTTTTCGTGTATTTCTCTAGCATTTATAAAACTTTGAAAGATTTTTTAGTATTTTTAGAGATATATCAAGTATTTTTTGAGCCGCATAAATTTTTGGAAATCGATCCTTTATTAGAATTCATATTTTGATGAATTTTACGTAGTTTCATAGATTGTTCAGAAAATCGCAGATTTTTCATATTTTGAAGAATTCTTGTATTTTCATATTTTTATACTAATTAAAGAATTATTTTGCGTTTCTTAGTATTTTTATAAATTTTTAGTATCACCGCAATTTTCTATACACGCTTTTTACAGTGTGATGTTCTAACATCCCATGTTTTTTACAGGTATATTATAATATTTGTTTCAATTTTTCGAGAGAACAATTCTTTCACCTAGTTCTATAATATTACTTTTTGGTATTTCTTTAGAGCTTGTATGATTCGATAAATTTAATGGATTTTTTCATCTCCTACTTCTACTAAAATTGCTAGAACGTAAAATTTTGATGTTCCATGGTAGAAAGTGTCTTCGATTTGAAATTTTTCCATTCATCCTATACTCTTTCAAATGTTTATTTCTTACTTCATCCTCGTAGCCAATCATTTATTTATTATAATCAGTTTATTTAAGAGGAAATTCTTCTAGGGCCAGGATTATTGTTATTTCGAGTTGCTAAAGTACAGAATTCTGAATATTGTTTAATTTTGAGAACTCCTGTACATGAAACCATATTTAATTGAAAAATGTCTTCTAGAGATGATCAGAGGGCACTGTTTTACTATTTGTGACTTTTTCAATAATTTAATATTATAGTTCTTAGCCGTTGTCTAAAAGTGTTTTTTATAAATGAATTATAACTTTTTTGTGTTTTTACACGAAATTATCGGTTTCATCAGACTTTGGGAGGGATAGAACCCCTGAAAACCCCCTCTGTCTACGTGTCTAGACCAAGCATTGAAATACCAAACCGAGTCCAGACGTAAAAAGTAAAATCCCGTGTCTTGAAAAGACGATATTTGGTTTTTTTTTTCAACATCGAATTATTTATATTCTGTGAAAAATATTGAAAAATGTATGTTTTGAAAGCCAGTATGGACTAGCTTTAAGTGAACAAAGACATCAACGGCCATATCCTGGTGGAACTACCCGCTCTCGTCCGATCGCGGAAGTCAAGCGCCAGTGAGTCTCGATAGTACTTGGATGGGTGACCGCTTGGGAACTCGAGATGCTGTTGATTTTTTTTTACTGGCAGTTGTTGTTTTTTTGTGAATCATTCTTTATTTCAAGTTTCAGAGTCTTAAAATTAAAAATAACTTCAAAAAATGCATATTCCGAAGAAATATGATCAGAAACCCCTACCCATTAGTTATTAATCCTATTAATCATTCTCGAATCACCCACTCGAAAAAAATAGCTTTCTGCGCCACGGATGATGATATCCGTGTCTGTAAGTTTTTAATTAGGAAACTGCAATATCAAGAGATTTCCAAATTTTCATTTATCGAAAAATCGCCTTTTCGGAATAAAGAGCTATACCTTTAAAAAATCTACGCTGACAAGATACATAATCCAAATATAAGCAAAATGTAATGATTTTAACTCAAGAATAGATTTGTTCATTTCCACATAAAAATTAACACGTCAAACGTGTCAGAAGTGAAGAAAAGATGAATACAATGCATCCTTTTTACGAATCTTTAACGACCTGATTCTGGCAATTGGCACTTAGTACGCGGTGGGATTAGATCCTTCGTAAGATGGGGTGGCAAAAGAGTGCAAGAAAGCCCCGAAAAGTGCATCCGAGTCCTGGAAAATCCCCGGCAACGGCGGCTAATATCTCCCGGAAATGCTGCTATTACCTCCATGTATATACTTTGCGCAAACTTTTCCTCGTATTGGACCAAGCTCCCGCTCTCGCAGTTCCTTTTTTCGCTGTCGCGAAGGATTCCGAATGATTTCCCATCTCCCGTTTCATGTCGCTCCTTATTTAACTCTCGGAACGAGCCACGTACGTGCTACTGGTCAATCCACGAAACTACCAACGTTTCCTTACACCAAGAAAATGTCGCTTTTTCCCGTTTCTACGCCAAAAATTGAATTCGAGGGGTGAAAAACGTTTCTCGAGAAATACGATGTTGGAGAGAAATTATTCATTGCTGGTGTAGGTACTTTTCGATCGATTTATTCAAGTTCATTGCTTTGAAAAGATCTGAGAATATCAAGACAACCTTTATTTCCAGAATTGAAAAGAATCAAGGTACGTAGGCAAAGGGGATTTCAAGAGTTCCAACAACTTTCAAAAATGATAGAACAAGTGAAAATCATCAAAAACGTACTTACTGCAATCAAGAGGACTTAACGAATGGTTTGATGTAAGTTCTTAGACTTAAATAATATTCAGGGTTGATAATTTTACTAATTAAAAAATAATAATAATCCTGCCTTCGGAAAAATCTTTAATGAATAGTGGCTGGGATGAAGCAAAAAATTGAATTTTTTGAATTTTTCCTTATTGAGTTAGGTAAAAGAACAACTAGAATCCACGAGAATCATGAAAATCTAAAAAAACTTTAAGCCCTAGAACATCATATTTTAGAAATCAACATAGAAAGCCAGAGAAATATGTACCAGAAAATCTTTCAAACATGCAAACTCGTGAAAAACTACTAAAGTAATAGAATTCTACGAAAGAATTTTTTCCGCCAAATTCGAAGAAACGCGAATATACGAAATGAAAACTTGGAATTTTTGAGGTTCAAATTTTAAACAACTTATGTAGGTAGTATAGGGTAGCAATTATTTTGGTGATGTCGAAATTGTTTTCCGTTTCCGGCATTAAAATTAATTAAAATGATAAAAAAATTTGTTCGTGAAGTTTGACTGAAATCAAATACCACCAAGCTGGTAAATTTATTGGAAAATATAATATGTATGGCTTTACATATTTCTTCCAAATTTTTTCGTAATCGAAAAATGTCACTTCAGGTACAGAAAAAACATGACTTATGAATTATACATAAAAACTTGTATTGACGTCATGCATCATCATTATGCACGACGATGGAACATTTAGAAATTTGATTCGTGCAAAATTTTGCTCATTATAGAGGATTTATGTAACATTATTCAATACTTTCAAAGGGAATCACTCATCGATGCACGATGTAAAAATGCTGCTTTGTTTAAATTTTTGTACAGATAGCGCTCAGAAAAATGTAAATCATTTTCAAAAAAATTAAATACACTTCATAAAAAGTAGAAAGAGATTCAACTAACAATAAGGCAGTGAAAAGTATTAAAGCTTTTGCGAGATGGTTCATAAAACGGCTCATCGTCCATACTAGGGTCAGTTCATCTGTTTCATGTAACTAAATGATTCTAAACATTGCAATAACTTGCCGAAAAAATCATTGTACTTTTTTGAAAAAAATTTGTAACTCCAGTTTTGTAAGGTGTTTTTAGGGCAAAAGATAAAAAAAAAGCAGGTAATGTCAAGTTAAGGAGATTCTTTGATGATGACGATGATTATCAAACAATACGAAAAAATTTACTCTTTTACCCTCTTCAATGTTACTTAAAGTCTCTCAGGTTTCAGTCAATTTTTTTGGTTTTCAAGTAAGCTATTAATTTTTGCACGTGTTAATACAATCCAATTTCAGTCAAACTTCAGCAAAAAAATTTTTTATTCATTTTTATTGACTTTCAGGCCGGCAATGGACCAAATTTCGATATCACCAAAATGATTTTCACCCTCATGGATGGTTCATTTTTTCTCAATAAGTGGAGTTTTTTCTATAAATAATAAAAATGACAGTACATCGTAGAATATTCCCGTACAATTCCCTTACAATCCCGACATTTCCCATGTAGCAGATATCCCGCGATCCGTATAAAAAATGCCTGCCAAAATTCCAATTCAAAGACATCAAACACATGGAAAAAAACGGAACATGGAATTAACGAACTGCTCGAGAAAAAGGCCTCGTGTTACGCGTAAGGTTGGATAGGTAATTAAGAAAGGGCTAACGATCAAGCGACGCGGTAAAATAAAACCGGCGATGTAAGGAGAGTCGGCGCTCGTGAGGGAAGCGCGCGTTACATCGAAAGGGCCTCGTAAGCGTCGAGGTGTGGCGCGACGATGACGAAGATACCTCTCGCGCACCCTTATTATCGTGCTCTCTTCGTGCCGTAATTTGTGCGCACATCGCCGAAGAAAGGCGGAAAAGTACCACCAACTTTCAGGCAGTTTCGTGCATCGCAAATCACTCTAAAGTAGCTAATTATTCCAGCGTAAGATGGTCACTGAGCAAAATGCTGAATCACTCCTAAATCATTTTTAAAGAGATTCTCTGCATGACAAAGAGGTTGCAACTTTGAGGTTTAAGGTTAAGCTCAACTTTACGAAAAAAAAATTTTATTCTGAGAAAGACAATCGAGTTGAATGCGCAATCCTGGATAATATCCGGGGTTGCACATCGAATACGAGCTAATTATTGTAAGACCTGAAATTCTTCTTGATTACCAGAGTAAGTAAAAATATGCACGAAAAGAGTATGGTTTTAGAGCATTAATATGTATGAAAAAACATCGTTACAAGCACGATGATATGCACGAAAAATGTGCATTATAAGCTCATAAAGTACAAAAAAGTTTCCAAATATGCATGAAAGTATGCATTATTTGTTTCAACGTAATATTTGCTTCGCTTTGCGCCAATCAAAATTAAAAGGATTTATTGAAGAACGCTCTTTATAATCAGAAACCAGAGTTTGACACGCTTTTCTTTGTTTGATTGCTGCTTCTTGTTGTTTTAATGTCGCCATACGTTGTTTCATATTAAAGCATCTCGTTGCTATAGCCGTTGAATTACAATAAGTGCAAAATAGCACTATTCGATCGATACGAAAAACACAAGGATATTTTTGTACTATGAGAGTCAAAAAATGCTGGACAGACATTAATGCACAGATGTATTAATGTCATACAAAAATGTTTGAATTAAATTTATAAAAGTAATGTGTAATTTGCGTTATATCCCAACAAACCATGTCAACACCAAATTTTTTTCTGTTAAAATTCTAATACTAAAGATTTCGGCTTTGAGAAAAAAATTTACAGAAAAAAATCTTATATTGAATTTCCTTTTTATTTATTTCAGCTATAAACATATTTAAAATTCAGTTGAATAAATCACTTTCAAACATAAATTATTTCTTCGCATTATTTACATGTCATATTCTATCTATCAGGTCCTTCACCTTAATACTGATATAGTTTCCACTCATATTTGATGGACTGCCACAATAATTCGCATTTGAGAAAAAATTTGGTGTAGCCACCTAGCGAGCCCGAGCGTAGTAACCAGCTTATGTGAAAAATGTATTTCACTCAAGTAAGTGTCTCGAATTTATACACATTTAAAGTATGTGTATCTTACTTATGTTTCAAGTATCAAGTTTATGAAATTTCATGTACATTTTAATACAGAATCTATGGAAGGTGTATTAAACTCAAGTAGGTGTTCCTAAATCATACACTTTCAAAACATGTGTAGCTAATATATATGTTATACAGATAGCTTACGAGTTCTAAAGTACATTTTAATACATTTTGAATAAAAAGTGTATAAAGTTTAAGAAAATTTTTAACTGTGCAGTTATTGAATCATAATCTAATGACAAGAGTAAGTAAAAATATGTACGAAAAAAGTATGGTTTTAGCGCATTAATATGCATGAAAAAACTTTGTTATATGCACCATCATATGCACGAAAAATGTGAATTATAAGCTCATAGAGTACAAAAATGTTTTCAAATATGCATGAAAGTATGCATTATTTGTTTCAACGTAATTTTTTCTTCGATGAACGCTTTGCACAAATCAAAATTAAAAGGATTTATAGTAGAACGCTGTTTATGTTCAGAAACCAGAGTTTGACAAGTTTTTCTTCGTTTGATTGCTGCTTCTTGGTGTTTTAAAGTCGCCATATGTTGTTTCTGATTGAACCATTTGGTTTCTATAGCCGTTGAATTACAATACGTGCAAAATAGCAATATTCGATCGATACGAAAAACACAAGGATATTTTTGTACTATGAGAGTGAAAAATTGCTGGACAGACTCTTTTTATCTTGTTATTGTTACTTTCAATTCCGAACCATTCAAACGAAGATCCTGGCGATAATGATCAAAGACAAACAAAAAAACAATCGAATAATGTGTGTGAATTTGCGAATGAATATATATTCGCGATGTACGAATCTGTGACGTATACATAATATGTGCAATATGCATGTATGTGCTTCTATATGCATAATAGACTCGGAATGTCAAAATATGCAAAAAAAGCATGCAATATGCAAATGCATATAAATACTTACTCTGTTGATTAAATTCACATTTACATCACATTATCATCAGAAAATTCGACCAAAAACTAAGTTCTGAATGGTTCAAATTTCAAAAGTAATTCATGAAAAAAGTTCAGAGCTGAAAACAATATCTTTTGCAAATATAGCAGAAAGAAACTGAATTGAGAATAGTCTCAAAAAATTTTACGCTAGAAAAATATTGTTCATTTGAGTATGTCTCATTTTTGATGTTATTGCGTTACTTTTATTGAAATGGGTCGTGACAAAAGAGCATTGAAAGAAAAAAGGAAGGAGGATTAGAAAAATCAAAATTTGCATTCGATAATATATAGATAGCTGCTGATTTCAACTCACTAATTATGTTTTATGAGAGACCTTGTTTTTTTCTCGAATTTAGCCTGCCACCTCATGAATAGTAATCGACAGCTTATCGAGCGGTTCAGGCGTGAAATATACGCGCGTTCTTTGGAAACCCCTTGGTATTGCACACTTCCGTAGGTCTCGTACGAAAGGAAAATTTTGAAATTCGATACATGTTTCTAACGGTGCATACATGCGACAAAATGGAAATTTTAGACTTGTGATTATCGTTATTTACACGAACCTAGTTATTTGTAGAAGTTACGTTGAATTTCATTTTGCTCTTTGCTTATATTATTTGGAAAATGGATTTAACTTCAGCCATTGTATGATTTTTTTATTTATTTAAAGATCTCTAACGTTTCACGTGGATGTATCTGTCACATCAAAGAAAAAAACTCTACAATACAATTTTCTTTCAAAAATGTAAAATGAATGACGAAAAAACTAATAATAACAACTTTTTCTTTCACCAACTTTATCGGCTGTTTTAATCCATTACTATAATGAGAAATATATCACATTTAAGAAAATCTGAGAAAGTGAGCATTCATTTATACTGAAGCATTCGCTTGCTCCTAAAAAAATGAGTTGCTAACAAGAACAGCTAAAAATTATAAACTAAATAATGATGTAACTCATAACAAGAAATAACTCTGCGAAAAGGTTTTCTAATGACTCTTCAGAGATAAAATACAATCGATTTATGATTATGAGCGCTGCTCTTATTGACCAAATACAAATATTACATTTTGTCACACAAATAATTATTTGTTTCACTTTTTGCACTATGTGCTTGTATAAGTGCTTTTTTTATGAAAAGTTTTGAAGATACATTAGTGATAAAACTTTGAAAGTACGTTATGAAGTTCGACTCACAAAAATTCACATTGGTTCCATAACAAGTCCACGCGTACCACTGTACTAAAAATTCATAACTCCTACAATTTTGAAGGTATCGTCGAAGTTGAACCACCAAAATTCGCGTAAACTTCAGGACCATTTTTTCAAAGTACTTTTTTCACTTTGAAAAAAATTAAATTTCGTCACTAACGTGTTTGTAACTATATCCATTTTTGAGGTTATGTTTTTAAGAAGATTATTTTCTAAAAGGCAGCCTTTTACAGGCATTATGGTGAAATTTTTCAGAATTTTATGACTGTTCATTGATGTGATATTTTAAAATTTGTAAACGTTACGCGAATTCTCGATAATTTGTAAAATCCATAAGAGTGGACCGATAATTCCAAAACTCTACAGTTAATCATCAATCAGGCCCCTCTATGTATCGATATTCTTAATTTAAAGAATATCAGTGACATGACCCGTTGGTCGTGGCCGATCTGGCGTGAAACCCCCCCCCCCCCCAATATAAATTTCATTAAAATTCAAATCGAAACTCTTAATGTGAACGAAAACGATATTGAAAAACTGCAAAATAATTTCGTTCCTCTTCAAAATACTAACTCCATATGAACAGTCTAAAACCGATATTCTGCTGTTTTTTTTTCAATCTTATACTTACATACTTGAAAATATAATCTAATGAATGGAGGATTTCTATCAATATAATATATTCTCAACTTACTTCAAATCCTCTACACAAAATTCAGCATCTATGATTCTAACCCCTTCATCAACTAAATTCAAAATTATAGCTATCCTTTGATGTCATGGATTTATGGTAAAAACATACGAAATCCTATTCAATCACAAGTTTACTTTTTTTAGCGCACATTTCAGTGACTGCATGGAACGACTGAGACTGCTACTTCTGTTTCAAACTAAAACCTTTTCTTATGAATTTACATCCCGATCCTTAGAACGAGAGCAACAAAGTTTAAATTCACTTCGAAAACTGTTTTCAAAGGTAATAGCTTCTAGGACTTTCTTAACAGATCTCAGAAAAGATAGTGTTTTCTTTGATATAACTACGCACATCCCTCATCTTGCTTGAATATTCGTTCTCTAAGTGAGGTAGAAGTTGATTCAAAAGTTCATAGGAACTTGCGTTTCTCATTTAAATAAGTAACGTTTCGGAAAGACGAACGTGATGGAGTCGAAGTCCCGGGCCAGAACGCACTTCTCGTACAAATTGCCAACGACAATTAGTTAATGCAACGGGGCGTGCACTGCAGCTTCCGATACCAGCTTTAACGAGCGTCTCTTTCTCCCTCAGGAGAAAGCCGAGCTCCTAACCCTCGTCTCACACCAATAATTTACAGTTCAACGAAATAAACTACTAGGGGCATTTTTGCATTAACCATTTTAATCAGGAAACCTGAAAAAGAAAATTTCAAGCATGATGTATTTTGAAGTAACTGAATTTGCGTTTTGGATTCTATTATTTTCTGAAAGCTTGGACATTGTGTGTAAAATGATGTATTTCACATTCGTAAAAAAACACCTTCTGTAACAGTTGTAAAATGTATCTTACACAATTAGGTGGAGTAAAGCTTATTTTCGAAAATTGGTAGTGGAGGAAATACGTATTTACTCCACTAAATTGCTTAAAAGTTTAAAAGTATGTTGAAAGATATGCATACTATTGAACAAACTTTTAACTATTCTTGTAAATGCAGGGTGTCTGATAGCCCGCATTACAAAAAGAAAAAAAAAAGATTACTTGCGAAATTCTAAGATTTCTAAGACGGTGCGTTGTTTTTTTTTTTTCACAAAAATTGGTACTTTGTTAAATTTTCGAAAGTGACGGTCATGAACGATTAGAGTATTTATATGCATTTGCATATTGCATGCTTTTTTTGCATATTTTGACATTCCGAGTCTATTATGCATATAGAAGCACATACATGCATATTGCACATATTATGTATACGTCACAGATTCGTACATCGCGAATATATATTCATTCGCAAATTCACACACATTATTCGATTGTTTTTTTGTTTGTCTTTGATCATTATCGCCAGGATCTTCGTTTGAATGGTTCGGAATTGAAAGTAACAATAACAAGATAAAAAGAGTCTGTCCAGCAATTTTTCCATAGTACAAAAATATCCTTGTGTTTTTCGTATCGATCGAATATTGCTATTTTGCACTTATTGTAATTCAACGGCTATAGAAACCAAATGGTTCAATCAGAAACAACATATGGCGACTTTAAAACACCAAGAAGCAGCAATCAAACGAAGAAAAACTTGTCAAACTCTGGTTTCTGAACATAAACAGCGTTCTACTATAAATCCTTTTAATTTTGATTTGTGCAAAGCGTTCATCGAAGAAAAAATTACGTTGAAACAAATAATGCATACTTTCATGCATATTTGAAAACATTTTTGTACTCTATGAGCTTATAATTCACATTTTTCGTGCATATGATGGTGCATATAACAAAGTTTTTTCATGCATATTAATGCGCTAAAACCATACTTTTTTCGTACATATTTTTACTTACTCTTGTCATTAGATTATGATTCAATAACTGCACAGTTAAAAATTTTCTTAAACTTTATACACTTTTTATTCAAAATGTATTAAAATGTACTTTAGAACTCGTAAGCTATCTGTATAACATATATATTAGATACACATGTTTTGAAAGTGTATGATTTAGGAACACCTACTTGAGTTTAATACACCTTCCATAGATTCTGTATTAAAATGTACATGAAATTTCATAAACTTGATACTTGAAACATAAGTAAGATACACATACTTTAAATGTGTATAAATTTGAGACACTTGCTTGAGTAAAATACACTTTTGATGCAAGCTGGTTACTACGCTCGTGCTCGCTAGGTGGCTACACCAAATTTTTTCTCAAATGCGAATTATTGTGGCAGTCCATCAAATATGAGTGGAAACTATATCAGTATTAAGGTGACGGACCTGATGGATGGAATATGACATGCAAATAATGCGAAGAAATAATTTATCTTCGAAAGTGTTTTGTTCAACTGAAATTTAAGAATACTAATATCTGAAATAAATCAAAAGAAAATATATTAGAAGAATGTTTTCTGTAAATCTTTTCTCAAGACCAAAATTTTTTGTACTAGAATTTTAACAGAAAAAAATTTGGTGTCAACATGGTTTGCTGGGATATAACGCAAATCACACATTACTTGTATTATATTCAACTCTAACATTTTTGTATAATTTTAATACATTAGTGCTATAATACAAATCTGACTTAAACTCATCTGGAATATAATAAAAGCATATAATAATGTCATGTATAAAATCAAACACACATTACGTATAAAATTTAAGACACGCGAATTTTAAAGTAATGTAAGTGTATGTATTTTGTACATTTTTTAAGTATCATTAATACAGGTTATGTGAAATTTTCATCATACGCGTCATAGTTAATTTAACACAAAAATTTCTAACAGCCCTACTAACTTTGATTCTTATAAGGGTCTTACAAGGTTCTTATAAGGAGACGTTATAAGGGCCTTATAAGATTTTATATTTCTTATAAGAATTCTGATCCTTATGAGTCTGCCTTATAAGGATTCTGATCCCTTGTAAGATTCTTATAAGGTCTCCTTATAAGAACCTTATAAGGTCCTTATAGGAAATCTAAAATCTTATAAGGCCCTTATAAGGTCCTTATAAGGATCAAAGTTAGTAGGGAGTGTAGCACGAGTTGTAAAAACAATATAGGAACACCAGGGAACACCAAAAATACGTATAATTAAGGTAAATCGCGCTATTTACGTCCGTAAAAATACATTTTATTCACTAAAGTTGCCTCTTAATTTCAAAAAAACCACGGATTTACCGTGAATTTGACATATTTAAATCAATTCGTCATTTTTTTCCGCTGAAAATGACGTATTGCACATGTCAATATGATGATTTTTACGGATTTAACGATATGTATACCTATGCGGAAATTGCACCCACTTTTTCCCTCACTACTTTTCAGAATTCTCAAAATTAAATTTGGTATGTTGATTGGAGAATGATGACTTTCGATCGACGTTACACATCCGTAATAGCCATGTGAATAATCGCCAGGAAACGAATCCTTGTGAATATTTTTCTCGTCTAACAAGGATATCCAAAAATTTCACCATCATTTTTAAAAAAGACGAAGTTCTATCGAACAAATATCACGCCCTGTAAAGAGCATTTCGCTCTTTCGCTCGGGCACCAAAAGACTGAGCGTTCCTGGCTCAACTCCAGTTTCACGAAATTGGGGAGTACACCCTTCGCTTCATTTTGATTTTTTTTTTTCAAGCTCGACACTGTCGCATCAACTTTCGCTCGCTTCGAATCCTCCTGAAAGTTAGGAAGCTTTCGTCAATCCGTATCGGTATTTCTGGTCGGCTCGTCAAAAGCTCGCGTATCGCGGTTGTCATGGGATCCTTTTTTGCTAACTTCTCGCGACTGATATTCGAAACGCCGATAATGACGAGGTGACTTTGCGGTGTTGTATCGAGTGTGGAAATTAAATCAACCTCGAGAGTGATCTGTTTCTAGACAAGTTTTTGCTGAACAAATAAATTCTGAATCTGAATAAATAAAGAAGTAACTTATTTTCTAAACAACGCCTTATGATTGTCGCATTTTGTTGTTCACTTCTTCATGGCACTCGCTGCAGAGCTAAAAATCAGACATGTGAAAATGTTGGTCGAATAAAGCCAAATCCAAGCGCGCAACACGGCCACTTTTCCTTGCAAAGTAGCGCGAATCGATAAATAACGTATGTACTCCGAGACCCGGGGCGACTATTGCAATTTATGAACCGTATCCACAGTAAACAAGGGAATTGGAATCGCGATTACGCAACCCTGCCTTTAACCGGACCGGCCGTAATTCGCCCCCGCGAACAAATTAAAATTTAACGCCCGCCTGGCAAGAAATACATCGTTAAACAGTGGACTTACGATTAACTCCGTGGAGCACCATCGTCTCGAAGCGTGTCTCCCGCAAATAACAGCCGAATCGAACGCGTACAGACCCTCCTTTTACCTCATGCTCCTACAGTGCGAGCACGAAACGACGGAATGGCCCGTTAACGAGGATTTACTCTGCCCGATCGCGAAAAAAGCAAAAGCATGTCTCGCTTTCTAATCAAATCATTACTCGCTCTTGAAATTGCGTCGTGGAACAACCCATTCAAGAGCTCATCAGGAGCCGAAGCACCATTTCGATAAGGTTCATTTTTTTCATCCTCTAGCGCGAGGAAATGAACCTTACTGAAATTTCTGCTTTTTCAACATTGACTCATTTAGAGGTCTTCGAATTTGGTTAGAAATTGATTTCTTAGACAATCTACTGCCGATTACGTCAACTCTGGAAGTAAGGCCTTAAGACGCTACCTTCTCCAAAATGACAGGAGAACAGTGACGTCGACAAGCCGAAGACAAGTTATTTACCCATCCGGGTCAAGCGAACCCTCGATATTGTGCTAATAAGAAGGGCAAACAACGCACGATCGGTGGCCGAGTGTATTTGATTACACAAACGTAATATTTTCAGATTTAGCGTGTTTGATTTCTTGTTAATGCGCACAAAAACGCGAGACGTTGGGGCGTCGCGAGCGTCGCAGTGACTGTGCGAGCATGGCCACGCTCAAGCCCTACGCGCCACCCTTTTCCACCCCCGTCGCAGTTCATCTTCGTCGCGCAGTCCGATCCGCGTCCATTTTCATCCCCCGTCTTCCTCGTTTGGGTTCTCGGCCTCTTTTCGAAGCTTCCCCTGAAGCTCACTCTACGTGTTAGGAGCCTCGACCAATGGCGCTGCCTAGGAATTACGTCACCCAGAGGTTCTCAAACCGAGGTATTTTTATTTCTGATCCTAACTCTCAAGTCTTCAACATAGTTCCCCTAGAGGGAAAAATCGGAACCAACGAAAACCGGTTATAGCACCTAGTCAAAAATCTTGTACTTACTGCCATACATATTATTGTAATAAGTACAATATTACCGTACTTTTTACAATAATATTGAAGTTTTTAAGTGAAACTTCTTAGTCGGCATTATCACCATAGACCTTATAGTATGCATGGACTGAGCTCTGCCTATCCCGTTTCATTGACGAGAATGTGCCAACATGATTTGGCCATAATGCTAACCAGGACCGGCAGGTTACCGCCTGTGCGGTAACCTGCCGTTCATTTTCAATTCAGGTACAGCGATATAGTATATTTCGTATCAAGGAGCGGAAACGAGCGTTTTTACGAGTGCGAAGTTTTGCGAGCGAACGTAGCGAGTGAGCAAATCGCACGAGTAAAACGCGAGTTTTGATGCTCCTTGACACGAGATATACTTTTCACGCTTGCAGCGCATGAATCATTTAGTCTTTTGTTTACTGCTGTGTCGTAAAAAAACGAGTTCTATGCTGCTCGACCTTGGAGCGGCATAGAAATAGCAGCGACAGGCGGTGGCAGAGAATTCGTTTTTCACGGGACAGTAGCAAACACAAGAATAAAGGATTTCTGTGCTGCGAGCGTGAAAAATTAATTAGTTTTTTTTTTAGAAAATTACATTTTCGATAAATAAATAACCACAAAACATTAGTAACAACATTAATAATAGGTAACGATATTTTGAATGCGTTTTTTCCGAACACTAACGTGTCAGGACCGCCCCGGGCCTCACAAGTACTTAGTCCGCCACTGTACCTGTGCGACGAAAATGTTCCCTCTGGCTTCTTTTTCATACTTCCACAAATAGTAAAATGAATGACTAATGATTTTTCACCTTTTTTGCTGTCACTTTCACTTAAAAAAAACGGTTTTATTCTACTTTTATAAGATAAACACAGCTCATACCACGGAGATCGCAATTTTCGTTTAAGCATTATGGCCAAATCATGTTGGCACACTTTCCGAGCATGAGAACTCAGTCCATATATACTATAAGGTCTATGATTATCACTTTTCTAGAATGTAATACATTCTAGAATGTAATTCATGCAGGGAGTAATTTGGAGATTTACAATGTAAGATGTAAGACTGTAGGATATAAGAGTGTAATATTTTCTATTGCAGGGAGTAATTTTGACATTTCGTTGTAATGTAAGACTGTAAGATGTAAGACTGTTACGTTTTCGTTTGAAAGGAGTAATTCCGAGATTTTACAATCCAAGATGCAAGAGTGTAATATTGAAGTAAAACTTCTTAGGTGGCATCATCACTTTTCTAGAATGTAATTTATGTAGGGAGTAATTTGGAGATTTCACAATGTAAGATGTAAGACTGTAAGATGTAAGAGTGTAATATTTTCGATTGCAAGGAGTAATTTTGAGATTTTGTAAGTCTGTAATTCTGTAAGAGTGTAATGTTAGATCGGAAAAGTTGGAGGTCGATGATATTCGAGCGTGTTTCGAGTGTAAGGAGTAATTTTGAGATTTCGTAAGTCTGTAACACTGTAAGAGTGTAAGAATTTTGTTCATAGATTCGACTAAAAATTAGGAACTCATGGATTTTTAACTGTTGTGCAGTTAAAAAATGAGAAAAATACTACACAGGCAAATTAAGGGATCCGTTAGAACTAAAAAAGGTAAGAGGAAAAAAAAGTCAATACATCGGAACCTTAAAGAAAGCAGCATGAGTAGTGTTACTTCTAACTCGTGTTGATTCAGCACGCTCCAATTTTTTACAATATTATTGTAGTTTCTACAGTATTATTGTAGAAACTCCAATATTTATTTTACTTATTACAATATTCTACAGTAATACCGTTATTATTGTACAAATGACATTATTTATGCCAGTTTGTACCATGTAATTTCGAAAAATTAAAAACCTTAAAATGCAAACTATACTATACAAATTGTTATTTTTACCATACATTTTTGCCATACGCCAGCGTGTCCACGTAAAGCGCAGGTGCGAAGTTTCAGCCAACTGGGAACAGGTGGCGACCAAGTTTTTTTTCTCGCCCGCAATTTATTCACACATGCATTCAAATAGGCCAGAGAAGCTGGCCCACACGTGTTAAAAACATTTAGTGTGATAAAGGCCGATGAAGAGACTTAATTTCACGATCCTTTTTCACTTTTTAACACTTCCCCTCTCAGGAAGCCCCCTGTTGACCAGTGCCTCAGTGGCAAGACGAACAAAACAAAACTATATTACTTCTTTCCAGCTTTTTGAAAAACCGTATCATATTACAATATGATGCACTAGAAACCTAGAAAGTATACAAAAATATTACAAAAAGAACCTATACAGATCTTTATACTGAAAAAACTGCTTGGAATTTTCAAAAATCTGGATTATTAGAAATTACAATATGATATTGCAAAAAGTACAAGAAGTATAATAGAAAACGAAACATGTAGAGAATTTTTCAGAAAAAAATGTATCCATTACTACAATATTATTTGACAATATTTACAAAATATTATTACAAATATTGGTATATTATCCAGCAAAAATTACAATATGTCAGAGTTATTCCCATGTACTATACGGTATTGTAATAATTACTATATTTTTTTCTCAGTGAATTTTGTTGGTCGAACGAAACATGAAATTTGCATTACTTAGCTTAGAGACAGAGGATTTGGATATGAATATTTTGTATCATGATGGGAAATTGAGGAGATTAAAGTTGGGGGTGATTAGAATTGTCCCTGCTGATATTTTTGATGAATTTATTAAGATTAATGAGGACACTTCAAACGATGAAATTTGCCTTCATTCCTTTTAACTTCAGTTTCTGACACATTAGTACAAACATAATTCTCCAAGGCTTTGAATTCGTGATTTCTGTCACCGCATACATGTATACAACCCTGATCACCGAAAACAATGTGCGATGATAGAAAGCAGAAGGTAAACTCTTTAAAGTATACATTTAAAGAAAATGTGCCGCAAACTGAAGTTTACTTCTGAAAAATTGAAATCGAAAGAATAGAATTGAAAGGTAAAAAATTCTATTTGATCAACGAAAAACAGTGCAAACAAATGAAAACAATAGTCGATTATTGAATGGTTTTCATTAGTCGCCAATTTTTCCGACAGGGTCTTGTTCATATTGTTGCTTATAAATTACCGTCCTTTGATTGTGTGTTTTATTAGAAAACACAATTATCGCGTTTAAGGATAGGGAAACCAGGTTCATGAGGTCGAAAAAATCAATTTTCTGGAAGTAACCTTCCAGAAAACGATTAGAAATCTTGTGATTGCCGCATATGAATAAGTAATAGCTTTTTTTAGAGCTATAAAGTGAGGCTTCTATTTGCTCTTAAAATCGTCATATAAAAATTTGTTCTTAACGATTTTTTATTGATTCAATCAGAAGTACGTCGGTAAAACACAAATTTCTTCACCACGTACAAAGTTCGCGATTTCAATATTGAAATATATAATTTGACTTATTTTAAATAGAGAATAAATTCCTCAAGTGCACAAATTTTTTTGTTTGCAATCTTTTATTAAAAGCACAACCGCCATCATGTATGCAGTAGAAAATCTCCGAGCGAGTAGTGTCTTGGACAACAACAAATTTTAAATATTTCATATCATCGAATCACAATGGAATAAATTTTTCTGAAAAATTAGAGTATCTAAGACCTAGTTCAACAGTTACTTGAAACATTCCATACTATATATAGCTTTAGAAACTGTGCTAAACACCATGCAATTTTTGGGGTTCTAAACCGGGTTCTCTCCTTTAATTTCACAGAGGAAAAAGTACAAGTGCCTATTATAGGGTATGCATTTTTGCAATTTTTTGCTCAAAAACTCAGCAAATGATTTTAATGAGATTTCAAGCGAAACCTTTAATGAAGCTTGAAAGATTTTCCTCGCAAAGTTTCATCACAATCTATCAAAAACTTGATCTGTTAAGCACTGCCTTTATAAGTTGGCGATGGTAGCTCTCGAATGAAATATGAGCGAAGTGTAGTAAATGATAGCGTGGAAAAATGTTAAAAACTATAAAAAAACTGGTCCAGAAAGTGCATAAAAGACAAAAAAAATTCAACGGTAGAAAAGCAAATAAGATGCGTTTAGAAGTGTTCGGAAAAATTTGATCCATGTAAAAAAAGTGAAAAAAATCTAATGCAGAAGTGTGTTGAAGAAAGAACTTTAATATCTATGTATGGTTTTTTAATTTTTTTTTTTTGTTTTATTACCTCTATAATCTCAACTTAAATTTTTGATTTAAACGTCGATCAAAAAATATTCTAAAAACCTCTATTTCTAGATTCGATTAATTGGGTTACATTATAATAATCTTGAATTGAAGTTCAACTACATACGAAAATCAACTTATTAGATGCCTTCGAGTTGATTGTGTATGATCAGCTCGAGTTATCAATTTATTATTTTAATTTTCAATGCACTTTTATCGCATAGCAGAAACAAACTCAAAGTGAAACTGATATTTCTTATCTAAAAAGACATTTTTCACTCTCACAGAGATAATGGTTCTCATTACTGCACGTACATCTTTCAATAACACAGCTGCTGTGGTGATTTCGGGCTCAAGATTTACATCGAGAAAAAGAATACGAGAGTCTTTTTCGTATTCTCAATTTTTCAGGGGGCAGTATAAAAGTTTTACGATTCAGGTAGTATATTTTACAGAGAAAAGGAAATGGTTCAAGGCGTGGTTTCGATCAGACTTAGGGTTAGAAGTTAGTTTCGACGATATAACGGTTACAGTTGCTTTTCTTGTGTAATGTATCTGTGCAACTCGTTTTCAATTTTTTTGAAGAAATTTTGTCGCTTGTAACTCAGAACGAAAGTAACGATACAAGTAACGTATGACTTGCATAAAGTAGCGAATCAATGTGCAATATTTGAAAAGTCACGAAAACCTCAACATACACATTTTATGTTCAATAATATAATTATATTTTTATCATCCTGAAATTCAAAAATTATTTACGATTCATTAATTTTTAAGGATCCACTGCCTAATTTTCATACTTTTACATGTATGAAATGATTTTGGAATTTCATTATTTTGATTCTGCATCTAATCTCAAGCATCGAAACTCAATTCTAAAAATCTAAAGGTATCTTAATTTCAACATCAATATTTATATAAAATATGTTTTCTACATCTCAGGAAAAATTCGCTTATTGTAAAGAAAATTCTGGATTTTTGAAGCCTCGACTCATCGGATGTAGCACCTTTGATTTCCAATCATCTTATTTTTCGACATCGGTTTTCAAAGTAAAAAGTCTTTGAAATTCTAACATTGAAAATTAGAGGTTCAATATTTTAGTGGTTTGAAAGTGTTTTTAAAAACATTAAAATGAATTTCTTAAAGTGCTAAAAATTTTATTCTTAGGTATTCAACTTCAAGTTCTCAAATTTTTCACCCAAGTTTTCGGATTCCTTTACTTTTTTTGCTATTGTCTGTTTGATTTTAAAAACTTCCTTTCCAAAGGACAAGATGAAAAAAAAAACAAGTCTAGAAAATAACTTGATCGAGAATTTATGTATGATCAAATGTTAGAAAAAAACTTTCACATCCTCTGAATTTAAAATTATTCATCAATTACCGTAAAAAACACATGAAATTTCCATTTTTTTACGTTTAAATGCTTCTCATCTCAAATTCACTTTCAGAGTGTATTATCTTGAAATAAAATCAGAGTTGCATTAATGGAAGTCTGATTGTTTAAATTACAATATTAATGAAATTTTTCACTCTTGCATTATCATGAAGCCACCACAAATTTTCATTTCACCTAAATTGATTAGATTTATGACCATGAGAAAATAATAGTTTCATAAAATTCGATCTTTTCCTGATATTCAATTTACTTCTTGAATTAGTGCTTTTGTGCTGAGTCATAACGACTTGAAAACCAAGTCATTCAAAAATCTGAATAAACAAAATTTTACCGTCCCAAAGAAAACGTTTATAGTTTTACGAAAGAATTGCTTCGGAAAAAAATGAAAGATACGTATCTACTTGAAATACTTTCTAATAATAATGCATTAATTCTGAAACACAACCTGTATGATTAAAATTTTTGATAGAATTTCATCACAGACACAAATAATTTTACTGCTACATTTTTAACATATATTTTCACTCGAAAGTCTATAGGAGAAAAGAAAACATATTGAATAATTTTACTCGTGTGCAACTGAACCTAATGCGATGAAAGTAAAGTAACTACATAACTTACGTAACGAAAGTTTTTATTTAATTTTTTAACTAAAATGTGAGACGTTGAATTTTTTGAATTTGGTTTCATTTCACTGTCAAAACTAAATGAGAAACTCGAATTTTTTCGTCTGCGAGTTCCAAGTGACTTAAAAGTCAATAGATAGTTACTTGTCGAAGTGTCCTACCAGAATTCACAGCCTGCCCGGAATTTCGCAATTCCGCTCGTTGAACTTCAAACGATGCGATTAACTAAGCCAGGAGGGAATTCGAGAGATTCATCCCCAGTCGACCAATAAATGTCATTTTAAAAGATTCACCCTGAAAGCCTTGTCCTCACGCCAATTAGACGCGCTTTTTTAACTGCACTCTTAATACAATCATACTCAAGCTTCGAATCCGATAGAATCATCCTCTTTTTCACTTTCGCCATCCACCTTCATTTTCGTGTTAAGATACTCGTTTTACTCCTGAATCAAGCAAGAAAACTTTATTCATTTGTAAGAGCGAAAAAGTGCCCCAAAAACTTTTGTGAAACATGTAATTTAGAAATATTATTTCGTATTTATACGTTATTCAAACTGTTCATCTTACGTTTTCATTTTGTTTACAAATGAAGTTCTTATTTGTTAACTTGGCCAGTTAACTCTAAAACTATTTTCGATAGGAGGTAACCTATCGGAATTTGCAATTGGGTTTTTTCAGCCCATCTATCTTTTTCAATCAACCTCCCGCAATTGATGTTACGGGGTGTGAGGAGCAGAAAGTGAATCCGGGGTATTGCTGCGAGAAGCACAGGCTTTTCCACCAAAATGAAATTCCTGCACTCTAACATGCCCTGGAGGTATTTTGGGGTTGGGAGCTACAGATGAATCGTTCCGGATTTTTCTTGCCTCTTTTCGATGTGAGAATGGTCAGGTTCGTGGCCCTTGTAAATAAAATGGGTCACATATTTTCCAACAGGACAGGCGAGAATCAGCTTTCGTCATCTTTAGAAGAAAACTCGTTAAATTTTATTAGCACTAGGGTGTAATAGCAATAACAATGTAATGACAATATCTTAAGACCTTCGTATAGCATTTTCCACCTTAATAAACTTACCAAGCACTACCAAAGACTATAACCCTAGTAATTCTGATTCTTATATGATTCTCAGAAATCTTATAAGATTACTGAAATCCCTTATATGTTTACCCATTTCTTATATGGAAACATATAGAGCCATATAAGATTTTTGAAATCTTATATGGTGCCCATATATGATTTATGTAAACTTGTATGGCAAACATATAAGACTTATGGTAAGATATAAGATTTTTCAGACAAAATATCTTATATCTTACCATAAATCTTTTATATGTCTGCCATATAAGTTTACATAAATCATATATGGGCACCATATAAGATTTCAAAAATCTTATATGGCTCTATATGTTTCCATATAAGAAATGGGTAAACGTATAAGGGATTTCAGTAATCTTATAAGATTTCTGAGAATCATGTAAGAATCAGAATTACTAGGGCATAATTTTATAAATAAATAATTCCGTGAAAGAGCTTTATCGAAACAAAAAAATATGCGATTATTATTAAAGGTATCGTATAACTTTACAATGTACATGAGAAGTTAAAATACAGCTTATCATTATTCAGAATTCGATCTTCTGGAGCCAAAACTTAAATAATTGGGGAAATTAACCAATCATTCTGTCGAGCTTTCGGTCATTTATTAGACACTCTTCAAGGAAATTCCTTATATTCCCAGGTTCCACAATTCGTCATTACTTTAAAAAAACAATAGAGGTTCCTAAGTCACATTATTTACGATATTATCATAGTCAAGTTATATAAAAACAGAACCTTACTTCACAGTATGACAATCTATAATGAATAAGATCATAGATTCATTATAGATTGTCATACTGTGAAGTAAGGTTCTGTTTTTATATAACTTGACTATGATAATATCGTAAATAATGCGACTTAGGAACCTCTATTGTTTTTTTAAAGTAATGACGAATTGTGGAACCTGGGAATATAAGGAATTTCCTTGAAGAGTGTCTAATAAATGACCGAAAGCTCGACAGAATGATTGGTTAATTTCCCCAATTATTTAAGTTTTGGCTCCAGAAGATCGAATTCTGAATAATTATACTTATGAAATGGAGCGTTTTGACAATTATACAGCTTATCATTATTGACATTCTGAGGGCACCTATTTTTGTGCAGCATTGTTTATTTTCGCGTTCTACGAGCGCTCGATTCCTTTCGAATCAATACCCAATTAATTGAGATAAAGGAAGAGCGGACGGGGTACGTTTCGACGGATCGAATACTGGTTGTTTTATCGAGTATCTCGCATTATTGACCGATCTTCATGAATAATTGTTCGCCATTTTATTCAACGTTGCCTCGTGTGCGAATGCGGTACACATTGCAGGAACGAGCCGCAAATCGTGACAGCCCGTTGCTTCGTAGAAAATTTATGATTACGCGAGACATACATCAAACACAGTGGCAACGAGTTGGGGGAGGTGAATTTGTATAAATTATACTCGATTCTTGTACGAGGTGGACAGGAAATCAGGCTCCTTTCGAGTACTGTGACGGCTGTGAGTGATCTTTGGGGATGGATTAGAAGTGAAATTGAAAACTGGGATTGGCGTTTTACATGATAAAGTATTCACCAGGAAACAGTGTATATGAAAATATATCTTAAAAAATCACCTATATGTAATACTCCTATATGGCTTGGAGAGTGAGAGATCATGTCCCCATTAAACGAGCATGGACGATCGTTTCTCTCTCGCACACAAGATTTTGCGCATCCACGTTACGCATTCAAAACAATTGCGGATGTATATCTATATATAGCGTACATATAAATCATAGCTGGCAGTAGTCAACGAAAACAATGGCTAGTATATATATATATATATACGTATTTGTCACGTGGTCCGTCGCGCATGAGCGTTGACACCATGATAATCCATTTCCATCTCTCTTTAATGGGGACCTCTCAAAGTACAGAGATCAAAGGACTCTGGCCATATAGGAGTATTACATATGTGATCATAATAGAGATAGTCAGGCGGGGCCCCGCGTGAGCTAAAAAACTAATTGAGTCAGCATCTTAGTAATCCAACAGTTTTTTTATTGCACATACATGAATTATAAAAACTTGCTACGTCTGTCATTTGACATTGTAAGGTTAACCTTTCTTGCTTTTTTTTCAGCGAAAGCATTAATTACAGAGTCGATGTTTGATGTTCTTGAAATACCTTCTTCAGTAGACAATATTCTCAAATCATTGAGACGTGCCTGCTTTGTCGTTCCTCTTGGGTAATTTTTCATGAGTTTCAATTTAGAAAAAGATCTTTAGCAGATGCAACTGTTATTGGTATTGTTAACAATATTCTGTACGCAATGATTGCATTTGGAAAACTGCTCCTGAATTCTCGCTGATTTTCGAGAATGTCAATGACTGCATTGAAACCATCATTGATAGAGTATTTGTAAATCTGTAACTCACTAAACGATTGCTTATTATCCAGATCTTTTTCTCCTTCTGCGTTCAAACTTGTTTCTAAATTAGGACAGTGCTCCATTATCTGTTCATCAGGCAGTTGCTATAGCAATTCTGGAAAGTGCCAAAGACCAAATCGATTGTCAAAGTATCTTAATTGTTCAAATCTCACTGACATTGCTGCCTTTGCCTGATCATTTACGATGTTGAAGAATTATATTTCTAAAACAACTTTCAATAACTTGTATTCGAAAATTGCAGTAATTAATAGTACTGACACGATCAAAATTCTCTGCTCTATAATCTTCAATAAAGCAAACGAACTCGCTCGCTGGGTATAATCTAATTAATATCTTATCCGGTCGAGACTCAATGTTGTTTTATTCTGTAAATTCGTTTCAATATAAGTAGGAAGAGTCGGAAAAAAATTGGCGATCGATTAATTGTGCTCTGCGGGAAAATGCTGGGGTTGTGCTGGAGTGGCAGCCTCGGGCAATTTCCGTATCCGAATTGAAATGTTATTGCGTTAGTGACATGCCCCGCTTTATCCACTTCAAGATAACGCCATTTGATTCGCCGAAAGCGGGGTAAAAAAAAGGAATTATTGGGATGGACGAGGCGACAGGTGGAAAATTTTGAGACGAACTGCAAAGTTTGCTTCATGCATTATTGAAGACTCGGTCGGTTCGAGTCAGAGCTCCGGAATCGCGAATATGACGTAGGTGAAACATATAATTGAAAGAAATTTGGACAGATAATAACTCACATACGTTTTTTACGTTTTTATAGATGTTATGAAAATCGTCAAACTTTACAATTGAATAGAAAAATACGAAAAAAACTTGAATAATGAGGGAATATAACAAAAAGTTGCAACCACCTTATTGCATTAGTACTCGTATCTTTTCTTGAAATCTTATTGTTTTTTTTCTATACTTTCAGTTTACATAGAGGTTCACGTTGTTGTAGATTGGGGAAGTTTTAGCATCATTATACAGTTCTTAAAGTTCTTTCAACTTTTTTGTATGTTTCGTTACCTTTTTGCGGTATCTTTGAGCTCTGCATATCTCTTTATTGGTAAATCCAATAGTTCTTTTTTTTTCATGGTATCTACTGCTTTCAAAAAATGTTTTTATTAAATTATCGTTGATTATTCCTGTTATAGGTATTCCTGCACGCGCTTCAAGACTTTTGAAAATTTGATATATTTTTTGAATGATCGGAGTACATTTCCTTCAGTCCCCATACTTTTGAGTCGTTTTCGTATGTTAAGGCAGTAAATAATATATTAACAATGCTGGGGGTTAGTGATTGAGTTTAACCCCGCAGAAAATGTGTAATTTCATCAAATTTAGAATGTATGAATTCTTATTCTTCTCTCGAACATATTTTAAAAGTGATATATTCTTTGTAAATAACGTATTCAGAACAGAGTAATTTCGGAGGATAATATTATTTGTGAATTTGCCAAGGAAGATTGGACGAGGAGTCGATTTGTTCCGCAAAATACGGCGGCTGGATGGCGTAAGCGTGGAATCACGAGGGATTTCGAATAGCGCAAAAAAGACGAGGCGCAAGGGAGACGGTTGGTTTTGGCGTAGTTTGACACAGCAAACAGAAAATAATATGGGGCTATTGTGCCCGATCTTACCGCCCTTCACAACGAGCGTTTTATTCTCAACACTGCCGAGTCCTCGATTTCCATTGTCGAGTTCTGCAGAGCTCGCATTATTTCCCGCTGTCTGTTTCATTTGTCAGATGATTCTCATCCGACGGATAGACCATGCATACGCTCTATTGTTCTATCAGCTTGGAGATGAAACAGTGTCCGCGTGTTTTTTCAGTGATCTTTTATCTATTCTTATTTCCATCTAGAACTAGAGTCAAAAAAGGCATAAAAATAAGTATTGTAGGTTTAAGGTAACAAGGCTTGGTTTGAAATTTTGTTGACCTCACTGCCTGAATACATCACAATCATTAAATGATATGACAGTTTGAAACACACTCTCTACTCTAATGTGTTGAAATTAATGATCTTTCAGAGCAATCATTATTTGGGGATGACCAATAAATCCAACGATATATTTCAAGCTTTTAGCTTTCATGAAGCCTTCTTTAGGAGCTGTTTCAATGAATATAATAAATTGTACATGACTCTTCATGATAACAAAAATAAACCTTCAATCACTAACGCAACAAAACAGAGGCACCATTTAATGGATTTATAAAAATGTGATTCTCATAATTCATACAATGGTAGAAATTGTAGTCTTAAATTTAATATAACGCGTATGACGTAAATTCCACATAACCTGTATCAAAAATACATTGAAAATATTACTTCAATAAATGGGTGTCTTAAATTTTTTACATCATGTGTGTTAGAATTTATACATGACATTAATATATACTTCTATTATATTCCAGATGAATTTAAGTCGGTTTCGTATTAATGCACTCATGTATTAAAATCATGCATAAATTTTTCAATCAAATTTAATAAAATCAATGTGTAATAAGCGTTAAATCCCAGCAAACCATGTCGACGCCAAATTTATTCTCTTGAAATTCTAATACAAAAAATTTGGGTTTTGAGAAAAGATATACAGAAAACATTCTTATGTTAAATTTCCTTTGTATTTATTTCAGTTATAAGTATTTTTAAATTTTAGTTGAATAAAACACTTTAAAAGATAAATTATTTCTTCGCATTGTTGGCATGTAATATTCCTAGGGGTTGTTGATATTTTAAAATATCGGTATTTTTGCTGACGATATCAATATTTTTGCGATGGTATTTTTATCGCCGATATTTATCGATATCGATAGTTTTAAAATATCGATAAAAATATCAAATACCGATATTTATTGGTTACTGATAATAATTTACGATAAGAATCAATATTTTTTTTAAATATCGTAGTAGATATCGATATTTTTGCGAATATCGTAATAACTATCGGTTTTTTAAAAAACATTGTACATCCAGATTTTCTTTCGATATCAGAATATCGATATTTTTTCAATGATAAATATCAGCCTATGATAATTTTTTTCCGAACAACAAATATCGATATCGACATTTTTAAAAATATCAACAACCCTAAATATTTCATCCATTAGGTCCTTCACCTGAATATTTATATGGTTTTCACTTATATTTGAAGGATTTCCACAATAATTCGCAGTTGAGAAAAAATTTGGTGTAGCCACCAAACGAGCACGAGTGTAGTAACCAACTTCTGTAAAAAATGTATTTTACTCAAGTAAGTGTCTCGAATCTACACACATTTGAAGTATGTGTATCTTACTCATGTTTCAAATATCAAGTTCATGAAATTTCATGTACGTTTTAATACAGAATCTATGGAAGGTGTGTATTAAACTCAAGTAGGTATCCCTAGATCATACACTTTTGAAACATGCGTATCTAATATACATTTTATAGAGCTGGCTTATAAAATTTCAAGTACATTTAAATACATTTCGAATGAAATGTGTATGAAAGTGAAGAAAATCTTTATCAGTATACAATCATGTTAAATAGTCTTGTCAAAAAAAATTACATTTTACAGTCAAGTTTATAGTAATCATCACATACTCTTCAGCGTTTAGTTGGACAATTGGACAATACATGAAAATTCGTAAAAGCCAACATAAAGAATGTCATGTCCGTTAAACGGATCGATAATCATGCTTTCATAGATCATATCATCATGAACAGACTTGAATAATTTATTATCTTCCTCTTCATTTAACCTGATTTTGAAAATAACCATGATTATTTTCGAGTTTATGTTGAGTGAAGACAGAACGGTTTCTGGGTGTACCTACATGTTCTGAAACTTTAATCTTTAAGGATTTTCATGTCTGTCCTCAGTGACTGATGCAGCTTTCGTCCGTCCTTTTCTTACGCTGCCTCTGAAGACGAGCATTCGAAAAAGACGAAAGGGGGGTCCGTACCCCCTAATTTCTTTTTTAGATATAGATAAATGGAGTAGTTGAAACATCGATGATAAATCAATCTTGGAAGAAAGATTTAATAGCTTACCAAGAAGGACGTCTTCATCTAAATCGTTCTCATCAATGTCGAGATCCAGCTGGACGGCGCCATTAGTGTTTTGCGAGTTTTGGACGAGGTCCATTTGTCCGTGGTGAAAAAGATGGTACTGTTGGAGCTTGTCGTAATGATCCGAGCTGGCCAGGAGTTCGGCCAGCAGCGGGAGATACGCCGAAGTGAGAAGCCCCGGACTCGCCGTTCTCAAGTACCCCGGAAGCCAAAGTCCAAGGAGTCCACAGGGCACCACCGGAACAGCACCGGCACTCGCGAATTCTCTTGCGAATTCCCCGCACAACATAGGTGTTGCCGAAAGCCTTTCGCTTCGTTCTTTCAACGTCTTTTTTCCGCTAGCGTCTTAGCTGCAACAGATTCGGGTCATCGAATCTTCAGACTCGAGAAAAATTCAGTATTGGAAATTTCAAGACTCAGTTCGTTTACTTTTTCGTCATTAGCAAATCAATATGTCAAATTAAATGATTACATCAATCGATGAATATAATCATTTATAATAATGTTCAGAAGACAATTTTACACTTCTTTAATATACTGCAGAAAGAGTATCATGAGTTAAGCAGAACCAAATCCTGTGGGAAGTTTAAAATAGTACTGAATTTGAACAAGAAAATATACAGGAAGTCATTTTGTTGTACCAAATATAGTATGTTCAATGAATTGCCAGTGGATATAAGTTTCGATAGTAATGTTCGTAATACGCTAACAGTCAGGATAAAGAGATGGGAATTTGCCTTGGATGATACTACAAGAAAGGAAATATCGTTTCTGTAGATGCGAGAGTAAGTATCATGATGTAAAATATGCACTGTGTTAAAAAAGGCTAGGTTCATATTATACATAATATAGGGTAGCCTTTTCCATTCCACGAGTTCCAAAGGCCATTTTGTACAATTCAGAATTTTCAAAACCAGAGCATTTCCAATCCAAATCTTCCAGTATGCAATAATAAAAAACCCGAATTTCCCAATACCCAATAGTACCAATACCAGTAAAAGTTTAATAAAAGAAATGCACGTTGCAGCCATATCAAAGTCGATGGTTTTATTTATCAAAATGTCTTTTAGTGTGTGTATTTGAAATCGTATATTATAACTTAAATTTTTTAAATATTGAATTATATCATAATTATCGACATAGTCATGGTATTGAGCGACAATTTTTGAAATTTGTTCTTCACGCTGTTTTTTCTTCGAATCTACCACTTTTCTGATTTTTCGCCCCAACTGGAGCTGACGCTGGATGATTTCGGTGTCACCTTGTTCTTTTTTGAGTTCTTCAAGAAAAGAATAAAGACTTGGACATTTCTTTACGACAACAATTTGGAACCTTTTGTGCCATTGCTCTGAAGTATTATTTGTTCTTGCAGTTCCAAGCCTCGCCGAATCATACTGATTCCAGAACGCTGGCTTTTATCTAGGGACACCTAGGAGACTTGTTTTTTCGATTTGATGAATTCGGCCATATTTTATTCTTGTACAGAGCTTGAAATTCGGGATAAAATTTAGAAGCATGACAATTGGGACACTTCAAATTTTGACAACTGAAGCAAATGAACAACCTGAACATTTCCATACTTCATATTGATTTTTTGTTATGAAACAAAAGACAGTTATGACACTTCAAAATTAATTATATTGAAATTTTCGCAAATAATTTATTTTTATTGTTCAGAATGAAAAACGGCAGAAAATTTGTTTTTGAAACATGTATGTTTGAAATGACTCATTTCAGAAAAAAATGTGTTGGAAATACCTTATTTTGGAATATATGTTTTGGAACTGATCCTTGACTGGCAAAAAAAGTTTTGGAAGAAAAGGGCGAATAGAAAAAATTGTTTTGGTAAAAAAAGTTTTGGAAAAAACGGATTGGAAGGATGCACCACCTACCGTTTCATTGTTCGTTCATTTCTCATTGTATATTATCGATTAGAACTGTTACGATCGAATGTGTCGTTAAATAGTATCAGACCTTTGACGGACATTGCTATATCTTGCGGGGGGTAATTTTTTTATTACTTTGTGATTATTACGCCTGAATAAAATTAAAATTGAAGAAATAAAAAAAATTGATGAATATTTTAAAATATTTATCAATTTTAATAATTAATTATATTTATGGATATTTATTAATGATTAGAACTATGCTTCTTAGAAAATTTGAAACTCGTAGAATTACTTGATATTTGAGAGCTTAATACTCAAAATCCGTCAGTTAGATTAGAAATATGCAAAATCATGAAAATTAGCATTTCATGCCTCCTTTCAAAAAAATGAAGGCTCTTCAGTGACTGTCAAAAAGTTATTAAAGAATTTATTCATCCAACAAGAAAAGATGACATTGATACAAAATAGGTTATCCTTGTATTTTCAATTTTTGTATTGAATAATCTGTTAAGCGTTGAGCAAAATTGATAGTTTTTTCTCAATGTACAAATTTATAAAAGGGAACTCATAATTCCGTATTGTTTTTACACGTTAAAAAATTATGTTCTTCTGAGTGGCAAATGACATCGGAGTAAAGGGCACATACGAAAATATTCGTAACATGTAGACTTTAAAAAGGGACATACATAGTAGAAGAAACGGATAAATTTTTGTCATCCTTGATAGATAATTCAGTAAAAAAAATGGTTTTAGTATCCTGCCAAATTATTAAATCAAAGTTATCCAATAAAAAGGTTTAAGTATCCTAATGTTTATTGTTGTAACTTTTTGTCGTTATATTATAGCATTATTTTCTTCTTATCACTAAAAACGTCAACATTATTAAAGAGTAGACGTTGAATAATACTTTTAATTTTAAGTAAGAAGCGCTCAAACATCGATTAAATTTACATTTTTCAAAAATAAAACTCCGAATCGAAAGATAAATATACGTTTTGAATAGCTATGTTATAGAATAGAAAAAAATTGTTCTTAAAGAATCTAAATTTCGAATGCAAAAACCATGGAGACTGGCTCACAAGCCTCTGAGTTTTTTCAAAATTGCTTTAGAAAAAAAATTTGTTTCAATTTTTTTACACATTGAATTGAATACATTTGTGATTTTCTCAAAAATATGTGTTATTTCCAAATATTATTTTTTAAATAATTCCTATATCATATTCAATGGACACTAATACGCAAATTAGAACAAAATCGAGAGAACTAACAGAAGATGTTTCAAATGCAATCCTTGAATACCCCTTAAGAGTTATAACATTTCTTTAATGACGTCATCTTGTATTACTGTACATGCGTAAACGTACCCCTTTATTTCACACGAATTCACGATAATTCTCCTAGAATGGGCTTTAACGCTATCAAACCCAAAGTGGAACATAAATTCCGACTCGATTTGTCTAAAGGGAACAGCCTCGTGCAAAATTGATGTTTTGGTTTACCCGAGAAAGATCCCCCCACATGAAAAAGTATCTTGTAGATAATGTACGATTTTTCAAAAAAGGACTCTGATTTTTCATTTTATTTCTTCTCAGAAGTTTGAAAAAATTGAGGATTGAATATACATTATTTGAAAAATATTGTTTCGTTTACAAAAACCTACGGAATACGTTTCTTGAAAATTCTTGTTAATGATTTTAGGATACTTGAAGATTGTAATGCAACTAAATTCGAAAAAAAATTTCTGTTCTCCACCTAAAGACCTCTTTAAAACTTCACTTTCAAGAAAGTTCGAAGTTTTCTACACTAAGCTCTAAGTATTTCCAGTGATTTTTGTTGATTTCAGTAATAATTATTCAGTTAATGATGACTACGCTTTAACATACCTGTAAAATCCATGCGATTCAATTCATAGGCATGTTAATTAAAAATTTCTCCAGAGTTACAAAATATTGAGCACCACTCGATCACGAACCAATATTGACAAAAAAACACGCAAGTTTGATGAAAATGGTATTTTACAGTTGACTAAAAACAACTATCGTATTACATACATCCTCAATGAGAAAACCCATGTAGACGAAAATACCGAGGATGGAATAGTTGGATATGGAAAACTGACTGTTCTTAATTACGAATTGCAATAAAATTCAATATTATTCTGCACATCGTTGATATATGTTTCGAAGGGGCGCGCTCATGATACTGCAAGTGTCCCTTTACAGGGGCGATAGACCTGCAGGCGCCATCATCCCTTCCTCTGTTCCACCCCTCTCATCAAGCACTTGCCTCTATTCGCGATTTTTGCACATTCACTCTCACATGGCTGGAAATCATATCGGGATTCGGCAATGATTCTCGTTTTACTATTCACAAAAATAATTTAAAAGCTATTGAACTTCTTGTCTCCTTGTCAAGATATAATTGATACTAATAACTCTTAATGTACTTTCCGCAGTAAGTATACATTTCTAAATCGAGCCTTAATTTGGTGTCAGTAAATAATTATTCATATCCTTGATTTTTTGTATCCAAAAATATACTTATTAGAAGATTTATGAGTTACTCTACGGTTACTCTATGATAAAAATTGATTAACGATGTAAAATACTTATATTTTTCTTGAGTACAGTCATAGTTCGGCATAGGACACATTAAAAATTGAGTTTAACGGCCTTGCAACAAAAATAATTCCACAGATTGTGAAGTTCTGAAGCGACTAACAACGTGTGGATTGATCGCGTGTCAGGCTCCAGCCAACCCGGCACCAGTTCAGGAGTTCTCAAACTACCCCTGCACAACTTCCCTACAAATCAAGGGAGATTTGCACCACGTAGTGCAATGACCGTGGTTCGAAAATTTCGTCAGATTGGAATCAACGAATTTTATACAACCCATTATTTTTATAAATAAATGAAACAATTAAAATAATAACTCTATTCAAAGCTGGGAAGTGAAGGTCTTCGACTTTTTTTGTTGGTTGATACATTGACGATAAAAACATTCATTTTTCTCGAAAAAAGAATCAAACTCTGCTTTTTTTCAGTCTCAACTTACGTTAAGTGTAGTGTAACACTCAAATTAGATTCTTGAAGACGCTAACTTGATTTAATTTATTATTATCAGCACAGGTGTAAGTATTTTTAAACACATATACTTCAGTTGACAATTTCATTAATTCATACAAAAAGTTGAGTTTTCATTTTAAATCGCAAGTTCATTTAGACCTCAATGAAGATTTTAATTTTTTCTCAACTTTAAGGGTTTATTGACATTCAGAATTAAGTGTACATCAACACTCAAATTGTGTGTTCGAAAAAAACTGAAGAAGTACAATCTAAGCTCAATTCTAAGTGTTTTTTTCTGTAAGTGTATGTTGAAGTCCTCAAATTTTATTCTTAGGGGGCGAGAAATATTCATATCATCTTGGCAACATTTTTCATGCCTTTTTAAATTCCATTCAAATTTTCCTGCATTTTCTAGTTTTCGAAAATCTCTTGTGCCTTACCACGGATATCGAAGAATCTTGAAAAAGTTTATGCACCAAAAAAAACTTAATATCCACTTTTTTTATTGATTTCAGTATATTTTATACTGTATGGCAATTCAAAAAGATTCATAACTTTTAGGTAAATCAAAAAACTTCTCCAGATTATGAAATTTCAAACGTATCTCATAAGTATCAGGAATTTTGAATTTTTGACATTTTTCATGGATTTTTCAAGATTCCCAAATTTTTACATATTTATATGCATTTTGAAATTGAATTAATTCTTTACAAACTTCAAGCTCATTATTACGAATTTTTTATCTGAAAGAAGGATATTTAAGATATCTAAAAAAATAGTTTCGGCAATCGGCAATCGGCTGAAAGATATACTTATTTTTGAGTCGATATATTAGAAACTAAACTGTTCTGTATGTTTCATATTTCAATAACATTTTTCTCACAATAAGTTTTTTCAATAACAAAAAGTAAATAATTATTTAGATGTATATCGTTTATGAATAATTAGAGTAATAAAAAAGATTTGAACCAAAAAAAAAAAAAAAAAATAACACACATTCACCAGTATTTTGTGTTTTAAAGTATTTTTTCTTTTCTATGTTTAACAGGCAACAATACAACTGTCACATTTGTAAAACTGCAATAAAGAGAATGACGAAGTTTGAAAACTTATTGAATAAACACTGATGAATGTTCGAGAAGAACAATTTGCGTATCGATCGCCAAAGAAATATGTGTCCTTTTCAGACATGTAAAAAAATTTACAATGTAGATTCAACTAGGAATAGAAGAGAGTTAGAATTTGATAAGAATCGCTATTTTTGCCATTTTTAAATGCTAGAAACTCAAACTTAGAGGCAATCATAAGTAAGGTTTCAAAGTTTCGAAAATCGACATTCCCAAATTTGAAAATTCAGGATGTCGAACAATGAAAACTTATTCTTCTAAAACTTCGCATACTTTTTGTATGCATGATTACACATGATCTTCACTATTCATATTTTGAAATTCGTCGATTTTAAGAATCAGTGTGTACCAAAATTTTCTGAAAGTCGAGAAAAGGCAGTTACGAAAAATTACCTTTTATTAAAATGTAAGCAAAGCATAATATGATTCTTACACTTTTACATCCAGGAAACAGAATTTCAAAATTTTCAATTTGATAGTTTCAAGATAACATGAAGAGGATGGAAATACGGAAAATCTACAGTATTGAAACGCCAAATATTTAAGGCTATGATATTGACTACTTAAGGTGGTAAATTTATTTATTTAAATTCCCTGAAGAAAAAAAAAATAAACTGACAATTACAGCCGCCATAACAGTACGCAATAAATGCCAATCACGGTTAACCACTTTTTTAACCATTATTGTACCACTAATGACCACTATTAACACACTTATAGTTGTTCATAGTTTGTGTATAGTTCTCAGTTGCAGATTTACATGCGGGATTCTATTTAATCATTGACATTATTATTTAATGAAAGCTCCTGGCTAGGTTTCACTAGTAATTTGATGAAAATAGTAAGACTTTCATGCATAAATATGTTTTCGGAATTCTCGCAGATTACGTCGAAAGATGAAAATATGATGTCAATGCTTTCGATTAAAAATTTCAATACGTGAAAATGTGAGAACTAAAGAAATCACCCATTTTAATAGGACAATTTTAAAATCTCGGAATTCCTTGTTTAAAAAAATACAGTTATGAAATTGTGTAACTGGAAATTCAGGTTTGAAATAACAGTGAATATAAAATAAATTTATTTTGAAAGTACTAACAACACTTTTTTTGTGTAAAATTCATTCAAAAAGATGCAGTTCCATTAGAGTTCATCCAAAGATAAAATAATAATAGTTACAATGACATATTTTCTCACTCCCTACTCCCCCCACCCCCTCAAATGTTCTCAAGATATTGAGATTCTACACAAAAATCATGATAAAAAATGCCATGAATATTGAGAAAACTATTTCAGTAGTTATCTTAATATGGTGAACTTATGATATTGTGTAGTACCACCCATTTGGTTGACTATTAACAGCATGATGAGCGACGTTATCCGGAAATCATACAAATACTTGAGCGACAAACTAATGCCTGTTCAAGTTAGACCAACTGTAATTATTACTAAGTCGCAGAAAGGGAATAATTCCGTAGGAACTCTCTCACTTGACTAACGATACTGAAAATCAAACATCAGGTCAAAGGTCTAATTCTCCGTTAAGCCTTATAAGAAAGCTCTCGACAGACGTTTTCAAGTTTCTCTGTTTTGAAAATGTGTGATTTTTGGAATTATGTACCTCTTCTATCTTTTTTCAAAGTGAGTCCATAGCTGAAATTTTCTTGGAAAGAATTTCTTTTTCCTTTGAATTGAAAACTCTTTGGTTTCAAAGGTCAAAGTTCTTCTACGTTTCGAATTCACGAGGATAATATACTCTTTTTCATCAAAATGTTACAAATGTTGTAATCTTTCTATATTTATACTATAAATTGTTATTATCTCTTAATGGAAACTAAATATTCATTATGCATTTTCACCTTTAGTCCGATTTCAATTTTTCCAATTAATAAAATTTGGAAGTTAATTTTCTTTGTTTAAAAGAGACAACTTTTTATTTTCGTTGGTAAGGTTGACATTTTGAAAATAGAATGGAAGGCAATTTTACGACCTGTGAAAGTTCGATCTCAAAGGATTCGAAGGATTGGGAAGACGCCATTCGTTTGTGTTCTTGGCTTTTGGCGAAGGACCAAGCACTTTTCTCGTGGGTATCGGAGTAACCCTGATGATGAAAACTATGATTCTCGGGAGTTCAGAAGCTTTTTCGCAGACGAAAGAAAATTCGTCTCTTGTAAGAAACGTCCTACAATCTTACACGTTACATAAATCTTCAGAAAAGAATGTTAGTTGTTTGTCGTTGGTCAAGATTAAGTTTGTGAAAATTCAGTTTTTTCATGAGCTAGACCTTCCTTTTCCCAAAGGACATTTTTGTCAGAATTTTTCAACGATAATTTGAAAAAATCAAGTTCAATTTCGTATGGTACACTTATTATAGACAATAAAACTATTATGAAGTGATTTTGGGAAAAAAATTTTATACTTGCAACTCACTGGTGGGTTTAAATCATTTTTTACACACAAGTCAAAAAACATTACTTAATTGCAATGGTTGCTGATACAACAATTTCTTGTTATGAACAAATTGAAAACCAAGCAATCTATGCACCATTAAAATCAATTTTTATTCATTACAATGTGGGTTGTACGTATTTACCATTTTGTAGGTAAAATTATTAATGTATCTCCTGATTACACTTTTTCCTTATTTTAGTATTGTAAAATCGTAAATATGTATGAAAAAATTGACGTATGTACCCGTATAGAAAATCTTAAGAAGGGAAAAATCGAGTACTTGTGTATGTAAGAATGGAACTTTTCCTTAAGGTTTTTTTTCAACTCTTTTAAGATTTTTTCGATAATATATTTTTCGTTGCTTTTTCATTTCCACATTTAAAATAAAAATCTAGTGTCAAAACCGTCTTGAAGAGTACACAATAGTTACGAGGTTACAAGAAAAGGCTCTCAAGGATTTTGCGTCGTAGCGTAATATTTGCAATGCGAAACACCTTGATGGGTTGTGTATTCTCAACCAAGATAAAAGCCCTTGTGCTGTCGCCATTTACCAACGCGGCAGAGCAAAAACTGCTGTTTGTTTTATCAAAACTTGAAGCATTTTTTCGCAAAGCTGATCCGTAAAAAAAGCTTACATGAATGGTCTAAAAATCAACAAAAAATCATCTAAACGTTTCGGATTGATGGATTTACCTTCGTAACTTTTCGAAGAAAATGTTGAATTTTCTACATCAATTTCCAGAACAAAGTTATTCAGGTGTAAACAAAATTATCCGAAAAATTGAATTTTTGTAAAACTCATCAAATAACTCTAATGCTACAAATTTCGTAATGACAGTAAGTAATGAATTTTTTTTTTCTTTCGATGAAAAATTTGACTAAATCCCGCAGAATTTTTTACTTTTCCCGACATTTTTGGATGGTCTAAACATTTATTCAGGAATGTTTTTGCACAATTACCCTGGCAAAGTGTGTGCAACGTAAGTGCAACGATATAGCGTTGCAGTTGCGTTGCACTTGCGTTGCGTTCGTTTATTTCAAATAATTAGAGTAATAAACGTGTGTTCGTCCATGAAACTTATGAAAAGAAGGAGTTTACATAATTTTTTGTCGTAATTATTCAAAGACTAACTCTAGAAACCATTTAATTTTCAGGAAAACTAGAATAAAATACCTTTCTCAATTTCTATAGAACTGTTGCACAACGTTATTTCGTTTGATTATTGTATTTATTGAGCGTTCCTCCTTGAAACTTAGGGAAATGATAGTTTTTGGTATTTTAGATGAAAATCATTGAAAAAACTTTGTAAAAATAGTAAATTTTTATCGAAAATCGAATAATAAGTACCTTTAATGGATCCCAAAACTGACGTTTCATATTCAAAACAAAAGAAAAACATCGATTGACAGGCGCTTGATTTCGACAGATTAGGGTTAAAAGGAAAACTTTTTTTTATTTTACTTTTCATTCTCAAAATCGCATGTGCTATTTTGATACTGAGCGTAAATTAATACATTATCCTTTTTTTGACATAATCATATGTATCTTTCTTTATTTGATTTCGCAGATGATACGTTTCAAATGTTTCAATCTAATAAAAAGTAGGAGTAAAAGCGAAGAGTAAGATAGAAAAATAATTTTTTTTATTTCGCTATTTCTTTTCGTGCAACTTTATTTCCAAACTTTTTCCTTCTGCGATCTATTAAAAATGCTTCTCATTGATGATTTATCACATTATTGTTTTTTAATCGTTTTTATAGTGATTTAAAAAGCGCAAAGCAAGCGCAACGAAAATGCAACAGTGCTGCATAGACTTTGCCAGGGTATTTTAAGAAAGACATAGTGTATAAAAACAAAGATTTTCAGTCGAAGTTTTTCATGAAATTACTAGTCAAAATACTATGCTGTATCCCTGTGATTGAAAGACCATTTTATAAACCTTTTCTATATATTGGTGACTTATTGCAACTCGGAGAGGAGCAATTTGAGCAACTTTTAAAGTTGCTACCTTAGCCACCAGGAAGGACATATTTTGAGTTCTTCGATTTTACAATAACATTCTACTGTTTGTATCAAAATTAATAAAAATTTGCTCACAACAGTTAAGCATTTCCCTCTTCAGTAATTGAGCGGTGAAAAGTGGATCATACCAGGTATTTTGAAATTTAAAACTGTCAAAATATAATTTTAGACAACTTTATGCGCGATTGAAACGATAGCTCATTTGCGTGAAGTTTTTACCGTTGAACCGAAATTTCCTCAAGATCCGAAAAAAAAATTTTGTTTAGCCCTATTGGACTTATGAGCCCACAGGGAGACCACAGGGTGTTTTCAACATCCGCTTTTCTCACAATGAGCTTACTCCGTGAGCATCTCGCAAATTATATTTTACTGTTGGTTTTCTGTGAGTTGCGTGTGAGCCATGTACCTTTGAATGCTATTTTCATCATAATAATGAATAAAATATTAGATAAATATAACGCATAAATATTTTCTAATAAGATTAATCAAATAATTATGCGCGAAACTTTGAGTTTGGTTTTTTTGCAGGCGACTGATCGCAGTTTTTGTATACCTAATATTTCATTGTAATATAGTGCTCGCCACTGAAGGTATTTATTCCCGACAAAATTTTTTTTGTAAATAAAAACAAAAACACGTGAACCTTGCTACGGTGTAGAGTACCTAGTATATCACTTTTTTCACACTTTTACAAACGCAGTTGTTATTGTTTAGATAATAAAGAATTTTACAAGGGGTATCTTACAATCTTAAGGGATGGGAGGGGAGAAATGATGTAAAAAAATTTTTCTACGTTTCTCGTCAAAATTAAAAATATTGAATTCAATTTTTTTTAATTTTAATAAATCAATCGATAGTAGATTAATTAATCAAATATAATTTTTTTGCATTTAATGAGTGACAACGAAATTGGCAATTTTTACCCTCTGGTTTGAGAGAGGGTGGAACTATCACTAAAAACGTTCTTCCATCGATGAAGAAAAAATGTCTCTTCGGTTTAATTTTTCAACATCATATTGAAAAACTAGTAAATTTGACGCTAGACACAATCATTGTCAGTATCAAGCTAATTTCTACTTGCATAGGTATCAACGGCCATATCCTGGTGGAACTACCCGCTCTCGTCCGATCGCGGAAGTCAAGCGCCAGTGAGTCTCGATAGTACTTGGATGGGGTGGGGTGACCGCTTGGGAACTCGGGGGGGGGGGGGGGGATCATCCTGTTGATTTTTTTTTGGCTTTGAAAACGATCATTTTATATCAATTTTTTGTTTCTGTGACATTCTTGAAATTTTCCTTTCACATAATCAAATGAAACATCAAAACTTTTTAAATATTACCATGGGTAAAACAACAATGGCTTTTTCTCTCGCTACGATAAAAAAAATCGTTTGTACCACGGAAAAAAATGAATTTCTCCCTCGTGTGATAACTTACACTCTCGTGAGAGATTTATTTTTTCCCCCGATGCAAAATGTACTTTTTTTTTAGTTTTTTCATTATCCTTCAATGCACTTTTTGAAGTTGTTGGCAGTATCGAAGAGAACAAGACAGCATCTTCAACAGCCTCCAAAAAATCTTCATAGGACATGGACCCTAGGTTTGAATCTTGATGTTTACGGATGATTTTATAAAAGGTTAATGAAAATCAAAAGAATAAAAAGAGGCAGAAGATACGAAAATTAAAGTGCTAAAACGAAGCAAAAATTTTCTAAATAATTAGACTATAAAATATTGCATTTTGTTATATAGGATTTATGTATCAAAGTTTTTAAAAAGTTTGTTAAAGTGTTATTAAAATATACATATATGATTTGAATACAAGGTATTTATTTTTATTTAGACTTTATGAATTTAACTGAGTTTTATTTAAACGTGAAGATTCTACTTTTGCATAGGATGTTGGTATTGGGCATCAGTTAACTGTGACCATATTTGCTTCAATTTTAAATTCTACAGTTTACCTCAAATGTAAAAATTTTTCATAGGAGAATACAGATTTTTTATTCACTACAGACTTGGATACTACGGGTTTCGTTATCGTTCTGAGGTAGAATAGAAATTCCCTTGGTCACTACATCATTATAATTTCACGCGGACGTAAAGATATTTTTCTAAGGAGACTACAGACTTGGACGCTACAAATTTTGATTTTACGCTGATGTGAAAATAATGACTTGGACACTGCAATATTTGATTTCAGTCTCTATCATATTTTTCCTCAGACCCTACAGACTTGGACACAACAAAAATTTCGATTTTATTCCGAGGTGGAGATAAAATTTTCCTCGAACACTACAAACTTGGACACTACATGGATTTTAATTTCATTCGGACGTGCAGATAATTTTACTAAGGACATTATAGACTTGGACACTTCAAATTTTTATTTTACTCTGATGTGAAAACAATGACTTGGGCACTACAGATTTCACCTTGGTCACTACAATTTTTGGTTTTAGTCGACCGCAGAAATTTCAATTTCTATCATGCTACCCGCGAGTAAAGATGTTTACACATCAAAAACTCATGTATAGAAAAATATCAGCCATTCACGTTACAGATAGTGTCTCGTGTGACATGGCCAGTATTTTCGATAGTGGTAGTGTCAAGATACTCGTGTTTACTTATACTTTTCTGAATTCTAGTATTTTAATAGTTTTTATAAGAAAACCTTAGTCAAAATAACATTTTATTTGACAGTCAAATCCTTAAAATAATCGTTGACTTAAGTCTTCACCCTAAATTTAAGAGTTTGGCTCTTAAGTTCAGGGTTATACCTTCCATTAAAGGTGAAACCAATCCAAAATACTCTAAAATAATGATTATACCTTCAGCTTTGAAGTACTCTTCAGGGTTTTACTCTCAGGTTGAAGGTATTTTGGAACGGTCGAACTCTCAACCGATGGTATAACCCTGAACCTGATGTTCAAGGTTTTATACTCTTTCACTGACTTCAATTATGAATTCCCGCCTGCAAAAATCCAAACGGAAACTGCAACTGGTCATGATCCATTGGAAAAACCGATGGAGTTAGCTGACTAATTTATGAAATGATAACTACAATTGGAAACTTCCACTGGAGTTTCCAATAGCGAGTTTCCATTCGAGAATTTTATTCGCTGGTCCCGAATCGCAGCAATAAATTTTCCCATATGAAAAAAAGGTTTTTCATAATCTCCCTATATAATAAAGAGAAGTTGATCGCCGCCCCTGCCGCTCCCGCCGTGTGAATGAATAAATGAAACCTAAAATCAAAAAAACTTCTTGAGTAAGGAATCCAAGGTTTTTTTTGTATACGTGACTTTGGGAGAGCCTGTATCATAAACGCTAAATTAACGAGATTTCGTAAGCGTGTTTTGCAATGTGATATATGTAAAATAAAGTACGCCCTACTGATTTGGTCAGTTTTCCTTACAGAAACTTTTTTACATCATTCTAAAAAGTGGGATTCTAGTGAAATGCTCGTGCGACACTATACTATCGTACTTTAGTTGTCAGGGTACCGACCATAGCAGCAAAGTGGCAACTTCTTATTATAATGCTGTTTTGGCACCTCTTTTCGTCCTAATGCTGCATGAAGTCTAAATGCAAACAAATTGCGCATCGCAAGTTTTTCTAATTTCCCCAGGGATTACGCGTTCGAGCGGCACCGCATGAAATATCGGGAAACGGGTCGAGGCGTAAAAGAAAGGACCGCGGGGAAAGATTCTGACATGTCCTCATGGCGTCAACTATGATTCATTTTATCGCTGGGGCATACGTGGTTTCATCCTCTCCGCGAGAAGTTACTCCTTCATGGTGACACTTTTACATCCCTTTTTTCACGAATTTACATGCCCTTTACTACGATAAAATATAAGGGAATCGGGAGATTCTGACGATCACGTTTCGCGCAAACAAATGGATTCACAGTGTGACGTTTCCGTAATATGAGCGCCAGTGGCGCAAATAACACACCCGCCCGCAAGAAAATGCCCCATTGGCAATAATTTATTGTCAATAAAGACCGGTGGGAACTGAATGGAAAAAATTAATTTACATTGAATTTTCATCGATACGAATGATGGAAAAGAAAGGAGGCGAAGGAGAAAGAAGAAAACCAGCCGCCTCCCAGCGAACTAACTAAATTGCAGTAATTATTGCATGATTTCGGGAATGTTTCCTTCATGCAAATTCGAAAGCCAGCCGGGTTTTTTGGATAAGAATGTAGTGCGGTATCTGTTTACTCGCTATCCTTGTAACTCTGGATCATATATGTGACTTATAGAAAATACTGATATGCGTACGTTATATGCTTTGTGTTATCTCATATTTTTTCTACATGTAAGTTTTAAAAACTAATAAGTTTTGTATGTTTTCAATCGAAAAACTTATGAATATGTAATATAGTATTATTAGATTTAGTCATAACATGCCCGTCTGCTGTATAACTGCTCCGAAAAAATGAGGACAAGTTTCTGCAGAAACGGGGTTTTGAACAGACGACGCCATTATTATCGCATCCGGTTGAATCGCTTGTACCACTGAGCTATCGCAGCACATGCGAAAGTTTTATTTTTTTTAGTCACGATCTGTATAAATTTTGCAAAAACTTACATTCTCTAAGGAAACTTGTAAATTCTCTACTGAGTCTAAAAATTATCTTATATGTTTCTGAAAAACTTGTGTACAACATATAAATTTTACGAAAACTTATATTTACGTGCGCCTTATAAGTTTCTGAAAACATATATGAGCGCGATTATATTATACGATTCCGAAAATGGAGCGCCTTTTCCTTACTGAAAATGAAATATAATCTGATGTCAGGTCCGATGTAAGATTCAATGCCGTAACTATCGGTGTTCCATGTGTTCCAGGAACACAAGCCCCCAAAATCTGGGAGCCCCCACACGCAGAGAAAAGAATGGATAATACGTCCATGAAAATGGACAATTTTGGACAATCCTTAAATAAGGTTGTTTCATCTATTAGAAAAAACTACCACATAGTTGAATTTGACAGTAGAAACATAAATATTGTTGTAGTGATAAGCTGTGATTGCACTTCATCCTCAAAATGGACACGACATCCTTTTTTTAGGGATTGTTTAAAATTGTCCATTTGCATTAATGTGACATCCATTCTTTTTTCTGCGTGCAAAGTTCCAGATTTCGAAAAATTTCGAGGGACAGGAAATGGGAGAGGGGCCCCCTATTCCCACCGAACTCAAGATTTTTTAAAGTAGCAGTAAGTAGCCTCTGATAAAACTGACTGAAGATCTGACAGAATGTCAGATCTAACGTGAGATTTATGTAGTTTTTTTTCTGCAGGGTTCACTTTCATTTATTTCGGCTACCGCGGTTACCTGTTTTAGAATTGCTCAAATTAGACACTGCATTTATCGGCAAATACATGGCGTTTTTCTCAGTACGAAAAAACCTAACAAACATCCGACTTTGCATAAAATATCATATATTACGCACCTAAAAACCCTTTAAAGTTCTCAGCCATGGTTTTTCAAAGTTATAATTTTTCTAACAAAAATTGCTGTTTTCTGAAAAAATAGCGTAATGCTCTTTTGATAGTAACATAGTCATTTATTTGAAGTAAAATATGATGCGAATTTCGACTTTTTATAAATGTATTAAACGTTGGTATGTTACATTTAAATGCAAAAGTAGGTGTAAAGGAATCTGTTTACGTTGGATTTTTTGAAAAAATATTTTACTTTTTTTCTATTATGTATATTCTCCCCTTTGTTAATATCAAATACAAAATGCAACCGCTTGATAGATGAAATAATATTTCGATAAAATAAAAGAAGAAGATATAAAATTGAATTGAATAAAAAAGCGTAGCACAAATGTAATGAAAGCTGTCAGGCTATGTGTAAAATATTATATTTATATTAAATAGAACTTACCTAGCAATATTCATTACTTGTATTTTTGCAACGTTTAGTGAGCACACTACAAAGCAGCTAACTTGTTCACTGATTGTGAGGAGTGTACTTGAATTTTCAATGTTGCAAAAGGATACACTTTTATACTCAGATTTATGGGACAAAGCATAACAAATTCGATAGTGTATGATCGAACAATCAATGGTTTGCAGTCTTCTGAAGGAAATTGAGCTTTTGATTGAACGATTCCAAAACTACACAACTTTTGAATAAAAACTTTGAAATAGGAAAAGTTGGTAATATTGAATTAGAAATCTGTGGAATTTACAATTCAGTACGTTAGAATTTTGATGTATTGGTATTTTAACATTGCGCACACAGGCGATAACATAGTTTTAGTGAAACTTGAAAAATCTACTGAAGAATCTTCTATAGATATTTTTCAAGTGGACGCAATACGACTCTGAAAATATATAATTTTTTATCATTATTACAAGTTGTCAAAACTAAAGTGAATAATAATTAATTAATTTCAGAGAAAAAAATTTTCTATGCACACCTGAAAATTACTAAAATATCAAATAGAAAAAAATTGGAATTTATAGCTGATAAAAACTAGAAAGAGCCTTCGAAAATGCAAAGTATTTAGCTTATTAAGATGGGAAATTCCTTCACTCCAAGAACATGTTTGATAATTTCATCATTGAAATCTTAGCTGTCTCCTTCAAATTTTTAAGAATCCAATAATGTTCAAATAACTAAAAATGAAAAATTTGGGGAATTATAGAGTTTCACATCAGGGAGTAATCGCTTAATAACGAAAAAACTAAAACTTGGAAATGATGAACTTTGAAATGTTTTACTCTTGATCCTCTTGATCACCTTGCAGGCATTAAGTAAGAAGTCAACGAATTTTCGTAATGAAATTCTGTAAATTTCCAAGTAATCAGATGCACCAATTTTTATAAACATAATATCTAATGTACATTTTGATGTGAAACGACGACCCCAATTCGAAAAATAAATAATGTAATTGCTTGATTTTTGTGATTTTTCGTCCGGAAGAGTTTATTTTTATAATTTCGAAATAACAATGAAACTCAACAATTAAAAAATTGCAACGTTATGATTTATGTCATTATGTAATTTTCGAAGCTTTTGATGAATTCCGAAACGTAATTGTAAAAGGTATATAACCGGATTTTTAGAATTTTTGACACTTTTTGTATTTTTCAGTAGATACCTATAAAATGCTGCAAGGTTTTATATTATTTGTATAAATTTGTACTATTTTCTGTACATCAATATACAGGTTTCAAGAACTTCATGCTCAAGAATTCAAAGTTCGATAAATTATTTGTATTTAAGAGGATTTATCGGCAACCAGATGTCTAAGTACGTAGATTTTCATTACGTATGATTTTTTTCGTACTTTTTCAGTTATTCTACGATTTGAAGGATTGTTCAGTATTTCTAAAGCTATTCGTATTTTTCGAGCTCTGAGATTCGAACTTTATGAAATTATTTAATATAAGATTTTTACTTCTTTTCGTATTTCTTTAGTTTTTCTATGATTTCAAGGATCGTTAATTATTTTTAAAAAGTAAAAATAAAGTTTCGCGGGCTTACAGGAAAAAAAGTATCCTGTACATGTAGCAAAAAAGGTTGCAAAAAAAAGCTTTGGTTTTTTCAACGACAACCATAGTTACATAAAATCTTTAACTCATAAAGGCTCACTTTACATGATATTCTGATAAAATTGTAAAGGTTATGGCAGAAGTGACTTTCTCTGTTATAGCGGGAGCCACAGATATATTTACACGTATTTTTCTTTACATATTTCTGAGTATTAAGATGATGTTGTGGAATTTGTTATTTTTATTTTTTTTTAAATGTCTGTTTGGATTTCCAGAATAGGATTCCCTAGATTCGAAAGTTTAAAATTTTTGAAGTATTTCGACCGATTTCACTGAAAATCGATCGGTATCGAAGTTACTTATTGAGATACATATATAAATATTTGAAGAATCTAATAACGTGAGACTGTGTACAAATATTGACTGGGAATATGTTTTTTCACTTTTCATAAGAAACTCTCCCAATTCGAAGAGTTAAATTTTAGAATTCCGCATGAAAATACATAAAAATACCTAAAATCTATATGAGGAAGGACGTTTTTAGCAATTTCAAGTGGTAGTTCCACCCATCGTAACATAGCAAAATTTTGATATTTCATTTGAGCATGTGCAATGAAAACTTGGGGAATGACGCGAAAATAAAATGATTAATATAAAATGATCGTTTTCAAAGCCAAAAACAAAAATCAACAGCATCCCGAGTTCCCAAGCGGTCACCCATCCAAGTACTATCGAGACTCACTGGCGCTTGACTTCCGCGATCGGACGAGAGCGGGTAGTTCCACCAGGATATGGCCGTTGATGTGTAACTTACTAAAAACTTGGTTCATCAAGTAAGAAAAATTGTTAATAAATATCACCAAGCGAAATTATCTATTTTTAGTAAAAGCCAAAAAACTTTTTTAATTTTGAACGATAATTGTGGTTATTCAGTGAATCATACTTTATGAAATCTCTACGTGAAAAAAAAAAACGCGTAATTTTCAAAGCCTAGCCTCAGTAAGTATTCTTGATCCTATCTCGAAAAAAATAAAAAGATGTTAAACTTAATCGTGGTCATTACGATAAATAAAACACAAGCAGATATTATAAAAGTTATGAAATTATATCAAGGCGAAAAATGAAGATGACCCCAGATAGCACTGTCGTAGACATGATTTCACATTCAATGCTGCATCATGATTGACCGAAATTGCAGCATGAATCGTCAAAGATGCGTCGGCAAAATCCTACGTTTTTGTGTAAATCACAAGTGTGCTTTGTTATGTTGCCAACATAGTAGCATCATCACTGACGAATGAGAATGAGCGCTCGCGAGACGAACGTTTTGACGGAATCATAGCGCATTCAATGCAACATCATAACGCAGCCTTACCAAGTTAAAAATAGAGCATTGATATCAGCATCGTTTCGCAAATTTGAATGCGAGTTCATGATGCTGCTTTGATGCTGCATTGATTGTGACGTAGTGTTTGGAAGGTCGAGCGCTGGTTCGCGATGTCGTATTGATGATGCTTTTACGCACCGACCAGAAGCAACGCCTTTGTCGCATGAAAAATGCTCATTCAAAGCACACTCACAAGTCAACCGGTGATTGTTCCAAAAAAGTACAAAGATGCGTCGGCATAAAGCTACGTTATTGCCTGATTCTCTGTCTAACGCACGATTCGACTTAGTTTGTGAAATGAATAACACATCGTAGGTCTGACAATAAAATCCCTGCGATGAGAATACGTAAAGATGTATGAATTATTGATACATCTTGTTGTCGCAAACATGGATGAGCGAAATTCGAGTCAATCATTTGCTATCGGGCTAATGGATCAAGCAAGTTTTTGTAATAATTGACATCAACGGCCATATCCTGGTGGAACTACCCGCTCTCGTCCAACAGGTACATGAACCACAATAACACTGCACACACAACATTCACAATGCAACACCCATCGACAAGTAAATTGTACAAACAGAACAACGTCCCGTTCAACAATATTGTAAAAAACACATATGCGCACAATCACGACCAAAACAAACCCCAAAGCAATCAAAATCATAATATAAATCAAAATGATAACAACGATTTTAATGAACTCATGTCAGAATTAAAAGAACTCGACACACACTTTAACGTATCAGACATGCTAAACAAAGTTAAACAACTAAATGGAATTCTCAAAAACTGTCAATCAGAAACGCAAAAATTTGAGGCATTCTTTAGATTCTCCCAACAACTAGAAAAGCCATAAACATCGCAATATGCAGTTGGAACGCAAATGGCATACGTAACAAAATTGGAGAACTAATACAATTTTTAAATGCAAAAAATATAGATATTTGTATGATTAAAGAAACAAAACTAAAAGACGAACACAAACTAAAAATAAGGAATTATAATTGCATAAGATGAAATAGGGATAACTCCGCAGGAGGAGTTGCTGTTCTAATCAAAAACAAAATTCCATATAAAGAAGTCAAATTGCCAGCTATCTCTATTGAAGCAGTATGTATTGCACTAGAAAATAGATTACATTTAGTTGCAGCATGCAATAACCCTAGAAATCAATTTACGAATAATGACCTAAAAAAAATTTTTCAAAATAGCGAATAAAATATTACTAATCGGAGACCTAAATGCCAAACACATAAACTGGAACTGTCATAATAACAATAAAAATGGGTTAACTCTTGATAAGTTTATACAAAACGGCATGTGCAATGTAATGTTTTCCGACAGCCCAACCAACTTTCCCGACAACAGTACCACACCAACGACTATTGATATTGTGGTTAACAAAAACGTCATTATCAGTAGTCAAATACTTTCTTTGAGTGAATTAAACTTTGATCACAATCCCATACTATTTACAATAAAATATAAAAATGACTGGGGAGGGAAAACGAAAAACATCTATGATTATAAAAGCACAAACTGGAAGCTATTTCGTCAAAAATTGGACAAAAACCTAACTATTGATAATAATTTCAAGACAGCGGAAGACGTGGAAAATTCAGTTAAAAATTTCACCCATGTCATACAGCAAACAATTAATAAAACTATTAAAAAGTATAAAAATAACAATAACGATCAACTTGATAAACTTCCAACAAACATCCTAAATCTAATCAAATTAAGAAACGGTAATAGAAGAATTTGGCAAAGAACACGTGAAATAAATTTCAAAAACCAAGCTAGCGAGCAAACAAAAGAAATTAGAAATTTAATATTTGAACACAGAAACAATAAATGGGAAGACAAACTCAAAAAATTAAATGTACACGATAACTCATTATGAAAAATGACTAAAATTTTCAAAAAAGAATTCAAACCAGTCGCAACATTAGTAAACAGCAAAGGAAACTCAATAATAAATACCAAAAACAAAGCCAATTTACTAGCGGAAACCTACGAAGAAATACACAACTTGAATATTGACAATCTGACACTGGAGCAACAACAAATTAAAGAAAGTGTGCAAAACATACTTAAAAATTACAATCAAAAAGATGATTGGTACAAATATGCAACCAATCCAAACGAAATTGCCAATATTCTGAAAAAACTTTCAGGAAATAAAGCCTCGGGAATTGACAATATACAAAATATAGTTCTTAAAAATTTAAGTAAGAAAAGCGTAGTCCAGCTCATGTACATTATCAACGCAATCATAAAATTCTCCTACTTTCCCCAGCAATGGAAAATAGCTAATGTGGTGCCAATATATAAATCGGGCAAAGACGAGACAAACCCAAAAAGCTACCGACCAATTAGCTTGCTTCCGACGCTGGGAAAAGAAACAGAGAAAATCATACTGAATCGGCTTTGTGGCCATGAAAAAGAAAACAAAATAATAATAGATCGCCAATTTGGATTTAGAGAAAAACGCAACACAGTACAACGAATTGTCAGGATTGTCAATGACGTTAGTGTCAACTACAATAAACGTAATGTCACTGTGGGGCTGCTGTTGGATATTGAAAAGGCTTTCGACAGAGTGTGAATAGATGGGCTAATCCACAAAATGCAAAAATTCAAGTATCCAAACACAATAATCAACGTAATCCACTCATATCTGACGGGAAGACAATTACAGGTGTCATTGGTAAATACACTATCGATCCGTAAAAACATTAAAGCAGGAGTGCCACAAGGCTCTGTACTAGGACCTGCACTTTTCAATATATATCTAAATGACATTCCACACTATCACAAAGCTAAGTTGGCACTATTTGCTGACGACACGGCCATCTATTCACACTCTTTCTGCGCAATTGTGGCGGCAAAGCAAATTCAATATCATATCTTTGAAGTTGAAAAGTTCTGCAAAAAGTGACTTATAACCCTAAACGTAACTAAAACAGAAGTGATAGTATTTACTAAAAAGTACAACAGAAATTCAAAAATATTCCAACCAGTAAAAATTTTCAATCAATCAATAACACCTACATTATGCGTAAAATATCTTGGAATACACCTTGATAAAGGGCTAACTTACAGAACACATATCAGACAAGCAATTAGAAACGCATTTGCAGTACTAAAGAAATTGTACGCTCTAATGATAGGAACAAATCTAAGTATACGAAATAAAAAACTGATTTATACTATGATTTTGAGACCAATCGTCACATATGCAGCACCTGTGTGGTGCAATGCGGCACCAACATACATAAACTATTTACAAATCTTCCAAAACAAATGTCTGAGGCTAATATTGAACGCTAGAAGGTACACAAAGATAGTAGACCTACACACACAGAAGCTAAAATTCCATACATAATTGAACACATCAACAAAATTGCAAATAACTTCTATTCAAAACAACTCACGGTAAATAAACTAACAAAAAATATAACAGAAATGAGAAAACACAAACTACCTTTTGAACAAAAACACAAGCTTCCTCATCGAAACCTAGAATTTTTCCACGACAGAAAAAATTGACCTCGATGTAACACAGTTCATTCCTTGTAAATATTGTAAATATCTATATCTCCTGAGCGGGCGTCGAAAGTAGGTTTTCTCGAATGCAGTATCCTACAAACAACACACAAACGCAAGAAAGTCAACGCAAATCGTTAATTGTAAAACCTATTATAGAGTACGAAAGTAATTAAATAAATTACAACCGATGAAACATACAAAAATAGGTTAAGCTTCAAAAGCAGGGACTATTATAAAAAGACAAAGAAAACACGTAGATTATATGAGGATGCATAGACCTATGTATGAAGCCTGTATATGAACTCGTACTGTACGAATATTGTAATAAACGTCTTAAAATCAAATCAAATCGCTCTCGTCCGATCGCGGAAGTCAAGCGCCAGTGAGTCTCGATAGTACTTGGATGGGTGACCGCTGGGGAACTTGGGATTGCTGTTGATTTTTATTTTTGGCTTTGAAAACGATCATTTTATATTAATCATTTTATTTTCGCGTCATTCCCCAAGTTTTCATTGCACATGCTCAAATGAAATATCAAAATTTTGCTATGTTACGATGGGTGGAACTACCACTTGAAATTGCTAAAAACGTCCTTCCTCATATAGATTTTAAGTATTTTTATGTATTTTCATGCGGAATGCCAAAATTTAACGCTTCGAATTGGGAGAGTTTCTTATGAAAAGTAAAAAAGCATATTCCCAGTCAATATTTGTACACAGTTTCACGTTATTAGATTCTTCAAATATTTATATATGTATCTCAATAAGTAACTTCGATACCGATCGATTTTCAGTGAAATCGGTCGAAATACTTCAAAAATTTTAAACTTTCGAATCCAGGGAATCCTATTCTGGAAATCCAAACAGACGTTAAAAAAAAATAAAAACAAAAAATTCTACAACATTATCTAAATACTCGGAAATACAAAAAAAAAAATACGTGAAAATATATGCAACACTAAAAATCTATCGAATTCAGAATTAAATACAGTAATATACGCATAAAAATAATTTGCAACACTTGAAATCATAGAAAAACTGAAGAAATACGAAAAAAAGTGAAAGAAGAAAGAAAAAAGAAATTCATTAAGTTCGAATTCCAGAGCTCGAAATTCTTAAGTGTATTTATGGAACATTCTATCATTACAGTTTGTGACATTATATCTAAAAACTTCTGAAATTGGCGTGGGACACTTTTATTTTCACTATTTTGCAGGTTTCTGATAAATTAGACATCAACGGCCATATCCTGGTGGAACTACCCGCTCTCGTCCGATCGCGGAAGTCAAGCGCCAGTAGTGACTCTCGATAGTACTTGGATGGGGGGGGGGTGACCGCTTGGGAACTCGAGATGCTGTTGATTTTTATTTTTGGCTTTAGAAATGTTCATTTTATATCAATTTTTCATTTTTGTGTTATTCTTCAATTTTTCCTTGCACATACTTAAATGAAAAATTACAATTTTTCGAATATTACAATAGGTACTATAAAAAAACATTCTACCTTAGACAAAAAAAACTACGCGTCACTTAGATTTTGTTTTCTACATTAAGGAAAACTTAGGGGGTTTGAAACTATTCGTATATAAACGACTCTGGTTGTTACTTGGTATAAAAAAAATTCAGGAATGAAAGATATCATTTTACAATAATATTATGTTTTGTTTAACATTTGTAATGTCATTAAATACACTTAATGATACACTAAAAGTGTCATTAAATACACTAAAATATGCAAATAATAAGACTTTATCGCATCTTAATTAAAGCGAAAATTGAATCAACATTAGATTAGGTTCAAACTCCGGTTCAAACTGTGTTCAAGCAGTTCAAACCTCACTTACTATGAGAGGTTTTAATGTGCTTCCAAAGTTAACTCTGCTTGAAAAAATTCCATCAATAACCATTGAAAACCCAACGAAGTTTCCATTGCCAATGGTTCTCCATACTAATTAGTTGAGATTTTCAATGATTATTTCCAATCGTCCCAATAGTCTTGGGACGATTGAAAATCCCTTGCACTTTGCCAAGAAGTCTCTTATTGTTCTTAGCATAGAGAACCATACGCAACGGAAACTGTTTGGTTTTCAATGATTTTCAATGGTTGTTCAATGGATTTGTTTAAAAGCAAGTAGAAAAAAAAAGTTTTGTATTTCCTACTCATAAAAATTAATAAAAATCGATGAACTATCCATGAGGTATAACGATATCGTATTACACCGCATTCCTGAAGTTTTTTACATACTTTGCAACAATAGAAACCGTTGATATTTGTTTATCAAATGTACCTCCTCAGTTTCCTCAAATGTAGAAAACTGAAATTCAAAACATACGTATTTTTTGTATCTGAAGAAGATCGTTTTTAGTGTGCTAGTTCCACCTATCGTAATATATTTATTCAAAAATATTGATGGTGAACCCTTCCCAAATACAATATTAATCAGAAGCATCACTGTCAGTAATTGTCAAAAGAACGCAATGGACACTAACTATTTTCAAATAAAGGAAAATGAACTTACAATGTGCGTTCAAGATCTCGTACATCAAGCGATGGCCCAACAAATTTTATTCGTAAAAGGCATCATCCTATCGAGCGTTTGGTTCGACCCGTAATCAGTGGTATATAAAGACATATATGTCTTTTGACATGGAATATTATTAATCCCTCGAAGAACGCCTGAAGCAACGACTGGCTATGTGGGAAGAGATTTTAACGCAAATTTTCGAGTGAGCAATTCAACCAATATTGAAAAAATTTTATAATAAATATGTATTTCAAAATGATATTTCATTTGAGCATGTGCAATGAAAACTTGGGGAATGACGCGAAAATAAAATGATTAATATAAAATGATCGTTTTCAAAGCCAAAAATAAAAGTCAACAGCATCCCGAGTTCCCAAGCGGTCACCCATCCAAGTACTATCGTGACTCACTGGCGCTTGACTTCCGCGATCGGACGAGAGCGGGTAGTTCCACCAGGATATGGCCGTTGATATTTATCATTTAGTTGAATTCAACATCATACTGACAATAATTGTGTCCATATTAGAAGATGAAGAAACACTTAAAATAAAAGTGACCAGCGCCAATTCTACAAGTTTGTAGATATAATGTCACAAATTGAAATATTAGAGACAAGTATTTTTTTTTTCTGTGGAAAAAATTTTTTAGAGGTAGTTCCACTCCCACAAAATAAGAGGTGAAAATGCCGATTTTAAACTTTATTCACATTGTTCATCCTCTTCCTTTATAAGGCGGTAAACCACTCTATGTAAAATTTGTTATTACTTAAACAATTATAAATATGATAGTAAAATTTTGAAAAATTGTTATGTTGTTCACGAAAATAAATTTCACCGGTTTTTTGATTTTTTCAAAAAAAAGTTTTTTAGGGAAAAACTACCCTTTACACGACAAGCACATATACAATGGAGAGTATTTGGTATATACGTACTGCAGTATTCAACAATGCTAAATAATGTCAAATTAAGCAATGACAGTTATCCCAAAGTGATTTTTGTAAGTATTTAAAAAAAAAAACCGAATAGTAGAAATTCATCAGGTAAATAGAAACATGATTGTGAATGTTTAATTTGAAGTATGGCAAAGTTTTAGATTTATTCTTACCCTCTAAATCCAAAACAGTTAAAATGGCGCAAAAAAGTATTTGATCATTAAAAAGCAACGGAAAACAGTAAAGATCCACTGGCAAACAGTAAAAATTTGACTGTTTAAGATTTAGAGAGTAAATTAATGCACGAAAATGCAATTGGCTCCATAAAAACATGTGTGAATCGATGCATATTTTGACATTTTTTTCTCTCATAAACTAAGTCACAAAATACTTTGTAGTTTGGCGTACACATCTTGTAAGTTTAATTGACAAATCAAAATTTTTTCAGAAACATTCCCTTTTTTTGTTTACGTGCTCGTAATACCTTAAAGGCTCGCAAATTAGTTGCAGAATTTCCTTTTCACCTTTGTCTATAGACGAACAAATTTTTTTATTGTTCAAACGTCAATTTATAGAGAAATTAGTGAAAGGTCCTTGCAACAGTCCAAAGTATTTTGAATCCTACGTTATAAAATTTTAGGGCCTGAAGCGAAATAACTTGCTAATTCAGATTCAATAACTTTAAATAGTATCAAGAAAATAATCGATCATAAGTTAGGAATCTATTTTTGTGAATATTTTTCATTGAAAAATACAAATAGAAAATATTTGACGGTTAAAAGTTCAGTCAGAAAATTTTTAAACTCCCAAATCGTAAAAATTAATTTTCGGCATAAAAAATAAAAAATCTTCCAACTGAGCACAAACTCTTCGAATTTATTCTAAAATAAGAGACATTAAATTATCTTAAGGTAAGTGGAAGAGTGATAAACTTTTAGTCGCCAGTCAAAGGAAGGTTTACCTAAATGTAGCTCGTTTTCTCTGTATTATTAATAAATCTTTACACTCATACAAAAAATCCGGGAGCTCGCCATTTTTTTGTTATTTAATACGAAGTTACATCAGTCTTTTTTCGTGCGTCATTGCAAAAAGTGCCAGAAATTTTTCCAGTGCATTCATTCTCAAGAATTGTTGCTGATCAAAACTTCATTTCTTGAATATCTAGTGCATTTATCGAAACGTTGACTCGTTTTTAACAAGCTAAATTTTTATAAACGAAAGTATTTTAACGCGAATTTTTTTACCCTCTTTACTTTTTATTTGCTATTCGAGTAGATATGGACGAATCTCTTTTGGAAGACACATTGAATTTTCATTTTCTTTTTTCCTGCTCTGTTCGATTATACATTTTGTGCCAGAAAAAGTCAATGACGAAAATTTTTCAGCAAATCGTAAGCAGCTGCGAAAAAAGTGGAAGAAAAAAAAAAGATTTATTGACAAAAAACGGTAAAAAAAACTCAATCACACATCAAGTATCTGTTGAGTGCAAAGATGACAATCCATTTTTATTGCAAAAGATAAGTACATTCAAATACGATAAAAAAGTATTCTTGGGCAATAACTTTATTATATGCAACATTTATTAAACATTTTTCAACCTGATTAATCTCTTCTGATCAATTTCATCTATCCTCCAATTTTTTTTTTTTAATTCGACGCATATTCAGGTGTGTGATTTTGGCAACTTTAGCAATGCATGGTTCTTATCTGAATGGTTTAACTTGAAACCTGCATTGCCCGGAATTTTTTCTTGTGATAAATTGACATCAATGAAAGTACAGAAAATCGTCTATCTCACCTCCACTTACCCTATTTGAATCATAAATTAATATTAGGAATCTGAAGCATACTCGAGACAATATACAAAGACATCGGAAATCGGTGATTCACTCAGAAATTGAATAATTGATTTGTTCGAGAAAATTCAATAATGAAACTGGTCAAACTTTGTAGCAATATTTGAAGAATTTTATGATTTCGGAAAAAAACTTCTGACAAAAGTTTATACCGAAAAATTTGACAAATATCGTCATGTAGGAACAGGATTTATCATTAACAATAATACTGAATTCTTGAAAAAATTGACACTCTGCATAAATGCGATAAATCTTGAAAATGTAAATATCGTTGCATTAATTACATAGAATCATAAATATTGACAAAGGAAATAGTAAAAAAATTCAAATCAAATACTAGCAAACACCCAAACAACTAGTTCAAGTAGTAAAATTTATTGTTCAACGATAGAGAGAACGCGAGCGAAATGAAAACTGAAAGGTTTATACGTTTCAGGTCCACTATTCTCGTTTCGTTGACGCAAGGGTTGTTAATTTATCATCTAAAGCTTGAAATTTTGAGGATTCCAGTCTGGCAGAGTTTACTGGCAGCGCTATTACGTAAATCTCCCCCGGATGGGTTGCAACGTTTTCTGCTAGTCAACTAACACTAAAATCCACCACTATAAACCCGCGGGGAGAGTTCAAATATTCATTATAATTGACGTTAATCGTCGCGCCAAGCTTTAGTCGAATAGTTTCCTACGATAAATTTAAATTTAATGGAAACGCACTGATGCTTCAAGCGATTCGTCTACATCTCTCTGTCACTTGCAAATCTAGGTTTCTGTAAAACCCCATACAAAGTAAAGGAAATGTTAAAAATTAGCAATAAATACGCATGAGACTTTTTTTCTAATGATAATGTCTATGTAGAATCTTCACGATATTCGTATGAGATTTTTCATTAATTTATAGCTATGAAAGGTCCGGAAAATTTTTTAGGAACCTTGTGAGTACGTACCTCAGAATTTGTAAAAAGAGTCACACATTTTTCGCAGGTTTCCTAGTTTTGGTGAAGAATTTCAAAATTTAGCAAAAGTTAGATGATTGTTCTTAATATCTAGAAATTTCTGAATTGTTTTGAAAACAAGGACGTGATTACCCAGTGAACCAATCATCCATCTAATTGATAGCTGATGGTGAGGTTTTTTTTTTTTCTTAGGAAGTTGTTTTCATCAGGGACTGTGCAGCCAATTTTTTCCATACTCATAACTAAAATAAAATGCATATTTTTCGGAGATAATTAAAGTTAGGGCAAAAGTAAGACATACTTAAAGGATAAAACTAACTTTTTTATCGAATCGTTGATCAAACGAATATAATTAAAAAAGATGCACACAAGTAGCCTCGCTCTTAGATTTAGATGTATGATGTGTATTTATTACTATATCTATATATCTATTATTTTCTTATATTATGACAAAATAAGTCAATCTTAGTACGAGGACACTCTTTTCTAATCTATTGGAAAAATAAAGACATTATATTATACAGCAATATACTTTGTCGCTACGTATAAAACCACATAAAACTTCCTTTCGTGACAGTCTCAGCAGTCCTTAATATATTGTAACAAACGTAACGCTACCCTAAAAAAAACTTAGAAGAACAATCATCATAAGATTCAAAAAGGAAAAAAGAAACGGCAAGAACTACGAGAATGTTAACAATTTATACGTTTTTTTTTTTTTTTTTTTTTTTTTTGAAAGAAAGACACGTTGATGTTTTTTGAGTTTCTGAATCTTATAGTTACTAATCTCATAGAACTTCTTCCAGCTGGAAAATTCTATTATAATTCTTATAGATGATTAAATATCAAAGTTACACAACGTTCAGATCTTTCAAAAGTAAAACTGAGATATTTTACACTTGTAATACAAACTTGTATATACAGCATATCACATCATGAAAAGTAACTTTTCAACTAATAGTACTTGCAATGATGACACTTTCCTCAAAACAATGAATACTCTAAAAATCTTAAGCTCGTGTAATGATAATGCCTGTTGAGGCGCAAGGAACAAGTAATTGAAACTAATAGTACCTTTATCATTGTCATCTATTCAGTGCCGGATTACTCTGATTGCTGCCTTGGGAAATAAGAAAACTGCTGCCTATTTTCACAAGCATACACAAAAAACCTCGTTATTATTATCCAGACAATCTACTTTAAATATTAGTTAATAAGTTATTCATTTTTTTGTCAATAAATAGTTACAAAATTACATTTTTGTGTGTATTAAGAGTCATAATTCACGAAGCATATAGTTGTTGAAGGATTGCACAAGGTCGTCTCTTATGTGTATTTTATTATAAACAATTTTTTCTAGTTACTGAATAATGAATATTGGATGTTGGTTCACAGAAAAACATGAACTGAAAAAAATCTAGAATTAATTACAAATAATTATTGTATTGTGGGATCAGTGTAAGATATTGTATTTTTGCTGATTGTTTATTGCAATTAACAATAAATAGTCGTGAAATTTTTTTTTACTTATTTTACAAATATCATTTATGTAGGTATTACTTTAAACGTGGAAATTTTACAAATTATAAAATATCAAAAATCAAAATATTTTCAACTCGAAATTTCTACACATTTTTATCGTTAGACGTGCAACACTTGAAATGAAAAATTCTCATGGCCATATTCAGTCTATGAAAATCCAGTAGTAAATTGGCGTACTATTATTTCAATCATTTCTGTGGTCAAATTTTCTGGTTTTTTTGAGATTTGTTCTGATTGATACTACAAATATTAGTGTTGTGCGGGATTAAGAATTTTAGAGATCGGGATAAGGATTTAGAAAATGTTGGGAACATCAAAACTTCAGGATTATGAGAAATATACTGATTTCTACTCTGAAATACAAGTGCATAGTGAGTAGCGAAACGCTATTTAATCAGAGTTTCGAACCACAGAGAAATATTGTTACTACTAAGATTTTCCGCAATCTACGGGAATTGGTCATTGTTGTAATTAATCGAAATAAAAAAAAGAACTGTATTCAGTCATTTAGATTGTAGAATTGCTTTGTAAGTATTTTTTTGTAATTTCGTTCTCTTCAAAACGAATTAATTCGCAAATTGGTACTCGAAATGCTATCATTGCAATAAAAAGAATTTCAAAATTTACGATGTTTGAATTAAAATCTGGATAGAAAAGTTTGTGAATAGATGGAAAATTTCAAATTTTCATTGAATAACTAAACAAGTAAACAAATACACCTCACTGATTTCGACTGGATCGAGATTAAATCTCTAGGTTTTTAAAACTCATCGATTGTTCGTGAGAATTTTTTCATTGGGTTCACAACTAAATGAGAGCTAAAAACAAAGGCAGAATATAACAAAATTTTAGAAGTGTTCTAATCTTGAAATTTTTGATTGATCGGGAATGAAAGTTTTAAGAGTAAAACAAGTAGCATTTTTTATGTTTTGGATAAACATTGTTTAAAAATATAAATTGTTTGCGCCCGACAACCGAATATACTGCAATCTTATGAATTTATATTGATGAACGAAGAAATTTCACAATTTCTTATTTGCAAAAATGCTAATTTCCTTGGAATAATTCACTTTTTGACTTAAGTATTTGATGGAATATATCTAGTTAAAATAAAAGAACAATATTATGCTTCAGTTTCATTGGATCCATACTTTTCAGGGTCGGGAAAACAGACTGTGTGTCTGAAAAGATGAAAAATAATGCGAAATTAATTTTCCTATGAACTTCGGCATCAGGGAACTTTTTTGGATTGTCGTATCCTGAAATATTCGAGAATCCTGAAAAGTTCGGGATTTCCCAAAAAGTTCGGGAAAACGCCTTTCCCGTCCCGAAGCCTTTCCCGACCTATCCCGGCGTCGGGATCCCGCACACCCCTAACAAATATACTTCTAATTTTAATCTAGAGATCATAAAAAATATTCTATCGTGTCAATCGAAAGAGTCCATTGTGAAATGGAATCGAGGAATCGAGCTTAAGAGCAAAAATTCCCATGAAATTATTTCTTCAATATTTCTGAATTGTTTGACTTGAATTATTGCGTGACTTCGAAATTCATATCACCTCCAATACTCTGAAAGCGCGATTCAAAATTTAGTAATGGTAAGAACTTAGGATATCAAGTTTTACAACATTCCAAACGATATAGAAATTCTCTGATTTTATTTTTTATGCTTTAAAATGTTTATAATTAAACAATTATATGAAAGAAAAATAAATTACGAAACTTTCTGAGGCTCGTTTGTTATAATATATAATATTAAGAGAATTTTTTCATGTACAACAAATTTAAACATTGCAGATTTTGAATCCATTTTTCCAAACTTTTATTCGATTAATTATCTAATGTCAATTTTTTTTAAATTTTTCAAACGGATTCATTGATAATTGCAATTTTTAATGCTTAGTTTTTTTTTGTGTGTTTTCTTTTAAGTTTAATACAAATCAAATGAGTTTCGTATATTCTTACATGTGTCGTTGGAGTTCGGTAAAACATTTAGTTTTTTTTGTATTCATTGTACTTGTTCGTAATTTTAAATCTTTCGATGTTTGTTTCTGTAGTTCCTATCCGCCTTGCATTAATTTCGGTAAAATATAGAATATCGAATTTTTGTATTTTTTGTAATTTAACTATATTTATGTGACTCATCGTACAATTGTATAGTTATATACGTAGGTTCAAATTAGTATTATAAAATGTAGAAAAATACATTTTTAAATGTAATAATTACTTTTCTAAAGTACCACGGTATTTCATTCTACTATTTTATGAATTGTTTTGAAATTGATATACCTACTTTTGTATCTTTGCGTTGTTTTTCGAGCTTCGTGTTGTTTTTAGAATTTTCTCTTAATAGTTTATTGGAATTCGATTGCATTTTTCAGAAGCGTTACGTAGTTTTACACGCACAAAAATTTTCTGCAGAACTCTCAAAGTTCTTAGGGAAATATTTCGAAAACAATTCAATTCTTGAAAAAGAAATGAATGAATCTTAGAATAAATAATAATAATAATCGGTACTATCAATTAAAATTAGTATGCTTTAATTTCACAAGTAGCGAAACAAATCCAATATTTCCGAAGCTTGAATTACATAAGTGCAAAATCAAAATATTTGAAGAAAAATGATTAAGATATGTCTGCCCATTTCTAAATAATGCTATCGAAAACAATTATGAAGTCACAGCTGACAAACACTCTAATAATAAAGCCTTCGTTAACGCAAAGTGTTAAAATTCTAAGGCTTAAGATAAATAAAAAATGCATACTTTTAGTTTCGAATTCTGAGGAAAACGATAATCTACAGGTAGAAATTTAAAATTTTTGAAATCTCATATCTTTACAGCAAGAAATTTTGTATACAGGAATGAGTATGAAAAGAGCGAGATGGAGCGGAGTGGTTCTGTTATGTGGAAGAGCTTGATAGTTTTTAGTTTTTAGTTTTAGTTTAGTTTTGCAGGTAATACTTGTGAAAATTATAACAAACACGAAAGGCAATAGGGTTTTTTTACAGTCTGTCCCACAAGGGTGAGATTGAACTTTTTCCCAATCGCCAAACAATATTATGAATTTTTTACGAAAACGATCGTGTTTTCGTATCTCGAAAACACGATCGTCGTACAAATACTTTTTCCCAACAAGTGAAGCAAATGCGTTTTTCTCCACGGCTTGATTCGTCTAAAATCGCATTTCCTCCACTTAGTTGGAAAAAATATAGTCCTCAGCTTGTGCAAAAGGGCTTTTTTAGCGAATGTGAAGTTTGCAAGACGAGCCGAAGGCGAATTTTGTAATCGTATTCGCTAAACAAGCTAATTCTGCACTCGTTGAGAAATATACTATATCTCTACAAGAAAAGTTCAGAAACAATCATTTCATGGAATAACATGCGAGTGGTTGTAAACCCGTCGTGTTTACATACAGGTGAATACATAACTGCCTTGTTTATTCGGCGAAACGATATGTAATAAACCACGTAACAAATATATATTGAATAAACAACTATAATCTGAATCTGAATCTACTTTTACAGCAAGAAACAGGGTGTTCAAAAGTTCGATTACGCAATCTTCAGCTAAAAAATGATCAAGTTTTCAATTGTTTCTAGCCTAACAGGTTACGACGTACGTAAATAATTTAGAAAATTTTCAAAACTTTATTTTTTTAGTTTTTAAACTGTCCGAATGAAACATTTTTAGTAGAAAAGAGAATGGGATACTCTTGTTTTTATTGAAAACGAACGACTTGAATCTGTAAGAGAAAAAAAAAAAAAAAAAAAAAAACAAGCATTTCAAGAAACGGAAATCAAAAAACAAAGATTTTCAGTAATTAATGCGCTGTAAGATTTTACGTCTAAAATATTCGCTCAATTCAAGTAAAAATCTTGCAAATCAAGAATGGGAATAAACTTTGCTTCAAATGAATCCATCCAAAACCTCCAAGAGTGACATTTTAAATATTTTCGTTACTTTTTGCTCTAAGCACAATATTTGAACATTCGATTACAAATATAAATATATAAATCTAGTGGCACATTTTTTGAAACACACTGTTAATAGACGTAACAAATTCGCTTTATTTCGTGCTCTCCTTTAAAATGCTTCAGGATAGTCCGAATCATTAAAATTCCACTGATATCAAAGCAAAAATTGTTCTCGACCGAAGCATTGATTTTTCACTGAGTAACTCGGACTTGTCCTTTAGAAATCAACTGTTTTCATAAATTAACTACTCTCTGCTCTATTTCACATTCAGACCACTGTTTCTATTATGCTCTCGTTCAGAAACACCTATTGAGGCAGATAAAATGTTTTGGCCCCAATTTAAAACGAGAGCCACGATTCCAAATAATTTCCGAAATTGGCCCAAAAAGCAGTCAAGAATTCCATACCATAACGTTGCGCTCCCAACTGCCTCGTTGGATTGAGAAGTTGTCCTTCGAGCGCTCTCGTGGAAAACGCGGGGGTTGCTGTGAAAACTCGCGTCGTTCTCGCTCGTGGTAACGCGACACCAGGTACAATCGGGTACTCCGGGAGGCCGAGGGTTCGTTTTATCGCAGCCCGATCGGAAACGGGGCCAAAAACAACGAGGAAAACGAGAAAATCGCGGCAAATGGACTGCGCGAAACGTGCGACTCGAATAAAGGTTATACGAAAACGAGTTTAGTTCGCGGCAGGGGTGATCGGGGCGCTGAAACGCGAGGGTGGAACAACACCCCTGGCGCAAGCTCCGAAAGCTCCAACTCGCCGCTGTGGCGGCCGAGTCTCTCTATTCAGGGTGAGAGCGGGAGCGTTGTTGCAAGTGGCGTACTCGATCCCGACTGTCACCTTGCCGTGAAAAAAAGTATTAGATTCCTTGGCTGGTGTGAGACCATTTTCTCGTCGAATCTGAGGGTTGAAAGACAAAGCTCAGGCGAGCGTTGCAATCATATTCGTGGGAAAAGCTGTGCCTCACTACTAGGGTGGCAGTTATTTTGGTAATGTCGGAATTTTTTCCATTTCCGGCCTGAAAATCAATTGAAATGATTTCGAAATTTTTTTGGTGAGGTTCGACTGAAATCGGATAGTAATAACACGTGCCACCGAGCTGGTGAAGTTTTAAATGGAAATAGTATATTACATCACCAAGACTGTAAAATCATTTCCCACGAGTGGTCAATATGGTCTGAAACTTGGCAGAGTTTGAGTACATGGAAGAGGGTACAATAGTGGATTTTTTCGTATTTTTTGATAATCATAATCATCAAATTATCTCCTAAACGAAAATACCCTACAAAACTGGAATTACACTTTATTTTCAAAAAATATAATGATTTTTTTGAAAAGTCAATGCAATGTTTGGAATCTTTTAGCTACGTGGAACATGAATTTACCCCAGTATGGACGATAAGCCGTTTTGTGAATCATCCCTGGCAAACAATCTTCGACCAAACTTGAACCTTCGAAGGTTATAATTGGGTTGAAGTTAGGCTGTGAATTTTTTTAATGAAAAAAATAGGCGTTGGGCACGATATTTTTGCAATAAATGGCATCGGTTAATCATGTTTGATGAATTATTGGCAAATTTAATCGTCAGAACTGTAAATTTTGCCTTTTAATTGTTATTTTATCTTTTTTTATGGCTGGAATTTCCTGGGAACATTAAAAACACAATAAGACTATAAAGACGATGCAGATAACTAATTGTAAATAAAAAATCATTTCGACACGCTACAAGTTGTAAGATGCGTTAATTTTTAATATTTTTTCTTAAACATTGTAAGCTATCCATTGATACGTGTACACTTGGGAGACAATAATAATACAATAACAATGAAAGGCAAAATTTATAGTTCTGACGATTAAATTTACCAACAAATAATCAAACATGATGAACCGATGCTATTCCTTGCAAAAATATCGTGCAAAAGGCCCATTTTTTTACTTTAGAAATTTACAACCCAACTTTAACCCAATTGTAACCTTCGAAGGTTCAAGTTTAATTGCCAGGGATACACTGACAAAAGCTTCAATATTTTTCAGTCTTATAGTTGAATATACTCTTTATACTTTTTGTTACCCTAGTAACGGGGATCCGAGAGACTTGCATATGCATTTCATGGTTTTTTAGGTCGCTGATCATGAATCTGAGGTCGAATTTGGGAAATTATTTTGTTTAAACAATTTGTATGAACAAATTATTAAAAGAAAAAAACATTATTCACTATCATGCACATGCTTTTCATGGTTTTTCAGGTCACTGATCATGAATCTAGGGTCAAATTCGGAAAATTATTTTGTAGTAACAATTTTTATTAACAAATTATGAAAAAAAAAAAATATTCACCAAGATGCATATGCTTTTCATGATCAACGACCTAACCTAACCATATGCACCTTAGTAAGTATTTTTTTATAATTTTTAAAGTAAATTGTTTAAACAAAATAATTCTCCAAATTTGACCTCAGATTCATTATCAGCAACCTGAAAAACCATTAAAAGCATATGCACCTTAGTAAATTTTTTTTCATAATTTGTTAGTACAAATTGTTTAAACAAAATAATTTTCCAAATTTGATCTCAAATTCATGATTAGCGACCTGAAAAACCACGAAAAGCATATGCATCTTAGTAAATTTTTTTTTTAATAATTTGTCAATACAAATTGTTTCAACAAAATAATTTTTCGAATTTGACCTTAGATTCATGATGAGCGACCTGAAAAACCATGAAAAACATATGCATCTTAGTAAGTATTTTTTTATAATTGTAAAACCAAATTGTTTAAACAAAATAATTTTCCAAATTTGACCTCAGATTCATGATCAGCGACCTAAAAAACTATGAAATGCATGTGCAATTGTCCGAGAGAGTTCCGAGAGAGTTTCGAGAGAGTTCCGAGGGAAATCGCTCGGAACTCTCTTGGAAGTCTCTCGGAGCCCCGTCGTAACCAGGGTAGATATACAGGGTGTACCAAAATTCCCGTACCAAAAGAAAACCCAATATTCCTTTTTGAATTCTGCATCGAAAAGTCCTTTACCACTTTTCACGAAACTCAAAATTGAAAAAGTTATTCAATCCAAAAGTTTAAACAATAAATGCGTTCTCTCGAAAAGTGGGGATAAAATCCATGAACCAAACTTTACCCAAATTTTTTTCATATTTTTTAGAGTCGAAAAGTCCTTTGCCACTTTTATCAAAACTCAAAACTGAAAAAAATGTGCGAGTTAGAAGTTTTGACCAATCAAATTTCTTAGATTTCAAACTCGAATATCTTTTTTGATTTTGAGTTTTGTCAAAAACGGCAAAGGACTTTTCGACTCTAAAAAATATGAAAAAAATTTGGGTAAAGTTTGGTTCATGGATTTTATCCCCACTTTTCGAGAGAACGCATTTATTGTTTAAACTTTTGGATTGAATAACTTTTTCAATTTTGAGTTTCGTGAAAAGTGGTAAAGGACTTTTCGATGCAGAATTCAAAAAGGAATATTGGGTTTTCTTTTGGTACGGGGATTTTGGTACACCCTGTATATCATTTTTCTTGAAAATGATTTATTTGTTTCCAAGCGTTATCTGTAAAAATTTTCAGACAAACCAGCATTTTCATATCATGCACCGAAGAGTGATTCCATTTGAAAGTATTAAATAGTGCAACATGAGCTGTCTATTTTTAAAAGCTTAATTTTTCTCAAATCATGTATCTAAATGATAATTATGATGCATGACGTCAATGCAATTTTTTACGGATAATTGATGATTCATGTAAGGAGCACCACTGGCGTTTTTATGTAAAAATGAATATTATCTAAAAAACCATAGAACAATTTTTTGGTTGTCCTCTATTCAATGATTAATCAAATCACCAGAATTCCTCGCAGCTGATTTGTTTTCCTTTAACTGAAGTGGCATTTTTTGATTTTTTTGGACTCGAAAGAAATAAAATGTGACTGGTGATGGGTAAAATTTTACCTAAATGAATGTAGAGAGCAAGACCTGCACATACTACTAAGAATACTAGGGTCAATTTCTCTGTTTCATGTAACCAAATGATTCTAAAAATTGCTTTAACTTGTCAAAAAAATCATTATATATCTTTGAAAAAAACTTGCACTTTTAAAAATTTTCATGCAAAATGTATTATTATATACTTTCAATTTCGTAAGCCAGCTGTATAAAATGTACATTAGATACACATGTTTTAAAAGTATATGATTTAGGGACACCTACTTGAGTTTAATACACCTTCCATAGATCCTGTATTAAAATGTAAATGTAAACTGAAATTTCATTAACTTGATATGAAAAACATAAGTAAGATACACATACTTTAAATGTGTATAAATTCGAGACACTTACTTGAGTGAAATACATTTTTCACATAAGCTGGTTACTACGCTCGGGCTCGCTAGGTGGCTACACCAAATTTTTTCTCAAATGCGAATTATTGTGGCAGTCCTTGAAATATGAGTGGAAACTATATCAGTATTAAGGTGACGGACCTGATGGATGGAATATGACATGCAAGTAATGCGAAGAAACAATTTATCTTTGAAAGTGATTCATTCAACTGAAAATAAAAATACTAATAACTGAAATAAATAGAAAGGAAATTAAACATGAGAATATGTTTTCTGTGAATCCTTTCTAAAAACCATAATTTTTTCTATTAGAATTTTAACAGAAAAAATTTGGTGTCGACGTGGTTTGTTGGGATATAACGCAAATTACACATTACTTGTATTAAATTTAATTCAAACATTTTTGTATGATTTTAAAACATCAGTGCATTAATACAAATCTGCACAAATTTGCGTTATACACGTTATATTAAATTGGAGACAACAATTTCTAACAGTGTACGAGCATGAAAAATGTACAACTCTAGATTCCAAAAGTTGTATAACTTTTTAATTCGATACGAAATGTAAAATATTTGAAAATCGCTCTCTTGTAACATATTGTCAAAGATTAGAAATTCTGGAATCCCGAAGGAAAAATTTTTGTAGAAAAACCCTACGCCCCTGATATAATTACTTGACAATCTTGAAAAATAACACGCGAATATTAGTTCCACGCCGTTCTAGGAGGAACAAAGTATTTTTTTTATATTGATTATATAGTCTTTTAATTACGAATTTGTATCTTATAACGCTAAATAATGGAGCATTTTGCCAACTGTTACCGATCGAACGGTGACCGATCAAAAAAGAATTGCCCTGAAAGTTTATTAAATTTTCTAATATGTGTGTGATCTTAAATTGTAAGATTACACCATTGTTTCATGTGGGAGATTTCCGTATAATTTCACATGTAATTAAATCGCTGGGTTTATATACTATTATTTATTCACATGTAACGTTTCAGAAACATTGCAGATGAGAAAACACGGAGATCTCTTGATTTTCTCTTAGAAAAAATTATTTTGTCCATTTCATCACGTAAATATTCAACCTCCAGCATTTACAATAACATTATATGAGGCAAATTTCGCTGCATTGTTTCTACAACGTTGCAGAAATGATACAGAAACCTTTGAGAAACGTTTTACTGAAACAGTGGCAGCAATCATTTACGAAAATAATGCCAAAATCTTCATGAAACGTTTCCAACAAATTCCGTAGCATAACTATTATGCATTACATTTCAAAAAAATTTATAATTACGTTATACAATAATAACGAAAAGATTACAAAAACAAAACATTGTTATAGAAAATAGGTTTTTACATCTGAAATCTACTTGGAATCTTAAGAAACACTTCTACTACATTGGTAAAAGATGAAATATTTAATCGAAAATCTTTCTGAAAATATAATCACTGAGTGAGTAGTCAAGAGTGGTATCACATGTGCAACGAAATTTAGAGTCCAAGTAAACATTTGATATTAATAATATTACAAATACAAGAATAATAATTTAGGACACAAAAATTTCTCCGGATTGAAAACATGCTAAAAAAAGTTGAAAAATTTTTCTACATCATAAAATAATAGTATATAAAATAATTAACAATAAAGTATTTGTTTATTAACTCATAAGAAACGATGAAAACTGATCGAGAGAAACTTAGAATTTTTTCAAGCCTAATGAAAACTGATTAAAAATTATTGAATAAAACTTAGGCTATGCAATACCATCACAAACCTTACAAGGTTACGAAAAATAATGAAAACTGAACAACGATTTGCGCAACCTAATCAAAACTGATGAAAAGTGATTAATATTTCGTCAAATTTTTTCAACAAGGCAATCGGTTTATACGGTAATAATATTCAGCTCGAAAAATGTAATCAAATTTTTTAAGGAGTAAGGTGGAATGGTTTCTGAAAAAAATAAAAACAATCTCGCTCCTATAATCATTAAAATGTTAGAATTTTTAAAAACTGAGATGCTCATTTTTATAAGTTTTTGTAAAGTTGTTCCGAAAAATGTGACCAGAAACTTAAATTTCGTTGAGAATAAACTGACGCCCGAATATTTGAGTAGTATACTTTTTTTTCTCTATTCTATTCTCTATTCATCCTTCTTCCTCTTAACCGGTTTTTTTTCTATACGTTTTTCTCGCACTACCGTAGGTTCGGAGTTGTCTTAATTTCTCAAGTTAAGTTAATTTCAAACATAAAGGATGCAATAAAAGATGAAACCATGTTGTGGTAATCAAAGTCAACAATGTTTTTTATTAAGTGAAAAATCCGCTTTGAAACTTTTGTATTACATACCAATAAACTCATTAAAAATATTAAAAAATGATTACGTGCGAAAATATAATGAAACTTTCGGTTTTCAAAACCCAACGACGACGTCGTTAATAATTAAATCATTAAATGGAAATAATTTAATTATTAACACTTTTTCTTTCCAACCCACAACCTTATTTACGTGCATTAATTACACTACGCTCCGATTTTTTTCTGTTGATCCGAGGTACATCGAAATACATTATACTCCCTTTTTTGTTCAGCTCTTTGAAACCTGTTGTAAATCCAAAGAAAGCAAATGGAAACTTAAAAATGGATACAAACGATGCCGACTTTTATCTGACTTCATTTCCCAATCCATCCTATTTTTGTGTTTCGCTGCTCATGATGAAAATCGATGCGCCAGAACAATACCATTGATCCCTTCCAATACAAATGCCTTTATCACAAATCCTCCAACGTCCTTCCATTCACCGACTTTTTCCACGCACAAAAAATACCTCCCCGGAAAATTCTCAATACAGTCGCGAACACCACATTATAGACACGAATAAATTCTCAAAAGTATTTGCAAAAATAAGTTTTATTTTAACACCAAGATTTACAATAATACTCTAGAATAATGTCCAAGAAATCAGGCTGGTCCGATTTCCCAAGAAAATTTCCTTCACTTTTAGTTTTTATTCTCTTTTTTACAATCACATGCATCGCTCAAAAATGAGCATTGTCGAAAAGGATATGTAGAGGTATATCAGAGTATTAAACGTTACTCGAAGCGCGATAAAATTTCCATAAACTTAGTGTTAACTAATTGTCGCAGCAGCAATTAATAACCGAGGGGCATCGCACTCCGAAGTCAAATGTAATCGTAGTAGCATTAGTTGCAATCGTTGACTACACGTGGTGAAGTCATAGTGTAGTCAATACGCGCTGGTTTTATACGACGTTTCAAAATGACTTCACGATGATTACATATGATTTCACGTTGATTTTATATGATTTCACATTACCTCTATCGAGTTTACTCTTTCCAAAGTTTTAGCTAACTATCTTCGAACGTATCAATTAATTTATTGTTGTATTTATCATCTTCAAAGTTTGAATAAAACAATGTAACAAAATAAAATCAATCGAATAAATGACGAACGTAATCAATTAAAAAAAAAACTAAATTATGACAAAAATTGATTAATTTCAACTTTTTTCAAGAATAATTTGCGAACATAAAGTTTTTTAAAGATGCATATACTTTGCATGGTTTTCAGGTGCACTGGTAATGAATCTTTTGTCAGATTTGCAGCATTGATTTCGTTAAACTTTTTTCAACAATTAGTCGCAAAACTGAAGTTTTTCCAGGATGCAAATGTGTTCCATGGTCTTCAGGTGCGCTATTAATGAATCTTTTGTCAGATTTGCGAAAATGGTTTGTCCAAACTTTTTTTTTAAACTATTACTTGCAAAATCAAAATTTTTTTAAGATGCGTGTGCTTTCCATGGTTTTTAGGTGCCTTATTTTTAAAACTCGCTTAAGGTTATAAAATTGATTTGTTTACAATTTTTTTAAACAAATACTCGTCAACTCGAACTTTGTGCAAGTTGCATATTCTTTCCATGCTTTTCTGATGCACTGATAATTAGTCTGGTGTCCAATTTGCATAATCCATTTGTTCAGCTCTATGTTTCTACAATCAATCAATCAAAATTACGTAAGTTGCAAGATACCTGAAAACCTCGAAAACATATGCATCTTGAGAAAACTTCAATTTCGCAAGTAATTGTTAGCAAAAAGTTAAGGCTAATTAACTTAACAAATATGACAAAAGATTCACTACCAGCGCACCTGGAAACCATGGAAAACATATGCATGTGGAAAAAACTTCAATTTTGCAAATAATTGTTTAAAAAAAGTTTAAACAAATCAATTTTTGCCATAATTAAGTTTTTTATAATTATCTACCAGCTAAATGCCACAAATGCCATGCGATTTCGTGTATTACAGCGCATTTTATGCTATGACTTCATATGATTTCAGGTGATTTCACGCGTTCACACACGTTAGATTTCGTTCGGAGCGCGTTAAGCCGATAATTTCATTTTCACACGAAGAATTCAAGCGATTTCATCGCCTTTTTAGATACTTTGCGACTTCATGCCTTAGTTGACGATCACACGCTTAAGTGTTCACTGTTTCATCGTATCTTACGATTTCAATCAGAATACACGCGGATTACAAACGTTAAAAAACCATTGACTTCAGAGTGAGATGCCCCTTGTTAATAACGTTTGTAAACATAAAAAGCATCGAAATTTTTTTTGTCGAACAGATATTTTTAGAAAAATATCAACATCGCCCGTAGGAAAAACGTCCTATTAAAATCACAAGCCTTTTTGAATCCAACGTAGACCAATTTTAATTGGCCGAAATACAGTTTCAAATTTTTATGAAACATTGAATTCTTGATCAACATATTTTTAAGTTTATTTTCTCAATGTGCATTTTCCTCCAAATGGAAAATGAATAAGAGTGGGGCGTTGTTCCCCGGGCGAATAAACAAGAAAAGTTTTTCGTTTTTTGTTAAACGAAAAGCTCTAAGCTTCAACAGCCAAAATAAAAGTAACTAAAAAAACATTACTTGTCGTGTTCTCACAGGTCGAAAAGAAATTAAAAATTATTGTCATAGCAGCAAGGGTGAAAAATCAACGCTGTCGTCGATTAGCCCCGCACTGCGAACAATAGTACTGATTTTGAGGGGAACCAAAAAACTGACAGTGCTCGTTTCGGCAAATCAGGCCCTGAAAATTCATCCCAATGCGCGATGAGAACATGAACAAGAAATCTACAATAGAATTGCTTGAAAGACAAAGGTTTTTTTTTTTTAAGAATCGTCACGTACCCCCAAGGTATTTGAATCTTTCCAGAGCTGCGAGACTTCAGGTACAGAATGTCCGTTATAAAACGTTGACCTGAAGCAAAAAAATTCAAAGTCAAATTGGGAATTTCGTTTCGTATTTACAGCACATTTAGATTCCCTATTTTTCGAACCGCAAAATGGTCTATTATCTAAGACAAAAAAAGGGCAAGTGCCCTCTTTGCGTACTCGTCTAACACTCGCGCTCCAAGATAACTTACGAAAATAACGGAAGAAACCTTCTGACGTCCATGCAGTATGTGAATGAATAGTGAAGAGAGTGTCGACAATGCGACATCATGAACAACTCTTTTTCATTATAACATGACATGGAACGGAAGAGTCAATTCACGAGTTTGTGACATTTTGCGGTAGAGGAAGTGAAAGAAGGTCGAAAAAACATCATTTCTGGAAGCTCTCTCATTGAAAAATATATCAACTTAAACTCACCTCGAAAGATAAAGCGTAGGATCTTTGTGTTTATTTATGCTCGTTTCCTGGTAACTGACTTTGTTGTCACAGCCAGCGTAAAATCGTGACTTGCCCGCCCCGTAATTTATTTCCCCTCGTGGCTCCTCGGGTGGCTTCTCTTGCAAAAATCTTGTGTGGGCGCATTGCAAATAATTCTGCAGCATCTCCTCAACGTAGTCATGCCTTCGTACCTTGATTTTCACGCACAGGATACTTTCGCCCAATGGACTTTTCGGCCTCTTCTCCCTCCCCATCGACATAATTTTCCGACCCACGGATTTTCCTAGCGAACCAAACTGCTTCGCTACTCCAAACAACTGTTTCTTGCTTTTGTTGTTGGCATACGCACTTTCCGGGTCAGACAACCTTTCTATGTCCTGGTATTCGCAATCAAGGTACTTGCGCATCAACGATTCCATCTGTTGTTTTACAAAGTGAATATTAAAAATAGCTAAGTTAATGTTTATGCGCAAAAATCAAGATCTAAATTTATTTATAACTCCTTAAAATTCATTATTGAAGAATTTCCAAAAAGTTTTGACTTTCAGGCTAAAGTGAAATCCAACATTCAACATAGCCCCAATATATGACAACCAACATCAGATCTCACATTAGAAAATGGCGAAATTTGATATTTTTAGTCAAGTCATTCACAAAAAGTCCTAGACTGATGAAAATAGAAGAGAAAAAAACTGCGCACCACATGTTGTGAACACGGCAACAGATCTTGTGGCGCCGTCCAGTCCCATTCCTCGCCGGGGTCAATGGCAAACAATACTGGTAGAAGTTGGCCATTGTCAGGGTCAATCAGAGGGATACTGACGCCCTGGCTGTACTCGTCGATGGTCCTGAAGTCGTTCGCGTCTACTGTGACTAGAGGACTGAAATGTGCCGAGTTGTACGCCAGGAGAAGAGGCGTCCGATGGCTTTTGGACGGGGGCACCTCAAATGGCAAAAACACGCCCCCAAATGAGATTGGCGCTATCGCGACTCCATGAGCATCTCGTAACATGGTCTCCGCGATAACTATTATCGGCCGCCGCAACACATGTGCCAATGCTAGCACGTGTACCTGTTCAGACAATCGATGAAACACTCATTTTTATTCGATTCTGGCCTTAATCTGAATTTAGACAGGAGAAATTTTTTCTAAAATAAATAATCTTGTATTACAAAAACGTTGCAGTTGTCACAACTATATGAACTAGGGATGAGCGATACATATCGATATTTTTTTCCAATTCCTGATAATTTTTGTATCGATTTATTCATCAACCGAGTACCGGTAGATCGATATTTTCGTTGCGATATTAAACGATATGGCAAACTTTTTGTGTGAGAAAAAACATTAGAAAAAAATTATCTGTTTTTTTTAGTTACTCTGCATTCAAGTCAGTAATTTCTTCTAACATCAATTTCATTTTAGCTTTCAAAATTATTGAACTTTCACCCAGAATATGGCCCAAACAGAGGATAGTTCGCGGTTGTCAGTTTCAAAGAAAAGGCAAAGATATTCAATAAAAATTAAATACAGTATTAAATCAATATAAAAAATTTATTCCATAAATATTTCGGCAAAATATGTAAAACAGCTTTAAAAAATAATTGTGCTACGTACGACTCATAAATATACGAATAAAATCTTTAAAACTTTTTAACTTGAAAGATTTTAGACCGTTTCTAGAAATCTTTAAAATACTGAACATCTTTCAAACATACCAGAAAATCTTACGAAATACAATAAATACAAGAATTTTTCCAACTTAAATACATCTACTTTCTTCAAAGATCCATGAAAAAACTGAAAATGTATAAAACTTTGATTTTTCTGGGGCAACTAAATTCACAAATCCATATGCAAATCTATGAAAATATTTAAAATCCCAAAATCTGCTAGGAAATTTACCAGTATTTACTGAATAAACAAAATAAAAGAAATCTCATGTAAAACTCGATCCTTGGAGCAATAACCTCTTGATTAGAGGGAAACTAATAAAAAAACAACGTATTTCCTCTCTTTTTTCCATTTAATATTCAAGCTTTCAAACCTGCTATTTGAGTCCTCTTCAGGAACTATAAGTGTAACATTTTTCTTACATTAGTTCGTAAAACACATATCTCTTCAACAAAAGTGGAATAATTGAAACCAGATTTACCAAATTTAACTCATGTGCTCATTCCCCAAACCATGCATGTCAATAATCAATTAACAAAGAATCCTATAAGAATCTCTTTCTCCTCTCTCCCTCCATTCTTATTCACCATGTATGAAAGTGTCAAGACTAAATAAGGATCAAAGTCAAGATCCCATTATCTCCATTATTTTTATCTTGAGCTAAATAAATGATCAATTAATAATATCCCGAAATACAAAATCGTTACTGTTAATACAACAATCAAAAACTTACATAATAAGAAATGTCTCTTTCAATCTATTCTCAAAATATAAGGAAAGAAGAGTACGGGTACATCCGTTAGTGTGAGAGAAATTTCTTCACTTCGTCAAAAATAAATTCACAACGGGACTCAATTAACTTCGTCAAGTGTTGTAAACAGCACGGTACAATCAAGATTGGTCAGATAATTTCAAAACATCGATTTAAAACCTCTGTATTCGATAAAGATGCCTAAATGTACGAAAACATTTCACAACGATACACAATAAACGTAACAACCCAAGAACTTTAAAAAATCTTCTTCAATAGTTTATCGTAATTCCCATTCAAATTAGAAGTATAAGTTTGTTTATTAATATTATTCTTTCTTGTATTTATAAATATCATCTCAGCTATTTGTCTTTTATGATAATTATTTTCCAAATTCAAAATTTTGGCGTTATCCCAGTTGAAATCATGATTATTATCTAAACGATGATTGGTAACAACATTGTGTGTTTCAACTGGACGTCTTATGTTATTTCTATGTTCCTTAATTCTTGTTTTTAATTTCCTTTTTGTTTCTCCTATGTAGACTGCGTCGCAATCATTACATTTTAATTGATAAACTAATCCTTGTTTCTCTTCTCTAGTAAGTCTATTTTTTCCCTTTTTTATGATTTTGGTATTACTTTTATTCTGAGTTTTAAAGACGGTTCTCAATCCATATTTCCTATTAATTCTTGAAAAGTTTTCCGATAAACCTTTTATGTATGGTAATGAAATAACACCAGCGTTTCTTTCAAAATCAAATTTTTCAGATCTTTTTTGAAAATTTTTAATTTTATTTAATCTTATTCTTATGTATCTTTTCATCATTTCTTTCGGATATCCACTATTTTTTAAAATTGTTGTAACAATATCTAAATTCTTCTGATGAAATTCTTTATCTGATAACCTTATAGCCCTATCTACTAAGTTGTAGATCATTTGAATCTATCAGATGAGGTGATTTTTCTTAACCAATCGAATTTTAAATTTTCATTTTCTCTTGTTACCAATCATCGTTTAGATAATAATCATGATTTCAACTGGGATAACGCCAAAATTTTGAATTTGGAAAATAATTATCATAAAAGATAATTATATCTTATACTTCTAATTTGAATGGGAATTACGATAAACTATTGAAGAAGATTTTTTAAAGTTCTTGGGTTGTTACGTTTATTGTGTATCGTTGTGAAATGTTTTCGTACATTTAGGCATCTTTATCGAATACAGAGGTTTTAAATCGATGTTTTGAAATTATCTGACCAATCTTGATTGTACCGTGCTGTTTACAACACTTGACGAAGTTAATTGAGTCCCGTTGTGAATTTATTTTTGACAAAGTGAAGAAATTTCTCTCACACTAACGGATGTACCCGTACTCTTCTTTCCTTATATTTTGAGAATAGATTGAAAGAGACATTTCTTATTATGTAAGTTTTTGATTGTTGTATTAACAGTAACGATTTTGTATTTCGGGATATTATTAATTGATCATTTATTTAGCTCAAGATAAAAATAATGGAGATAATGGGATCTTGACTTTGATCCTTATTTAGTCTTGACACTTTCATACATGGTGAATAAGAATGGAGGGAGAGAGGAGAAAGAGATTCTTATAGGATTCTTTGTTAATTGATTATTGACATGCATGGTTTGGGGAATGAGCACATGAGTTAAATTTGGTAAATCTGGTTTCAATTATTCCACTTTTGTTGAAGAGATATGTGTTTTACGAACTAATGTAAGAAAAATGTTACACTTATAGTTCCTGAAGAGGACTCAAATAGCAGGTTTGAAAGCTTGAATATTAAATGGAAAAAAGAGAGGAAATACGTTGTTTTTTTTATTAGTTTCCCTCTAATCAAGAGGTTATTGCTCCAAGGATCGAATTTTACATGAATTATATTGTTAAGGAGCGTTTCAAATTACTTTTCTAAAATAAATAAATACCCTATTGAAAGTTTTCTTGAATTTCATACACTTTTTATTTAGAATGTATTAAAATGTACTTTAAATATCGTAAGCCAGCTGTGTAAAGTGTATATTAGATACACATGTTTTAAAAGTGGAGGTATATTTTAGGGACACCTACTTGAGTTTAATACACTTTCCATAGATTCTGTATTAAAATGTACCTGAGATTTCATAAACTTGATATGAAAAACATAAGTAAGATACACATATTTTAAATGTGTATAAACTCGAGACACTCACTTCAGTGAAATCATGGGCGTAGCCAGGAATTTTTTTAGGTCTTTTTTCAAGGACAATTTCTCAAAAATCAATGAAAAAACGAGGACATTTTTTGAAAAAAAAAGTAGGACATATTTATTGACAAGAATATTGAGAGATACTTTAAAAGTATCATTTTTTGGTTTCTCAAAATAGAGAAACATCGTTAGTACATGAAATGAATCAAATTGATTTTATATTATTTTTGCGCTTGTGTATATACAAGCATTTGTTAAAATCAATCTCGGGTTTGACTGGAGAATTTTTTGATTCGAAGAATTATAAATATAAATGCCCAAATATGCTCGTGTAATATTTCTAGATGTTAGAGAAATCTCATTGAAAAGTCCTCGTTTTTCGGCAATTTTGCGAATTGTCCTCATTTTTTATAAAAATTTTCATTGATAGTCCTCGTTTTTTCCGCTTTTTTCCCAAATTGTCCTCGTTTTTTACGAGAATACTCTTTGAAAAGTCCTCGTTGTTTCAGCATTTTCTCCAAATGTCCTCGAGGACAAAGATTAATTTTTTCTTAAAAAACGCAGAATTTTTCGAGGACATTTGGCTTAGGTTTGGGCATTTGCCCCTACCTGCCCCTACCTGGCTACGCCCATGAGTGAAATACATTTTTCACACAAGTTGGTTACTGCGCTCGGGCTCGCTAAGTAGCTACACCAAATTTTTTCTCAAATGCGAATTATTGTGGAAATCCTTCAAATATGAGTGGAAACTATATTAATATTAAGGTGAAGGACCTGATGGATGGAATATGACATGCAAATAATGCGAAGAAATAATTTATCTAAGAAAGTGTTTTGTTCAACTGAAATTTAAGAATACTAATATCTGAAATAAATCAAAAGAAAATATATTAGAAGAATGTTTTCTGTAAATCTTTTCTCAAGACCAAAATTTTTTGTACTAGAATTTTAACAGAAAAAAATTTGGTGTCAACATGGTTTGCTGGGATATAACGCAAATCACACGTTACTTGTATTAAATTTAATTCAAGCATGTTTGTATGATTTTAATACATCAGTGCATTAATACAAATCTGACTTAAATTCATCTGGAATATAATAGAAGTATATATTAATGTCATGTATAAATTAAAACCCACATGATGTATAAAATTTAAGATACCCGTATAGTAAAGTAATGTAAGTGTGTATATATTTCGTATATTTTTAATGCATTATTAAGACAGGTTATGTGAAATTCGCGTTCTACGCGTTATATTAAATTTAAGACAAAAATTTCCATCAGTGTACTAGAATTTCCTTACATTAATACGCATAAACGCTGGTTAAATTTTTTTAAGGACCTATAAAAATTCTAGAAACTAATCAAACTTTGATTACTCGAGCATTGAATTCAAGAAACTCGTCTAGAAATTCACAAGAATACTAGATAATCCTTCGAATTGTGAAAATACTTTCAAAAAATACGCGAAATACCTAAATTACCAGAAATAAATGAAGATATGCTTTTTTCTAAAGAATTGATAGAAATGATTGAAATATTTCCAACCTTGAATTCAGAATATCGCAGCTTAGAAATCTTAAGAGATATCTTTTAATGAACTAGGAACTAGAAAGTCCAACAACATATACTAAAAATCTATGAATTTTCAATAATTAGAGCATCGAATTCTAGAAACTTATATAGCAATTTATTGGAATACCGATTTATCCTTTAAATCGTAAAAATGCTGAAAAAATACAAAAAATACCGAAAAAAAAAATTTATTTCCGAAAAATTCATTTGAATACGAAAAATTTAATAGCAATATGATAATTTTAAAGTTAGGAATTCTATAAATCTATGTAGCAATCCATTATAATACTAGAAATCTATAAAAATCCTAGAAAATCCTAAAAAATTTTATGAATACTGAAAAAACAGAAAATTATAAAAATGATAAAAATCCAGGTAGATACAATTCTTTCAAAAATCTATGAAATGCACTCGTTCCTGAATCGAACAAGCAGTGTCTGTACTTTTTTTCTGATGCTAACAGATCAGAATAGAAAGAGACAGAATAATAAGATTTGACCGAACATTTTTGTAATATATGCATTTAAGGTTCAACGTACTAGTACCATTTAGAAGATTAAGACATAAAATTTTGTGATTGTCACATAAAAGTCAATTAGATATCTCGAATGTAGTTGCACCAACCAAAAATATAGCTGGATATCTTGCTAAGTATTTATATAGTTGTGACAACCGCACAGTTTTTTCTTCGTGGAAAAAATATACGTATCCAAATAAATATTTTTTGAGCTTGAATCAACTACGAAGAAAATATTTTTTATTATTGACACGTTCCAAAGAAGAAGAATGCGAAGAAGATTAATTATGGTTTCAGTTGCAAAAGTAAATCAGTTCCAAGTTCCAAATGGTTTCAATTTAAATTTCATACCCAACGTAAAAGAATATAAAAATCGCGCGCAAACTCAGTAAAAACTCAATAACTCATACTTCTTCGAGACTTTGGTAAGAAGCCGAAGTTTCGTCTCTAAGGTTGGCAGAAGCCATGTCCACGACCGTTTGCCATTCTGCTTGCCATTCACTATCCGAATAAGAAAGTCCAGCAACTGCATTCAACGCAGTTTGTCTCCATTTCCATCTCCTGTGAAGATGTAATAAGAATTTTTATGAATACCTGTAAAGTGATCCATGATTTGAGTATGGAAGATGTACTTATTTTTCCCAGTTGAGTATAATCATGTTGCGGATGCTAATCGAAATCTTCAGTAAATTGACTTTTAAGTTGGGGCCAGACGAAACAAAGTTATTAAAGTTTATTGCTATTTCGGAACGAGAATATGAAAGAATATAAGAATGTGTGAGACATCAGGCCTTCACTCATACATATGGCTCACAAAGATCATGAATAAGAATGGGAATATGGCAATATGAAATAATACACAGAATAGTAGACTTGTCACAAATCACTGGATATGAAAATTTGTAAAGCCAAGAAAAAGCATTAAACATGAGACATTATATCAACCTGAACAATGCATCTCTATGCTCTCCTTTCGCCAGCGTGTTGTGTAAAGCTTCTCGCAGAGTAAGTGGTCTATCTTGAAATCCCCACATCCCTAATGAAGCTGCATGTAATAAACCTTAAAATCACAAGTAAAAGATTACAAAGTTGATTATCGAGAAACCACATTGATCGGAATACGTCAAGTGTAGCACTTAAATTAAAGATGAACTTTAATTAAAATTTTTAAAAGATGAAGGTTTGTCATCGAAATTATGGAAAAAAAAGAATATGTTATCAGGGAGGTACATTCATCACTAAGAAAACAATTATTTACAATTTCCATCGCCTGTAGTCGCCAATGGAAGGATGCGTGAACTACTGTTTTTTTCACACCACCAGTTCAATCTCCCTGCAGCTTCCAATGACGATAAGCATCCTTTTTCGATCAGGTCTTTTTCCAGAAACTCTCTAAACGTGTCTGAAAATAAAAAAATAAGCTATTACTTTTTCTGGCATTGGAACAATGCAAAAATGCCGAGATTTTCCCCTCCTACCCAACTATATCTCAATCTTACATATGACTACACTTTTGTCACCATTGTAATTCAAATATTGTAAGTTTGGATTTTTGAAAAAAAGTGTTATTTTGTTTCAAACTTATTTTATTCATTTAGGATTATTAATTTTAGGTTTTCACATAAAATGTAATATTTCGATGTAATTTTTTATCATATTTAACCATATAATAATATTTATTTTCCTGTTATTTTTCAAATCGTCAATTTTTAAAGAAACAAGCGTTTTAATTCCTGTAAGTTTTAATTTAAGGTGTAAAAGCTTGTTTTTTCCCCTTGCCTAGGAAAAAACGAGAAAATTTGGACTTAGAATCAACGATAAGTTTTTCAAGTTTCATCATATTTACCTGGATAAACTGACAAATCAGGTAAAGAAAATGTAAATTCCGGGGTGTCGATGGGATTTAAGGAAGCCAATTGCGACCTCACGTGAGATACAATGGCTGCATTTTCTGTCGCGCGTGAAATTCCCCGGGACAACTTCTTCGATGTTCCAGCATGTTTCCCTAGGGAATCTTCTATTTGTGAATCCAGCTTTGCGAACCTATTCAACATTCAAAATTCTCCGACTTAAATGTTTGTTACAATTTTTTAATCGTAATGACATAAATGCACGTTTTAAAAATTTATCAAATTTTTCAAGATATACATTTAAGAACTGTGTAGTATCTTTTATTCCTCAATTGACGTTTTTAAATAATTTCCGTCGAAAATCTTAAATTATTGATAAATTATTTACAATGAAGCACCCAACATTTTCCTCTATTTTTCCTGCTCATTAATACTTTTCATCTTAAAACTCAAAATATTTTTAAACTCTACAAACCTAAAAGTATATTCTGTTATTGAAAATTTGAACGCAAAAAGTTAAAAAATTTTGAATTTAAAAAAGAAATAGCTCAAAAAAACTTATGAAAGTATAGAGCATTGGAAAAATATTGATCAATTACGGAACCAAAATGTTTGCTTGAATATTTTTTACTCTAAAAGATATTTCATGTTGCTCTGCTCATAATTTACTCAATTTTATGACTTTCCAGACAATTTAGCAATTCAAAGAACTCAAGAGAACAATAATACAAAGTCGGAACTAATTGCAACCAAACAAAATATAATGATGTAATCAAAATGTTCGACTTTAATTTATTATATGTAGAATATCTTCAGAAAATAAATTATCAAATGAAAATCAGGTTAGGCACTTTCCACATGCAAAAAAAATTTCATAACTGCAGCTAATAATTATTTTATTCTTAATTTACTGAGAAGAAAAAATGTACGAGTAAAATTCACAAATGAATGTTTGTTTCCACTCGAATGCCAATCTTGTATCGCACATAAAGTAATAACTTGAAATTACATGAAATTTGACAACCGTCAAAAAGGATTAAAAAAAAAAACATCCAAAAATAATAGATGTAGAAGATAAAATTTTTGTGTGTGCAAGTAAACAACCACAAAGCTTTTCTGTATAGAATGAAAAACTAGAAATGAACATGAATAATTATTGTATGAGGGAGAAATCTTAAATATAACTCATAAACTCACATACTTATTAATATTATAGCAGACAGTCAAAAGAATAAGGTTTTTTATTTTCGAACTTCCTACTATATGCCTTCCGATTCGAAAATTGATACATTGGAAATTTTTGGATTTTCCTAATTATTTAAAAAAATTGTATGATTTCCTAAAAGTTCTATTCTTTGTACATTCCGAATGACGATGACAAATTTCGAATCTCTTAATTTAAATATAAAATATACAAGTTCAGAAATTCATATCTAAAAACAATCCATTTTGTAAAGTCCTTGAAATTTCTTCAAAAACAATGTCACGTTCTGTAGAATTCTGGAAAGAGTTTGAATGAAAGAATAAAACAAGTATTCAATCAAAAATTGTGTTGTTACTCGTTTCTAGTTTCGCAAGTTTTAATAAAGTCATACATTCCACAGACAGTCATAAAAGTTACTCCACATCTGCACATCTCCATGAATTTGAATTAATCTCCATACTGAAAAACTCAATAATTTTAGGATGATTTACAATTATTCAGTTTGATTTTTTCAACGTCAGCAATAAATAAATAGATTTCTGGATATATCTTCGTATATATAACTACTTAAACAATCTTAAAAATATTTATTTAAAAATATTTAAGCTGAACAATTTGTACTTGAAAACGAAAAAATTCGAGAGTGAAATTCGAACGATCAATTTGTTAAATCGAATGTAACGATTGTTATAATTATGAATAAAAATACTGAACATTTCAAAGAGTTGAAATTTTAGTCTAGAAATTTAAAGTTTGCACGGTTCAATTATTTTAAACTAAAGAAGAAATGTTCAACTTGAAATTCTCAAAAGTCAAGAAACTTTTAGTTGCCTCAATATAATTAACACACAGAAAAAGAATGAAATCTAATATTATTTAATACATTTATAAATTGAATGAATATTCAACATATTCGATTATCAAAATCTGATTATATGATTCTTCATATTGATGAATTTTTAGGTGTAAGATTCTACTTTTAAAAAGTGAAGTTCCAATTGAGTTCTCCAAAATTCGAGAAATTCAAGGTCTGAGAATTTTGAAATTCTTAAATTTCATTCTGAAGTTGGATCAAATTCATGATTATCAGAAATTTCAAATCTCAAACCAATTGCGAAAATTTGCAGAAGAAAAGGTCTAAATTAAATTATTATTTCTATTTTTATGCCTATGATTTCATAATTTTAGTGAATCTTGATGAAAATACTGTTGACGAGAATATAAATTTAGACTTACAAATATAAAAAAGTAATCCAGTTTTCCCTGGAATCCTGGCAGACACAATGAAAACGGAAAAATTTCTTTCCAATCGATAAACGAAAATTAAATAGAGAAACGTTTTTAAACCTTATGATTGTCCAATACTTTCGAAATTTCGAAACTTGGAAGAATAAATATAATATTTTGTGAAATTAAAATTTATGAGTAAATTATATGTGATGAAAACTAATAGTATCTCAAATGTCAATTCAAAATTAGAATACATTACAATTTTTAGTTTGAATCAAAACCAACAAACATATGGTTAGTCATTTTATTTTAAAATACTGCAATTCTCATGTAAAAAAATCGTGAGTTCAGGTTGACACACAAATTTTTGAATGCAAATATTCGTTTAATATTGTAAATAAAGGATAATATTGTAATTATACGTTCAGAATATGTAGTGGCGTGAAAAAGATATCTACATTAATTTTTAATCAACTTTCAAACGAAACAAGAGTAACACATGAAACAGGAGTTTTCTTTTTAAGTATTTTAAATGTGTTGGTAAATTATTAGAGGGAATCATGAATTTCAAATTCAAATATTTACATGAATATTTCAAGTTTCTAGAATACTTAGTCAATTTATCTTACAATACTAAAACTCTCATGCAAAAAAAATCATCATTTAAGGTTTACAGAGAAACTTTTGAATAATTTCAAATTAAAAGCAATATTAGAAAAATGTTTAGAATATTTAGGGAAATAAAAAAGATATTCATATTGATTTTGACTAAATTTTCAAATGTCACAAGAGTAAAACATATGACATAAGATTTTTATTCTTTATTATATTCAGAACTCCACAGTTTGAAATTTTGTTATTGAAAATTAAAAGAATCTGACAAACAATATAATTATAACTGCAATTCAGATGCTTTTGGAATCCACAAACTAGGAAACTGTCAAGTCCCATACGAAGTCAAAAATTTAGAAAGTTTGGATTTCGATGCAATGAAGTTATTATTTGTATGTTAAAAAAATATAACAATATTTTTCCTGTTTTTATGGTACTTCCATTATGATTTAAATGAAAAACATGTTTACGAGAATATCAATTAGGGCTTACTGGTTAAAAAAACTAAACCAGTTTCTCTGAGGATTCTATAGACGCAATAGAAACAGTAAAACATTTTTCCGCCGCAAATAAATAAAAATAAAGGCAACCTTTTTGAATTTCATAGTTGTGCAATAACATTGAAATTTTTAAACTTTAAAGAATCAAAATTACAGTTAGTATAAGGAAAATGTAATGATAAATTATCACCAATAAATTAATTCGTAAAATTTGATATTATTCAAATCAATGATTCAGAATTCTAATACATGAAAATTCAAAATTTTACAATACTTGGTCATTATATTTTTTAATATTGAAATTCTTATGTAGAAAAAATCCCAAGTTCAGGTTCACAAATGCATTGTTGAATGCAAATACAAGGATATAATTTTTAATTAGGAAGAGTATTTTAAATATGTTTGGAATATGTAGCGTGTGAGGAAAATATCCGAATTGATTTAGATTAAATTTTTAAACATCACAAAAATAAAACTGGGAGTATGATTTTTCTTCTGCAGACATTTGAAACTCTGAACTTTAAAATGTTGTGATTGAAAATAATTAGAATCTCATACACAATATTATCATAACTGTAATTCTGATGATTGAGAAGTAGACGAACAAAAAACCCATGATGTCTCATACAAAGTCGAAAATTTCGAAAGCTTGAATTTCAAAAAATTATTGCCTGTGAATCCAAAAAAAGAAAAAAATGGTTTATGTTTTTATGATAATTTTATTATTCACAGTTTTCTCTTCGAATTTGTAGACACAATAGAAATCGAAAAATAGTATATTTTGCACCGAGGACCTGAGGCGCGGCTTTTGTGCGAGGACCAATTTATCTGCCAAGGCGCAGCCGAGGCTGATATTTGGTCCGAGGACAAAGCCACGTCCCACGGTCGGAGGTGCAAACAATACTTTTTGCAAAACACGCGAAAAAATTGTACTTGGAGGAGTTGTATGGCCGCGTTGAATACGCCCATTTCCGATCGGCAAATGCTTCAGTCCCTGGAGACACATGCTGGAGCAATGCGTCAGTGCATGTGTTTTTGCTTCAGTGCGTGTATTCAGGGAGTGAAGCGTTTGTCGGGCAGAAATGGGCATGTTTAATGCGGCCATACAGATCCTCGAAGTACAACTTTTTTGCGTGTTTTGCAAAAACATTTTTCCAACCTATAAATAAAAATAGAGGCTACTTTTTCTAACTTTATAGATTGGCAATAACTTTGCGATTTCCAAACTTGAAAGAACGAAAATTACAGTTGGCATAATATAAATGTAGGGATAAATTAATTACTAAAAATCGGTAGTATCACAATCAAGAATTTCAAATGAAAATAATTGAAAATTTCAAATTATACAATACTTAATCATTATATCTCAAAATACTGAAATTATTATGTGAAAAAAATTGCGAGTTCAGGTTCAAAAATAAATTTTTGAATGTTGATACTTGAATATAATTTTGAATAAGAGTCATATTTTAAATATATTAGAATACATGGAGGGGATCAAAATATCTACATAAATTACTCTACCTGTTAGGTCACAATTGACATAAAAAAACTGCACTCTAGAAAACAAAATAAAAAACAATAATTAATAAATGACATCAGTTTTATGCTATTAACACGACAGAATGAAAAATAAGAAAACAATCGCCAGGGACAATCAAAGAGCAGGATTGAAACAGCTGCCAAAAGTGACGGAAATAGCTGTCACAACACTCGATGTTGTCGGAGGGAAACAAAAACAAACAGGAAAAAATATATTATTATTGTCAAATGTTGAATTTCAAGTTTCTGAAATGAAATTCTGCAAGCGTTCGCCAGCTGATAAGTACGTGACAGGTGCATAAAGTTGAAAAAAAAATTTAACCTTGATAAATCAATCTAAAGGTGAGTCAAGATAGTTCCGGAGATGAGAGTTTCCAATGTAGTTTTGAAGGTCTTTTCTCATTTTTTGGACGACTTCAATGATGCACTCATAACGTTTCGAGATAATGTTGAGTATGAGTTAAAATACGATTCTTAAGAGCATTTTTAACAATAATTATTGGAATTAATGCACTTTAGGTCGAGGAAATAAGGCAAATTGATCGAACATAACCTCTACCTCTACCTACGCCGTAAGTTCAGTGCGCTGTTAGTACAGTTCAGTGCTGCCCAGTGCTGCCTAGTATAGATTAGTGGCGGTAAAATATTCGATAGTTATCGATATTATCGATATTCCTAGGAAGCCGATCTATCGATATCCAAAAGTGATATCGATAAGATATCGGGAATGATTCCTTCAAAATCCGAAAAATTGAAACTTTTTTGAAAATCAGGGAAAATCACAAGTCGAGAAAATTTTTCTTAATAGCATCATTATCAATAGCAAAATGTACACTATATTATAGTATTTTTATACGTAATACGTCTAAACTCCGAATAAATAATATCAATATGTGCGCTGATTTCTAACTTGACGTATGTCTTATGTCTATGAATCTATGAATATTACTATTAGATATACCCTATAAACCTTGATAAACCTGTTCATGAAAAACTGCACTGGCCTTGGCTAATTGCCGTCAATTGCCGTGAATTGTCGTAGGAGAATTATGGAGAATTGTGGAGAATGTTCGTGTTTGTTTAAAAGTGCTTTTCATTTTGGATTTTGCGATTGTAAGCAATTCTGGAATCTGGATTTACCGCCGACAATGAATGAATTTGAAGGTAACTTATAAACTGTAGAAAAATTTGTATCGGAGATGAATCAACAACATATGAATTAAAGCATGGCAATTAATTTAAACCCTGTTCCCAGATAATGAAGACGACAATCGCAGGTTGTGTATTTTTTTTTTCAAATTAACGGTCATCCCCAACTTTACAAGGCCACGGAACTGACTGCTGGACAATATGCACGATTAAAACGTAAATTTTATATATTGCTGATAATGAAAAAATATATTTTCGAAATTTTCAATATCCGAAATTGTTATCGACCTTTTAAAGTGTAAATCAGACGATAAGTTCGTGTTATTCATTTTTATTTTTGCTTTTTTTTTAAATTATACATCTCCGAAATATGAAAAGTCTTAGGAATTTATAAATTTTTTCTACGATTTCCCAAATTTGTTATTTCGTCATTAATTTTTTTTTGACAATTTTATATAATTTCAAATTTTTAATTTATAAGAAATAATTCATATTTTAATCAATGAAATCAATTCAACATTCAATGAAAAAATTCAATAATATTTACAATATAAAATATTCTAACACTAACAGATCTTTCAATATTTATTTATATTTAGATTAATATTTAAATATTTTTTTTACATATATTATTAATAATATTTAATACTTAACTGATGATTCCAATGAATAAATAAATATACGTTTAAGATTTAGAAATACCGATAATTCAAATTTTTTTCTACAATTCATCAATAAAAAAAATTAATTAGGTGTAATATATGAAATGTATTAAGAATAACATAATTATTCATTATTAATCATGATTATTGCAATAAATGAATGATATATATTATGAACTAATATGATATTATTATACGTAAATCAAATATTGGATTGATGAATTAATCAGTTATGATGTGGACTATTATTTAAATGTTTTTATTTATTATGTTACTAATATTTATTATTTCATAAATATATAGTTACATAATTTATGAATTTATAATTATAATTAGTGATTAATTGATTTTTTGAATTGATTTGTTTATAATCATCTTGGTAGCTGATAAATTATCAATCTTGAAATATTTTTTTATTTTTTATTATTTGTCATTAAGACTGATTATTAAGATATTTAATTTATATTATATAATGATTCAATGATTTTCTATTTGATTTAGGATTTTTTATTTAAATATATATTCGATAACATAATTATTATCTTTCGAATAATATGATATAATATTTTTCAATCCATACAGACAACATCAATGGAGAGGCATATGAATATGTCGTAAAGGCATTCAAAACTGGGCAATTTCACAATCCATCTGACAATCATTTTCTTGAGTCTCTTTATACGTCAATAGACAGAGTTGACTTGTACGTATTTTCAATTTTCCTACTGCTAAACCAAAAATTTTGTACAGCCAATGATACAGAATCGTGGATTTAGTAATTTAGAATATATGGAGTCAAGTTCTTCGATAAAGATCAGAAATTTTTTTCTTTTATAATTATTTCTTGTAAAAGCATTGAAGATATTTTCAAATCACCAATCATTATGAACTAATACTTATATTTCATTTTAAGTTAGAATGAATTCAATTATTTTTTTATGAATTTAAGAGCAACGTTGAAAGTTAAAATTAAATTTATGTGTTAACTTTTTTGGAAAAGCAGTGAAGATATTTTTCAAAAATAATTCCTGAGCTAGTGAGGCTTCAATATCTCATTAAAAAATAAAAATCATGAATTTCCAATTACATATCCCCAAGATGCAATTCTGTCCCCCCCCCCCCCTGTACCAATTTAAAAATCGTGACATATTGTAACGAAATATTTGTAATTAAGTGTGTATATTTCTTTCAAATTTTAGCGACAACATTGAATTTCCCGAGGACAAAGTTGGTGTTCTAAAACAATCACTCGAGTCGCAAAATGTCCTTATCGAAACAGAAGAAGTGGCAACTGCTTCTGAGAAAAATAAGTCAAGGAACCAGACGATAACTGGATTTTTCAGTTCAATAGAAAAATCGAGCTTCAAAACAGTGAAAAACTCAACCATAAATGATGGAGCATCCACATCAAAGTTTGTCATCTTCTATACTTTTTATAATATTGTAAAATTGCTTCATTACTCTGCCACGAAATATCCTTAAACGATGACATCCATCTACTCAATAGATAAACCAATATCCATAAATAAACCAATAAATTATTCGTCATCATATATATTGAACCATGTATGTGTAAAGGTCAAATATTAAAATAAAAAACTATTTCAAATGATATTTAAAAGTTCAAAGTAAGAAATCGAATAGTTGAAATTATAATAATATTAAGAAAATAATGTCATATCGTTCATTATCGTTCACTATTGTTCGAAGCTATAATAAACGATGATCCAAGACAAATATGGAAACTTTCTGTAAAAATACAGTCAATGAAGAATACCAAATCATACTAAAAATTCAATCTTTTTTCTGACACTCGTCAAGGAAATCACCCCAGAAAAAAATGGCTACTGTTGCAGCTGAAATAAAAAGAGCGAAAAATCCAATGTACGTTCAAGTTTTTTTTAAGCGTAATCAAACGAATTTCGTCTGTCTGCGTTAATAATCTAAAACGATTTGTAATTTTTTCTAGCGATCCTAAAAAGACCACCAAAGTTAGGCAATCGGAAGTGTGGCAATATTTTGAAAAGTCATCGAAAGAAAACCCAGGAAAAAGTAAGTGCAAGAATTGTCACAATTTCGTAACATGCATAAACACATCAAACGCTTGGTCCCATATAAGAATCCACCATCCCAAACTCATCGAACCGAGTTACGAAGAAAGTACCAGTACTTCAGATTCATCGCCTCAGAAACAATTTAAAAACAAGTTTCCGAAAAAAAGGAAGGCTGATGAAGATGATGTAAGAACAGCCGACTCAGTTAAAAAGAAAAAACTCGACAGCTAATAACTAAAAATAAGTCCGTTCATCCAAGCAAACAAGCCACCATACGAAAAAATGAGTTCCAAAAGGAAGTTTTTGAATATGAAACTGATGAAAATGATCACCGTTGATTTCCAGCCATTCAGCATAGTTGAAGACAAAGGCTTCATCGAATATTCTCAAGCCTTGAATCAGCGATACATTCTGCCATCCAGAGGTCACCTCCACCGAACACTTCTTCCGCAGTTGTATGAAAAAGCTCGAACCGCACTTCATCGAGAATTGGCCCAAATTAGGTTAGTTTGATAAATTTTCATATTATAACCCATGAAAAATTCAATAAGAAATAAAGAGTATAAAATACTTAAGTTGCGAAAATGAAAAGAATGAACCAATATTAAAAATGCTGAAAATTACCATTTTAGTAATTCATTAAGGAAACATTTTTAACAAATAATAATCAAAAGGCATTAAAAAACTTGAACAAATATGAGGGAGGATATAAATTTTAATTGTAACTTTTTTCAGGAAAATGGCAATCACTTTAGATGGCTGGACTAATCGCCGTGCAGAAACTTTTCTTGCCGTAACAGGGCATTATTTGGCTAGTGAAAGCAATCAGGCTTTAACTTCCAGATTATTGCAACTTGTCCATACATCAGACAAAGCACAAACTGGAAAAAATATTGCAGAAATCATAGGAAATGAAGTTTTGGTTGATGGGCTGAAAGAAAAAGTCGTTTGCGCAGTCACGGATCATAGGGCGAATATGAAGGTTGCCACAGATAAAATGCAGCTCCGCCATCTTGGATGTTTCGCCCACATGTTAAATATAGTTGTTTCTCATGCAATTGAATCCTCAGGTGAAGATGAATTCGTTCCCTTGTCCAAATAAAATAAAGTTCTGTCACAGTTTGACTGGCTTGGCGAAAAACATGTGGAAGAAATACAAAGGTATTTTCCAGTTTTTTGATAACTTTTTTCACGTAAATGGTTTCTTTATATAACAGGTGTACTCCTAAGTAATTTCCGGTTTTTTCAATGGATGGCGTTCTGTTTTGTACCGCTGTTGGTAACACATACCATATGTCATTTTGTTCAGTCATATCGAGTGCTTGAACTGCGTTGACATTTTCTCGAAAAAATCTTCCAGTAAGTTTTTATTGCGCTTCAAAAATGTCGAATTTTGTACCGAATTTTGAGCATATGCGCCATGCATTGCTTTTCATGTTCAATTAGGGGAAAAAAGTGTCCGAGAGCCACTGTGCGCTTATAGAAGTTTATGGTGATCGTGCATTAACACTTCGAACATGTGAAACGTGGTTTCGACAGTTCAAAAATGGAGATTTCGACCTGAACGACGCCGCACGCTCCGGCAAGCGAAAATCGTTCGATGACGCCGAATTGCAAGCATTATTAGATGAAGACAACACGCAAACGCAACGACAGCTTGCAGATGCGTTGGGAGTTCAACAGCAAGCAATTTCCAAACGTCTGCGAGCCATGGGAAAAATTCAGAAGTGTGGAAAGTGGGTGCCCCATGAACTGACCGAGAGACAAATGGAGAATCGAAAAGTGACCTGTGAAATGCTGCTTCAACGATACAAAAGAAAGTCTTTCCTGCATCGTATTGTTACTGGTGATGAAAAGTGGATTTTCCTGGAGAACCCTAAGCGCAACGAATCGTGGGTGAGTCCAGGTGAAGCATCGACATCGACATCGACGGCACGGCCAAATCGTTACGGTCGGAAGGTCATGCTGTGTGTGTGGTGGGACCAGTCCGGTGTTATATACTTTGAACTGCTGAAACCTGGTGAAACTGTGAATGCCGTTCGCTACAAACAGCAAATGAAAGATTTGAGCCGAGCCATTGTGGAAAACCGACCAGAATATCAACAACGACAGAAGAAGGTGATTTTGCTCCACGACAATGCGCCGTCGCATAAGTCGAAAGTCGTTCGTGACACGCTGGAAAGGCTCAAGTGGGAAGTTCTTGATCATGCGGCTTACTCACCAGACCTGGCGCCATCCGACTACCACCTCTTTGCCTCGTTGGGCCATGCCCTTTCTGAGCAGCGCTTCGACTCGTACGAAAATGTACGAAAATAGCTCACCGAGTGGTTCACCTCCAAAGGCAATGATTTGTACTGGCGTGGTATCCACAATTTACCAGAAAGGTGGGAAAAATGTGTAGAAAGCGATGGAAAATACTTTGAATAAAATAAATGTTACGGTTTTTTTGGAATTATGTGTTTTATTTGCAAAAAAACCGGAAATTAATTAGGAGTACACCTGGTAAATTCAACGTGAACTTGATATAAACTTTATTAAAATAGCATCTTAATCATATCTAGATTTACATCAATTTTGGCACAAGTACTCATAATAAACAATTAAATCAATTTTTGCACGAAAACTATAAAAGTTGTAGGTAATCTTTATGTAGATATCATTTAAACGAAATTCAGTTGTGAACTATATCGAAGTCTAAATAAGAAGCTCATGTTAAAATTGACCTTATTATTTTCATATGAATTGATTATCCGACTGAGTGACTAAAACTGTGCCTAGTGCTAAAACAAACATTTCTACTAGCGGATATAAAAACCTTCTTCTTTTTCTAGACTCCTTGATGAAGAAAATATTCTACAAAAAGTGTCAGTGCTCTCGATCATAAAAAAAGTGAAGAGTATTGTTCGCTTTTTTCACGCTAGCACTGTTGGGGTGCGACTTTTATATGCGGAGTTCGGAAAAAGACAGATTGACAAAGTTGAATTGAAACAGGAAGTGAAAACGAGGTGGAATTCCACATATGAAATGCTGTGTAGCGTCGCTCCTATCATCGATTTATTACATTCAGTGATAGCGAGGATAAAAAAATGTTCGGCCAAGCCATTGGATGCGGATGAACTGGAGGCTTTGCCTGAAATATTGGAAGTTCTTCGACCTTTCCTTGATGCAACGAAATTGGTGAGTGGTTCATCATATCCCAGCATCAGCCTCATAATTCCCACGGTCAAAGGGCTAAAAGAAGCCTTGAAGAAAACAAATCGAGAATTGAAATCACCAATTTCGAAAGATTCTTCTGAAAACTTGAGGAAAGCTTGCCAAAGACTAGAGCTTTATGAAAGAAGGACCTTCACACAGTAAGTTTCATTTTTTGAGTGAACTTATTTATGGGTAATAAAAAATTTGCTAAATAAAAAATATGATACTTTTGATTTTAATCAAAAAATATTTAAAAAGTAGAAAAAATTAAAATAATAGAGTACAATAATGTACATAAATATAAAATAAGAAATATTGACAGAGAATAAAACATATAAATGTAAAATGAAATATATCAATATGAAATAAAATAAGTTTTAAGTTAAATAAGTAAAATAGATCAACAAAATCACGATGAAATATGCTAATAAAAAATTGAAAAAATTCATTCTTTCAAGGCTTGCGACATTACTTGATCCTAGATTCAAGGAGAGGGCATTCATCGACGTGAACAATTTCAGAGCTGCAGTTAGCACATTAAAAAATCTGCTGAGAGAAGCTTTTGACAAAAACTTGCAGTATGAATCGGAAAATCATCGACCTCTAGACGACAATGGAAAAGAAAAATCTCAGAAACTTCTTAAATCAGGTACTTATTGCACAATATTTAAAACAAACATTTCACTGTGTAACAATTCAGTCTTAATTGCATGAAATGAATATCAATTCCTTGAAATTCCTATTTTTCAAAGAAGCTCATCAGAAGCTGCATACAAGGTCAGAAAAACCCATGAAAATTTTACTCATCTTCATGATAAGTTTGAGCTATTTTCAAATAAAAAATGTTAATATATATTTTGTTTGTACACTGTAATTCTAGTAATTTTACTATCAAATAGTAATTTATAGAGTTGTTACTGTTCTTTTTCGATCTGTAATTTTCATGGTACTTTATTTTTATATAATATATCCTCATTAATATAATTTGATTTTTTTAGATATGTGATTATAAGACATAACTTAGAATAATATATTATATATTTATATAATATATATATTTGAATACTTAGAATCACATAATTTAATGTAAAATATATATATGTGAATAAATATTATAATTTGACTTTTAGCATTTTATATTATATGACTCAATATTCTAAAAAAGTGTATAATATATATATTTATATACTCATTAATGAAGATGTATTTACTGATTTTTTTACAATAAACATTAAGTATTGTTATAAATTACAATATGAGTAATTTTCATTGCGATTTCTGTACTATACAATTACATTTATAATAAATAGTAATTCATAGTGGTCATATTATCGAATCGTAAGGTTTTATGAATGTAGACAGTTTTCCCGGGAATGGGTATGATGTTAAATTTCTAATGAAACTAATAAATTTCAATTTAACAAACTCTCGCATTCCCATCCATTTATATATATATATTTCTTTTTCATTTCGGCTTTTCCAACTAATTGGTATTTTTTATATTCAAGATTTTTTCGGCTTTCTGGATGAAGAAATCAGGTCTAATCGTTTTGACGCTGCCGACACCAATGAATTCAAGGACGAGATCCAAAAACTAAACATTTTCTCGGCGGAAAAACGCCAATCATACAGTGACCCAATCAAATTCTAGGCAAATTACCCCTCATTGATTCTTAGGGACATTGCTCTTACGCATTTGATAATCCCAGCAACAAGCGTGCCCTCTGAAAGCGTGTTTTCCACAGCGGGGTACACACACAACCAGCGTCGAAACCGCCTTACAGTTGAAAATTTATAAATGTTGGTGTTTTTAAACAGAAATTTTGATCTGATTGATTCCAATTAAAAGTTGAAATCAGCTCGAGAGCAAAAAATAAAATAATTTTGAAATATGTGGCTTTTATTATTCTTCCTTGAAAAATGAATGAGACAAACAAGAATTCACGGTAAATTGCTTTTTTTTCGTTTGAATTTTAGTTACTTATTTATTAAAAAATTTTGGTAGTAGAACTGATAACATGATTTTTACTCTTTTTAGCCTTTATACTTGAATTTAATTTTTTGCGCTTTCATTGTAAGAAGCTTCATTCAGTAATATTTAAATCCATATTATAAAATGTTTATCTATTTTTATACAGTGCATCTTGATCTCTATGAAATTGGTCAATTTTTTCTAGTAATATAAAGCACGCATTTATTTGTACATATAAAAACGGAGCACAAGCAATAGAATAATGGATTTGAAATTTTCGATATCGATAATATCGATAATGTCGAAACCTATACCGATTTCTATCGATATAAAATTTTACCGATATTTACCACCACTAGTATGGACCAGTATGGATCGCTTATCTGACTGCGCGAACTGGCGCGACTGCAGTCAGATAACGTAGAAAAGAAAGGAGATAGTATAGATGGAGATGAAGATATATATTTATATATATATATATATATATATATATATTTATATAGGTATAAGGGAGATAGTATAGTAAGAGATGAATAGGTCTTTCTGACCTATTTGTTTCTTTCTACCCGTACATGGTAGACATAAGCGATCCATCACTGAGGAAAAAAAACCCTGCCGCTCCAACAGGGAGGAGCACTGTTGACAATTCCCTGTTAACGCAACGTTGTTCCCCTGTTGAATCAACAGGGATTTGCAGTGCTGCAGAGCCGGTACTGCCAGCATAGTATTCGCGTCGTCTTGTTATCTATATCTTATTATCTAGATAATTAGATACATCTATATATAGATATACCTATTATAAGTTTTCACGGCATTCCAGCTTTGAGCACCCTGTTAAATCGACAGGGGACCGTACAGCTGGATTCACGTGAGTTGGCAACGCTGCGTTAACATGGCAACCCGAGTGGAAAAAAAAGTCGGGAAATAATCTCAACCAAGAATATATACAAGGAGAAATTACTCGGGTGAAAGTTGCGATACAAGGTCGACGTTCAAATAAAAAATTAGCAAATAGTACATTTTTTGTAGAATAACTTTTTTAAATAAATACTCATTATAAACAATCATAAATATTGGGAAAGAGCACGAATTTACATTAATATAGTCACAATTATGAGTGGGGTCCCTGGTCGACTTGGCGCGAACTAACCAGATCGCGTTACTTCTCATCCCCACCAATGCGGGAGTTGAAAAGCACGTGCTCGCGCTAGCTCCCGCCTTTGAACAGCACGTGCTCGCGTTTCCTCCTCTTGCAAGCGTGGGGATGCGCAGTAACGCAAACTGGTCAGTTCGCGCCAAGTCGACCAGGGACTCGGCGTGGGGATTCGAACGGTGACCTTGAATCGCCTTAACGTGAAAAGAGACATAGGGAGTGATTTCTCCTCATGTAGTTCTTGACTTCGAATAACTGCCGTAAATGTCGCCTGAGTATTAATTTGAAAACGTGGATGGAGAGGGCAGTCAAGTAGCTTAAAAATGATGTATATAGGAATTGTTTCAAAAATGAACATTTTGAGTAATCACTCTTTGAAAAATAAAAAATGTCATAGTAGCGTACACTCCGAATAACTGCCGTAATTGTCGCCTAATTATGAATTTTTTCAAGTGCCGAAAGCTTGAATGGAAGAGAGGTTTTTTGTCCGACTATTGATTGCTATTGATTGAATATGGCTCCAAAATGATTGACATTTATTTAATTTTCTCCCGCAAAGGGCTCATAATTGTGACTATATGAATGCAAATTCGTGCTTTTTCCCAATACTTATGATTGTTTATAATGAATATTTATTTAAAAAAGTTCTTCTACAAAAAATGTACTACTTGCTAATTTTTGATTTTGAAATTATGAGTTGTAGATATTACTTACATAATTTGTTACTGATGAAAATTTCATTACTTTATAAGCATACAGAAAATATTTTCAAAATATCTATGTTAACAATCCGCCATCTTAAATACTAACAATTATGTATCTCTTTGTCGCTATCAGTCACTATTTGTGAATCTTATCTCTATACCTATATCTATTGGTTGAAAAGAGAAAAACATCGAAATCAATTGAGATTGTATTCAATTCAATTCCATTGTATTTTTGTCAATGAGTCATGACGTGAAGTGTTGTTGAGAAAAATAATAGAATATTTTCGCGATCGCGGACGAAAAGAGGTGAAATTGTACAATTCGTAGTATTGATTCTGGAAATATGAGTTTTTTCAGCAAAGTTTTCGGTGGAAAAAAGGAGGCCTCAGGGCCTACGACGGCCGAGGCGATCCAGAAATTGCGCGAGACAGAGGATATGCTTCTGAAAAAGCAGACCTTCCTCGAGGACAAAATAACCCAAGAAATTCAGGTTGCCAGGAAAAATGGGACGAAGAATAAAAGAGGTTGGTTCATCATTTTTTGAGTTTGTTTTTTTTTCTTCGCTGTCAAGGTCGAGATAGGACGATGTTGACATGAGTAAAATGTAAGAAAAATGATCAATTTCTAGAATTGTAAATTTTAATCATTTGGTAGTACTTTGTTGTGGTTGCAGTTTTTGAAATCCCCACATTGTTGTTTTTTTAAATAATTTACAAATTTGATAGATATTGTTTTCTATTGCATATTGCTTTTTATATTTTCTGAAACAAACGGTTTGAGTGTTGATTATGATAGTTGTTATTGTTATTATTATTTTTTTTTTAATTATATTTTCATGTTAAATTCTACTACTCGGATTTTCCCAAATTACATTGACTATGAAATTAATACCTAAGAGCTATAATTTCTTAATTCTTGAAATATTACATCACGTAAGTGGATTCTGACTTTGATATATTGAGTGTAAAGTTCTTTGGCCAAGGCGAAGCTGAGACTTACAATCACAGGAGTGAATATAAAATCTCTGTCCTAGTAACTTGTGATATTTTATATATGGAGGGCTGGAAAAAGAATTTACAGTTCTTGAACTGGACAAAAACGAGTTTTATATGCCAGAGGTACATAAAAATAGTTGTTACTCTTTGTAATTGTTATAACTGAGTAACATTACATAATAATATTATAAGTTAATGTATTATTATGCATAACATACATTTTCATATATTATATAATAATATTGATATATATATTAATATATATATATATATATATATATATATATATATATCATGATCTAATGTATAATAAGTGACAAATGATGATATATAGTATTTATAGAAATAATTTTTTTTTTTAGAAGATTCCTAATATTCATCCCCCAACTCACTGGGTCTCTAAGCCTGGCATACCTCAAAGTAGCCCTTCTTTTCCTTATCTGAATTTCTTTTTCTTATACCATGCCCTGCGACCATGAACCGACTTTTCCAAACTGTACTTGGTATTCACGTCAACTTGGGAAAAACCATGGAAAACCCCGTGGCTAGCAAGGGGTTGTGAGCTCGAATCTGCCCGAGAGGCACCAATATTAGAAAATCTCGACCCCCTGACTGCCAAGAAATTATTTCCTGAAAAATAAAATGCTTGGCCCCAAGCAGAATTCGAACCCACAACATCCGCTTTTGCAGCCTGGTGGCATAACCACTGGGCTACAAAGGCGATTTTGTATTTATAATAATAATTTAAATCATATTATGTTATAACAAATAAGAATAAAATTGAATATCACGGTTTTAACTTGAAAAATTTGGTGAACAATATGATGATTCATATGAATTGTCTTATTATTCGATTAAAAATTTATACAATAGGGGAAACTGGGGCATTCCGGACACCTATGGTTATTGTGAAACCAAACAATCGAAAAAATCTGGAAAAATCACAGCGATCGCTCCCATAGAGTCTAATTTCACTTATAAAATATTAACGCTCTTACTTTTTATTTCAATGTTTTATCGCAAAAAGTGCATTTTTGTATATTTTCGTTCAACTTTTGACTGTGGAAAAGTTCGTGTTTTAAATAATTTATGTTGCAGTAATTGTCAAAATAAATTTTTATCACAGAGCAAAGGATGCTGAAAGATAATACACTAGTTTTCATCCATGAAAATTGTTTTTTATGCGTTCGACATTAATTTATTAGAAACTATACGCCAGGGCTCTCCGGATACTGGGCAAATCCGACCCTTGTAAATACTTGAATAACAATTAAGTAATTGAATAGTGCATTGAAGATGTCGAAGAATATACATAATCATGAATTTTGTTAGTCAAAAACTTGAAATTTGTAATAAAAATTGAACAAAACGGACTAATGCCATCCTAGAACATTTTTATCTAATAGTAAAAATAAAGAAATGGGACTTTCTGTGATTGTTTATGTTGTAAATGAACTTTGCATAACAAAAACATGTATAATAAATTATGAAATTCTGAGCAATAAGCTGAAGGCTAGATTATTTTCGAGGGTGTCCGGTTTGCCCCAGAAATTTCAAGATATCGAAATATGGAATTTTCCAATAAAGACTGAATTAAGATGAAAATAATAAACAGTAACAAAGGATTACACCTTCCAATATAAACAATGTACTTGATAAAAAAATGTATGGTAGGTATTGAAAAATGCAAGCGAAAAAAGGGTGTCTGGAATGCTCTGGTCTTCCCTATTTTAGCATTTCTGATGTATTTTTACAAAATATATTTAACTAAAATTTCAATTATTTTTGATAATGATTGATTTTTTTAAAACAATTTAAAGAATCACCAAACAAAGAATTTTTTTCATATGCAATTGATTCTTATCAGTTTCAAAATCAATTTGAAGAATGGCGAGTTTCATTGAATTTTATTAGAAAAATTTTTAATTGTCATAATCTCTATAAGAAACTATCTATATTTAGATTCATTCAAAAAAAATATCAATAAAATTTCAAAATAGTATTTTCCATTTTTTAATTACACTTGAAAGTGTAAATTAAAAACTACATTTTGAAGTTAGAAAACTAAAAACAATTATTTTTTGTACATTTGAATTTAGTAATTTAAAAAATTTAATAATATAAAAGTGTGAGATAAATTTTTTTCACGCTCGCAGCACAGAAATCCTTTATTCTTGTGTTTACTACTGTCCCGTGAAAAACGAATTCTCTGCCACCGCCTTTCGCTGCTATTTCTATGCCGCTCCAAGGTCGAGCAGCATAGAACTCGTTTTTTTACGACACAACAGTAAACAAAAGACTAAATGATTCATGTTCCGCGAGCGTGAAAAATATCTCTCGTGTCAAGGGGCATCAAAACTCGCGTTTTACTCGTGCGATTTGCTTACTCGCTACGCTCGCTCACGAAACTTCGCACTCGTAAAAACGCTCGTTTCTGCTCCTTGATACGAAATATACTATTTTCGGATTTTTTTATAGTTTTCCAAATGATTTTGTGAAATTCATTAAACTTACTCTATTTTTACAAACTGTAACTTTTTTTTCAAATTCAATGAACTTGACCATAATTTCTTGATATAAAAGAAGGTATTTTTATACTTTCTTTGAATATTCAGCGATTTATCTGAAGTTTTGTTCATTATCATTAAATTAAAATTTATTATAGTTTATGGAAATAAATTTTTCTAAGCAATTTACAGAATTTATTAAATCTATTTCATCGATGTTTTAATTCTTGATATTTTTTAAAAATGATTAACAGGTATAATGAATTAAATTATTTTTATATTATAATTCCGTTAAGTATTTACGAAATCCATTTAAAAATTGATAATTTCAGTATTATTCTGTTGTTTGATAATATAAAAAATATCAAACATCATGAAAATGTTTTATTAATGACCGTAAAGAGACGATTTTTTCTAGAATTTCTAATAATCGTAAGAATAATCTTTCGGATATCGTTTCAACTATTTCATCAGTATATTGTAATTGAAATGTATTGAACTTGATACAAATGCCAAAATAAAGTATTGACATTGAATACTTCAAACTGTATAGAATGAAAAATTCAAGTATTTATAAATATGAAAACTTTTGAAACAAATAATAACAGATGTAGAAAAGAAAGGACAATCCTTTCTTTTTAATGAAAGTCGAGTATTAAAGCATATAAAAATATTAGAAAAATAGTAATTTACTTTTTATGTTATCCTAGGAGCCAAGTTTCATTTACAAAGTTAAATTATAAACATAATATTATACACCAACAGTATCTTTGGAATGCATGAGGATTCAGGCAATTCCCGTATTGATTTTGACTGAATTTCGAAATGTCACAACATGAGATTTTTTTCTTTAGATGTCCAGAATTCCAAACTTTGAAATGTTGTTACGCACTGAACATTTAAAGAATACTACATACAATATTATTATAACTTAAATTCGAATGATTTTGAAGTTCATGAACCAGGAAACTGTTTAATCTCAGTGTCAAAAAATTGTCTTACTCTCAATCAAATTAAATTATAATGCATGAGTATAGAAATATAAGAATATTATTTCTAATATAATGCCCGTCATTTTATAGTTAATTAAACCTTGATAAAAATAGTGTTGACAGAAATCGAAATTCTGGCTTGCAATTTTAAAAACTTGATCCAGTTTTCCCTGTGAACCTGTAGACCCAACAGAAACCAAGAAATATTTTTTGCCAATAAATAAAAAGAAAGTAAAACAACGTTTTGGAATCCTTTTATTGTACTATAATTGATAAATATTAATAATTTTTTCAGCTGCCTTACAAGCACTCAAGCGGAAGAAACGCTATGAAGTACAACTCAAACAAATTGATGGAACCTTATCGACAATCGAAATGCAAAGAGAGGCTCTGGAAAGCGCCAACACAAACACTGCAGTTCTTACTACCATGAAAAATGCAGCTGATGCACTCAAATCAGCTCACCAACACATGTTAGTAAAAAAAAATATTTACTTATTTATATAATTTATTTTATTTTATTTTAATACAGTGCACGGGTTATCGCCTTTTATGCGTGCAAAGAGTGAACGGAAATGAACATTTGTATATTATAATTCTATAATATAGATTCATGATGCATTTGATAAATATTTTCTATGCTTCATATGTAAACATGAGTTCGAAATTTATTAAAAAACTAAAACTTGGTAAATACTTAAACAATGGAGTAGTTTATGGAAAAATATTCACGAGTCCTTAAATGTAAATCTATACTTCTTCTAGAAACTACAATTTTCCAAAAAAGATTTAACTTCAATACAATTGCCAACAATCATTAAATGCATATGTAAAATTACACACTAAATTTTCGAAAATGATTCACAAAGTTTCAGTAGAATATGGCATCTAAACATAAATTAAAATATTGAATTCGTTAAAATAAAAGAAGTGTCGAAAAAGTTTTCAACTATTTGAATGAAAACACTTTGAATAAATAAATAATCATGCAAAATATCTGTTGAAACGTGAAACTTGGAAGTTGCGTGGGCTACATGTGCCTGCATTTAACGACACTTTATTGAAACAAATGACGTATCGTTGAAAAAAATTATAAACTTAGAAAATTGTGTTAACATACTGTAAAGTTTCTACTGATTCATTAAAAATCAATTATTTAGAGTTTTGTCTATTCTAAATCTTTGATGCCAATTTTTTCATTAAACTTACTAAAAAATTAGAAGTAAAAAATTGAAATTAATTATGGTAAAAGATTCCATAAACAAGATATAGAAAATTTAAAATAAGAAAAATTTGTGATTTGGATATTTTCAGTAAATGTTATTAAATTGGCAATATGACCGTTTATGATCACTCGAAATTTCAATCTCAAGACAAATTTACCTTCTTCATTTATCATTTTCGTTAATGACAGCAACTGTATAATTTTTTCAAATCAAATGTCTTTATCATAGACTCTTCATTACAGAATCTTTTCCGTTTGATTTTTCAGTCATTTGAGTATAAATTTTCGATTTTCAAATGATTCGAACATTTTGCAGTTAAGTTTCAATGTACACAATACTTTTATATGATCGAAAATTCTATTTTTTTTCAATAATAATTGCCTAAGATTGCATCCAATTCTATTTTTTGAATCGGACTCGCAATTGTTTCTAGTTACAGAAAATTTGCAATTTCGGAAATTCCTCATCCGTAACATTGAGATCGCAAATTTTTTTTAAATCCGAAATTTTTATTTTTGAGTCGTTAATTTCTGAATTTTTTAAAATTCTTCTACAGAAAAGAAAATTCGATACAAAAATCTTCATAGAATATTAATTAATTCCAATCACTGAATATGAAAAAATAATAGGAAAAATGCATTAATTTTATTGGTAAAAACTAATAAAAATGCAGTTAATTTAGTCTTTTCATAAAAAATATTTACAATTTTCGGCATTTTTGTGTCATTAACTGAATCCATAACTTTAATTGTTCACAATTTTTTACCTTTTTTTTTCACTTCTATTTTTTAGTAAATTACATTCAAATAATCGTCATGAAACTACAGTTAGATCTAAAATTCGAAAAAATTGATTTCGAATATGTCGATATTGGTGGAGTTTTTTTTCAAGATTCAATCCTAAATTTGAAATTTTTCAACTATCCACACATTCTACAATCAACTTTATAAACCCGAAATTGTAAAATTTGAAATTTATTTTATTGCAATCACAGCTTTTCAAAAGTGCAGTAAATTTTTTCTTTCGATGTAAATATATAAATTTACCATTATAATGGATCCATTTGCATAATTCACGATTTAGGATTGGATGTGTTGTATGCTTCAATGAAAATAATGTTCGCATAATGATTATCTCAACAATAAATTATAAAAATTAAAATACAGTATAATTAATTTGTAGTTCACAATTAAAATTTGTCTATCATCAATGATCTACAATTTCGTGCATTACTCTAATGACTCTAATGATTGCACTACGTTTTTCAAAAGGCATTGATCATTTATACTTGTAGAAAATAATAACCCATAAAGATTTTTGATGCAAATTTCGAGCTGTTAACCGATAGTTTCTTAATAAATGTCGATTTTCAATTAAAAATAAATAATCGATATTTCGTTCTTTCACTTCTTTTTTCTGTAAAGATTTTCATTTTAAGCAAGTTCTTTTATAGCACATAATATTATAATGAGCAATAATAATGAACTTGTTCATAAAAAAAAAAGTTTCAAGTTCTTGATGAAAAACAAAATTTTCAAAGGGATGTGGACCAAGTGCACGACATGATGGACGATATTGCGGAGCAACAGGACGTAGCTCGCGAAATTTCGGATGCCATTTCGAACCCGGTGGCCTTTGGCCAGGACGTGGATGAGGACGAACTGGAAAAAGAGTTGGAGGAACTCGAACAAGAGCAACTCGACTTGGAACTCATCAGCGCCCCGGAACCGGAACCACTGCCAGCAGTTCCAAGTGCAGAACCCTCGGCGCCTGCCAAAGCAAAATCAAGTAATTTCTCCAATACTTTGCAATTTTTTTCCCATCTGATAATCCCCCCCACCCCCGAAAAAAATGTATTCTATTACTGCCATTTTATACCGATTTTTTCTATCACTTTTTTGTATTACTGCCATGGGAAAGTAAAGCAATTTTTTCAAAACTTTGCCAATTGTTTTCCATCTGGCAATTTTCCTAAAAAAAATGATTCTCACTATTATTCATTTATTTCGACTAATTTAATGTTTTTTTCATTTCACAAGTGTTTCATTTATTTTTCATTATCATTGCATTCATTATTTTATAAATTTTCACCCTTATTAACAAGAATATTCATTTCCGATGATTATCTTTTTTTCAATAGTGAAAATTGAAATTTTCATCGTGTAATTGTAATAGCTTTGATGAATTATAAAATAATATATTAATAACGTGGTACATAGGGTAATTTTTAAACTCATTTCAAATATAATGAATACAACTAATATATTACAATAACATTATTTTATATTTCTGTTATACTTGATAACTTATGATTTTTTGTTTTTTATTTCAGAATCAAAACCGGCAGAAGAAGACGACGATATAAAAGAACTCATGCAATGGGCATCGTAAAAATTCGAAATACATGTTGCACAGGAATGATTTTTAGATAGTGTTGAATTGTATTTTCGTGGATCCGAAAGAATTTCTTTTTTTGAAGCTTTTTCGGTGGTAAAGTGAGCTTCACATAATAATAACTTTTCCACTAAATTTGCTATTTTTGAATCTGAATCGCGTTAAACGATTTTGAAAATGGTAATTTTTTCGGTTGGGACATGAGTTTACATATACATTTGAAACACTTATCCCACAAAACTATAGATCGCAATAAAAACAAAGATACAATTTTTAATATATTATTTTCTTTTTTTGTATAGTAACGAATTACATCATTATGTACGAGTAACGGAATTATCTTTTTTCTAAAAGGATTGACGAAAACGCTATTTTTTGAAGACAACAATTTTTTATGCGTGTAATTTGTATGGTTGTTTTGACTTCTTCAGATTCACATTTTGACAAAAATAAATTGTCATTTTTCGATGTTGAACGAGGGAAAAGACCAAATCACTTTATCGCTTTTTAAAAATTTTGAAGTGTTAAAATTTATGCCAAGTAAGAAAATCATAGAAATACATTTAAGCGAATAAACTGAAATGCTGTGTAAAAAAGCTATGAATATATTGGCAAGAATTAGTTTCTAATGTTTTTGCTTTTTAGAAACAGAAAAATCAAAGTATTATTCAGTTTTATGATATCAAAAATTTAGAAATCGCGCCCAAAAAATGTTTTTATGAACAAAAACATGATATAATTACAAATACTACTCAATTTTTTCATTGGTAACTGAATGGCAAATTTTATCCTATTACAAGTAATTGATTGATGTGTATACCTTTTTGTTAATAAAAAATTTACTTTTTTGTCAGTACCAAAAATTTTACTAACTTGAAAACACTGATAATTTCGATAACAACAAAAATATTATCGTTGATAAAAAAACTTCGAATAATTCGAACAGAATGTGTATTATTTTAAAACTGCGCGTGATTGAAAAAAAATTAGTGTCAAAATATTATTTTGAGTACTTTAACGTTGTAAATTTGACCTCTTGTATACATTCAAGTTCAACGCTGTTGTAAATAAAGAAATTTTTTATCATAATTCTCATGTCTTGTGTTCATCTGATTAGTATTAAATACAAAACTGTGTTGATTATATTCTTTCGCGATTGATAAAAAATGTGATAAAGAACAGGTGCCAAATTGGGTCAATTTCAATTGACTTTCATCTTGGTTTTGATGGAGTGGATGACTAAGTTATGCAGAATAAGTCAGTCAAAATTGAGAATGTCTTTTTTTAACTATTTTATTTATTAAAAAATAAATGTTCATTTTTGTTTCTATGATACTAACTTAAAAACACTTATTGTTAATAGAAAACGTTTTTTTTTATTCATAAAAATTAATCATTCGTTACAGTTATCAAAAAAATTTGGAGAATTTTCTTATTTCATTGACTAATTATATAATATAAACGTTGCATTGACATACATTCTTTATCAATTCAATCTGTATTTTTTTATCAAAGTGCCTTGTATTTATCTCTTTCAAAAACAATTGCAATTGCGAAAAAATACTCAGTTTCGTGAGTGTACATGTAACGAAAATTACTCCACAATTTTTTACTGACATTTCGAAAAAATCGTGACGTAAAATTACATTGGTTGCCTATATAGTATCATACGCATATTTTTAATATATTATTTGTATCTACATTTCACCCCCGTCCCCTCCTATATATAACCCCCCCCCCCCCCATCTTGTATAAGATACTTTCAGAACGTAGTTCTACGTAAAAATTTGGCAGTAAAGAAAATTTTATCAAGGCACTCGATACGCTCTCGAAAAAACTGAAAAACTGTATAAAGATCTTTAATTGAAAATCATGGAATGTTGGGGAAAAAAAGTTGCAGTTGTAACAGGTAATCGTTTTTTAGAATTTCTTCTTCATTTTGTATATGAATAAAAAAAATTTTTTTGAGGAAATAGTATAAATTGGTTTGTTAGAATTTTCAATATCAGAAATGAAAATATTGTAGTATAAAACTATGTAATCCAAAATTAATATTAAGAAATTTTGAAAGCTGAAACTCATATTTTCATTCTCGAATAAAAGATTTGTCATATATATGAGCCCTAGTAATTCTGATTCTTATAAGATTTCTGAGAATCATATAAAAATCAGAATTACTAGGGAGAGTTGCTTTCAAAATTCCAAAATTCTAAAATTACTTTTATGGTGGTTTTGAGATATTATTAGATTTATTCCTTGATCTCGTATTAAAATATAAAAATTGTGGGTTTCTGGGAAGAAATGGTACAATAATTTGATTAATTGATCGTAAATATATGAAACTCCTATTTTAAGAAAAACTTCAGTAAGAAATCTTACTGAAATACAACAAAAATGTAACGTGCGAAAATCGTTGATTATTCGATGAACTGAAAATGAAAATTTTTGATTCTGCCATTTGAAAATTCTAATTTTTAAATTTAAAAACCCGCAACTTTGAAACTTGACGTTTTTTTTAAATCTTGAGCTTGTATTTTATTTTCAGATTGTAAATCCAAATTTAATGTTCTATGCATGATTTGAGGATCCGCGATATCAAATAATCAAATTCACAAAGTTTCCACAGAAATAGATATTTTGATTGTTGCTTCCTAAATATAAAAATATTGGACTTGAGAATTGCAAAATAAGTTGAATATTGTTTACATGATTAAAATTTTATTAAGTAAAAATGTATGTACTCGGTAGTTTTTCGTGTTCATTATACGCTTTCGAAAAAACTGAAAAAACTTGTATAATAAACTTAAATTGAAAATTATGGAAAGTTGTGAAGAGAAAGTGCCTGTTTAACAGAGATAATTTTTATGGTAGAAATTTTAGAGTTCCACGTCGTAATTTTTGATTAGTTAATTATAACAAGATCAGGTCATTGTACTTGCAAAGTTTCCAGAGAACTGGATATGGTAATTTTGATTTCCAGATTTAAATATGTATGTAGATTGCAGGTTTATGAATTGAAAAGTTCAGTAGATTAATGGAGTAATGAAAATTTGTTGATTTCTTATCATTAGATTTTTTGCGTGTATCAGTGCGTATTTACATTCAGCGTTGAAAGTAAATACTCCCCCTCCCTCCCAATTGTGAAATACCTTTACTCAGACACTTCCAGCACACAGGAGACCAACTTGAAAAAAAAATTTTTTGACAAAAGATTTGGTTTATTAAGTAAAAATGTGGAATAAAAATGTTTGTATGAAACATTGAAATATCACGCTGTCAGCTTCAAGTTTTTAAACATATTAGTTTTCAGTTGTTATTTGAAACTTCAAACTTTTTTATCGTAATTTTCGATTTCAAAAAATGATGTTACCCTGGTAATTTTTATCCTTATAAAAACCTTAGAAGAAACTGAAATTTCTTATCAACAATTGATCGGGAAAATTTTATAAGGTTTTATTCTACTAAGATTTTATCAAATACATTCTTAAAAAAAATTTCATTTTCTTATACAAGGTCTTGATAAGAATAAAAATTACAAGTGTGTCGAATTTCCGATGTTTTTACTGAATATTTTAATTCTTATTTTATGTAGAAAAATAAAACACTTGAACAAAAAAATTCGAAAGTTCAACTTCACAGTTGGGTTTTTAGGATCACATTTGTTGATCCTGAAAACCCAAGATTCTTATCTTCAGATTTTTGAATAGAAATTAGAAAATATCCACGTTCTCGTACATTCGAGCCCCCTCGACCCCTCAATTTCATAAAATTTGTACCATCTCCCATTTCCATTCGATATCTTTCCAGATCACAGGGAAAAACGTAGTTCCCGCAGTTTGGCGGTAAAGTGAGTTGTGTTAAGGTCTGCGATACGTTATCGGGTTCATTACACTCTTAATAAAATTGCAAAAACTCGTGATAACGATCGAAAATTCACAATAATGGAAAATTTGCAAGATAAAGTCGCCATTGTGACAGGTAATTTATTCTTAAGAAATTCCGTTTTAATGTTTCTTACATTTTCCAATAATAAAAGTTGAGTTCCTGAAAAATTATACTCGATCGTGAAATTTTAAACTTGAGGCTTTAGATTATAATTTTAGGAAGTACAACATTATAAATCTATATCATTAAACTTATCGATTTTCCAAAAAACTTGATATTTGAATTTTTTGATTCTCGTCAGATTTAAAATGGGCATAATTTGGGTTTTTCGGAACGGTAAAATTGCGAAAAGTCAATTGACCTAACTTGAAAAATGTTGATCCTGATAATGTAAAGTTGTAATTTTTTTTACTATTCTGTATATTCACACTTCCGAAATATCCCCCCCCCCGCACACACACACACACACACACACACACACACACACACACACAAAAACCCCCGATTACACCAAAGTACTGAAAGGTCCAATTTCAATTTCCTAATTTGGAAGTAAAGTTAACTTTATCTGATATCACTTGATAGGTTTTCGTGTTGACTACGCTTTTGATGAAACTAAAAATGGATAAAATGAGTTATATCGAAAATCAAGGAAATACTTCCGCTAGGTTAAATACAGGGTGTCCCAAAGTAACATATAAAAAAAACACCTCGGATTCCTTATTAAATTTCAAGTGAAAAGTCCTTTACCGCTTTTTATAAAACCCAAAATTTAAAAAGTTATTGAGGTCTAAAATTTAAACAATAATTGCACTCTCTCGACAAGTGGGGGTAAGTTTCACGGACCAAACTTTTCCCAAATTTTCTTCATATTTTTCCGAGTGAAAAAGTCCTTTTCCATTTTTCACAAAACTCGAAATCAAAAAAGATATTCGAATGACAAGTTTTAACCAATTAGATTTCTTAGATTTCAAACCCGAATATCTTTTTTGATTTCGATTTTGTGAAAAATGGAAAAGTACTTTTTGACTTGGAAAAATATGAAGAAAATTTGGGAAAAGTTTGGTCCGTGAAATTTACTCCCACTTGTCGAGAGAGTGCAATTATTGTTTAAATTTTAGACCTCAATAACTTTAAATTTTGAGTTTGATGAAAAGTGGTAAAGGACTTTTCGACTTGAAATTAAATAAGGAATCCAAGGTGTTTTTTTTTTCTATATGTGACTTTAGGACAGCCTGTATTTCTAACTTTGAAATTTTCATCTAATTCTTGGATAAAAGATTAAAATTTACAGTTGACTGCTTTTTAAATATGTACATATCGAGATTTTTAACATTATACTTGCGTTTTTAATAGTTTAAACTTCATTAAAATAAATATCATCCATTTTCTAAAGTTTTCAAAGAACTAGGTGCTTGAATTTTCGTACTCAACTTAAAGTATACAAATTTCAGGTTTTTTTAAAAAAGATGCTTTCAAATATAATTAGCTGAACATAAACATTCATAGTTATCATGTTTTAAATTGAAATTATACATTTTTAACATTTTGCTCGCATTTTCATTCGTAAAACTTTATTTTAATATAATGATTGTCAAACAAGTTTTCGAAAAAACAAGGTACTTGAATTTTCATACTTGAATGAATAATAATTTCAAGCCTCCGAACGGAAAATGCTGTTTGATTTCAAAAATTCAAATTTGTTATCATTACTTCAGCCCCCTCCCCCATAGCACAGAAAAAGTCTAAATTTCTAACTTTTCGTATATTACAATCTCTATGAAACTAATACAAATCATGTGAAAAATTTCAATCGAAAATTATGTAATGCTGAAAGAAAAAGTTGTCTGAATTGCTCCTGAAAGGCTTTCGTAAATTTTCTATTTTTCAATAAAATGTACAGGTACGTCATCTGGGATCGGTTTGGCGGTATTGAAGACTTTGCTTAAAAGAGGCATGTCCGTCATTGGATTGTCGAGAACCCAAATAGAGGTACTTTTGTGATTATCTCTGCTCTAGATAGTTAACGTTATTTTCACATAGTAAAAAATAACAGGCACTTTGCATGGAAATAAATTTCAAATTTTCATTTCTTTCGGCTCTAAGAGTAGCCAAAAAATTACCACAATAATTTTTCACTGCATAAAAAAATATGGATCAATTTTTCGATCGGAAATAAATGTAATATAATTTTCTCGTCAATTTCGTTGAACTTTATTTATCCAGGACCCGATGATCAGAATTCCGATGGAAAAATTTTATTGGATCCAATGCGACATTGAGAAAGAAGAAGACGTTGTGAAGGCATTCAAAAAGATAAAAATGATGCACAAAGTAGTGCACATTTTGGTGAATTGTGCTGGAACTGTTAGGATTGGTAGCATTGAAGGTATCATTTATTATTCATACAAATGGTCTGCTATTTTGAGTTCTCCATGTTCTCTTCAACAAGTATCATGGAAATATTTCAGGCATGGAGAGAGAAGCTTGGGAAAAAATATTCAACATTAATGTTTTGGGCCTCCTGCAATGCACTCAACAAGCATTGGAGTTGATGAGAAAGTCTGGTGTTCACGGCCACATTATAAATGTCAACAGGTTTGTCATTAACTTTCATCTATTTTACTTACTTTTACCGTAACGGTGAAGTTATTTTCATAATTAATAAATCTCATCTGAATTGCTTCATTCCAGCATCAGTGGCCACAAAACAGTCGTCGTTGAAGGGTTGCCTTTGAACGTCTACTCCGCATCCAAATGCGCCGTTACTGCACTTACGGATCAACTTATACACGAAGCCGAAAACAACAAAGTCAAATTCACTGTAAGTCCCAAAAGTCCAATAATGATGTGCTACATATTTTCTGATTCCGAGTCCCAGAAGTTTACAAGATTCATTTATCCTCTTTCGGGGATTTGAGAAAGCTTCAGTTTAGAAAGTCGCCTCTTTTTCAGAGTGTCAGTCCTGGGTTTGTGAAAACGAGCATTTTCTCTAAGAAAGTCCAAGGCGTGGAATTGGACACTTCGACTTGGCCAGGCCTAGAAGCCCAAGATGTTGCGGATGCCATTTTTAGTGTTATCGATACCCCTCCTCATGTGCAAATCACAGAATTGACGATTGTGAGAACTGGAGAAAAATATTGCATTGGCGGTGGGGCAAAACAATAGAATAATTACAATATTCAAGATACCTAGGAATAATTGTGAGTTAGTTTTTTATGAGTGCAATGGTGCGCTGGAATGTTGCTCGATCAACATGTACTTTTACTTTTTTAATGTATTGCTGTTAATAGTTACAACATAAGTGAATTTTGTGACGAGATTCTATAAAGAATAAAAATAAACTCCAGTTCGATATTTTAACACTGCCTCTTTATTATCATCGACGACTTATGAAAAACGGAACTAAAAAAAAAGCTTCTTCGCTGGACTCTTAAAATCCGGCGCATACATCTTATGCGCGCGGTACAAAAAAAAACCAAACCTCAAATACACACAATTGTCCAAAATATACCGTCGAGAAAACTCAAAAATTCGCTGCCCAGAAAAAAATCGTCGAAGCTTCGTCTTCTTTTTTTCATTTTCTTATTAAAATATCAACATATCAATTTTTTTCACTTATCACCTTACGCAGTAAATCACCTATCAATACAATATATTTTTTCGTCGCAAATCGAGACAGCTCGAAATATATTATTACTGTTAGTACACTAATTTTTACACAATTTCGGATTCCTGATTAGCCTGCGCCTGTTTCTGGACCATGCACGATCGGGCCACGGACTCAAAAAGTCTGTAAAAAAGTAAGTAACACTTACTTGTACAAAAGAAACCTGTACAAAAGTAAGTAACACTTTGAATTAAAAGGTCTCAAACGCTACTGATACTTTCATTTTTTTTTTGCCTTCATTTAAACTTTGATTATTTATGAGCACATTTTCTACAATTTTTCGTTTCTTTCGTTCATATTTCCAGTTTTGTAAAAATTCAGAATGAATTTGAAAAATCTTATCGTTTTTGTTCAAGAATTTTCCATTTTTGGGTTCGCATTACAAACTTTAATGAATGAAATATCGTTTTTTATCACGGTAAGAAAAAGTCACTTAAGGGAGTCTCTTCATTGATGAGTCAAAAAAAGTTTGTTTTTCTTGATTTTCTATAATTTTTTATAACATACAACAACAAATAATCTTTTTCTTGGTTAAAAGTATAAACTTCAAGATTCAATTTTTGTTTGATTCATTTGTTTTATTATTTTTCATTTCAATGTCTACCAAAATTTACAAGGAATCGCAAAATTGTAAAAAACAAAACTATGGCAAGTTACACAAAGCTACGAATAATTAATCAAATTAGGGAAACCCACAAAAAATGCGAGAAATGCCAACAGAAAACAACTAAAAACTATATGAATTTATAGAATTTAAGAAGCATCAAGAAATGTCAAGGGATCAAACAATAAATTTCACGAAAATGAAAAAATACAAAAAACTTTGAATCCTGGAGCATCGAATTCACGAAATCTACTTAAAAATCTTTTTAAATACCAAAACATCTTTCGAATCATAAAATCACCGAAGAAATTTACTAAAATTAACAGAAATCTAGGGAAGTATTGTTTATATTTGAAAATCTAAATGAATTCTTAAGATTTATAAAATTTATAATCCTTGAGCGTTCAATACTAAAAAATGTATAAAGACGCTTATAAAAATACTAAAATGCTAGAAATTGCTACAAAATCTTATAAAAAATGAAAAATACAAAAATAAGGGAAATCAATGAAATAATTAAATCCATACAGATGTCATTTTCCGAGAAATGCATAAAAATACTGATAATGTATCGAAATTCGAATTCTATAGCATCAAATTTTTGAAGTCTATCTACATAGAACTCTACATTAAAATTTTCAACATTTTTCTAGATTTTTGAGAAAATAATGTACAGAGACATTTTAAGTGTTAAACAGATTTCAAGGATTTTTGTATTATATGTTTTTCATAAAATTTTCAGCATTTTCTTGTATTTGTATAAATTTTTAGTGTTTTTTTCGATCACTCGCATATTTGTAGAATTCGATGCTGTAGAATTCAAATTTTATAGTATTTTTATACATTTATGGAATTTAGAACTTTGATTCCAGAGCATCAAATTCTAGAAAATTGTATAGGAATTCATAATTATATAAGAAAATCTTAAGAGTTGGGCAAATACTGAAGAAACATGAAAAATACTAAAAATATTAGAATAAAAAATCGTATTCGTTACCAGAAAGTCTAAGATTAAAAACTAAAATTCCGGAGGGAATATATTTTTTCGAAAAACCCCTCCAGAATTTTTTTTCTGCCTACACCCCTGCCCTCTTTTAATAAAAGAATAAAAAATGCAATAAATAAAATGTACAAAATATTCAAATTGTTAAATAATATAAATGGAATATTCCATAAAAGAATAGAAAACTTACTTTTCAATTTCAGGGGCGCAGTGGACGAACTCATGGGACCAGAACTTGTAGGTGGGGTTCTTGATGAGCTCGATAAAAGTGATGAGGAGGCCCCAGGGGTGCGGCCTGTTGACGATGAGGCGCTCGAGGAGGACCCGGGTTATCTGTTCCTGGATCGCTTCGGTGTTGGCCTCGACGAAGAGATACAACAGGGTGCAGCTGAAGTAATGGGTGTGGCTGTTGGGGTATCGAAGCTGGTTCGCGATCGCGTTCAGGAAGAGGTAACGACCCTCCGTGTCCAGGTCGACGGCCAGGTTCTGGAATATGTCCATGTGCGCCGAATGCGCGATCGTCGACATGTTCGGGGTCAGGTTCTTTGACCTGATGAAGCTTATTGCCTGGGTGCCCACGTACAGTACCAGTGCGTTCATCAACTGGATATTGTACCTCATGCCCGCCTCCTAGTAAACAATGTTTCCCCATTATTCTCACATTTTTCAACATGATTCTTTTTTTTTTTTTTTTTTGTTTTTGAAAAAACCATAAACTCAAGATTCTTGGAATTTAACAACATCGATTCTTTTCCAAAGAAGAATTTGAAACACTAACTCAATTTGCAAAGCTTTCGAATTCAGAATCTAAAAAGTTTCAATTCAAAACATCCACTACTTCTTTTTTGTAAACTCAAGAATCAAAAAGATTCCTAATTATAATTGGAATTTTTTAAACTGAAACTTCAATGGCTACGATGAAAAAAATGAAAATTTACTGTAACAAACGAAACTCTCAATCATAAAATTGAAAATTCAAAGTAATCAGCTGTTATTTAAAAATTCTCTAGCGGGAATAAATAAAAAAAATCTAATATCTTCATACTCTCGGATTCAAAACTCAAAATACTTCAACTCTTGAGCCTCTGCAATTTTGAATTACGTTTCCACACGAAAAAAATAAAAATACAAAATTTCAGTGGATTCAATGATTCAATATGGAATACCATTTTGACGATTGCATAGTTTTGAATCGGAAAATCTAAATTCTTAAACTCCCCTTAATCCTACTCTCAAACTTCTCTGGTTCTTGAGTTCATGAATGCTTAGAATTCTCAAATTTCCAATGGTTTTCAAATTTTCATCATTTGATTTATTGAAGCCTAAAAAACTTGGCTATCTTAATCCAACACTCAGAGAAAAGCTGTCGTCAAAATAACTCAAATTTTGTTGAAATGAATAAAGTTTAATAAAGTTTAGTAGGTTCACATATGACAAAACATTTGTAGTCTTTCAACAGAAATTCACTTAATTTGGCGAAACATGCGATGAGTTCTAATAAATAACTTTGTCTTATTCACTAAAATTTCAACGGAGCGACCAACATCTCTTATTATTATTATTATTATTATTATTATTATTATTATTATTATTATTATTATTATTATTATTATTATTATTATTTTAACAGTAAAGAATTATAAAAAATCGAAATTCGGGCGATATCGTTAATTGGAATTACAATATTAATTTTGATAAAATTAGAGACTTGCCATGTAAATTTCAAAATCTCATTCAAAATCGGTATCATTGAAAAGCTGAGATATGTTTTGAACAAAAAGAATCCCATGCTTCCAAAACTTCCAAGTTTTTTAATCACAAAAGATGGAAAGTTCGAAGCCTCAGTTTTCCAACTCTTACATATAAAATTTGCTTTCAGAATATTGAGTTTTTGAATTTTCAAAGTGATGAAAAATACAGTGAAACTCAAAATCGTTGAATTCTCAGATTCAAAACTTACAAAATCTTCTTATTCTTTTAAATTTTCAGAAACATTAGAAATTTCCTAACATCACATTATGGAAGTTTCTAATATGAATTTCATAATTAATACACTTACAATTTGAACTCAAATATCGTAATTCATGTACCTCATTTCCAAATCAACAGAAACCTGAATCTTTAAACTCAGAATCCCTTGAACTAATTCCAAAATGTTTAATTTTGGGATTCTAGGCCTTCAAAATAATAAACTCAAACTTTCCTAAAACGCCAGAATAATTTCCAAGCTACTGATTTCTTCCTATTATGAATTATAAAATTCGAAATGCCAGAACAACTCGAGTCTCAAACTTCTATGACTTCGAACTCAGAAGTGCACATTTTAAATTTTGGCAAAACCAAATGTTCTCTTCATTCTAAAATAGGAAGTAACCTGGTTTTTGAATTTGAAATCCAAAATTCTCACATTGTTTGCATTTTTCGATGAACTCAATTCTCAAATTCACTAAATCTCGAAAACAAAATTAGAAAAAAAAAAAATTAACTTGTCAAATTTCCTACAAGTTTCTGAAAATCTTAATTCCAAAACTCTCTGCAATTTAAAAAATGAATCAAACATTGGTGTCAAAGTCTCGAATCGTAGAATCGTGTCATTCAGGAAAAAAATCTCAACCTTGTACGACGTTGAATTTGAAAGTTCACATTTAAAATTTTGGCCGACCATGTTCTCTTCATTTTAGAACAAATTGTCCCCTGATTTATAGATTCAAAAACTAAAATTTCTCAAATTCCCTGATAGTTTCTCAAAACCAAATTCCGAGCCTAACTAAATCCCGAAAAAAAATTAAACCTCTCGAATTTCTTATAAGTTTCTGAAAATCCGAATTCCAAAACTTTCTAAAGCTCAAAAGAAAAAAAAACTCTAGTTTCCAAGTCTTGAATCGAAAAATCCAAAAAATACTCAGCTACTTCAAGAACATTTTCACTCAGTAAAAAAGTGTCAAACTTGTACGACTTCGAACTAATATGTGCACATTTTAAATTTTCGCAAAACCATGTTCTCTTCATTCCGAAACAGGAAATTCCCAGTTTTTTGAACACAAAAACAAAACATTTTCGAAATTCTTGCAAGTTTCTAAAAACCTGATTCCCAACATCTCTAATACCCGAAAAAAATCGAACTTAACAAATTCCCCACAAGTTTCTGAAAATACGAAATTTCCAAACTTTCTAAAGCTCGAAAGAAAAAAAAATACTAGTTTTTAAATCTTGAATCACGAAATTCAAAATAAGACTCAGCCATTTTAAGAAAAATTTAACTTAGGAAAAATACTACTAAATTTCCACGACTCGAAACTCAAAATTCCACATTTCAAATTTAGACAAAATCATGTTACATTTATTATAAAACAGCAAATCCACTGATTTTGATGTTAAAAAGTCTTAGATTCTTCGGCAGTTTCCAAAAACCTAATTTCCAAACTCACTAAAGACTAAAAAAACTAATTCCCTGCAAGTTTCTAAAAATCCAAAATTCCAAAACTCTCTGAAACTGGATAGGAAAAAAACTGTAATATCCAAGTCTCCAATTACGAAATACAAAAAAATACTCAGCCATTCCAAGAGAAATTTCACTCAGGAAAAAAAATTTTTTTGAACTTGTATGACTGAACACATTTTAAATTTTGGCAAAACCATGTCTTATTTATTCTAAAACAGGAAATCCTTTGATTTCGGATTTAAAAAATAAAAAATTCTTACATTCACTACATGTTTCTGAAAACCCGATTCCCTAGGGTTCGAGAAAAAGCGAGAAAAAAAAATTAACTTCTCGAATTTCCACCAAGTTTCTAAAAATTTAATACTTCTCAAATTTCTAAAGTTCGAAAGACAAAAAAATCTAGTTTTCAAGTCTCAAATAGCAGTATACAAAAAAATTTGTCAGCGCCATTTCAAGTAAAATCCTTCTCAGAAAAAAAGTCTCAAACTTGCACGACTAAAAACTCGAGAGTTCACATTTAAAATTTTGATCAACCATGTCCTCTTCATTCTAGAACGGTAACTGTATTGATTTTCAAATTAAGAAATTAAAAATTCTCAAATTCTTTGTAAGTTTCTGAAACCCTAACTCTCAAAGTCACAAAATCGCGAAAAAAATGTTTAAAAAATGCAACTTCTTGAATTCCCTAAAAGTTTCTGGAAATCCAAATTTCAAAACTCCCTGAAATTCGAAAGAAAAAAAACTCTAGTTTCCAAGTCTCAATTCGCGAAATCCAAATAAAAACTCAGTCATTTCAAGGAAAATTCCACCCAGGAGAAATGTTTCCAACTAGTACCACTTCGAACTCACAATTCCACATTTAAAATTTTAGCAAACCATCTTCTTTTAGAACTTCCCTGACTTCTAAATCAAAAAAATCAAAAGTCCCGAATTCCCTGCGAGTCTATTCATACCCAATTAGCAAATTCACTGAATCCCGAAAAAAAACTAAAAAAAAAAAGAATTCCAAAACTTTCTGATTTAATTAGTTAGTCTCGAATCTAAAAAAAAAACTCTCAATTAAAAAAAAAAAAAAAAAAAAAAAAATAATAGCTGAGGAAAATATATACATACCTGTGAGACTTGGAGGTTGCTCCTCAACTCGGACAAAAACGTGACAGGCGCCCGGGCTTTCAGGTACGAGTCGAGTTCTTTCTTGAAGTTGGGCGGCTGGATCATCGAAGCAAAATTCGTGAGTACTCGGGGAGGGAGCGATATTTCCTGAAGCATGTCAACCTTCAGGTTCGGGGTGAAAGGATCGGGCAAGCGCATGTTCCTGGGGAAGGCGCTGAGGATAAGATTGCGCATTTGGATACAGTTCGGCGGAATCACGTCGCAGAAACCGTAATGATAATCGCATAGGAACTCAGGGAAATCGTGCAGCAGCACCAGTAGAACCCTGTGTAAAAAAAAAAAATTCTTCAAAACCAAGAAACTTGGAAATTTTATCCAATCAAACCATACACAACTTGAAATATATCAGTTCAAATCGAATAATTTATGAGTTTTTTAAAAATTACTTTCTCCTAGTGATGGACGATATGTATCGATATATCGAAATGTCTATAGTTTGTTGCCATGTATCGGGATTTTTGTATCGATATCACCATGAGCCGATAATCGTAGGATCGATATTTTTGTTGTGATATTTAGAGATCGCGAGCAATCGCAAGTGCCCGAAAATCAAAATAGACAGTTTCATCAATTCATATCGAAGAAGTTAAAAAATACTGACTTACGATTATGACATCCACAGATTTTTGCAAAAGTTTGAAAAATAGAGACTATCTTTTAGGAATTAGATTTTTCATGGTGATGAAAAGAATCATGGCAATTAAAGGTTTCAAAATAAATTCAAAAAATTAACATTATTTCCTGAAATTTCGCAAATTTCTTTTCACAATCATCAAGATTTCTAATTTTCATTGAAATTTTCGAAATCAGTTGAAATTTCAAACTTGGTTCTAAATCTTCAAGAATGTTTATAAGATGTCGACCACCTTTGATGAAAAATCTAGTTTTTATATACAGGGTGTCCCAAATGACATATAACAGCCGAAAACAGTAGATTAATAATATCATTTCAAGATTATTTTTCCTTTAACAAAAAATTTTTTTTTGGCCAGAATGGAAGATGATTTGTAGTTTTCAGTTTCAAGAATGTGATGAATTTAATGAACTTCATTTAACATATTCATTATTGTCCTTCATTAACAGGCTCCAACTCAAAAAGTCATTGCGATATATCGATATATCGAATCTTCCGATATATATCGGAGGCCAAATATCGATATTTTAGGTTTCGATTCCCGTCGCTACTTTCTCTCAGGCTTTAATGGAATTCTCTCAAAGATGACTAACCTGAGAGTGCCCTTGTAGAGAACGGTTACGGGCTTTGCGAGTTCAGCGTTACGGAGGAATGGCGCGAGGTATTTGAAGAGATCAATCAGAAGTTGAGCGTACATGCCCCAGCATTTTTGTTGAGGCGTGATCACAAGCATACGTCCGATAAAGACGCGGTGCGAGACGAGCTCGAGCCAAGCGTAACAAAAGCCCGGCGCCCTGGCCGGCCGCAAGATGTGCAGGGTGTGACAATAGGCCGTCAGCACCTAGACGGCAAAAATCTCTTTACATTTTCAATTCAAGAAAAAAAATCGTCCCTCGCAGATCTTTCACACTTATTTTAGAATCAGCAAACGTATTGTTAGAGTAAAAATATATATATAACATGGAACAAAGAAAAAATTCTTCAGTCCAAAACCTTTAGAATATGCTCGAAATGTTTACATTTGGGACATTAATAGATCGCTGAATTTAAAAAATTACCAAAATTATTTATTAGTAGGTAGCAAAGACGCTTGAGATTGAAAATTCCGAATCATTCTAGGGATTAATTTCAAGATTTTTAATTTCAATGACCTTGAAGTTCTTGGGTTTTGAGGGTTTTTGAAAGACCTTAAAGTTTCAGAAATTCAGACATTTATATGGTTACAAAAGTTCTGATTAGTACAAATTTTCAAAATTACGATTGACATATTTCAATTTTAGCATGCTAAACCATCCTAATAATCTAGACATTGTTAAAGTTTCGTACACGTTGCTAATTTTCAAAAAAATTACTTCAAATAAACAGATTTTCAATTAAAGAAACTTGAATCAACATATCTTAACAGAAAAAAGGGGCAAAGGAACAAAAAAATCAATCATTTCTCATCGAAATCGGAATTCGTTGACAAAATATTGAAATAAAAATTTGTAGATTTATGAATTATTATTGTTTACTGAATTTACTGCAACTTACAGCATTTTCGAAAATCTCTAAAAGTGCAATGAAGAGGATTTGCAATTTTACAATTTCTGGATTAAAAAACTCGATCGCAAAATGAGTGCATAGTAAAAAAAATTTCAAATGTTTGATTGATCGATTGAAAAAGAACACAAATCAAGAAATCTATGCTCAAATAAAGATATCGTGAATTTAACTTTGTAATAAAAGATTACGCCTGATTGCTATAGACTTATTAAGAACCAGTTATTTTTAATACCCAATCTCCTTTATTTGCTATTACATTTTCTTTTTTATTTATTTATTCTTGTAATGGGACTTACTATAAAGTAGGTCAAAAAGAAATCTAAGGAATGAAAAAATTTAAAAGTTATGGTTATAGATTCAAATGCAGGAAAAGTAGAAATTTATGAATCAGAAAAATGTATAATTTTTATATTTTGGATGCGAAATTTATAAAATTGTTAATATTTTCCATCAAAAAACTGAATCGACTGCATTACTATAAATTTGTGTTAATAAACGAAGAAACTTATCATCATTATTATTCAGTATTTCAAATTCATGAATTAGTGACAAATTTATGAAATTCACTGCAAAGTAAATAAAAAGTTGAAAAAAATTAAATTATACACGATAGGCGAATAACGAGTTTCGATTAAAAAACATTTGTGACTTGAATATTTTAGATGTAGAATTTTCAGAATCATGAATATTTGCTGTTATTACAAAAAATGACGAATCCGTATCAATAAATAGAATTCGCATCATTTTAGAGCAGTAATAATTTTCAAAAAAATGGAATTTTTTATGGCAAAAGTTCTGGATTAAAAATTTGTTGCAAAATGTGAATATCATTCAAAAATAGTATATTTTTTGCCAGATAATTAAAAAGTCCAAGGAAAAAGTTTGTTTAATAAAGAGAATGTGATTTGGAAATTAATGGTAAAAAAACCATTCAATTGATTTCATAAATTAATTTCATAAATATCGAAACAACAAATTGTTTTAATTGTGAGATTTTTAATTTATGAAATTTGAATCCATAACTATAATTATTTTCGATTCTTCTGTTTCTGCCTTTCTATTAAGCTCTTATTTTGTATTAATTTCGACAAAAAAAGCTAACGTTAAAAATTTATGAGGTAAAATTAGAAATAAGTGATTGATTTTTGATTAATTAATAGAAATTTTTCAGTCTTTCAATACAAACCTACCTACCTTATCAATAAATGCTAATTAATAAATTAATTTACTTATCAATAAATATACTTATACAAGCGATTTCATATTCAAGACTTTAGACAACACCAACAAAAATGATTGTTAATTTGACTCAAAAACAACCAATTTTTTTTTTTTTTTATATTACATTAAATTTACCTGGTAATTCACAGCCTCAAGGACGGGCTCAGGGGCGCACAACTCCAGGAAGAGCATAATGAAAATTCGGTGATAGGGCAATTGCTGGAAATCGCTTCCATGCTGCTCATGGTCCTGCGACAAATTCAAAGAAACTCAACGTAAATTTTACAATTTCCCATAAATTATCTATGGAAAAAATTCAATAAATGAATCAACAATATATTCCATCTTAAAACATTTTCGAATTACTGATCACATCAAATTTAATCATAGAAAATAAAAATTTCACCGAGTATATAAATTTTAATCGGGGGCGGTGGGATACGATTTTGAAGGGTGAGCGGTAGCATACATGAAAATTTTTGAAAAATGTCGATTATTCTAGTAAATTTTAAAAATTTGTGGAATCACAGGAAAAGGCCAGAAATTTCGTAGATTAGGTTCATTTCTTTTAAAAATCTGAAAAATTTGGAAATTATCAAAAAATTACGACAAGTTCGTATCAGTTACACATATTTAGAGAGCTTATGATAGTTTAGATTACTTTAGAAATTCCGAAACTAAAAAAAAAAACCAAAGAATTCTTAGAATCGTAAAAATTATCAATAATTCTGCAAAGTTCAAAAAATGTGCAGAATCAAAACAATTTTCATAAATATTGTAGGTTATGTTTTTGATCGTACTTTTCGAAATATGCATGATAATGTTATTTTATTTTTTATAAAAATCTGAAAAACATGAAAAGTATATATAAAAAAACTACGAAAAAGCTTATTAAACTGGGCAAATTTTACTCGAATTTGGAAATTTTTTAATGGTCTGAATTATTTTTAGAATTTGGTCAATTTCGAGAAACTACAGAAGCATTGAAAAATTTTTAGATCGTCAATAATTACGAAAATTTTGCAGTTTCCGAAAATTTTCATAAATTCTGTTTAATGTCTTCTTTGTAGTACTTCTTTCAAATACGCATGATAATGTTCTTTTTTTTTCTATAAAAATTTCCCCAAATTAAAATGTATAGGTTAATTATTAAAAATCTAAAAGAGTTGGATTCCTTTTTTTAAACTTAGGATGGACTTTAATCGTTTGAGCTACGTTTGGAATTCCGAGAATTTTGAAAAACTAAGAAAAAAAAAAAAAACTCGAGAGTTTGAAAGGTTGTCTAGTATTTTGAATATGTAGCTCGACAAATATGTACAATTACGGAAAATCTTCATAAATTTTATATATTGTGTTCATTATATAAAATTTATGAATGCTCTTAGGAATGGGATTTTTTTTAAAAAGAAGCAAAATAAATAAACTGTATAGAAAAAACAAGGGCTTTGAAATAATAAAAAATTCAGCCCGAAAGACTTATGATCATGATAATTAAAGATTTAAAAAAAAAATTAAAAAAATCAACAATTTTTCCGGAGATTTCGCAAATTTTTTTTGACAATCATCAAGATTTCTAATTTTCATATTGGAAACTTTGTAATCAGTTAATAAGATGTCAATCGCCTTCGATAAAAAATCTAACTTTCATATACAGGCTGTCCCAAATGACATATAACAGCCGAACACTGTAAATTAATAATATCATTTGAAGATTATTTTTCCTTCAACAAAGAATTTTTTTGGCCAGAATGGAAGATTATTTGTGGTTTTCAGTTTCCAAAATGTGATGAATTGAATTAACTACATTAAACATATTCATTCTTGTCCTTCATTATTAGGTTCCAATTCAAAAAGTCGTTGCGATATATCGTTATATCGATATTTTATTAACGATGTATCGGGATCGAAGATTGAATCTTGCTGATGTATCGGAAGGCTCAATATTATCGATATTGTAGTTTTCGCAGCCGCTGATTTTCATATCTTGAGAAAAATGAAAAAGAAAATAGGAAGAAGAAATTTTACCTGGAACAGGACACCTGCAACGATGCCGAGGACTTTGTTGAGTAGGTTAATCTTTGTGTGGGTATTGTTGGTGTCGCCCGAGTGACGCACGAGAAGTGCCACGAGGCGCACGAAAGCGTCCAAGGTGTGGAAGCACTTGGCTCGGGTCATGTTACCCGCCTGGTTGTTGTCGTTGAGGGCGCGATACGCGAGTTCCACGCACATTTGGGTGCTCAGCCTGAAGAACCTTGTGATGAGGTCGTCAGTTTTCAGGATACCTTGGAGGTTCATTTGATGTACGAAGAGGCCAAACGCCTTGGTTGGATCACGTGCGTACGTCTGGCTGTGATGCATCGAAACCCATTCGCGCAAGAGGTACTCGGTTTTCTCCAATAGCTGTGGTGGATCTTCGTATTCCCGCGACTTGGCAAAGAAACATCGTGTTTTATATCCATCAGTGTTCGAAAAACGACTTAACAGCGAAAATTTTTTGGATTTTTAACTATGCACTCATCATAAGAGCGGATAAATGTATGCTCGTGCATGAAGCATGCATATTTTGCATATTTCGGTGGATCGAGCATATTTTTTTGAATCGTGCATACGCCATTTTTTTTTCAAGTCCCATACAACTAGTCATAATATTCCAATTCTCATTTACTACAGATACATAGTTTATTATTAATTGTCAGAAAAAAAAAAAAAAAAAAACGTTTTTCTTAAAATTTATTGTTATCACGGCGGAAGAAAAAGAAATTAAAAGTGAAATATCAACAAAAGCTTGGAATCCAAGGACTTCATATCGACGGGAGACTCAAAACTTTTGGAACAATTAACGAAATTTTGAATTCACTTCAAAATTAGGAATTCGTAGAACAATGAATGCATTTTTTCGATGCAGCAGAGGCTACACTATAATTATGAAAATAAGAGGCCTACTATATTCGAACATTCCTTCTTCTGATGCATACGCGAATGCTCTCTCGCCATATGAAATATCGTTGCTTTGATACTGTCCTTTCACTTCAAATGACGTCGAACGATTTTTTTAAAGTTATAATACTTTTTTGACTGAAAGATGAAAATCATTATTGCTTGAAAATTTGAAAAAGCACGTTATCGTTTATTGTAATCGAAGAAATAGTGATGAAATAATTGATACTCAATGATTTTACTCTTATTTTAAACATGTTTTTCATGCATATTTTTCGTGCATATTTATGTGTTTTTTCCTGCATTTATATGCGCATATTTCCGATTTTTTCTTGCATATTTTTATCCGCTCTGCTCATTATTTCCGAGACAAGTGAAACAAAAAAAAAAAAAAAAGATTCTTCCCCCTTCGTCAATTCGATTGTTTCGTGGGGAAATAAAGTCATTTTTTTTCTCAAAGGATTAGTTAGACATTATTGTGAATAGTTACTTTTTATGTCAATGAAACAATGTATTTTTAATTTTTCTTTTGTTATATTAATTAAAAATTATAAATTCCCTATCACTTTCAGAATTCAAAAAGAACCAATTTAACTGTTACTCTTAAAATGTCTAATTCTGTACATTACAACGTGTAGAAAATTTCATTTTTAACATTCTTAAATTTTATACAAACAATATTTTGGTCTAAAAATGTGCTGTATCAATAATTGGAAGTTTTTCTTTTTCAACAGCCAATTATTATAATTGAAATTTTTAAGTTTCAAGTTTTATTTGAAGCATAAATTTTCGTGATTTTCAGGTCACTGATGCGTAGATTATTGATATTTTTAAATTCACGGAATTCCCAGGACTTTTTAATTTCATTTAAATTCAGAATTAATATAGAGATCATCTATTTAATAGTTACATTCGAAATGCCAAATACTCTGAAATTCAACGTATGGAAATTTGTTCATTTCGAAATCTTAAAAAAGTAGATTTTTCATTTTTCAAAAAAATTAGAACACCACAGTATATATTCTGGAAATGTCAAGTATCAAGTTATTTTAATTACTGATTTTTTAATAGTGAACTCCTTAAGATTTGGAAAGAAACTGTTCAAGTGCGAATTTTCCTATTTTCTCATATTGTAATTTTAAATTTGCGTGACTGATATTCATAAAATTTGAATTTTTACATTTACATATTACATTTTTTTGAATAACGGTTTTTCGTAATTTCCAGGTCACTGTTGAATACGTAATTGATATTTTTGTACTTCGTTCAATGTCAGAATTTGTATAGGATCTATTCTATTTTTACAATCAAAATGTTAAGTCCTCTGAATATCAAGGTATTAAATTATTATTTTCATAATCCTGAAATCGCTAGGCATTTTTCATTCGATTCTTTTTCTTTCAAAAAATTATAACACCGCAGTATTTTATTCTGAAAATGTCAAGTATCGAGTTATTAAAATTTCTCATTTTTTAATAGTCAACTTTTCAAGATTTGGAAAGAAACTTTATGTGTACTATTTTAAAAAATTTTCTAATCTTGTAGTTTGACGTTTTTCGCATTTTAAATTCATATAATTGAGTTTTCAACTTGTCATTTATTTAAAAGTCAACTGTTCAAAATTCGGAAAGAAACTATACAAGTACGAATTTCAAAATTTTATAATCTCGTAATGTTACATTTCTTACAATCGAAATTCTTAGAATTTGAATTTTCGACATCCCACATTTCATATTTTAATAGTAAAAATTGATTTTCGTGACTATCAATTTACTCACAGAGTATTGTTATTTTCGAGTTATTGAAATTACAACTTCTGAATTTCGTTCAACCATCAAGTTTTATGTAGGTAGAACTTATTGAATTTCTATGTTCAAAATCCTGTTATTTTAAAGTGTAGAAAATTTAAGTTGTATAATAGTGAAATAATAAGTTTTTTCAATTTCAAATTTTTAGAATACGAAATTTCAAGTTCCCATATCTAATTTTATTCAAAGACAATAAAAAATGAACCTTCCAAGTATGGCACAATTTTAAAATTAAAATTGTCCCATATTTTTGCAAGTTACAGAAAAATCCTCAGTCTCCTCTAAACTTAAATTATTCACTGTTTATGCCTAATAGCAAATCGAAATTTCAAAGGAGTCTAGTTTTTTCATAGTAGCAGGAAATGATGTTTTTCGACAAGAGCAAAATGTGTGTTTCACAAAAAAGCCATGCATGAAAAAAGAAACAAAAAAAAATATTGATACTATTCAGGAGCTTGAATACTCGAAACTTTTTGAGGGAAAAACCTGGGAAAACGAGAAATCAAGACACTTACTTTGACCTGAAGAATTCCAGAATGTATGTGAGCGGTGGGACCCTGCGTAGTACGGTCGGCCAGACTGCTGCTTTCATGATTGGCGCGCAACAGGTCGATCAAGCTGGTCAATCGAAACAATGGAATTCTGAAAGTCGAATTTTGAAATAATTAACTTATTCTCGGTGGTAATGATTTCCATCTCCATCCAAAATTAAAGTGAAAAAAAGTAACACTGAATAATAGTAAGTTGTTTAACATTAATAATTATTTATGACTCTAGCATAGAAAAATAACAAACGAAAATTCGTTTTTGTTTTCGTATATATTTGTCAACGTTTGGAACTTCAGAAACATTTGGAATCGAAACGGAAAATATTGATATGCAGATGCATGGATTTTGATGAATTCAAAAAAAAAAAAAAAATTTTTTTCTTAGATTTCTAATACTTTTGGGTTTTTTCCAAGTGCTCATACAATTCAAAGGATTTTCTGGTATTTTTTACAGATTTCTACATGTATAACTCGAATTCGATCGAATAGGATTTAGTTTTAAAAATTTCTAGTTATTTCATTAATTTTCGAGAGAATCGTATGTACTGGAATTTTTATGTTTTTTAAAATTTTTTAGGATTTTTTAGTATTTTCAGAGATTTCTAATATTTTTAGGATTGCTACATAGATTTCTAGACTTTCAAGTTGTCGAATTCCATGTTTAAATAATTCGAATCAATTTTTCAGAAAATATTACCTTCAAAGATATTGCTTTTAGTTTTTTTCGTATTTTTTCAGTATTTTTACTATTTGAAGGATTAATCAGTAATATTATGAAAATTTAAATAGATTTACAGAATTTGATGCTCTAGTTATTAGAGTTTCATAGATATTTAGTATTTTATATATTTTTAGTATTTTCACGTTGTGCGTATGTTTTTTTTTTTTTTAATATTCGTACAATGTAGGATTTCCTAGTTTTTTAAACAAATATCTCTTTAGATTTATCGGATGCCATTTCCTGGAATTTAAAGTTGGAAATATTTAAATCATTTTGATTAATTTTTCAGAAACAGTACTTCCATACACGTTTGTAGTATTTTTAGTTTTTTGCGTTTTTTAAATGTATCTTTACAATTTTAAGGATTTTCGAGTATTTTTATTAATTTCTAGATCAGTTTCAAGACTTCAATACTCTAAGAATTTAGGTTTAATTGATTTCCAGTGTGTATAAATTAAAAAAAAAAAAATTTAACCAGCATCTATGAGTATCTAATAATGTTCTAGTATTTCTAGTATTTCTCGTGCTATTTTGTGATTGCTGAATTTCGTTAGGTTTTCCAGCTGATATATGAATGTTTAGTAGATTCATAGATTGGTAGTAAGATTTCTGAAATTTTATGGCCAAAAAGATTGAAGTTTTATGCATTTCTTAAAATTTCAAGAATTCGAATCAGCGCTCATGTATCAAAAAAAAAAAAAAAAATTCTAGAACTTTTAGTATTATTTTGTATTCATTCAATTTTGTAAGATTGTCTGGTATATTACAAGATTTTCAGTCTTTTTCTAAATAGTGTATAGATTTCTGAAATTTCATAATCAAAATGTTCATATATTATTAGTATTATTAATAAATCGTTCATAGAACAGTTACTTTATAGATTTACAGTATTTTAAAGATTTTTGAATATATTTAAAAAAAATTGTTGTGAATAAACTTTTTACTATTCATTGCACATTCATTCTATGAGAAGAAAATCATGAAATTATTGCTGTGTAAGAATTTGAACATGTATTAAATATGTATGGAATTTTTTTTTGAAACTAACCAACACAGGCTCCCCTTATTTTTAATTATATGACTATGCTATTTTGAAATCTGAAAATTTTTTTAATTTTCATGAAATTAATCATGAAAGAAATCTCTGACTTGAATGGCGGCTGTTTGAAGGGGTAATTAAAAAAAATTAAAAACATAATTTTCGCCTAATTTTTTGTTCACACAAAATACTTGCGACATCGTTTAATATCGAAATGAAAATATCGATATACCGATGCACGGTTAATGAATAAATCGATACGAAAATTCCGATACATAAAAAATATCGATATTCCGTCGAATCGATATGTATCGCCTATTCCTACACGAAAAGTCATACTAAAATTTGGCAATAAACGCAGAAACAATGAGTCACAGTACCAAAGTTACAAAAAAAAAAAAAAAAAAAAAAAAAAACAAATTCATATACTGGACATGACGTGTTTTCAGATTCAAAAATGTAAAAAATTTAGACGAGAGGAGACATAAAAATGAAAGATATTGTAAAAATTCACTTACCCTTCTGGCGGCGCTCTGAGCGTTACCATTCTCGCGAGGACGTCGATCGTGTGGAAAAGATCCGACTCGGATACGTGGGTTGTTTGGCGCTCGTCAACAAGGTGCACCTGCAGAAGCTGGGTCGCGAATGCGGTGGCCAAAGCGCTGCCTGCTTCCATGGCTTGTGCCAGTGCTTGGTCCAGTAGCAGAAAGTTTATCAAGTGGGATCTGTGAAAGCGTCTTGTGCAATTATCAAGAATGGAAAGTTGGAAGAATATGACTCTCTTACAAAGGCATGACATTTGGGAAGAATGTTTTTCATCCAAAAAAAATAAAAGAAAAATGACAAATTAATCCATTGCTATTGGTTAATCCATAATTTTAAAATCCAACAAGATTAATAAGAGCTACAATCATTCCACACAGAGGAGAATAAGGAACTCAATCATTCGTGAATTCAAGCTTTTGGCTTTTTATCAAACCCATATCAGGAACTACATAAACAGCAAATTATAAGAATTGAAAAACAATTAGGTCATTATTTTCAAAATCAGTTTGGTCGTCACTGACCTAATCACTGATTTCTCTCAAATTTTTTATATAGATACGTGAACTAGTTTGAAAACATACGTATTTTTTGCTGAAAATTGTTGCTTTTTCGAGAAATTCAGATTTTCAATTAGGCCGTCAAATTCAGAGTAACCTCATTTTTGTCGAAAACTTTTTCTTAAATCTTTATTTCTCATTGTGAAATCTATAGACTTCAATCGTTTTTGTATGGAAACGTTCGAAATTGTACGAAATTTATGAATAATGAGTTATAAATATTCTTCGTAGCGTTGTTGAATTGTTATTATTAGCGTAAATGAAAAAAGTGTAAAAAGTTTTTGAGTAAATAATTTTCATATTGCATCATTTATTTTTCTTCCCATTTTTTTTTTCATTAATTGGCAAAGGTATAAACTACATTCTGTAAAAACCGTTGCGTGCAAAAACATTTCTTTCGTAAGTGAGAATTCTTTTTTGAATTTCCAACCTGTCATTACCAAGTGATTATCAAATTTTAATATATTTTCACTTTTCTTGATCTTGAGACACTGCAATATGTTTCATTTAGTAGTGATGTATATTCTAAACGAAAATAATAAAATTCCTAACTAGATGTCCAAAAGCTCGGAATACAACTTGTAATCAAGCTTTCACGCGGATCACTAGATTGTTATAATACTTGGAATTACGCATAATTTAATAAGAATACTTTTATTTTCATTTCTATAAAAGACTTTATTAAATTTTTATGTTTATGTAGAATTATGAAGATAGGTCTTTTATGTATCGGAAAATTAATGTTAAACTGCGGAATTATGCGATGTCATCAATTTTTTATCCAATATATTTTGAGTTTTCTTAAAAATTCCCTTACATTTTGAAGCAAAACAAATGCATATAAAAATATTGTTTAATGTTTGAAAAATGTTCATTTTATCGTAAACCGAATTAATTATGCAACATGTTCAACGTGCTCATGTTTCGATGTTTTTTCGGTAAACAAAGATGCGCTTCGTCATTATGCTATTTTGTTTAAACATGTATACATCAAATAACGTTTATAAGAGAACTCAGTTTTTGCAATCTTACTTCGGAAATTTCTTGAATTTTAGTGTTTTTTACGTGTTAAGTCCAAAAGTATAAAATCTGGTGTGTAATTATTAACAGTTTCTCGAATATTCCCACGTTTAAAATGCATTTTATGAATTTCTATACATTAGCTTCATTTAGTCATCATGTATAAACAATATGCAAAGAAATATTACAATCAAACTAAGTACACGCAAGTAAATAAAAATATAAAAATTATTCTCAAGAGATACTCACGAAAAACTGATTTCATGTCATATTCCATGTAATACAAAATAAAGTTAGGAAAATTTCATTAAAAATATACATTATCATCGAATAGAACATACTACAGTGTCTTAAGATCAAGAAAAATGAAAATATACAAAAATTTCATAATCACTTGGTAATGACAGGTTGGAAATTCGAAAAAGAATTCTCACTTATGAAAGAAACGTTTTGGCATGTAACGGTTTATACAGAATATAGTTTACATCTTTACCAATTAATGAAAAAAAAAACGGGAATAAAAAAAATGATGCAATATGAAAATTATTCACTCAAAAATTTTTTATATTTTTTTCATTTATGCTAACGACAATTCAACAACTCTACGAAGAATATTTACAACTCATTATTCATAAATTTCATACAATTTCGAACTTCTTCATACAAAAATGATTGAAATCCATAGATTTTTCGATGAGAAATAAAGATTTAAGAAAAAGTTTTCGACAAAAATGAGGTTACTCTGAATTTGACGGCCTAATTGAAAATCTGAATTTCTCGAAAAGAACAAAACACAACTTTTAGCCCAAAATAAAAAAATACGTATGTTTTAAAACTAGTTTTCGCATCTATATAAAAAATTTGAGAGAAATCAGTGATTCGGTCAGTGACGACCAAACTGATTTTGAAAATAAGGACTGTATTACAAATACACTTTATATTCAAAAATAATAGGAAGTATGCAATCAAAGCTTATTACTAAATAGACCAAGTATGATTTATTTTTCCGTTTTTGGAATTAAATAAAAATCAAAGACTGTATAAGAAAAGAAATCTAACCTGATTAGGGAATCAACGGCTTCAAAGTTGTATCGAAACTCGTCGCGGCATTCGATGATGCAGCGCGTTATATTCTTGTTTGTCCACTGCATACCATAGGCTCGTGGATCCTGGATGCATCGGAGGATACGCAGAGGCATTTCTCTGTAGCGTACCATCATCTCGGATTCCATCAGAACGTTGCTGCTGTGTACATCCAGAAAGTTTTCCACGGCTTTTTTCACAAGTGCTACGGCAACGGACGAATCGCGCGAGCGTCGGGTGATCATCAACGACTCCAGAAGGCTGTGGAGCGAGGCATGTTGCTGTGGCGTCACACTGCCAACCTAGACAAATATTTCGCACAATCAATCATTACTATTATTATTACGAGTTTTACAAGAAATGTTTCATGTTCCAACCCTCAAATTCATATCTCACTTAAAACTAAAATTTATATTCAGTTACTATTATTTCAATATTTTTTCAAAGAGAATGAAAAAAATTTTAATTTAAGAAAGGGTGACATTTTCATTTTTCATGGAATTCTTTTATATTTCCACCCAGCAGTTCAATTTATTATAAGCCAAGGCGCTTATAAACTTGATGTTTCTTTTTTGAAAACTATCTAAATTTTTTTTTCAAGTGTTGAAATCGCAAGTCATAGTGTATATTTTTATATGTATTTTAAAGTGATAAATACAAGAAAGACCATAATTATAATTATTTCAATCAGGGACGTTGGAACCAGGGGAGCTAAAGGGACACCTGCCCTTAGGAATTTTAGAGGGGGGAGGGGAGTGGCAGTATATCTATTTTTTATAAATAAAATTATATTAATCCATAAAGTATTTCCCGAAAGCACTAGAAGATCGTAAAAGTTTATAAATGCTAAAAAATACAAAGAATATAACAAATATGTAAATACAGGAAATAATTGAAGAAAAAATTTTTTCATTCATTTACCTAATATCTACGAAACGGTAAATCCTAAAAACTCGCGTTCTCAAAATTTATCCAAAAATCCGTGAAAATATCATAAATTAATCTAATTTAACAAATTTTTTTAAAATATGAAATAAAAAAACCTCAATAGCGAAAATTCTTTGAAAACCTAGATAAGTGGGAAAAACTATGTTCTGAAAACAGTTTGAAATACTGAGACTTTATACAACTTTAAAATTTAGAGAATAAAATTATGGAAATTTACATATCAAGCCATAAAAATATTAAAAATCTAGAAAAATACTAGAAAATGCAACGAAATCGCGTAAATGCTAATAAATATGAAAAACACTTGAAATAATAAGAATCGCTAAAATAATAGAATACTATTCAGGCTATAATTTGTTCAAAAACTTATGGAAAAAATAAGAATCTATAAAACTTTTAATTCTAAAGCATTCGATTTGTAAAACCTACATAGGAATCCATCCAAATACTGGAAAATTGAAAAAAATGTATAAGTATAGGAAAAATACATAATGAACTAAAAGTTTAGGAAATTAGTGAAATACCCCGAGTCTACGAAGATTAAAAATTGATTGAAACACTAGAGATCTGTATTGAAAATTTTGAATATACTTATCTACTAAAAACCTTACTAAAATCTTACCAAATTTCAATGATATTGAAGAATTTTAAAAATACTACATATTTCGGAAATTTCGGGAAAAAAGTTGAAAATAATAGAAATTATTAAAATGCTGAGATTCCATAGAGATATTGTTTAATAACTGTTGTAACTGTTAAATTCCTAAAAATGTATGGAATTATGGAAAATCCTTTAAACTTTCAATCCTAAGGCATTCAATTCTGAAAACCCATTTAGGAATCCGTCAAAATACTAGAAAAATTAAATAAAATTGATGATTATTGAAAACACAAAATGACTCACAACTTTTCAAATCTGTGATACATTTGGAATCTATAAAGACACTTTTTTTTGAAAAATATATTAAAACAATATAAATCTATAAAATTTTTGATTCTAGAGTATCAAATTATAGAAATCTATAGAAAATTTTAAAAATAATAGATATCTGCAAAAAACTTGGAAAACCCTACTAAATTTGAATACATAGTTCTAGAAAGTATGAAAAATACTAGAAGTATTGGAAATTAATGAAATACTGAAAATCCATGTAGATAATATTATAATAAAATTTTAGATACCTATATCAAGCATTCATAAAAATGCCATAAATTGTCGAAACTGTAAAAATACTGAAAAAATACGATAAATACTAAAAGCACTCGAAATCTATGAAATATCAGTTATCTGTAGAAATACTGTTTCCTGAAAAATTCTCAAACACTTTCTTTAAAAAAGGAAGCCATAGTATGAAATACTTTAACTGTTTACAGAAACGAGTTTCTCAAAAATCAATGAAAACACTTAAACTCCGTGAAACCTTGAATCCTGAAACATCAAATTCCAGAAATCAATGTGGAAAATTCCTACAAATACGATAATATCCTTTATATGGTATGCATATTGTAAAAATAAGTACTGAAAGACGTTAAAATTGAAATATTGTTATTTTACATGGAAAGTAATACATTTAACAAAAGTAAAAGTTTGAGCTAGCGATTCGGTTCATAATATGTTATAATGCTAGACTAAACATTCATCGATACATTGAAATAATAAATGTCCCTAATTTTGACCGCTATCATTGATAAAATCACATACCAAATTTGCGATCAAGAGCTCCAACTCTGACGCCAGTTTCTCCAACATCACGCCCACCTCGTCGTTGCTCACAGCAGCCGCGGCGGCGGCGGCGTAAGCAGCAGCTACTTGTTGCTGTTGCTGTTGTTGTTGCTGCTGTTGTTGTTGTTGCTGCTGCTGCTGCTGCTGCTGCTGCTGTTGTTGTTGGTGCTGATGCTGTTGTTGTTGCTGGGATGTCGCGGCAGCTACCGCTGCGTTGCCAGCAAAGCCAGGTAAAGTTGGTTCCTAAAAAAAAGTTTCAACCCAACATTCACATACTCTTTAATATTAACTATCAAGCGATTACAAACACATAAACAATAATCTACGACTTTTTTTAATGAACATTGTTATTTAGACAAGATTGAAAAAAATTGTTCTTTAAATGTTATTCAAAGTAAAATTTGGACACGAATGTAAGGTAATTGAGAAATCTTCTAGAAATATGAAATTCTCAATATAGAAAAACAGCAGCATTCCACTACAAACTCGGATTCTCTGGCACAAGGTTTTTTTTTTGCACCCATAGCACAGGTCTGCAAGGTTTTGTCGTTAAAAACCCATGGACCGTTTCCAAAGTAATGTTTCACTTAGAATACGAATCCAAACCCAGAATTTGCCTGTCACGTCAGAATTTTGAGATCTTTGAGGTTATGTGCTCGAAAAATGGGGTTTTTCGCTACTTTTGAGGTTGTGTGCAGGGCGCAAGAAATTTTTCTCGTCTTTTTCGTGGATGTCGTCATTTAGTACTAATCTTCCTCTTCAAAATGAGCTATTGATCAGTGATAAGCGATTTTTTCCCACAAAGATACAGCCGTAACAAGTTTCGACATTTATCTAAACAACATAATAGGCATTCACAATCACTTTTTAGGGCCTACCATTTTGCACTTGAAAATTTACCTTGAAAATTTGTACTCGAGGGTTTTAATCAACTGTGAATAACAATTTACAGTCAGAAAATTAATGTTTACCAGTTTTTAGAGAGCAAAATTGTAAAATTCCGTGAATTTCGATCTTTCATTTTAAATCCGCCATCTTAGAAATGAAAATATTAATTTTCTGACGGTAAATTCTTTTTTACAGTTCATTAAAACCCTCAAGTACAAATTTTCAAGGTAAATTTTCAAGTGCAAAATGGTAGGCCCTAAAAAATAAATGCGAATGCCTATTAGGTTGTTTAAATAAACGTCGAAACTCGTTATGGCTGTATCTTCGTGAAAAAAAATCGCTCATAACTGATAAATAGCTCATTTTAAAGAGGAAAACTGGTACTAAATGAAGATATCCACGAAAAAGATGAGAAAAATTTCTTGCGCCCTGTACATAACCTCAAAAGTAGCGAAAAACCCCATTTTGCGAGCACATAACCTCAAATATCTCAGGATCCTGACGTCATAGGCAAATTCTAGGTTCGGATTCGGATTCTACGTGAAAAATTACGCCGGATACGACGCATAGCTTTTCAACAACAAATGCAAACCCTTTATTTGCAGACCTGTATAATCTTTCGACGACTTCGACTCTTTTGTTGATGTGTAAACATTTTCACTCGCGGGTAGCATAATAGAAGTTGAAATTTCTGCGGCTGACTAAAAGCAAAAATTGTAGTGTCCAAGGTAAAATCTGTAGTGTCCAAGTCATTATTTTCACATTAGAGTAAAATCAAAATCTGTAGTGTCCTTAAAAAAATTATCTTCACGTCCGAGTGAAATCAAAACTATGTAGTGTCAAAGTTTGTTGTGTCCAAGGCACAATCTTATTTCCACATCAGAATGAAATGAAACTCTGTAGTGTCCAAGGAAAAATGCAATTAAATTTGAAATTTACTTGGTAGACTAAAACAAAAAATTGTGGTGTCCAAGTTATTGTTGATGTGTAAACATCTTTACTTGCGGGTAGCATAATAGAAGTTAAAATTTCCACGGTAGACTAAAACCTAAATTGTAGCGTTTAAGCTAAAATCTGTAGTGTTCAAGTCATAATTTCCACATCAGAGTAAAATCAAAATTTGTAGTGTCGAAAAAAAATCTGTATGCAGTTTCCATAGAAAAATTTTATCTCCATGCCTTAGTGATATCAAAATTGTTGTATCCAAGTTCGTAGTGTCCGAGGAAAACTTTTATCTTCACGTTTAAGTGACACTAAAAGGTGTTGTGTCCTTTCAAAAATTTCATCGTCACGTCGGAATGAACTCAAAATGTGTGTTGTCAAAGCACGTTGGCCACTTTAGAGTGAAATTGAAATGTGTAATGTTCAAAAAAAAGAGTTCAACATCTTCACTCGCGACTAGCAGAAGAAGTTGAAATTTCCACAGTGAACTAAAATGAAAAATGTAGTATCCAAAGAAAAATCGTAAGTGTTCAAGGACAAAATGTTGATTGCCCAATTCTGTAGTGTCCGAAAAAATTGTATGTCCACATCAGAGTAAAGTCAAAATGTTTAGTGCCCAAGCTTTTAGGTCATGTTGGAGTAAAATTGAGATATGTTATTTTCGCGGATATATACACATCTTAGGATTGTGCCAGCACTCTCTGTGTTTGTTTTTTTATCTTCTCCTGATTTCGCACCACCGAAAACGTGACACTTCCAAGAGAAGAATAGAAGCCTTTCGAGGACAAGAAAAAACGAGTTTCACGCGATTTAATTCGATTCGCGTGAGCGAGGGATTCCGAGTTTTAAGTATAAGTAAAATTATACACAAAGTGGCCATACCACGACAGGTTTCGGCATCAAGAGAGCCTGAGTCTCGCGTTCCGAGAGCGGAATGAAACCGGGAACGTGTCTGGTGAACTCCTCATAGATAGACATCTGAGCGGGCGTCACTCCGGTGGCCTTGAGCCTTATTTGCTCAGGCATCCGCTCGGCTTGGTACTTGGACAACGAGTCATAGTACCGGCGGCCTTCTTGACGCGCGATTTTACGTAGCTCAAAGTCACTTTGGAGCCTTTTGTCTACTTCGGGCATTGCTTTTTCGACTGCAGTCTTTTGCACGAACGCGCAAGCAAGTTCCATGTTGTCAGCCGCGACAACGTTTATCGCTTGCTCTATGAATTCCTTCTGTTGGGGTGTCGTGCCGATCATTGCCCCAGCAAAGGCTTGCTTCAAGTTGGCGGTGATGGAGCTCAGAAGCTGAAGAGTAAATCACGGAAAATCGGGGATTATGCAATGATAAAACCACGTTTGTCGCGTTCCCAAAATGACCCATAGAAAGCGTTCTTTCAAACAAGTTGTTCCAAGACTTTTTGATGACAGACTTCATGATTTTGACAGTTAAATAGTCCCTAGAAAAACTATATCAAAAGCTACAAAAACTATAATATAATAACTATAGGAGATCTATTGATTTATCGTTATTATCTTCAAGTATAATCGATGTTTTTTAAACAACGTGGTATAATCATCATAGTCATCACCACCCCTGCGCGACTGCCTATGCTTTCCAATCGAAACGAACATTCACGAAGTGGCACCATACCGATAAATGCGTCATTTGCGCATCCCGATTCCAACACATGTTCTCTCTGTGCATCCGCGTGCTTGCCCACACTCAACGAAAGCTTATAAAAAAATGTACGAACGTACCTGGTCTCTACAACTGATCATGGCCATGCCGGCGGTCAAATTTCGTGTCATGTGTCGAGCAGCGGTTCGCATTTTGACCTCATCCGCATCAAGGGAGAAATCTTTGCGAACAACCTGTTCGCATGTCGTCAATGCTATTTTGACAGAACGCTCAACCACCGGGTGCATCCATTCCTGGATCGCTCTTTCCACGCAAGGCCGAACTAATTGCTTCAAGTGTGGGTGGTTTTGGAACAGTGGCAACTGTCGATCGATAAAAAAATCATGAAAACACAAATTTCGCTAATAACCTCAATTTTTAACCCAGCAATAATCAACATAAAAACCTTACAGTTTCTCAATCTCGAAAATTCAGAAATTTTCGATTACAACATCTTAATACACGCATTCCTGAATCGTGCAAGCATATATCTGTCTTTTTTTTCTGATGCTAGCAGATCAGAATAGGAAGAGGCGAAAGCACTCGTAGGATTCAGGAACGAGTGTATTTTAAAATATTAAATAAGGCTTATTTCACATGCATCGTTATACCAATTTTCTCCAATTGTCAAACATCTTATTAGACATACTTGGTAGTTAAATTTTGGTACCATTTTTTCAAAACTTTCATGATTAGCGATTTCGTCTTGAGGTATTTTGTAGTAAGGTGATTGAGATTCATGAACAGTGTCATATGAATTTCTGAATAACACCTAAAAATAAGAAAAAAAAATTTTTTGTAATCAGAACAGTAACTAACGGTTCAATACACCAAGTAAGGTATTGATTTCTGTAGTTTCTAATTCTCAGAGACAAAATTTCAGAGTTGGATCGAAAGTGGACCGTTTTTCAGTCTTTTTTTGATCCAACCACTGCGCTAATAATGTAAATTTTGACACACCTGGTTGTTTATGCTCACGAGTGGTGCGATGTTGCCAATGTTGCCGACGTTGATGTCTACGTAGTTGAACCTCGGCTCCGGTGGTCCAGTTGGCAACGACGGCGTCGTGTTTGCTGGAGGAGCCGCTTGGATTTGAACAATAGCTGCTGCTGTTACAGCCGTCATACTCGATACCGCTTCTTCTTGCATTTGAACTTGTTGCTGTTGTTGTTGCTGGTGCTGGTTGTTGCTTATGTCATTCTTTTTGTTCTGATGAGACAACTGGTACTCCAAGTTGTGCAATCTTTCTGGGTTTTTCAGGTAAACTGCTGGTTTCAATTCCTGAACACAGAATCAACATTTCAAATTCCACAACAAAAATTAATACTGAAAATATGTGATTTTTTTAAGGCAACACGAGCTGAATACACATTCTATTTTTGATATTATGGGTTTAAGATAGGGGCGTAGGCCGAGGGCACGTATTTGGAGTCTACATCCTTCCCAAAATGCAGATAAAATAAAATATTGTTCCATTTTAAAATAAAAAGTTACAATAATAAATAGTTAAGAATTGTGGATGAAACTAATTATTAAAATAAGTGAAAATTATCAAAAATGTACTTACTGAAATCAAAGGAAATAATTAATGGTTACATGTAAATTCTCCAAGTTTAACAACATTCAGTATTCTCAATTGCACTACCACAAAAATAAATATAATCTTAGTTTCAGAATAATTTTTTTTTCGACAGAATTCTAGTTATGAATGTTAGAATGAAGCAGAAAATAAAATGGACAAATTGTTTGAACTCTGTGTGAATAATAATGAAGAATAAGAATTTACAAAAATGCTAAAAATATCAACAACTTTGGATAATGGAGCATGTTATTTTAGAAACATATTCATCTAGAAATTTATAAAAATACCAAAAATCCTTCAAATCATACAAACATTGAAAAAATGCAATAAGTAATACAAATCTCTGGAAGTACTGTTTTCTGTAAAATCAAAGAAAACATGAAAGATTTATAAAACTTTGAGTTCTACAGCATCAGATTTCAGAAAACTTTTTTTTTAAAAACTCATAGATATAGTGCTAATGAATAAAAATACTAAAAAGCGCTCCAAAATTTTATATAAAAAAAATGAAAATACAAGAAATCTATGAACAACAAAAATTTATGCAGATGTGATTTTTCTAGAAATCTAAGAAAATGCTCGTTACCCATCAAATTCAATTCTATAAATATATTGAGCAATCTAAAAAATACTAGAAATTCATAAAAATATAAAAATCCTTCAAAATTCCATAAATACCAAAACGAAGCGAGAAACACAAGAAATTTATTAATAGTGAAAAACTATGAATGCACTTTTTCCTGGACAATTGATAAAACTTTGAATCCTAGAGCATGTGATCCTAAAAATCTGTGTAGAAATCTATAAAAATACGAGGAAATTCTTAAAATTGTATTAATACTAAAAAAATACAAAAAAAAAGTACTAGAAATCTGTATAAAATATAGTGAAAACACTGAATGAATAATCCTGGAAAATCAATTGAAAATCTCAAAATCATTAATATATTTAGTATCATAGCATCAAATTCTAGAAATCTAATAGAATTCAATGTATGAAATTCTAGAGATCTATAAAGCAGTCAATAGAAATACCAAAAATATATAAAAATACTAGAAAATTCTTTTAATTGTATGAAAAATTAAGAAAATAAAAAAATAGCGTTTTTTTAAAAATCATTTGAATACTTAACAATAGTTGACATTTTCAATACCTCAATATCAGATTCTATGAATCTATAGAACGATTTATAGAAATATTAGAAATTCATTAAAATACCAAAAAATACAATAAAATTTTATAAATATAATGCAATACAAATTTTTCAACGAACTATGGAATATTGAAAATTTGCCTCAATGTTATGTTCTCGAAAATCTATAAAAATATTAAACCATCTTTCAGAACATAGATTTCTATAGCATCGATTTCTTCAAAGCTATAGAGAAATATGTAATAACATCAAAAAGCTCTTCAAGATGTACAAGCACTGGAAAAACACGAAAAATACAGATAGTATTAGACAAAAAATCTTCACCCCAGTTACTTGAAAATCACAAAAATCATACTCCATTATAATAAATACGTACATGAAAAATACGTGGCTCTGAACTCTAAAACTCATGTACCTTTGAAACCCCGAAATTCGAAAAATTGAATAATCATACTTTTGTAACGAGATTGCCAAAGATTAAAAATGATAAAACCTCTAAGAAAACATCTTTTCTTCAAAAAACCCTTCTCGAAAATTTTTCCTGCCTACGCCCCTGTCTAAAACCAAACACACATTAAACTGTGCAATATTTATTTTTGAAATAGTTCTAAAAACATTAATCCTTGAATAGCTAAATGATCAGTCGATATTTTCTAGTTATTATTACGCTACAATTTCGAATTCTCTTGCACTCGAATTCTCTTGCTGATTGAAACTCGCTTATTCTTTCTCTTCTCCTGATTTTGCACCCCCGAAAACATGACTCCACTGAGAGAAGAGCGTACATGAATTTTTGTATTCGATACTTACCGAAACGTCGATACTAAGATTCTTGCACAAAACTTCAATCTCGAACTTCAAATTGAGCTTGAGATCGGGCTCTCGGTGTAGCTCAGCGAGAGCGTTCATTATGGCCATAGTCCAGGGATTTGGGGGTCGGAAAACGCGGCTCTTGGAGCAACTTTCCAGGACTTTTGCGACAAATGGGACGACATACAACAGCTCTTGCTGGCCTTTGTGGTACGCTTCGACCAAAAGGCTCTTCAAATCGATGTCGATCTAAAAATCGAAGCGAAAGCAACAATGAAATAACAACAACTCAAAGGCCAACGTAATCTAAAAAACGGCTCCATCCAACTCACATGTAAAATTGGCTTGTTACGTCCAAGAGTAAGCATACCAAGCCAGTGTCCCAAATTTTTCAGAAGCGAGCGATCCGAGAAATTGGCTATGCCTTTGTCACTTCTCAATAAGACCTGCAACAAACAATATTTCAGAATTACTCAATGAGAACACAATTCTTCATAGTTGTATATTGAAGGGTTTTCACTTTCTTTTCAGTGACTTAAAATGAGCACTAGAAAAAAACTTGTTTTAATTCAAAGTTTTTCTTTGTATTTAATTTATATTTTGTAAAAAAAAAAAAATCGTAACAGTACCTTGATGTTTCTGAAAGTTTCCCGAGTGACCATTTTGTTGACATCTGGAATTTTCAAGTAGTCCAAAAAATTGGAATACAGAGCATGAAAGTTGGACTCGATGCTGGCTCTTTTCATGACCAAATATTGAGCCATCCAAGGCCAGTATTCTTCCGTGACAATGTCCCTGATTTCGTCGCATTTTTGTTGTAAATTCAACTGACTCAAATTGTTGAAAATGAAAGCGGTCTTGTCTTGTAGAGCTTCTGGTGGAGTGGTGATTTTTTCTTCCTTGTCAGTCGCCACAAGAAGCGTGTCAATATTGGTCGCGTTGGCAATTGAAGGCTAATGATTCAGAAAAAAAAAAAACAAACAATAATAATTAAATATAAATCATAAACTTTTTTTTTTCAGCAAAAATTGTATTTCTGAAATTTCCTGGAAATCAAAAGAAAAAATTGATCCCTGAGTTTCAAACACAATTCAGTAAATTTAAAAATTTTGTCTATTCTTCCTAATGTAAGATTTTCAATATTTTTACAATTTTCTAAAGAAATATTCTTTCAAGACTTTAGTGATCTGTGAAAATTTATCAACATTTCAAAAAAGGACAATTTGTAAACGAATCATTTAGAATATTATCAATTTTCAAATAGATAGTTTTGAAAAGGGTTTCCCTTTTATCATCCAGAATTTCCATCAGAATGTTATTTTTGCAACCTCTTGGGAATTTCCCAAAAAATGAAAATTTTCAATTCCATTACCAATTTTTCTGTACCCTTGAGGTTATTTGAAAAATCCTGTAAAGAAAAAAAAAAATTAAAAAATACAAAAATGGAAAAAAAAGTTGTTAAAAATTACAGGGTTAGTGTATATTATCACGAAATTTGCTCGGCTATCGAGCTAACTTTCTGATTAAAAATAATAAACGAAATTCTCCTAGACAGTTGAGAAAATAAAAAATTAGTGGAATTAGGTCTTTTTGTCATGCTTCAGATATTGCACATTAAATTTTCCAAACAGGAAAAATATTAAAACTGAGTGGAAAAATAATCATTAACTTACCCTGCCAGAATGGGAAGTCGTGGGGGTCGTCGGTGGTTTGGCCTGAGGGGGGACACTCGTTGACGTTACAGGGGTGTTGGCGACTGCCGTCGCGGGGGCAGGAGTCGTCGACTTGTATGGCACAACAGCAGGGTTACCAGGCGCCATAATGCCAGCGAGATTTTTGGGGAGAACGGAGCCTTGGGGCCTGGTGGGCGGTTCCTGGCCCTGCATCCCTAACTCTACGTACTCGATCAGATGTTGTGGGAATTCAGAAAAATGTGGTATACCTCTGATGTGGTCGCAGTAAGTCGTGTACTCCTTCAGCCGACTTTTAAACCTGTCGGAATACAAAAAAACTTGTCACCTTTAAATATCTCAAATATGAATATTATCGTGAAACTTTTCCAGGAATATGCTACATTCTACAAGTGTATAAAATAACCATTCCAAAGCATTTAAAAATTGACTCTTGAAAGAAATTGAAGTAAAATACAAATAATCATTAAAATTATAACTTTGGAAAAATACAATTATTTTTGCATTTGAAAACCAAATCCGGTGACCTCGAGCCTTAAACTTGAAAATTTGTTGAAAAACACGAAACTAACCTCTGAAGGTAACAAATTTTTGAAAAACTGAGAACCTTTATCGAAAATTCTATTCAATTTCTAGAAAATTTTTTTTTTTTATGTAAAAATCTGTATTACACCAGAGAATAATTCTTGAAATTTACTGAAGTTAACTATGGGAAATTTTCAAATATTTGATTCGATCATTTGAAACTAAAATTCTCGTGAATGAACAACATTTTCAACTCAATTCCTTAAGATAATATTTTGAAGCGTAAAAAATATAATTATATTTTGAAACAATTTACGGAAGAAGTTCTTTTAAACTAAAAACAAATACGAATATACTGAAAATTTGTAAAACTCAATAAGCGAATTCGAAAAATAACACCAAAATTTGACATTTCAAGAAAAATTTTTTCCTATTATGCAGTTAAACAGTCCAACAATAAGTGTCAGTTTAAAAATCTGAAAACTCGTTGACCTTGCAAAATAGTATATTACGTAACAGGTACGGATATGCAAATTTGGCAAAACGGGGAAATAACTGACCGAGCCGAAGGCGAAGTATTTTTTGTTGCGATAGCCGAAAAATCACTTCAAAATGCCAGTTTTGAGGTTAGAGAAACGAAAAATTACTTGCACTGAAAAGCGTCGAGGGTTACGAGAAGTATTATATCATTTTCAATGAATGCGGATTAATAACGGTCACCACGAGAATTTAGCATGATTCAAGGAGGCATTACATACACGGAGAAAAGTTTGCACTAATATTTACTCTTTCCCCCATAACTCAGTTGTGACACGATTTCGACTGTCCTCGTGTAAGCTTCGTAGATCTGATGATTTCCTAACTAGGGTATTTTCTTTGGGGAATTGAGAGAAGAGGGGAGAATAAGATAACAAAGTCGCCGAAAAGATTACAGTTCTCAAAAGAAAAAGTTGCAAGTCGTGATTTCCTTTTGAATCTGGTTAAAAAGTGGATTCCTGACTGGATGATCAACTCGTGGGATATGATTTTCGATTTTTCCCCCCCTCTGACCCCAGAATTGGCGTGCCTTACTACAAAATCTGATATCAGTCGTTTCGGAGCAATGGTTTCATGAATCAGTTGTTTTCAAGCAGAAGTAAATTTTCTCAATTATTCTGTTTCGCTCATCATTTTTAACTCTAAATTTTAAGCTTGAACCATGATAAGCGAAAGCAAAATAGAAGAGAATCTACTTCAGCTTGATTATGAACATAAACCGGTGTTGATGTTCATAATCCCATTGATCCGAAATGAAAAGTCATCAAACCCCGGAATACGATTACCGTTCTAGTCTACACTGAGAAAAAAATCTCGGGGCGGCCACGATTTCGTCAAGTATAATTACGATTTGGAGCGGACTCATTCCAATCCAATGAGATAATACCGAAATCCAAGAAACCCCCTGTTTCAATAGAAATCATTCCGTTTTCTCCCGTGACTATTGCGATTTCAATCGGAATGGTCCCATGGTCCGTCAGTAACTATTACGTTGTCGATCGTAAATCGTAACGTCTCAATTCGGAAATGGAATGATTCCTGTACGAATCTGAGCGTCTCTGTCAGTGTCTGCCACTGCTGAACGCAACTTTTTCCACAGACAGTAACCATTCCGGTCGAGCTATGAGCCGCCCCGAAAATTTTTTCTCAGTGTAGCCGATTCTATGATCAGAGGGGCGGTGAAGGTAGAGGGGCAAAAACTCAAAAATCATATCCCACGAGTTGGTCACCTAGATTCCTGATTTGGAATGAAAAAAAGTTGAATATTCGAAAAGGAAATCCAGTCGTCAGAAATTCGTGTCCTCAATATCTCTATGATTTATTTTGGTCCGAAAAATAGGGTCTGCCGGAAATGCAATTACACCCGTTCTTAGACCATAAAGTAAATGGGCTGAGCATTCAACATGATGCAATGACCCCAACATAGGAGCGTGTAGTAAAGCCGAACAACTTTATACATTCATTAGTATATCTATATATATTTGCGTATATACAGTACGTCTATATATACAGATATAGTGTCGCACGTCATTTCTTGCCGTTCGACTGTTACTACATGCTCCTATGTTGGGGTCACTTTTTCCGGCACCGAACAAAGGCGATGCTCAGTCCATGTACTTTATGGTCTAAGTACCCGCTCAAAACAGCCTAATTTTTCTACGGTTCATTTCTGACTGAAAGACTGAGAAACACGATTAATCTTCGAGTCACGGCCCGTTCAAGTTTTCCGTATTTTCTTTGACATGTCATGATATGAAAAAAATCACAAAAAACACTACATGTGTGAACTGCGGTTACGGCTGCGATTGTAAACATGTTTACATAGATACGCTGAGAGAGATGCATATAAAAAACAGTTGCAATGTTGCCAAGTGTTTTACCAACAAAAATAGCGAAGCCAAACAAAGTTGGCCACGCAAGACTGTGTGACTAACTTCAATTCTTTTCAAGTGCTAGAAATACCTTAAATTCGATTTTTTTGGCTACACGACTGACAATGGGTCGGGCGAGAAAGAGTAAATATTAGTGTTAACTTTTCTCCGTGTGCCTATCTCAGAGCTATTAGAGTATTCTTGCTGCAAGCACTCGTAGTATTTGTGAGAAATATTAGCATTTGCTGCAGTAACATTGAAAAAAGGCAAAAGGTATCTTTAATTTTTGCGATATGAAAGAAAACGTTCGAAAATCTGTATACGTCTGTTTGAGATTTTGATCAATGTTTTAGAACACATTTTTACGTTTGAAAAAGCGGGAACGTACATCATTAAAGTAAATAATTTACTTTTACTACGTAATTAATAATCAAGTAATAATGAAAGGTTATACAATAATGTAATTAAAAAGTTATAGTTAATATTGATTAACATTTTTTATTATAATTATATTACTTGTATGATAATCAATCTGAACAATAATTAACAAGCTACATAATTAAATAATTTGTTTTTGATTTATTAATTTTTAAAAGATCACAAAAGAAAACTATGGAAACAATCAATCAAGAAAGGAAATAAATATTTATTGTTTAGATTCTACTAAGTTTTAATTCATAAGAGATATTTATGAAAATTTACTTAAATTAAACGTATTTTTGTCAGTTATGAAAAAAAAAAGGTTGAAGATGAAAAATTTGATGACTCTGCAAATGAACTCAAGAATCATAAAGATATTCTGAAACTTCTCCCGACGAACTAAAAAAGAAAGTTCGTTCAATTTTATAAGAAAAACAACAAAAGAAACCATTAAAGTCAAAGTATGAACCGCGTTTGAAATTGATTATATTAAAATTGGAATTTCAAACGAGTAAAATACAAATCTAAATTTAAAATTGGACGACAAAAATTTACTTTTCTTCCGCAGCTCAAATCTTTTGGTATTTGGTATGCATTCAATGTGGAAGAAAAGTGAAACTTTGTCGTTAAATTTTAAATTTAGATGTGCATTTTGTTTGTTTGAAATTCCAATTGTAATGTAATCGATTTCAAGCTCCATTTTTCAACGCAATTTAATGGTTTCTTTAGTTGTTTTTCGAATAAAATTGAACCAACTTTCTTTTTTATGTAATTAAACTTGCTGTAGTTCGCCGTGCTGTAGTTTGCTAGTTTTTTTCAACACTTAAAAAAAATGGAATTTTTAGAAGATTCATATGAATATTTTTTGTAGGTCTGAAATAATAAATTAATGGTCTCAGCTTGATTTATTGAAGATGACGTAGGCTATTTATGGGTGGCTGGAATTTTGTCTAAACGGAAAATTTAAGGCTGGAAGTATTCATGATGGATTGTCATGAATATCAAGTCAGTATTCTATTGTCAGAGAATAAAATCCTTATTTTTTATATTCAACAGATCGAATAACTGTAGAAATGTTATGTTAAAAATACATAGAATGGACGGAGAAAACTTTTTAATATTTAATTTTGTGCACGCCGGAAGAACTAAAGAAAGACTGGTCAGTCTGTTTTCATAATCATGCATGTAGAAGTTCGAATTCTCGCGCGCCATGCCGAGCAATCACGAACGATCCCGACAGCACACGAAAGTGGATCCCCCAGCTTTGTTACACTCTCGAACGGAATTCACTCCCAACGAGCCATAAGAAGTTTCACTTCAAAAAATCTTTCAAAAAATTGGAAAATAAAGTGAAATATTTGAAAAATTTCAAAGAACTGAATTGTCTAACCTGTCAAGAGCTGCGATGCCAAAGCTGTACATTTTGCTCCCTTCTGGTTTTCTCAGGGCATCGAGGACGAAGCGCAGAGCCAGGCCTAACGTGAGATAGCTGTTAACGAGACCTCTCTCGATGATGCCCCCAAATAGTTGGGCAGTAATGTGCAATTCTTTGTCCGGGTATTGAGGAAAAAACTTGTACTCCTCAAACAAGTTGCGCAACATGCAACTGAAGACTTCGCGTTCGCGTTTCATCAACGAGTCTTGGAATTTTTTCAGCATGTCCAGGACCTCGTCAATCGAAAGAGTGGGGTGTGGGGGATGATTGTAAATCCTTTGGAAGTAACCTGGAACGGAGAAATCACGAATTCGTAACGGTTGATTCTTCCGCATCACAATTTTGGAAAATTACACAAGTTCGTCAATGTGAACTGTGATGCAAAAAGTTTAAATCATTAAGATACAAAATTCTTCAGAAAGTTTACAAGCACAAAATCTTACGTTATCAAGAGTTTTGAATTTTCGAAGCGTAGGACATTTCTTATTCGATTCATTCTTTCCCGATACTTGTTGTCTATCAATGATTATTCGTTATTCTATCCATTAGAGATAATGAAAAATTTTTTTGTTTCTTCTTGTTAATTTTCATACGTTCGAAACTTCAAAAACATTCACATGAAACTAACTTGCAAATTCAATGAAGAATATTTGTAATAAAGTCTGATTTGTTTACACACCATTGGCCTCGTCTTCGATTTCTTTGGAGACGTTTTGGATCATGTCGGGGAATAACTGGGCGCATTCGCTGATGCGAGCTTTATCTATGTTGGGTTGCGGTCCTAAACGGGCGAGACCTCCAACGGGGGTGCCACCTCCGGCACCCACTCCAGACATTACCGAGGGTGGACCAGCAACGGCGCTTGCCTGGGCAACGACAGAAGAGGGCCCGCCGGCCACGGCCCCTCCGGCGGAGTGTAACTGCGTCGAAAGGGACAGTAAGGGGAAAGGGGAGGATGAGGGCCCACCACCGGCGGCGCCGCCGCCGCTTCCGGCCCCAATGAGGCGGGAAGGCGAGCCAGGGGCCGAAACCAGGGGTCCCAGGGCTCCGGGAAGATTAAAGGCTGAACTTGAGGGTGGGCCCAGGGTCCCCCCAAGGCCCATTGACACCAGGTTCGAGCTCAGGTTTCCCAAGGGATCCACCTGTTTTTGGGGAAATAACTGAAAAAAGAAACACGTGTCCTGGAATATCTGCGAGTTTCAATAAGAAGTTTAAATCTTCTTTAATTTTTGTTATTACTTTGTATTGGTATTATGGATACTCCTTTACTTTTGATATTAATATTCCTATATTTTTTTCTTCGTAACTTTCAAGTATTCTCGAGAGTATAAACCTTCTCTGAGAATTTATATTATATTAAAATATTATTTACTAATGATCGAATGTTATGCTCTAGTCACCGATGGTTTTTCTAAACACACATGAACAAGGGAAAATACTTGCTCAAGCTTGAAAGTTTTCGAAAAGTAAAATTAGAGATTCGAGCCTTTTCAGGCCTTTCCCAAAATTAGACTGGAATGTATGGTTTATCAATGAAAATAAGTCACAATACTTAAAAATGTACACATTGAAATCCAAAAGATTCTTAATTTTTAACTTGAGAATTTGATGTGGTTTTAAAAGTGAACAACATTCGAGTAACAATTTACGACAAATGAAGATTATTTGTAAAACAGTAAAAATTTGAGTATAGAAAGTACAATACATGTACATCTTTCTGCCAATTACAGAATACTGTAAGATTATAATTTTTTAAAAGTACCATTTTTAATGTTCATCTTTCAATGAAATTGTCCTTAGTTTTTTTAAATTATTATGAATAAATACCTTAATTTATAAATTGTATAAATAATTCTATTATTCGTTTCTTCATTTTGGAAACATAATATTATCAACAATATAGTATATTATAATATTCGTAGTTTAAGGGAAATATTCATAATATATTTGTTTGGTATTATATTTTCGTTTTGGATCAAAATCAAATAAGTATACCTATTTATTCTTAATATTCGAAAGAAATTCATTCATTCCAAAACACAATATGTTATGGGCTTTGAAATTGACAGTATTATACATTTCGAATGCAACGGATAATTGAGTTTTAAATAGCCTGACAATTGAATGATATTAACAATTTTTCATTTCGAAAATTCAAACAATGATTCATAAATCAGTGATCTAAAAATCACGATAGTCAAATTTCTTGATCAAAAAATGTAAATAAAAAACTACCAAAGTCAAATATGGAAAATTTAAATTATAAATCATACAAATTTTTAAAAGTAAAAAATAACAATATTGGAAGAATAACACATTTATACTTTGAGTGTTCAATTCCAAATCTTGTATAATTGACCAATAAAAATGAAAATTTTCAAGAACTCGATGCACCAGATTTCTAGAATAAAATACTCTGGTTTTAAAATTTTTTGATGAAAAAAAAAAAAAAATAATAATAATAATAATAAAACAAAAACAAAAGCAAAAACAAATTGAAAATGCTCAAAAATTTATGAATGACTAAAATGATATTTTCAACACTTAGAAGTTTACAGAATCAGATATTGGAAAAGTCAAAATTGAACAAGTTGTAGTCAAATTCTAAAAGTTGAAAGAAACTCAAAATTCTGAATTCAATAATTACAAAACAGGAAAAATTGATAAATAAGTGACCTGAAAATCACGAAAATAGAATTCTATCATGAAAATATGAAACAAATTTTTTTTTGATTTGAAAACAATTGTGCGACTGTAAACTTAAAAGTTTCAAGATTTTAAAAAATGGGAAAACTGAGCTTTTGAAACCAGATCGTCTACGATTAAAAATTTCAAAATCGTGAAGAAAATATAATAACGTAACCTAAACCTCTCCTGAAAATTTTTTCCGCCTTCGCTATTTTATCAAAAATATTAGCAACCCCTATCAAATGAATGAATTTCATGAGTGATTAATTTGTTTGGAAATGAAAAAGTGTACATTAATGATTGTATAATTAATATAAAATTAAGGAAAAAATTTAACCTGTAACTTGATAACACTATAAAGTTATAATACAATTTTACACGTTCAACATTACTTTTTTATTTATTTATTTGTTTTCAATCGAATAGTAGTGTATTTTCATTTTAGTAATGTACTTCAACTTTATTAGAAATTATTTTATTTTTAAATTTTCGGTTACTCAATTTGATTTGGACATGTTGAATTTATAATTTGAAATTTATACTTATACTTCATTAGAAAGTAAAAGAAAATACATGAAAATACCAACCTGCCCTCCAAGAGAAGCAGTGTTAAATTGTTCCAAGTTACGATGTCGTAACACTCCAGGGGGCGGTGGTCTATTCATCGTTCCTTTGCTGTACATCAAACTGCAGTTCTGAACCATTGTCATTATTGCCTCTGAACATTCCTGAGGAACGCTCCTGCAACACCATACAAAATTCTTTCAAAAAAATGAAACGTAAAAGGAACGAAAAACCAATTCAAGACAAGCAAAGAAGAGTGAAAACTTTTTAATGTTTAGAAAATTAAAAATATTTGCCACAGAAAATATTATATACTTGAAGACAACGTGCCACTAGGCCTACTTCAATTCTATTGAAAGTTGACTACAGAATTCCTGATCTTTACGTAAAAATTTTGTGATTATGAAGTTGAAAACATTTTTTTGAAATACAGTTCATAACTGAAGACATTTGGATTTTCTGGTATTTAAAATCCACAACTCTAAATTACAAAAGGCGAAATGATAATAAATTGCAATTCAAATGATCTGCTTACCCAGCGACAACTTGCAAACACGAGAGAATGGTCGTAACCGTTTCATGGGGCAACTGGCTCGCTTTTGGGATTGAAGGATCCTCTTTTATTCCGGGCCCAACGACCTGGGGACAGCGGCGATGTAAAAATTTCACGCAGGCGTTGATGAAAACTTCTCCGTGGTCCCGAATTTTGTCTGACAGCCATTTTTCCAGTTTCAAGTACTCCCTGCGCGACGCCAAACACGCCAAGTCAATCACAAATGGAAATGATTGCACGTTCAACAAACTCGACAAAGCCTTCAAATCTTGGGCAAGGTCCAAAATTCGGGTAAGTTTCGTTTGGTCGTGTTCGCCCCTCAAGTACCTGAAAAATTATTGATTTGTGAAAGGGGAATAATCGACTTCAACAATTTTTCGAAAAATCAAATAGGCTACATTTCTGGAAGTTCAACCATCATTTGAAACTGAAAAAGATTTCGAAAAACTTTTTCTTCATTAAGTATTTTAATTATATTTCTATAAATATGAACAGATTTAATTTTCCAAGAATCAAAAACAACGATTTTCGAAACCCATGTATGTATTTTACTCATATATATATATATATATATATCTTTAAAATTACTACCTGATTCGATTAATTCTTGAGTTATGGTATTCTGAAAAAATTTACTCACCAATCAGCCATCGAGTGCATGATGATGCCTCTGATTTTGACGTTGTTAGTGTGCCAGCCATGATGCAAAATCACTGCTGAATTTGGGTGGTTTCCCAAAAAAATGGACATCAAACTCGAGAGAAGTTCCTGGCGTATGATGGTCATTGGGAAATTGACTTGAAGGAGGGCAAGGACCAGAATATCCGGGCAATGCTGTACAGGCCAGTTAAAAACTTCCTGAACAAGTTGGTAAAGACCATGATCCGCCATGTACAGAAGTAGTTCAACAATGTTCAAATTGCGCCACGTTTGTGCCTCCTTAGATGATGAAATTTCAAAATCAAAGGATTAGAATTTTGTAATATCTCGCAAAAACACTTCTAGAATTTATCTACCATACATAATGTGAAAAAATTGTACGCACTATTTGTATGGCATAAATTTTATATTAATGTTTGGTATAAAACCATACATAATAAAATTATGTGAGATGCATTACACGTATCAGGATTTGAAATAAAGGAAACTTATGTTTAGCCAATTTTAATTTCATCAAAATAGATGATTCTCAATTCTATATTTCTTAAATTTACTCAATGTTGATTAACACGAATTTTGATTAAGGTTAAAAACTTGAACTCAAAATTGATTTTTTTATTAGATCGTTTCAATTGCTAAATAATTTTCTTGTGTGTTTATAAAAAAGGGGTGGAGGAACGACAGATCGATAATTTGAATCTAGAATCTGTTAATTTATTGATTATAATTATCTTTAAGTATAAACAATGATCGTTAAAAACGTAGTATAATCATCAGTCATTAGAGTACTACATGGTACTTGACAGTACTGCATATCATAAATAATGTAAAAATTTTGTTGTTAACACTTTTTTTTTACCAATTCAGACTCACACAATAAAAATAGAAAAAAAGACTTTATTAATCAAAAACTTCCTTGATCAATAAAAAATTAATTACACAATATTCCAGATTGCACGATTCCTTGATGATGATTTTTAAAAAATATATATCTTTACTACAATTAAAACAAATGATACATTTATATCACAAAAAATTGCTGCGTTTTCGAAAAGCTCTATTAATTTCAATTAAGATAGTTTCAAACTTTTGATTGAAACATTGAATTATCAAATGATGAAAAAAAAATGTTCGAATAAAGAAATATAGACTAAACTTTGAAATAAAAAAAAATAAAACTTACTGATTTTAGATTTCGAACATTATTTTTTTTTATGGTGATTTTTTTAATCGAATCAGTTATTAAAATATAGAAATGAGATATGATCATGAAAATGTGTAATCTTGATATAATCAATGAGAAATTTTAAAAATTGTACATATTTTGCACAAAAAAATATCTTACTTGATTTTGAATATCATTTATTTTAAATACTTATTTTTCATTAGTTTTTTTTTAAATTTATATCATTTAATTTCTTAACTGTGGTAAATTTTTAATTATCATCGATTAAGAAATTTTAATTGATTTTTTATTCTTCTTCAGGTTCATGAATTCATTAATTTTATATAAAGATTTTTTATCGAATCTACTGCAAAGTAAAGGATTTGAAAAAAATTTAATGAAAAATAGTATTAAGTATAGTTTCAACGAATAATACATGAAAATCTTGGATTCAAAAATTCAAAATTTTTATATTCTGGATGAGGAATTTTAGGGATTGTAAAAATTTTTGTTATTAGATTAAATGAGAAATTCGCATCAATAAATAGAACTTTATTATAATACAAAAGTTCTGGATTTAAGAAGACTTGAAAAAAAAAAACAAGTTTTTCTGATTTAAAAATTTATATTTTTTGTCACTCGATAACATAATTATGATTTTATTTACAACCTTTTTATTTCTGGTCTTTCTAATCAACTTTTATTTTGTAGTAAAATTTGATGAAAAATATCAGCGTAAAAAATACGCGAAAGATACAAATTGGAAACAATTTATTTTCAATTCATTAGTAAATTTACCTAAATAGAAAGGGTGTAAAATATTTTGTTCTTAAAATTAATATTGCTTAACATATCTATAACTCACTTTGTTGTCTCCCTCTGGTGCTGATTTCAGGACGTCGATTGTTACCGAAGGATGGGGATAGTCTGTGAAACAAAAAATGTCTGGACACTTGAGGATTTGTTGGATCAGGGAAAATTGTCCCTCGACGTTATCCCAGCGCCGGTAAAAATGCTCGACGGGGAACATATTCAAATGAAAACCCTGGTGTTGGAGACCAAGACGCAGGGCACTAATCAGGAGACTCAGGCCCTGGCGGTCCTTGATCAAGAAGTCGTCGTGGTCCAATTTTGCAACCACCTCAGTCCAGGGCAGTGATGATTGCTTGAAAACATAAGTTGAGAAAATTGAAAAATAGCAATAAAAGAGTTGGTTCTCTCCAAATTAAATAGAGAATCTTCAGAAATCTAAGTATTCCAAGTTCAGAAATTTCGACACTAAATTCCTCAATCAAATTTTTAAAAATGAAATAGAAAAAATGAGAAAGATGCACTCTAGATTCGATGCCTTTATATTTTCACTCTCCAAGTCTTCAATTTTCCGTTTTCTGATGTCTAAAAAATGGTGACGTGTAAAAAAAGTGCTTACAATTTCTTTGAGGGTGAGAACGAAGACTTCGAAGTTCCAGGTAGTGGGGCTACAGGAGGAGGGGTCTGAGGATTTGTCCTTGACAGCGTTGTCTTGGGAAACACCGGGAGCATTGCCCCAAAAGGACTGGATCGTGCCAGTATCTTCTAGGTCGCTGCAGGTGCGTGCCATGTGCGACAAAACGCGAGCAACGCAAATGGGTGAAATTTCTCGGGCACCCAAGCCGGCCAGAGCCGATCTGCAGTCATCGATGCTGTTTGTGAAACTGTACCCCAGCTCCATTATCAACTCTACCAAGGAGTTCGGATCCTGGGGAAAAAAATACTTCTCAGAAAAACTATTAGTTTTGGGTCTGCTAGAGATTCGACAGAAACGCAAACATTTTTGTAGCAACTTAAGAAAGATTCATATAATTAACTGTGATTTTTCGATATTGCTCTGGTGACTCCAAAGAATAGCGCTTTCTCGACAGCTAATTATTTTTGCTTGAATAATTCAAAAATCAAACGCAAAACATAACGCAGAATGTGTGATTTGTACATTCAATTGAAAAGAATCATTTCATTGATATCATTAGGGAATATGAGTAACGAAGAAGATAAATTTTTTTTTACATATAGAAAATTTGTATTGATCATCGGATGTCATAATGACGATATGAACGAAAATCACCCAAATTTTCAAAATGCAAATTTCCCTGATTTCAAAAAAGAAATTCTTTATTTATTGAATTCATGACTATAACTTTTTCTGGCTTCCCTTTTTAACTTTCACTTTGTAGTAAATTTGATGAAAAAATCGATATTCAAAATTCATGAGAGAAAAAAGTCGAAACATTTGATTTTTAATTAGCTAGTAGACAGTTTTCATTTTGTCAATACAAATTCATCTACTTCATCGTTTTTTAAACAACACGATATTATTTCAAATTACCTATCATGAAATCCCAAAAAAAAAAAAAAAATTATCACTTAACCGTCCTAAAAATGCAAAAAATAGATTTCAGTAGTCAAAAAACAAGCATGTCATTTTACAAAGCTATCGTTGGAATACGATTGTCATTTTTCTACAACCAAATATGGCTGACATAATGACGCTCGTAATAATGATGACGTTGTTAGTTTCCTTAACGAGCAATCTCAAATGCGATGTTTTGCTCAGATTTCCCAAAATTTTTTTTTATCGAATGAAATGCAATTCTAGAATTATAAACTTCATGCTTCTTTTTTTTTTTATACAAAAAACGTAGATAATATCAAATCTTTTTACTGAAAGTCATTTGTTGCTAAAAAGCATTTAGAAAAAAAGAAAATGGCTGGACATCATTAAAATGAAAATGAAAGTTTTTTGTAAATCTTCACCATCTGGTTAGCTGCCATATTGGGCCTTGTAGTGACACCGTAAACGTCGCCTTCACCAGGATATAACAGCGGAGCCAGTACCACAGGCACCAGCTCGCAGGGAAAGTCGCGTCTTAAATTTTTCAGAAAAACCTCTCGCGTCTCCGAGGCGAGCTCAAAGCCGTTTGTTTCCTGGAGCACGTAGGTCAGGATAAGGTGCAAAACCTCTGGGGATGTATCGTGCAAACCCTCTGCGCCTCTTTTATTTCCACTCGATGAGTCCAAGTAGTTTCGTATCAATTCCGGGAGTTGCCGTTTTGTGCACTCCAAGGCCAACGCTCGCGTCTCTGGATTTTGCGAGTGCTGAAGAGCGATAGCAAAAACAACTTCCTGGACGAGGTTCAGTCCCAGGACTTTGCGCAAGTGGAGGAAAAATTTGGGCGATGGGTTCAACGTCTGCAAAACAATAAATTAATCAAATTGAATTTGACATAAACATTTACAACATGACATATGGGGGCGTATATCCATTTTAGGATTAAGCATTCTTGAAATACATCAGTAGAATATTTTTGAAATTAATCATGCTTTCCAACAATTTTGTGCCTCAAGATTTTGCACTCAACTATTTGTGAGTAAAAATATTACGAAGTTTATAAGTTTTTGCTTTCGAAGGTTTTCAACCAAAAGAACTTCGAATTTCTACCAATGTTTGAATCTAGCAGAAGTAAAAAAATGAATGTCAACATTTTGGTAATTTTCATTTTTGTCTCATTGCTGTTACAGTATACCTGTTGCTGCGATAGGGTGCAATCGATGGCGTAACAAATGTTGGAAATGAGCGACGGTTTGGTTAAGAGATCGGTACACTCTTTTTTCAACAATTGCACTTGATAATAATCTTTGGCGCTCGGTTCAGGAGGCTCTCCACTCGAAAAGTCCACATGCGAGAACAAACAGCGCAACAAATGTCTGTCTGCCTCCAGGCCCTTCCACTGCACCAGCTATAACAAAATCAATAACAATTAATCAACTTTTTGATTATCTTACCTATTGGCATGGTTTGTTAATGAGCAAAATTTTGTTAAAAATGTTTTTGGCTTCTTTGTAAGAATATTTGAAACAGAAAACATAAATCTGTATAATAGAACCGAGTCATTAAACGTAGAAAAATATTATTATAATAATAAAAATAATAGTGAATAAAATAAGACGGTAATTACAGCAATAAAAAACTATAGACTTTAAGAATAACAACATTAAAGTTTATCAAGTTTCATTAAGCAGTAAGATAGTTTTTAGCTCTCTTTGAGCTTCTCATTAGTTTTTTCCAAATAAAAAACAATACAATTGTATACTATAATGAAACCACAATGACAATATGTAATCTGGAAAAATATTGACAGTTAAAAAACAACTTTATCACTACCTTACACTATAGAAACAGTTATTAAAACATTTTTCTTACTACTCATTGTAGTAATTTTGAACGTGAAAAATGATTAACCTGTGTGATTAATCTCTTAAACAATTTAGTTTCAATAATGACTACAGGAAGTAGTAACATTTGAAGATAAATTACACTTTCATTAACTTTTGTTGTGGAAAATTTGTGTTGAAATCAAAATTTTTTAATTTAGCACTTGTGATTATCAAACTTTAGAAATTAAATAATTATTTCAGAAAATATCTACAAATCATGAATTCGAATGGTAAACATTTGGTGAAAATTAGAGAATTTTCTTTTTCTGGTTCCTGGTTTTGGTTTGAAAAGTATGTGATTTTTTAATTCAAGTTAAAATTTCTTGACATTTCTTAAATCGACTCTAAATAAAACAATTTTATATTTTGAATCACTTATGGATGTTCATCTTAATGTTTCAAAATATAATAAAATTTTTTTTGAAGTTATCAATTTTCATTTTTGAACAACTTTAAATTTCCTTATTTTAGAAAATAACAAAATATACAATTTATGATATTTACTGCTCAATTTTGATTGAAAAATGTAAATTGCGAAATTTTCTTTTGCTGGTATTTGATAATAGTTGAACAAGTATGTAGTATTTGAATTCAAATTCATCATTTTTCAACTCTTGAATCAAATAAATTATGAATAAATTTCAGATTCCAAATCAATTGTAACATATCAATTAAAAAGTTTGTATCAACTAGACGATATTCTAATTTGAAGTTCTCAATTTATAATTTTGAAAAACTTGGGTTATGACATTTCAGAAATTGACAAAATTTACACTTATGGTTTTTACCGACAATTCTTCATTTAAAGTTCAAATTTTTTGACTCTCTAAAATAAAATCTTCTTAAATCAATGCGAAAATCAACATTCATCATTAGATTTCAATCTTAAAATTTGAATAAATTTTAAGATATTACTTTTCACTTTAAATTGAAGATACTATTTTCTCGTCCAATGTTTTCAATTTAGATAAACTTAAAATTCCGTCATTTTAGAAAATAACCTATTCTACAACTCATGTTTTTAATACTTTTTAATTTCAAGGAGCAAATTTGAGAATTATCTTTTTTTCTACTATAAGGTTTTGATTTGAAAACTATGTTACACATATGTACTTCTTGAATTCAAGTTTAAATTCTGTACTCTCCTAAATGAAATCTTAAATTTGAAAATTAAAATCAACAATTTTCAGAACTTCTAAAGCGAAGTTTTAAATTTTCAGTTTTGAAAGACATTGAATCATGTCATTTCAGAAAAAAAAAATCCAAAATTTATCATTCTAACTAATAAATCTCCATTACAACGCAAAAATTGGAGAATTTTCTTTTTTCATGTACATGAAGTTCCAAACGTTTAAAATTAAACAAAAAGAGAAATTAAATGATTTTTTATTTTTCTCATGGGCAGGATTAAGTTAAATATTTTGTTAGTGAGCAGAACATTTGTTGTTTCAACCGTAGTATCCTTGAAGGCAACAGGAAACAATTTTTTTTATTAAATACTTGTTTTTTTTTTTTTTTTTCATTTTTTGTTTAATTTTAAACGTTTGGAACTTCATACGCATCTTTTTTCTAGTATTCAGTTTTGGCTTAAAAATATTAGTACCTTGAATTTAAGTTCAAATTTTTTGAACACTCTTAAATAAATGAATTTTGATCAGTTTTATAATTTGAATCAATTATAAAATCTTGATCCTAAAGTTTACATTAACTGTAAAATGTTTTTATTCTTTTTTAATAATTAATTTTAAAAACTTAAATTTTATTATTTCATAATAAAACAAAATTCTACAATTCATATTTGATCGTTTTTTTTTTTTTGGTATTTGATTTTGGTTTCAAATTACGTACTTCTTGAAACAATGTTGAAATTTTTTTAACTCTTTTGCATCAAAGCAATTGTACATTAATTTTAGTACCTTAATCATAAGATTTTTTGATTTGGAGCTCTCAATTTTCAATTTTAAAAAACGTAGGACTCTTTCATTTCAGAAAGTAACAAAATCTACTACTCATGGTTTTTAGTAGTGATTATTTATTAAAAGGCGAAAATTAGATGATTTTCATTGTTTTTAGAGTTAAGTTTTAGCTTGACAAGTATGCACTTTTTAAATTCCAGTTCGAATTTTTAAATTTCTTTTGCATGGATTATTCATAAATTTTTAAATTCACATCAATTACAAGACTTGGATCTTTAAGTTTAAATCAATTATAAGATATTACGTTTTGAAGCTCTTTATTTTTACTGGCATGTTTTTTCATATTGCTATGTATTACAATAATGAAGCAAAATCTCAAATCGTTTTCCCAGCCAAAAGTTAGTATTTTATTTTGTCATTAACGTTTTGATTTTCATTGTGAAGTCATTTTCAAGACTCAAATGATCAATATATAATTTTCCTAGAACTCATAAAATTCTTCGTCATCAAAAAGTCTGGATAAAATTGTTAGGCGTAAATTTTTACAACATAGGTATGAGCAGAATTGGAAAAAGTGTGATATGCCACAATTTTTTACTTTTGAATTTAATACATAACGATTTTTGGATGAACCAAAGAATTCTAATTTTTATAAATAAAAAAAATTCTTTCTGGAACCTCCAACTGGGCTTTGTTGAATAATGCATTCTGAAACAGTAATACTATAAAAATTTTGTAATTAAATATTTACACATGAAGACATACATGCTATCTAATGGATTATTTTTTATTCAACTATTCAAAGGAAAATAAAACAAGTGTGGTGAAAAAAAAATTGAAGCCAAGTTTGACAGCCAAATTTCAAAAAAAGAACTTCAATTTTTTGGAGTATGTTGATATTTTTTTTTTTCAATTAAAATTATTAAATTAGCAGCTGGGGACAATATGAATTTAGTCTACAGAATTAACTGTAAGGAATGTCCAGCAGTATATGTCGGTCAGACTAAAAGGAAAATGAAGACGAGACTCATAGAGGAACATCGAAGGGATCTCCCTCAGACTTCTGTTCCTCTCTCTGCGGTTTCCCGACGAGAATGATCATGATTTTAATTGGAGGGGTACTAAGATACTTCACAGGGGGAGTAATCAGAAAAAGAGAGAGATTTCGGAAATGACATACATAATGATGAATGATTTTAGCATTCGCAAGAAAACGGACACTGATTATTTGAACTGACAGTACGACTGTTTACTTAGGAGGATTAAGGGCATCATGAGAGTTTAACAATGTTTTATTGATTTTGAATCATGGAAGGAATTAGATATTCAGATGGTTTGAGTCATTTTTATGAAAATATAGATAGTGAGGTGCTGAGTTTATATTGTCGTTCCGATATTCCTCTTATCAGTTGCTGTTGAGTCTTACACCCGGAAGTAGGTATTCGCACTGTCTGTGTATACGGAAATACACGTAAAGTACATAGAAAACACAGAAATAATTAGACGGGCATAAATTTGCACACGGAATAGGTTCCGTGTACACAGAAACTACATGGAAAAACACGGAAGTACATAAAACAATGTTCAAGGCGTATCCGTTCATTGTCCATAACCACACTTTTTTATTTTCAACTCATTTTCACGTTGAAAAAAAAACCTAGAAATGAGTTTGGGGAAAATGATGTTAAGTTTAGTTGGGTTTTTTTTATCCGTAAATCAGTTATGGAGAAATCGGTTTAAAGTTAGGTTAAATTTTTTTTCAATCTAGAAATGAGCTAAGGAGGAAATAGTGATAGGTTAGGTTAGGTTTTTTTTTATAAACGCGAAAATGAATAAGATTATAGATTTAAAAGTTTTGGTTATGTTTCCATGTATTTCCGTGTTCTTCCATGTAGTTCCATGTACACAGAACCTGTTTCGTGTGCGAATTTATGCCCATCTAATTATTTCCTTGTATTTCCGTATACACGGACATGGACGGTGCAAATACCTGCTGGGCCTACACCCGATCACTTCAACATTTAGTGAAAATTTTCTGTATTGTTTTTCTCTGTGGTTTTTTTTAGAATAGAACTGCCGAAGGATGAATGGGACACGTTATTTTTCTAGTTCAGAATCCGGACAACAACTGTTGATTTCAATATAACATGTGTATTTGATAATGAAAAAATGAGATGTCAACGAGTCTTTTACATGTGAGTAATCTATGTTATTGGAAGACGATTGTAAATTATAAATAATTATGAAAATGTTAAAATTGATAGTTTCCTGAAGAGGGCCAAAAATGATGGCCGAAAGCTAGACAGATTATATTAAATAAATAAGGAAAATTCAAAAAGAATACATTGGACTCAGAGTGATTATTTCTTTGATATTAAAATTATTAAACCTCAAAAAAATTTGACCGAATCCATCTGATCATTATACATTAATATAGCTTATAGTAAGAATAATTTTAAAATGGATATTATTGAATTAATTATAAAAAACTGATAAAAATATTCACTAAACAATAATAAATATAAATAAATAACTTATTACCATTAATTATTACTACTTATAAGTTGTCATTATATATTAAGTGATAAATTTTTATTGAAATAAATCTCATATGAAGTATATTGGCGATATCAATAAATATTATTGTAATAATGACGAATGTTAATATTATAATATAATTATTATTGAAAATTTATTTATTATTTCTTAAAACTGGCCGAAACAGAATCTTTTCCTTACAAGTTGTTATTCGAAACTTTTATTCATTACCTATAATGGAAAAAGAAACTTAATAAAAAAGAAGCAGTTTGAAACAAAACTTGATGAATTTTCTACTGAAGAATAATGCGCTCAATTATGATATAGTAATGCTCGTTTAAAAAATATTTCAAGTTGGCGACTATATTGGCCAAGTTCCTTATAACAATTCTCATAGATGAACCTCAACTTTCAGTTCGCCACATAAAATAAACAAACTGAAATCAATTGTAGGAAACCATTTTATTCCACACAATTATTGAAAATGATGAAAGTTCGGTCTTTTTCTGCCTCTACTTAGAAGATAGGTATTTTAAGGTGAAAAAAAAACGTCAAAATTTCAAAATCATACAAAACCAAAACTCTACTGTCGATAAAAAAAATTCTCCTATCTACTTGCCCTTCCCTAACCACAAAAAATGACAATGCTAAAAATTGCTTGAGTAAGACAATTTGCGTTTCGAGTGAACGAAGCCCAAAAAATGAAAAAAATAACTTGATGGAAGTAGGGCGATGAGGGGGGAAAAAGGAATGAACATACTTACGACCGAAATTTCGAGGGATCCGTCCCTGTAGTTGTGTTTGTTCAAATTTGCAACCAAATAACTGAGTTGTGACAGAGTGAACGAGAGTGAATCCAAATTCATGTTAGAAATTCCATGAATTTGGCGAAAGCTTGCTCGGTCGAGATGTTTCGATCGAGTGCTTTCGGAATGGGAAATACCCACGACTTTGTTCCACCTCGGCGCTTCCGGGGCGCCACAAAAGCACGTAAGTCAGGATCGCGAGGTCCCGCGACCAACATCGGGATCGAGATTTTCCGCTCGTGGGTTTGCTCACTACGCGGCGGTGAGAAAATCGGGGCTACGGCGTATAAATTTTCTGCTTTCGCAAGTTTTTTTTCGGGTTTTTCAGATATTCACGCACCACTTTTTTCTCACCTCGTCACACACACATGCGCATACACTGCACATACACATATACTGGCACAATGTACACTGAGCAGGGCTGCCAGGAAAAGTTTGCGAGATACCGCCACCTGGATGCCAAAAATCGCCAAAAACCGCCATACTGTTATCTCATATCGCCACTAAAATAGCCAATCAGCGCTCTACTTGAGCATGCATAATTCAAGCGGGAAATTTGAATCAACGATAATTTATCATAAATTGGACAATCTTTGTAATCCGTAAAGATACTCATTTAACATTTAATATCAATGAGAACACTGGAAGACAATGTTGGATAATAAATTTCACCATTCTTTTGTGACTCATTTTAAAATACGGAGTAAATGCTACGGTTAAGCAATAAAATGAATGCACAGATTACAATTATATGTTCAATATTTTATTCAGTTCAAACTTTTTACGCTTTACATAACGTTTGTCGCGCTAAAAATATACAAAATCTCTTAAAGTGTATTTTTTCACCCTGTAATTCAGTCTTTTGTCAAGTATCTTTCAAAATTAGTGAAAAACATATTTTCATACATAAATATAATTTTTCAAATATTTTAACTACACATTTAGTTACTCTTTGAACAAAAATAATTATTTAGTTGTAAATAATAATACTTTGTTCACTTTTCAGGCATAAAATATGTCAACTACTTTTATTAATAAAGCTCTCTCTCTTGTAACTGAATACTTTCATTGTTTTAAGTACATAAGAATTTGTTTCCTACATTATGCGCAAATTCCCTGATACAAAAATTTGTCTTAATTTTACATACTCGAACATATAATCTAATCAGGTAACAAAAAGAATTCTTTGGGCCAGAGTGTTATACTATAAATAATGTGTACAGTAATTATACATAATTATTCATCATCATCATCATCGGGTATGCAAATACAAGGAAAGTCAATTTCACTTACAGCAATAAGGGTTTCGTCGCTTTCTCTTTAAACTTTTTCTTCATCACTACCAACTTTTGGGTAAACTATGTGATAATTAAAATTTTTAATCATTTCTTTCGACGGTTCGAAGGTTTTGCAACACACGGTCCATTCATAGAAAAAGAGACGAATGTGAAGTATTGAATTAAGCATTTTCGATTGTAAAGCGTTGCGTGCTTTGCTCTTGATTGCATTCATCACTGAGAATACTCTCTCTACGTGAGCATTGCTTGTGGGGACAGTCAAAATTTCCAAAACAAAAAGTGACAACTCTTTGAAAACTTGAACGCCACCTGCATTTGTAAATTTGTTGACCATTGGCCAAAAATCGTGACTATTTTGCAAATTTTCTTTTTTATCAGTAATAGTTTCCCACTTAACGCTCAACAATTTAAGCCATTGATTTTCCATTGAGCTTAAATCTTTGTCTATGACATGTTTATGAACAAAAGGTAAATCTTTGAATGAAAGACGATTAGAACTCAAGCAAAGTTGAGGTGAGAAATTCTGAATTTTTGTCAAGTTCGACAAACTATTCGGAAGTCTTTTTGCCACTTCTTTGCAAAGCGTTTTTAAATATTCGAAAGCATTCGATTCAACTAACATTTGTTGTTCTTTGGTGATTGGAAATGAGGAACTTTTTGCTTTGTAATAAGCAATGCAAAAATCTGAATTTTCAGCTAACAAGAACGCAAGATCATTATCAGTAGCTTTGATCAAAATTTCGGTGTTTTTTGTGGTAATAAAAGCTGGTTTCATAACTTTTCGGCACAAAAAATCGAATAATCTTTCCAAATCCTGAAGAACTTTTCCCGCGTCAAAATTTTGTTTTTGAAAACACAAATTTGTTTCATTCGTTTCAAAAAGAACTGGTTCGATTATTGTCAAAAACAAATAATTAGAATTATCATTGAACATTTCACACAGTTGTCGCGCTGTGTAACATTTTTCTTTTTTGACAACAATTGTAAAATGAGTTTTTAACTCAAGCCAGTTCTCACGGATTCGTTGAATAACACTATGCATGCCCTAACGTAACTGACCCGACCGCCATAGTCGGGTAACGTTCGGAAATTGGTCGCCTTACATTTTTAATACATTATTAACGATATCTATTGCAATTAATTTTTGCAGGATGTTTTAATAACTGTTTTTCGTAATATTCAATGGAAAAATTATGTATATCTTACGTCAATTATTTTGAAGTGACGAAAATGATAGACGTATGTTCTTCACAGTTTTCAGTGAAATAACTGCGATTTTTGTGCTTTTTTTTAACCTAATGGTAGCGAAAACAGTCCATTACTCATTTATGACTGAAATTTACAGCCACAGTGGTTTAGGTTGCTATATTTCTACCACCCGACCAATATTCCACGGAAATCCGAATACTACCCGACCGCAGTGGTCGGGTAACACTCGAAAGTTGGTCGGATGCGTTCCGTTAGGGTGCACAGCCATCAGGTTCGGCACAATTTTACAAATTTAAAAAATTTTTTTCTGTCTTTTTTAGGAACATTTAACATTTCAAATATTCGCTTATACTCGGCTCGGCGTAAAGTACTATGTTTAAACCATCCATACACTTCCCGGCATAAAAATTCAACATTAGCAGGCAAATCTTCTGAAGCTTTGGAACAGGCGTTATCAAGTGAATGACAAGTACAACGTATGAGTAGCAAATCAGGACAATGTTGTTTCAGTTCCGTGTACAATGAGTTGTGTTTGCGACACAAATTATTTGCACCATCAGTGCCAATGGCGAATAAATTTTTGATATTCAACTCTATCTCTTGCAAAAATGAAGTAAAACAATTATAGAGTGCATCAGCTGTTGTACTTTCAACAGGAACTATTCCTAAGCATGATGTGGTTATCTTGCCTTTTGACTGATTGAAATATTTGACACAAAAGCATAAATATTTGAAATCAGAAACATCAGTCGACTCGTCAATAATAATAGAATATGGAGAATCACCTATTTCCTTGACTAAATCTTTAAGCATGCATGGCCCGATGACGTTTTTTTATTAAATTACTGCATTTTGTTCGATGTAATTGCAGCTTTCCAAATGAAGAGTTTTTATCAAGTTTTTTTATCAAATCGGTAAGATGATCAATAGATTGAATTGAACAATGAGCAGCTATAAATGTTGCCAAAGTTAAATCTTCAACTTTGTTCTTCTCTGACTCTAAGAAGCCAAAAGACTGCGAAAGCTGCCGTTGACTGCGAGGTGGAATGACGGACATTTTGTTTGCTTGGTGTTTCGGAGTTGAAGCATGCACTTTTAAGTCCGTAGCATGTGCTCTCAAAGGGGTATGGTACCATTTGCAAAAAGCCCCTTTCGTTCCACCACTTGTATTTTCTTTCAACCAATCTGTAAATATAAAACAAAATTTTTATTCAGCCCTTAATACCTCATTTAGACCCTTGATTTTATGATTTTTTTTTTCAAATTAAAGTATTGCATATTTTTTCCCAATTTTTTTTTGAAATTCATCAAATATATTTTTGCTATTATTTTCACGTTTTATTGTACTTTACAGTATTATATTTTATGAATTTTATGCAAAATGCAATAAAATGAAGGGAGCAACCATAAAAAAATGTGGGAAAATTTCACGTTAATGTTAAATATAGTACAAATGTATGTGCAAATTTACATACCTTTTGCCCATTCTTGATTTTCCCACTCTACCTTATATTGACGGTTTTTTTCATTGTCCAATTTAATTTTTTTGGGTGGCACCATAATGGTAATTATGGCAGGACGAACACGGTTTGGAAAACAAGAACTGGAAATAGGAAAATAATGTCAACAATTCCAAAAAGTGCCAAGAAGTATGAATTTCCGAACATCAAATAATGACAAATGACATGCTTACCCGACCTGAGTCCTCCAGACGTTTTTTTTTTCAAACTACTAAGAAATATTATTTACACATATTTACATTGGTTACTAAATGTACAATGTGTACAACTTATTTTCCTTTATTCACCTTTTTCCATGATGAATTTATGATTATGGACAATTTTGATGATTGATGGTAATAATCATATGATACTTATTAACTTATTATCATTATCAATCATTATATTGAAAAATGAGTTTTACCAACTCGTGAACAACTAACGCCCTAAGAAGTTACTAAAACATATGTGATTCCCCAGGACTATGAGTAAATCGAAAAAATCGATATTTTAGTCGATTTTTTGACTATCATTGTTAGAACTAGGCACGAACCAGAAAAAATTTAAAATTTTTTGTAGGATTAGAAAAAATAGCCAACAAATCGCCAATACTGTGGAAAATCGCCAAAAAAATCCGCCATAGCCAAACCATCATTTTTTCCCGCCATGGTCAGCAGAAAATAGCCAAAATGGCGAGAAACCGCCAATGCTGGCAGCCCTAACACTGAGGAGCATTATAGCGTTTTCAAGTGACTGATCTCGGAGTGCTCTGAGAGCATATATGTATATATGTCTGAGAACAATTTCTAGGCAAATCTAAGCATATTTGAGCACGTATCAGCATAAAAAATGCTCTAGAATAGAGTCTAGATCAGGGACCGCAAAAATCCAACGGCAAGCCCGAGCCAAGCACATATACTATATCTGTATAAATTATATATAAAAGTATAATTTGCATGCTTGGCTCGGGCTTGACGTTGGATTCAGCCCCGTGTAACTTCGTTAGTTCCCGATTCACGCTGTGGCACCGACAGGTTCACTCACACATCAAGCTTTTGGATTGTGTCCATGTGACGACAAGCTTCGGCTTGATTCGGCTCGGGCCGCGGACCAAGCCGAATCCCGTTCGCCCGTTCGGCTTTTCGCTGAACGCCAGCAGGGGCGTTCGGCGAAAAGGGTTGGAGGAGCGTGGAGGGTGGGTACATGAGGAACCGGGCGAACCGGGCAAACATCAACTCTGATCAAATCTGCCGTTTGGTAGCATCGGCAAGCATCGGAGTGATTCCACGGTGCAAGCCGTGCGAGTCAAGCGGTGCAAGAGGTGCAAGACTTGCAAGGATAAATCATTGTATCAGTTGTAATTAAAAAATCACGCACTCAATTTTGCAATGGAGAGATTAATTTGAAACGTCCTTATAGACAAATCGAAAAATTTGCGTCAATATTATACACTTTTTGCTGCAATGTCTTGCACTTTTTCGATACTAAAAATTGACATGCTTGAGAAAGTATTTATTTTTATTTTACCTATGCTATATGTACTTTAAATGCTTGAAATAATTAACTGGCGTTGTTGATCAATTTTTTAAACTATTGAGTTGTAGTTTTAATTAAAAACATTCGTGTAAATTGAAATTTTCAAAGAATTATGATTGGAAGTGTTATCTTTTATTTCAATTTTTTTCTGTTATTATTACTAAGTATATTATCAGTATTCAGGATATAACGACGTAAAACGTTATTTTCTACGAAACTGAAATTTCTCGATAATTTGTAGTTCTGGTATAAGATATGATTTTAATAATAATATTTCTGATTAAAAATGAGCATGAATACAGTTTTCATTTAATTTTTTACAACTAGAAAAAAAGGAATATTGAAATGAATACATATCTATTTAAATAAGCATTACAGTTTTCTTACTTGAATATAAGTGAGTATTTAAAAGAATTACCAGTAATAAAAAATCTCAACTTGAGTAAACTATTTATTACATTCAAGTAATAACTTTTTCTGGTACTTATTCTGATGAGTATTTATTTATGTAATTCAAGTGACCATTTCTCGAGGCGTGTTGGAAAATATTTTCAGTAAAAGAAAATGTTACACCAGTTGATAAATTATACATATAGTTTGTTGCCAAACTTTAAAACAAAAATAAGAAAACAGAACTGCTAACAAGCATTTTACATTTGCTGAAGTCATCTATTTTCGTTTAGAATTACTATCACAATAGATTACGATTCATGCATGGATGAGAAAAACATGAATTATTTAATTTTTTTTAATGAATACTATACGATTCGAAAATACATTAAGATTTGATTGTTCCAAACACCCGTGTCGTGTTAGCGGTGTACCAATTTTTCATCAAATAAATTAGATCACAAAAGTAAAATTTATGTATCGAAATTATTGAATTTTGATTTCCCCAATGAAAACCTTTTGATTATGCTAGGAAGAAGTTAAGTTGGAAATAATACAGCAGAATTTCTTGATAACTTTTCTTAAAAAAAGAACTTGTTTCAAATAAACACTATGAACAAGAACACGAAAATAAAATTTTGCAAACAATACATGATTTTAATTTATTGTTGCAAGACGTAGAAAAAATATCTTTTGTTACCAAGAAAATCAATAGATAATCCGACCGTAAAACAATATTTGGATTTACGAAAAAGATGATGAAGTTCGATTGTTTAATAGAGCAACGATAATATTTCGAATGTAGACGTAAAGCATTTATATCTTACGTTTATTAAAATCCACGGACACATCCATAATAAAAGTTCGCGCGAATTTTGTGGATTTTGTGTAAGCGTTTGTATTTCAAACGCGTTTACATGATATTTGCATGCATTCCGTATAAACTGCTCTATCAAGTCAGGAAATAAGTTCGGAAAAAAGTAGTGATACATGTTCTGCAATTAAGTGGGATATAACGAGGGAGCCTAACGTAGCTTAATGAAAAAAATAAAAATTATATATGTTTTCAAAAAATATATATATTTAAACCAATTTAACAAAAAACAAGAAAAAAAGTAAAAAACTGATTTTTCAAAAATGCATCAACTATGTGTGAACTTCGACAACTTTTTTTGATGACGATTCTTCTTTTCGACATCTCTTGACTCTTTGACGAATTTTCGGAGTCGAATCAACAAAAACATTTTCACTGCTTGTGAAATTACATAGATGCGGTGTTCGTTGCAAGGAAAATTAGGAATGCAAGTTTGCACAGCTTCATCCACAACATGATAAGATACTTCTGGAGATGAGCAATGTTTCTGAAAAAGAGTCTCCAGACTGATCACAAAATTAAACAAAGAAATATTTGGATGCGTGAAATCAGTATTGTCTGTATTGTCAGTAACAGTCGTCACGTTTATGTAGTCTGTTACTACATTACAAGTCTTGCTTGTCAATGCAGTTTTGCAAACACTGCAGGATTCAATTTTTTTGCATTCCAGCAACATTTTGCAAATTCGTCCTGTCACGTAGTATGACAGGCAATCAACTCGAAGAGGACCACAATAATCGTGATCGACAGCTTCGAAGTAATCCCAGTCAACGTTGGCAATAATTTGCTCTAACTTTGTTTTTATGTTTTCAAGAAATGAGGTCTTCTCTTGGGGAAGGTTAGTCTTTAATTGCGACAGTTTGAGGAGAGGCTTTTTTGGACCACTGACAGGAATGGAACAGTTTCCATACTTCGGAGGTTTCAATAAAAAATAGGTGGACAAAATCTTATAAATTTGCAGAAACGTTGGGGTCGATGGGTGATCGTCGCATCCGCCACCTTGCCTCACACAACCGAAAAATCTCTGTAAATGACGCATAATACAAGAAGTTACACATAGTAAGATACTCCTCTAAGAATGGCAGTGTCATCACTTTTGTCTATAAATACAGGATGGCCACAATTCCACGACCGATAATTTAACCAAATTATTTCCATATTTTTCCAAGTCGAAAAGTCCTCTGCCACTTTTTACAAAACTCAAAATCAATAAAGATATTCCAGTTTGAAATTTAACCAATCAATGGGCTCTATTGAGGAGTGGGGATAAAAACTTGAAATCAAATTTTACAAGAATTTGCCCTATTTTTTTCTGAATTGAAAAGTCCTTTGCCACTTTTTGAAAAACTCGAAACCAAGAAAAATATTCAAGTTAGAAATTGAGCAAATGTGATTGGTTAAAACTTCTAACTCGAATACCTTTTTTGATTTTGAGTTTTTTAAAAATGGCAAAGGACTTTTCGGCTCAAAAAAATGTAGAAAAAATTCTGGTAAATTTTGGTCCGTTGTTTTAATCCCCACTCCTTAATGGATTGCATTGATAAGTTAAATCGTCAGAGCCCAAATCGACGATTGCTCTCAGGTGCGAACATAATTTTTCATGTTGAAGGCTCTAAAAGTGTGATTTAGCGTCACGCACAGAGGCAAAAATCGCGACTTTAGCGTCTGAGACATGAAAAATATTTTTATTATTTGTTTGAAAGTGTTTTTCAATCATTGTTTTGAAAGTTAAATTTCGTCGAACTGTGTAATATATATTATATCGAATGATAACGTATGACATCACATTCAATATACATGTGTACAGGGTGTATCCAAAACTACGGAGGATACTTTGCCTGATTTTTTTCAGATTTTTCTAAGACTAAAAGTCCTCTGCCACTTTTTACAAAACTCAAAATAAAAAAAATATTCGAGTTTGAAATTTAACCAAAAAAAGCGCTCCTTCGAGGAGTGGGGATAGAGATCATAGACCAAAATTCACCGAGATTTTCTTAATATTTTTTAGAATCAAAAAGTCCTTTGCCACTTTTTAAAAAATTAAAAATCAAAAAAGATATTCGAGTTTTACATTCGAGAAATCTGATTGGTTAAAACTTCTAACTTGATTATTTTTTTTGAATTTGAATTTTAAGGAAAGTGGAAAAAGACTTTTCGACTCAGAAAAATATGAAGAAAATTTTGGTAAATTTTGGTCCATGGCTTTTATCCCCACTTGTCAGAAGAGCACATTTATTGGTTGAATTTCAAACTCGAATATCTTTTTTAATTTTAAGTTTTGTAAAAAGTGGCAAAGGACTTTTAGTCTTAGAAAAATCTAAAAAAAAAAATCTGGCAAATTATCCTTCGTAGTTTCTGATACACCCTGTATAAATTATATTATGACATATTATTTATTGATGATTAAAACCATTATCAATATGATTAACAATGAAATAAAAATTGAAATATATAATCATAACATGAAAATTTTTTACATTAAAACAGAACGACAGAGCGAAAAAATGACATAATTAAAAATTTTAAACTCAAAACTCGGAATTTCTTGCTTACGCAAATCAAATTAATATCATGCGAAACTCGTTTCTTCTTGGATTAAGGCGTTCGTATTTTTTTTCGGTCGAGTCACGTAATCGAGAGTGTAAAATTGGAAACGAGGAAGAAAAAAAAGTAAAAAGATTTCGAGTGAAAAAAAAAACCTAGTACAAGAGAATCCGAGTTCTCCGAGTTTGTAGAGTAATTGAACTATAATTCAGTGACAAAATTTATAGTTTATCATAAATTGCTTTTTCACCTTAGAAATTAATTTCCCATTGTAGTCGAAAAATTCCTTCTCTCTTATGATATTATCCAGAGAAAAATGTTTTTCACAAATCAAACGTGGTTTTTTACTGGCTTTGTTTATATAATCCAGTCTCCGGCACAATGTAAAATAATCACTTTCTTGATCCCGAGGAATTTGAAATAAAGAACATTTTTCTTCTGATTTTTTTCCCGATGAGCACTCCCTTACTTTGCAATAACTCATCGCGATAATATTTCAATTCAAATACGATAAGTGCGATAAGCACGATAAGACTTGTGCTTGAGTTTAAAACGATACTTCGACAGCTTCGAAAGCTCCGAAAACGGTCAAAACATAATAACAGAATACGATCATTCGGGATCATTCGTTATATTGGGAGTCAGTCATCTTCGTACTAGTCCGTGATCACCGAAATAACCCGAAGCTCAAGCCGAAGCGGCGGAGTGGGCAGAATTCGTGGAGGCACACGGACAGAGAATGAGCCTCTGCCTGTGTTAGAGAACCATTTTTTTCAGGAAGCATAAGTGGCGCCTTCAGAGTCGCGGTGCCACTTCGTGAATAACTCGTTTCTATAGGAAGCATAGGGAGTTGCACGGGGCTGGTTGGATTACTGCGGTCCCTGCTCTAGATATGCTCCGGATCGGTCACTTGAAAACGCCATTAGATCGCTTCTGAAGTTAGGTGATTTAAGCTTGTCTGTTGGACCGGTCCAACAGTACGAGCTTAAATCCCCTAAATTCAGAAGCGATCTAATGCTTCTCAGTGTACACCCAGTCTCAATGATTCGTTTTTTCTTTGCCTGATTACCCTAGATTAACAAAAGAAGTCTACACTGCACTGGGAAAAAATACCCGATGTATTAACCGCAAAATCCGGTTGTGCCAACGTTGATGCAAACCGTGACGTTTCAACTTAGGTTGGCGTTACTGGCCACGGCGCATTCACCTTGTTAATCCAGCCCCGATGGCCACGGGGAATCAACGGGAATCCAATGCTGAAACGACCGAATTTGATATATATATAATATATATATATATATATATATATATATATATATATATATATATATATATAATATATATATATAGTGATACAATGGACAAAGCACAGCTGACCGTCAGATCCGTATTGATAGCACACGGGGATTTCCCGTGGCCATGGAGCTGGAGTGACGTAAAAGCAGTAACGTAAAAGCGGCCACGTTGAATCGCCGGGATTTTTTTCCCAGTGTAGGGAAATCAGGCAAATAAAGAAACGAATTGAAACGAATCATTGAGACTGGGTGTACGTCACACACATTGAGATTGAGAGTGAATTGAGACACTCAATCGCATTTACTGGACCTTCGGCAACCTTCGGCACACTTAGAGTTTTTCGTAACTTACGAAGTCTTAAGCCCAGTCTATATAGGACGTAACGCGGTGTCGTAGAACGTAGAACGTAGGGAGTTTCACGACATACGTCTATATAGGACATACAGCAGCTCTACGTGAGCCAATCAGAGTTCGACTCACTATATATACTCAATATACTTGATGCTTGTCACAGGTTGACAGCTGTCAGGTTACGTTTTATGTTATGACAACAATTTAAAAAAATACTGTGAAATACTGAAATATATACAAAAAAGAAAGTGATCAGAAGAAGTGAAAATTAAAGATGGACAATGATTTGCTTTTGTTTTTCGTGTTGATATTGCAATCAGCGGTCGCAACTGCTCATTTATGCCTAAACGATAGGCAGAGACGATGGGGAATACGTCCGATAAATCGTACTCGAAATATTGACGGTCATCACGCCAAGTTGTTTTCGTACATGAAAAACAATGATCACGAGGAATTTTTTTCATATACTAGGATGACCCCTGGTTAATTTGACCGCTTGATCATGCTCGTTACTCCTTTTCTATTACCAACTGGAATAGGCAATCGAAAGCCCCTTCCAATTGAATCAAAAGTGGCTATGACCCTTTTGTGAGTATAATAACTGATAACAAAATTTATATCAACTGTCTATCACGTTAAAGAAAATAAAATCTGTTCTTTTTCAAGTGTTTTAAAAGTGAATATTATTCCTTAGAATTATACAGTGCGTTCACTTTCAAAGTGTACAGCAAAATGTATTAAGAATTTGAAATATTCAAATTTGAGAATTTGTATGTTTGGATTTAAAAATTTAAATATTTTTACTTGAATATTAAAATATTTGAATATGAATACTTGTACGTTTGAATATAAATATTTAAAAATGTGAATATTTGAGGTAAAAAAAATTTGAACAGTAGAATACATTAAAATTGAAATATAAAATTTTGAATATTTGAATCCTTAAATTTGAATATTTCAATTTAGATATGAGAATTTGAATATTTAAATAATTGAATATCAATTTATGGATATATTAATTTGAAACTTTAAAGATTTCTCTATCGACATTTCAATAGTTTTGTATAAAAAAAAAACTCAATAAGAACAGTTGAATTTTATAAATATGAATATTTAAATTTGTACACTTAAATGATTGAATTTGAAAAATTTTGCAATACACTTTCAAAGTAGACGCTCTGTATATGCAACTGCAACTACTGTACAGGATAAAATATGATTCTAAATTTTCTAATGAACATTTTGTTCGATTACTTTTCTGTAAACGCATTCTTCTGATGATGTTGTGAAATAATGAATAACATTTTTTAAAACAATATTTACATGTAACACAGAGAATTTTATGCATTTCTAGTGTTTTTGAGGTTTTTCAAAATTTCTTGTGCAGAAATCTTTCCATGACATTTTTACAGTTTCTTCATTATGAATTAGAAATGATGTAAATTACCATTCTAACTTTTTATGGAAAATGTTATTGTGAATTACTATTTCAATAAAATATTGGAGCATGTAGAATTAATTTTTAAACAATATTAAAATCTACAGTTACCGTGCTTTCTTCATAAATATACGCGAAAAACCATCTTAACAAATGGTTAAGTATAATTCAATATTGATAGTTATATTTTTATTTTTGCACAAAGGTATCTTGCACACGGAGATAGCGTTCGATCACAGTCGTGGAATTATCGTACTGGCAGATCTACTGCTCATGTCGTAATTCCTCAAGTGTGCACTGCGATTTGGAATGCGTTGCAACCAATTTATCTCCCTGAACCTAATGCTGCATTGTGGTCGAAAGTTGCTGACAGTTTCATGGATAATTGGCAATTTCCAAATTGTCTTGGTGCTGTTGATGGAGAGCACATAAAAATCAAAGCTCCACCAAATTCTGGATCCGACTTCTTCAATTACAAAAAATTTTTCAGTATTGTGCTTTTTGTGCTTTTAGCTGCATGTGATGCTGATTACCGCTTTACTTGGGTTGATGTTGGTCAATATGGTAAGCTCACTTCATTTTGCTCGCGATTTTATATTTTTACGGATGTTTATATTGGGAACTGTCAAAAAATTATCGATAGGATACAATAGAATGCAATAAAATGCCATAGAATATCATAGAATACCATAGAATAATATGGAGGGACATAGAAAGGCACCAGAAGGTTCTAGAACGGTGTGAAGACATTGAGAATACAGCTAGAAACTTCTGGAACAATCTAGGTCCTAAGATTACCCTATATAAGCAGTGGTAGGACTGCAAGCGGCAGTTCAGTTGGAATCGAATCGTAGTCGAGTGAACATCGATCGAGTCTCTAAGTGCGCGTGCGCGAGTAAGAGAAAGAGAGCAATATCGGTCGTTGCCGTTACTCTTGTTGCGTTATTTTACGGTCGGAGCCGTAAGAACTATTGTGCGCGAGTAAGAAGGTCTATTTGAATTGTATAACAAAAGTTTAACTTTGTAATTAAATAAAGTAGTTGACTTTGAGTTATATTCGTGTCGTCAATCAACCTCACCTGACCCATTAAAAAGAATAATTACGCTCTCAGTAAAATTTATAACAATTTATTATTTATTTTTCACTCATTCTCAGATCGCAACATGAAAACAATGAAAAAACATAATTTTATGGAAAGATTGCAATCGTACAATAAAAGTTTCCATTTAATGATTCGTAAAATAAAATGAAATAATGCATATTGGTATACATTTTTTATAAAACACTAGAAATAGTCATAAATCTCTTGAAATCACAATGTGATAAAAATATAGATTTTACAAAAGTTTTTTTAATGAGATAATTCATGATGTCACATTTAATGTAACATATTAATAATTAAAAATTGCATGAAAGCTGCACAATATTAAAATTTAATTGACTTATAATTGCCAATTTACAAGAATTGCTAAATTACTCTGAAATTTGAGAACGTAAGTTAAATAATGAAGATTATTTGAAAATGTTGGACAGCATCAATGATTGTGCTTCCTGGGGTATGTTTTTCATCGCAAAGTCAATGGTGCTCAAACCAGGGCTTGTCGTGGTTGATGAATTCAGAAGTTTTTTCGCGACTGTATCAGCATTTTTGGAAATTGACAGGAGTGCCTCATTGAAACGGTCGTTCCTTTTGTATTTACTTTTGACATCAGGCGTAGGAACTGTATGAGTCCTTGGCAAGTTTTGAACGGCTTTTTCTCGAATGCTTCGTGGTCGCCCTTCAATATTAGGTGACTCACACTCTTGCAAAGACATCATTGTTTGGCATGAGTCTTCAGTCGAGTAATCCAAATCTGAAATTGTTATGGACAATTGTTTTCAATCCACTCAGCAGTAGTTAAACATTTAAATAAAAATTGTCAGTTTGTACCACTCTCGAGGGGCCACACTGGACTTTCAACTTCAGATACTCGTGGAGAAGGAAGAATTGGAGATTCCTCCAATCCGTAGCTCGACTCTTGTTCGTAGGGCAATGTTAACAGTAATGGGGAGCTCAATTCTGGGTTCACTTTTCCTTTTTTTCCAGCAATTTGACTTACTGCATGCTCGGGTTGCCGTGAAATATTTGATGTTGATCTGTATTAGATAGCAGATATTAAAATAATTGATAAAATGATATTATTCACAAATGAGTTTGAAAATGATTGTGAAAGGTACTGTCGAGATTATTATTAAGAACTTTTTTATTCACAACTGTCTACGAAGTCGGCTAACTTCAGATGTTAAAAAAAAATATTATGAAATAGCTACAAAATTGAAAAATTATTAAATTGTTTCAAAGTATTATAAAATACAAGGCTTTCTTCAAAATTATAATTCTTTATCTAACACCTTACATGATATAAGTAAATTAAAAACAATACAAACATAAAAACTCTTCCTAAAAAATGTTATACATTGGAAAAAGCATTAAAAAATGTGAAACTGCTTAAACAAAATTAATGATAGTTTGAGGAATCGCTTATAACTTTTTCGTACAAGACGAATGTAGAACAGAATTATGAATTAGGGAGAAAGAAAAACTTAAAACAAAAAGTTAGCAACAGCACAATTTTCAAATCATGGAACATCGTGCTTACATTCTTCCTGCGACGTGCTCATTCAGAAACTGCATGTCCTCATACCATTCTCAATCCGAAGTTGCAGACGAACATGATCCAGCTCCAGATCGTGGTTCCAAGGCAACAATTTTCCTGCGTTCTCGACTGAAGCCGTCCCGCAGTGATCTAAATTTTTTGCAGGCTGCATCACCTGAAAAATTTAATATTGTGAAATTTTTACAAGCAGCAACATTATCGAGCGCTACGAACTCAATCGAATAATTAAAATTAAATGAGAGATATGAAATGTAAAAAAAAAAACACTGTTGTTGTTGTTATAATAATCTTAGACATTATTGCCATGTATAACATTAATCGGAATTAAAATATAACAGAAATATTATTTATAGTAATAATAATAATAAGAAGGACAATGGTAAGAATATTAATAATCAGGATCACGATATAAAAATAATGGAATATAATAATCACAATATAATTATAATATAATATTAATAATATATTGTAACGGGATGAAAACTAAATTTAAACGCCAGAAGACGTACGGAAGGCCGCGACGGTGTCGCACCCTAGAATAGGTGAGTTCGAGCCAGTGGCTGACACCCACTCGGACTCACTTTTGCTTGAGCTTTCGCCCAGTGTGGACGTGTTGTGTGTTTTGAGGCACTTGTCCTGAAAATAGCCTAACGTAGCGTGGCGTGACGAAATAAAATCGTCTTTTTGTGGAATGATCGAAGTTTGTTCAATTCGATCAAATCCAATTCCACGCCACTCACTCTGTTTTGGACCTCGCTATCAAAATATTTTCGGATTTAACTTGGAAATTCGAAGTCAAATTATCATTCGACCTAACCTGCGTCAGGTAACTTTTAATTATAATTCTCGATTGTAAAATCTCGGGCTTCGCTGTTTTCGTGTGCTCAAAAAAAAAGAACGTGCGTGTCAAGTAGGTTAATTTGTGTAATTTTTATTCAATTTAGCGGGTTTTTGTGTTCGGGCAATAAAACCTATTGACACTCCATGAATGTGTGCCTTTCATCACTCTCATATCCCGAGGTTTGGGGAAATCTGAAAGCGACCATTTGTGGTAAAAACCGGGATAGAAGGAAGATAATTTGGGAACCTTAAACTGGGGGAATCCAGAGAATCCATGACGGGAAATCTTCTTGCTGGTTGTCGTCCCGGCTCGCATCATCTGGACTCAGGTAGACGAGGAAGAAAAACGATTTTTCGGGATTCAGCGGTCGTGTGGTGAAACCGGGGTCTTTTTGTGCAATTCAAAACCTATATTTGTGGGGGTCTCGAATTTGGGGGTTATGTTGTGACAAGTGTTGCAATTAGTCCAATGGGAAAATCTTCCAATTATTTTGTATAAAATTGGGGGTAACTATTTTAGCAACTAAAAGGGTAACAGAGACTGTTCGATCGACTGGGAAAAAGATAGTGAATGTTAAAAGTTTTGGTGGGAAAATACGAAATTTGAAATAAAAACTAGCAAATTACGTTACAATATAATACATATAATATTATGTATGACAATATTGTAATAGAATATTGCAATATAACAATAAAAATTATTTTAAAAAAGGTAGTGAAATTTTATATGTATAAGTATTTATATTACAAGAATAACATTACAAATTTATTACAAGAATTTACACATCACTTTTTCTTTTCATAATTTTAATTTTTTTGTTCACAATTTAGTTCACAATTTTAATTTTTTGTTGGTTTTTGAAAACTTTTTATTGTTTTACAAGACAATTTTATAATTTACATGAGTGATGAATTTTATATTTTAGAATAGATTGTTTTCCTGGATGTAAACAGGGCGAAAAACAAGGCAAAAAATGTTCAATTTATGGAGGCTTGTTTATAAAATAATTGTTTTTTAACAATAATACATGGCATTACCTGAACACGGTGGAACGATGCTCAACCCCACCGATTCCCAAGCCATGGGTTTTTTTTGGTTGTTCTTGTAATCACTACAACTCTTAGAATAAAATATTGGATTCGCCCGCACGATATTTATCAGTTGCCTGATATTTTCATTTTACCACGCGTACGAATTCGCCATTTTCCACAATTTTTCAATTACTTTATGTCTTTTTCGAACTTAATCCCCGTTGTCACGTGTTGGTACGTGTTGGAAATTGCATGTAAACAAAGTTCAATAGAACTGACAAAAAAAAGAATAGGACAACCTCTGATTCATTCTGATTGGCTGACGTACGAACGTACGTACGTACACAGCGTTGAAAGTTGGAGTGGTTGGAGTTGACCCAACTTCTGCGACGAGCCTGCGCTACGTCCTACGACGTCGTACGACACCTACGACACCTACGTACGTCCTATATACACGGGGCTTTAAGGGATTCAAGTAGTGATGTATACAGTAAAAAATAGTTGTTGAAAAACACTACGCTGGGCATCAGTAACCAAAAGACCTACGCTGAGCGAGGGGAAATTACTAGGAGCGGTAGTGAAATTCCCACCACACGAAAATTCACTAGCTCTAACGACTTTTTCAGCGCGCTAGTAAATTTCATCTCTGGGATTGTGAATTCACGGTGTGGTTAGCAATTTCGTTCAGTACGATAGTGAAAATCAGCTAGCCAGTAAAATGCAGCTGAAATTCATTAAAAAGCATGAAATAAAAATTAATTACGAAATGAATTGTTATTGATATTTTGCATATATGCATAAATATATAAACACGCTTGCAATAATGCATGGAATGTAGCGTGTTTTTCAACCTCAAATATCTTGTGCATGCACATGAAATATTTGGATCGCAACTAATGTTTGAAAGTGAAAATTGAAATTCACTTTACTTGATAATGATTTTCCTGATTTGTAGGATAAGCGAATAATTTCAGTTGAAATTTATAAAAAAAATGTATATTGTGTTCTTTATTAATGCGAACCGCTCGATAACACACGATAACACGACGTATGAATGTTAACGAATAGGAATGTTAATACGAATTTTTTGATGATAAGTGTGATTGAATAAGATGATAAATCACGGAATCATCTCGTAAAATCATAAGCACTCAGAATTTTACAAACTACGATACGAAATTAACCATCTGCTGTGAAATTCACTAGAGACAGTAAAGAAGCGCACGGTAAAATTGTATCGCTGGGCATAGGTCCTCTAGTTACTGACGCCGAGCGTAGGTTTATTCATAGAAGCTAGCGATTTATTCAACGGATGTCGTTTTTCGTTCCGAACTGGCGGGAAATCACTTGCGACCAAAGTTTCACAAGAGCCGTTCATGATATCACTACGCTGGGCGTAGTAAAAAAATCACTAGTGGCTAGCTTTTTTGATCTGCATTTTTTACTGTTAGCGGGAAGTAGGAATAAGTGACGAAAAGCTAAAGTTCCTTTAGTTGAAATTCACGATTTCGAAAGTCCCGAACAGTCTATTATCCCGAAAGTGAAATAACCAGAACGACTAGTATCCCTACATGCAAATTATACCGGACTTGGAATGACCCGAAATCGCAAAATCCCGACCACAAGAATAGTACCAAAAATAGTATTATCCCGAAAATGCACTGACCCGGTGGCAAATTACACCGATCCATATCGTGCATCTTCTAATATTAGAGCTATTAGAACTATTAGAATCGTGGGAGTAAATCCAATGATCGAGCGGAGCCGTCCTCACCCTTAGGTCAGAGGCGAATAGGAATTCCCTTTCCCCCACGATTCTTATAGTTCTAATAGCTCTAATATTAGAAGATGCACGATAGGGGTCGTTGAATGAACCGAATTGTTAAAGATCCGATATTCTAAAGTCCCGAAAAAAATTTCCACGAAGCTTCAAATTCCCGAATTTCTTTTGTGTTTTTAGCATAACATATATCACGCTGTACGTTTATTTCATTTGAGAAAATAGCAACAGACAAAATCGGAACGGTTACGTTATTAGAATTGCACGCGAGAGCACGGTTTTCAAATACAAGTGCTGGGAGCCAGAGTCCACAGATTTCCACCCGTCGGGTACTCACACACGTGCAATCACTTGTACTTGTGGCCTCGAGTACGAACGATTGCAAGTGTGTGAGTACCCGACGGGTGGAAATCTGTGGACTCTGCTGGGAGCATGCGCAGAGCCAACAGCTAATCAAAAGGTGTCACTGTACCGCTCCCCCGCTCGTGAGCCCCCGCGCCTAAAGACAACTTTCCATTCCATCTCTATGATCCCTACACTGTAGAAAATCTCGTAGGAAAATAACCACACTGAGTTTAGGAAACAATCCGACCTACTCTGAGTGTCGTAAAAAACTGAACCAAGATCGTTCATTTACGATAGGGTAGGAAATTAACTAGCAGCTCAGAAAATTTGTGCCGGCATCAGCTGATAGTTGTTTGACAAGCGGGTAGTTATTTGACGAGAGGATAGTTTATTGACTATACTGTTCTATGTAATGTGAATTATTTTTTACAGGTAATACATCATAAATAATGGCAGCAGGAAGAAAAAAAGTCAAATACCTGTAGATCTGTACAATTGACATAATTTATTGCAAATTAAAAATGCTTTTGTACATGATTGAGTGACGCATAACCTACAAATTGTAATCAAAAAATACGCTTTATAACATTATGTGCTGCACATTCAAGATTTCACAAATATTTTTCGAAGCTTAACATTTGTCTATCCGGAAAATTATACAAAAAGAACAATGAGAAAGTTGAAAAATTATTTTATTCGCGTTTTTCTTACGTTGTCACTGATACGGTTAAACTGTCACTCACTTGCATTGCACTCACTGGATTTTAAAATCACTCATTGCATTTTGACTAACTTGATTAGTTACTTACCTATGTCGGGTAGGATATTGACCAAGAAGCTAGACAAGGAGAAATCACTCCCTATGTCTCTCTGCACGTTAAGGCGATACAAGGTCACCGTTCGAATCCCCACGCGAGGTCCCTGGTCGACTTGGCGTGAACTGACCAGTTTGCGTTACTGCGCATCCCCACGCTTGCAAGAGGAGGAAACGCAAGCACGTGCTGTTCGAAGGCGGGGCACAACTTGGCGGGATACTAGCGTGAGCACGTGCTTCCCAACTCCCGCATTGGTGGGGATGCGCAGTAGACAATCTGGTCAGTTTGCGCCAAGTCGATCAGGGACCCCGCATGGGGATTTAAACGGTTACCTTGTATCGCAACTTACACCTGAGTGATTTCTCCTTGTATAGCTTCTTGATATTGACCAACCTATTGTCGATTTACGACCCGCTTATTTTTTTACGAACGCATCGTTATTTTCCTAGGCATAGTAAAAAAAACTACACTCAGTGTAGGTCGGATTGTTTCCTAAACTAAAAGTCGATATTTTACTACCTGGTAGCTAATCTACTACCAAGAATTTTAATATCCACACTGAATATAGTCGATTTCCTCGCCTCTCGTTATTTTCCTACCCCATGTATGAAATAGACGACACTGAGTACTAAAATAATTTCCTACCCATTAGGTTTTTTACGAGGTGATTTTTTACAGTGTGTATTCCTATGTCTATGACCTAACATGTTCTGTTGACCAGAACAGGTACCCGATCGAAAAAAAAATGTCCGAAAGATGTACGAAATCTATACGTGGATATCCGAACAAAATATCCGGTAGATATTTTTCGTGCATACAAATCATACGAATGTAAGGGGCTACGCACAATAGTATGCACTATCCGATGGATTTCCATTAACACTGTGAGTGCGAGAGAGACAGAGATATCTCACTCGCACTCACCGCCGTAAACGAGATTATCCATCGGATAATCCCGATGGATATTATTCTGCGGGGGATATAATGCTTCCGTACAAAATGGCGGCGTGAAAACCATAGAGGAATTCGGACATACACCTGTCAGATAATAAAGTCAAGGGTACTGGAGACAGGATTAGCCACTCGTATACTCGAACATATATCTAATACTTCTGTATGGCCAGCAGAAAGAGAAGTCTCTCCGAAAAGACTACGGTCCCGACGACACTCTCTGTCCTACTTCATTTCTCGTTTCTGACGCGAGTTTGACAAAGTACGTGTTTTTGATATCGTGTTAACATTCCATACATACATAGCATGTATAACACTGAAAGTATAAAAGAGTCGCACATGCGTAGTCGACCCTCGTTATGTTCTATCCTTTACTCTTGTCGGAGATCCCACTTACAGGCGAGAATAGGGAGCTGGCCATATAGAAGTATTACATATATGTATTCGAACCACTTTCTAAAATGGACAGAATATCATCGAGGCGGTGAGTATGGCTTGCATTGTCACCACACATACTAACATATACTCATCCTTTCATGCACACTTCCGACTCTCGTTAAGCCACACCCACCGTCTCGACGAAATACTGTCCAATTCTCGCGATAGAGTCGCTAATCCTGTCTCCATATTCTTGTATAAAGTATATCCGCAGTATATGCGTAGTATATACAATGAATGTCTTTAGTATGTACACTGAGGAGCATTAGATCGCTTCTGAATTTAGGGGATTTAAGCTTGTTTTGTTCGACTGGTCCAACAGAACAAGCTTCAATCCCCTAACTTCAGAAGCGATCTAATGCTCCTCAGTGTATATCTTTTATGTATACGATTCACTAGATTAATGTTTCGTAAGGTTAGGTTTGATGTAAACAATTACTGATATTAGGCAAATTATATTCATTTTCTTATTAATTACAATTCTGTGGCTTGCAGCCATAATCACCGAAGTCACACATCTCATAACGTTCAAAATGTCATCAGAATATCATGTAAAATGAGCCTTATGGCATAAATGACTTCGGTGATTATGGCTGGAAGCCACAGAATTAAAATGGTACGTTGTATGACAATATGTGTTTGCAACAATTTGCAAAAATCGAAATACCATGGACCTGGACCTTTCGCATTATTTTCATCAACTCCCGTGGATGACGTTTGCCAGGTATGACATTTTCAATCCTTGGATATCGTCAGCACCCTTCCAACGGCAGCATTGATTTGTTGTTCGCCAATATTGGCGAATTTTGCCACTTTTCGCAGCAGTGCTAAAAAAGTAAAACAGCGTTAGTGAACTTAGTAGATGATAGGCGTGATAGGTTTTTGAGTACATTTTTAGAGCACAAATTATTGAACATATTTATTATAATAAATAATTATAGTTACTAATAATTATAATTAATAAATTATGTAACATTTCCCATTCTTACCAAATTCGTAACAAACAAAAGCTTACAAGTTTTAAATTTATAACTTTGACTCCGCGTATTATGTGTTTTGACAGTATTTTAGTTAAAAAAACATTGATTTCAATTTCATTACAATCATAATCATAATAATAATAACAGATGGATATTGTATGCGTGCCGATATCCATTTAATATCCGTTAGATATTTTTTTAGTGCACCAAAATACACTGGAAGAACGGCCGATTTGTTTTTACTCGGAAACGAGTTGTCGACACTCGGCAACTGAGTATCTTTAAGCAAACTCGTTGAATATCGTTGTAAGGGTCGCTTTTACTCATACTGTAGAGTAGATGCGACCATTTTAAACGAGTAGATATTTCCGAGTTGCGGTAATCCCTCGGGCCGAATGGATTTTACTCCGTTTTTAAGGTTGACAGATATGTCAATGATTCACAATGATTATGAATATGAACCGAACGTTCCCGACCACTACCGACCACCTCCGAAAGCGACGTGCAGCGACACAACTTACCGAGTAAGGAGAATACATAAGGAGAAGAAACTAGCCATGTACCCTAATGCTTCGTCGCGGGACCAGATTCTTAACGTTTTCCCTTTTTTTGGGCGGAGTGGACTCCGCGCGAACTTAACATTACGTATATTGAAATGTGTTACTGCGCATCCCCTTCCCATATTAAATGTTTTCTCTTCGTCGCTCTCAGCTTCTCTCACTCTCAATCCGGTTCAGACCCTGGTGATCATCCGAGATTAGGAAATAAATACATTGCGTTACGTCAAATAAATTGACCCGAAAGAAAAATAAATCTCTCTGGGTTTTTCAAATATCTATAAAACAAATAGACGATATACCCCCAATTCGATTTCTACTGACCGCAATACACAGAAATGTGAGCGTGATCTAATAATATACTGTTATTTGTATTATCAACGTAGATAAAAAAATCACATAAAAAGACAAGCACCTTGACATTCTCGTCGATTGCTAGGTCACTTTGTTAGTATTTTGACATTGTCATAATACAGCGAGTGGGATCTCGCGTGGAGATGCGCAGTAACGCGTTTTGGTCAGTTCGCGCGGAGTTTGCCATGCCCCGAAAAAACGGGGATACAAAACAGAATCTGTGCCGCAAGATACGTAAGAGTTTCCTCTCCTTATGTATTCTTTTTATTACCGAGTAATATACACTCTGCCATCAGGGTTGAACTCTAACATTGTTACTCAGCAATTACATATTATTTTAACTTGGCCGTGTTCCTAGTGTATAGAATTGTCGATGATTTTAGTGTGATTTGGGAATATCTCGGACCGTACACCTTTCGTACATATTCAAGACATCAAATCCTCACGCTCGATAACATCCCTGCTATGTTTTTCTCACTATGTTGATGCGAGATTGTCAGAAATATATCGCTACGATGTTTGTAGATAAATATCGCTGCGATTTTTCGCGACGTATATATATATATATATGAATGATGAATAATTAAGGTCCGAATATATAACTCGGAGTACACAAAATGCCGTGAAATAATTCAATAATTGTCCCATATGGAAATCGTGACTTGGGTAAAAGTTCCACGGCATTTTGTGCGTTCCAAGTTATATCTTCCAGCCCTTCGATTATTTTCACACATAATGTGTAGGGTAGAAAAAAAATAGAAACTTTAAATTGTCTTATGGGATATTTTATTATGATTTTAAAATACAAATTATTCGCTTGCGGGAACTGCGGTAGAGTTTGGGCTAGGGCAAGGGGAAGAACTTGGGCCGAGGGATTCACTCAAGCTGGTACAAGAACTTGGCCTGGGGCGTTTCTTCCAAACTTTTGCTAAAGCGAGTGCCCTGCCTATGCCGCTTTTAAATTGTGCATCTGTTGTTGTGGCAAATTTTGGGACTGATCGGAGGAAGCTTGAAAAAAAATATTTGTATTTATTTTTTTTATTTGCTAAACCGTAGCTCGAAAATCATGATAATTTGAATTTGAAGAAATCTAATTTCAAGAAAAAAATATTTATTACAAATTTATCTTACGTGGATTTTCAATTCCAGGATTTTGAAACTGGTCACTTTGATTTCTATACTTTCTGTATGTATTTCTGTTTTCAAAGCGATCGCAGTCATACATTGATAATGTTCGACCATATGACAAATGATAATAATACTGTAAATATCAGAGTTTATATATTGCAGAGATATCACATTTTTGATATGTACAAAAACATATGTCTAAAAACATCTTCGCGACATTATACCAGAAATGTATAGAAATCATATGACAAAAAACCATCTTCGTGACATTCTACTGAAAATGTACAGAAATCATATGCCGAAAAACATCTTCGCGATATTCTATCCGGGAGATTATTTAGATTATTTAGATTATTTCCCGACTTTTTTTTCCACTCGAGTCGGGTTACGCTTCCGGACAAAATGGCGGCGATGGTGCCGTAGAGAAATGTCTAACATACATCCATCAGATGTATTAAGTATATCCGTAGTATATACGTAAAATATCCGTAGTCATAATAAGATATCCGTAATAATTTTGAAATGTTAAATATTCGAAAATCTGAGGCCTAGGACTCTAGAGTCGTAAATCTCTTCGGAGGTATCGAAATTCGTATATACCATTGGAATTCTTGCGATTTCTAAAAATAATGAATATATTTGAAGATACCCATAATTTTGAGATATTGTAGACTTTATTGTGTCAAATAATCGTGAAAAGTACAGTACATCATTCTCGTATATAACAATTTTTCTCTTAATTCATTGCTCCACACTCTTTTATTTCTTTTTGCAAATTTTGTTTAATGATTCGAGAGAAGCTGATGTCACGAAGTAATTTTCTTCATTTTCATCCAAATCTCCATTTTGAAATTTTGGAACGTTGGAGGACAAAATATATATTTTTCCGGAATAGAGAACGAGTTCTTGAGGGAAAATCAAACGATTTTTGTCTTCCAGTACCAAACCTGAAATGAAAAAAAAATTTAAATTGGTAATTATAAATATTTTGGTCTATTCGATTCCAGTTTTAGAAATATGATTGAAAAATTGAAAATTCAATGATTGAGAGATTGAAATTCCGAGTATTTGGATGTCCAAAAATCGCGTGGATTTCCAGCAATAAATGAAGAATAAGATCCTTTTATAATAGCCTCAAGAGTTTCTAGAATTTTCGAAAACTATGTAAGGGTCTTTTGAATGTTTAATTCAAAGTCAAACAAGTTTTGTACACAGGTTTTGTAAATATTTTGGGATCAAATTTTTGGTTTTCAAGGACTCGGCTCCATAAATTTAAAAATTTATAAAACTTTTCACCCCTTTCACTATCTGGTCCTTCTTTTTATCTTCTACCTACTTTATATTATTGAATTTGAATCCGAAAACCCACTTTTTTCCAGATGTCAAGTAAAAAAAACTTAAATTTCCGACTACTTTACTACTAGTTCATGCATAATAAATTAAAAAACTTACGAAAACTCGAACTATTCAGAGTCGATTTCACGTCCCAGCATGCGACACCGTGCCTATTAATTTGCCCAAAATAGGCAATATTGTTTTCATCAATAGCAATAGTTGGTCCTTGAGATAGAGGACCTTTGTCCCCAACAACATTAAAATACTGGTAATTGTTTGTTGTTGCCAAAGTCTCGTTTTGCAAGACTTTCGTGGGAACTGAAAACTCAGTCACCCCCGACATCGCATGGAAGTATAAAGTTTTCGAGCCGTCAATTTCTTTCGCAACATCGACACCAAAAATTCCGTCAGTCCAATGGAAATTTATTCCACTGACGTTGTAATCACCTGAAAAAAAATTACGACTCAATCCAATTAAACGCATTTTTGGAACATTTTAAAACTTTTGGCATTTCTGTTAGAGAAAGAGTCGCGAAAAATTCTAGGTTTTTTTTTTTTGCAACTGTGGATACGTTCATTCGTAAAAATCTTGTAAAAACTTTCTGATATGTTTGAACTTAGTTAGAGAAAGTCATATAAAAAAATTTGTTTGAATAATTATTATATTCAGGTCTTTTCTTTTCATGTTCAAAGATGTTTCATCTTTTGCGAAATTTATTTACCGTTCAACGGATCGAAATAAAAGTAATTATGATTGACCCTCCAAGAGTCATTCACAGCCCAGCTGTATACCACTAGTCCGTAACCAGCAAAATCAGTGATATAAGCGAAAGCGTTTTCGCAATTATCTTTTTCGACGTCGACTGCGATATTCGCAAAAAATGATTCGTGCTTTTTGTCCGAATCTTTAAGTGTGTACGAACGAATGATCTGCAAAAATCAATGATTGGTACCAAAGATTAGATGTCGAATAGTAGACTTGCTATCAGCAATGAAATGACACTCACTTTGTCAGTGTTTAAATCAATCATGATCAAGCGTGCTGGTCTAACTTCTTGGGCATCACCTGAAAAAATTTTCATAAAACGACTACTTTCACAGCAAAAAAATGCGCTCCGGCGATATAAGTCCCAACATGAAAGTTCCAATTAGAAAAAGTTCCGATCAATTATTCTTCTAATGAAAAAAGTTTTAATTTATTATTTTCCTAACGTCAAAAGTTTTAATCCATCATATTTCTAACATCTTGTTCTGCTAAATATTCTTTTTACAAAAAACTTCTAACATTCGACTTAAAAAACGTTACTATATAATAGGATGTCACTTATTTTGGAGATGTTGGAATTTTTTCCATTCTGGGACTTTAAATCAATCAAGATATAAAAAAAAAAACTTTTTGTTAAGTTTGGAGCAAATTGAGCATGATTTGAGCATGATTTGAGCATGAATTGAGCGTGCCACAAAATGACTGAAGTTTTAAAAGGGATTTACGTGTAGTTTTTTATACATTTTGTTTAAAAATTCATAACTTGTACAAAACTTATGATGAATGTTTGAAATTTGAATGTACAATGTTATGTTTAAGACCAACATTTTTTTTGATTTTTCTATCGCTATTATCTATGTTTTAGAAGCACTAAAAAAAAAACAAACATGTACTTTTTTTACAAAATATGTAATTCCAGACTTAGAACTTCAGAACTTATGAACTTTTGGACGTTTGGTACTAACTGTATTGAAACTGAAGGTTTGGAGTTATTGTTTTGGAATTTTTGTTGTACAGTGTTTCTCATTAATGCCTTCGTCTTTTCGAACGCGAACTCATGTTTTCGGATGCGATTGACGTGAAGGCATTATTGAGAAACACTGTACGAGTATAGATTGGTTATAATTTACAATTGTGAGTGTCACACGCAATAATTTTTGTCATTGCTGATTTGTACGAACTTGCTTCAAATAAACGCCTATGCTATTGGAACTTTTGGTACTTTTTAAATTTAAAATTGTTTCAACCTTCGGGAACTGTCGGTTTGGAACTATTGTCTTGAAAGTTTTGTCGTACAATAAATAGATTTATTTTTTGAAAGTTAATTGTTATAGAATACCCAAAATATTCTCTATTCCAGCATCGATGAGCCACATTCTATCGCAAACGTCGATTTTGAAACGAAAGACATCGATGATCACGTTGTCTGCGAAATTGTGGATGTCATTGGTTTCCATGTTAGGGTATGGAGTCAATTTGGGAGATTTCACTTCTGGAAGGTATAAAATCAAAAGTTGAGAAACGCGAAAAGATATTGGTAGATGAATCGGATAAAGAGCACAAATTAGGTAGTAGGTCTAGAATTTTTCAGGGTTTTCTTTGAATCTTCGAAGCCGTAAAACGGAAAAAAGTTTTACTGTATTTGGCAGTTCTGAAACTCCATCAAAGTCATCCAGAATCTTTTCGCTTTGAGTAAAATTTCACTTGAAAGAATTTAAAATGTAAGACTTTCTTAGACCACATTAAAATCTTCCTTAGCTATTTGACCATCTAGAATTCTTGAGCAGCCATTTTGGTACCACTACTCTCTAAGACCCTATGAAATTTCAGAACAACCCTTCAGAACTTTTTAGGACCCTCGTCATTTCATAAATGTTAGCACTTTTACGTCTAAATTAGGAAAGTATCTAATTTTTTTACTGTTCACGTCTTTCATGGAGACGTAGTTTAGGTTTGATGCAACTCCTTTTTTCCATCTAGGCACTGTCAAAAACATTTTGTCCCGCCAAATTCCCATTCCTATGGGTAGATTGTTTTTTGGAATGTAATCTCCTGCAGCAACGTAAGCATGTCGAACTGATTCATTCGGAAAATTGAATTCCAATTCTTTCCAGGAAAATACATTTTCTAAATTTTGGCAATTCGCAATTGCCAAAATGGCGAGTGACAGAATAAATCGCATTCCTGAAATGAGAAGACTTTTGTAATATGAAGGTGACTTGTAGACTGACTATTATGTTATTGTCATCATTTGTTAGTCAATTTTAATTATGGGAATTCGTTATTTTATTGAAAGTTAAGAGTATTATTCCGCTACCTAACGTGGATTTAGCTAGCTTCAGCAAGAACTTCGGAACGGTACGGGCAATATTTTCGAACTATTTGTTTATAAAATAAAAAAAGAATGATTTTTTTTCCAATTGAAAAGTTGCCAGAAATTACAGCATTAATAACTGTTTTTCAAAAACCCTGGAAATTTCTCTAACGTTTATCAATTTAGGCTTTAAAATGAATGTAGGTATAGTTGCGGAAAAATTTAACCAAATTAATCTTTAAATAACATTTTTTATGTACTCAAGAGAAATTTTCAGAAACGTCAAAACTGTTGAAAAATGTCTCTGAAATAAATTGTATATTTTGAAAGTTTTTTTCTCATAGTTGACAGTAATCTTTTGAATTTAGTAATATTTCTTGGATTTTAAGATGGTGTGACATTTCGAAAATATTTCGTTTTCGAACAGAACTTTGAATTTGATGAAATGGGTGTTTTTCGAACGATTCTTCATACTTTTATTTATATTATCAACTTTTCAAAATGAAAAAACTAATAATATTTATACAATGAAAAATTCTTTTCAAGCTTATCAACTCTTAAGAGTTTATAAGAAATTTACCAAAACAACTAGGAATATTGCACATCATAACCGCGTCTAATAATTCTTAAATTTTTATACCAAATTTCCCAAAAATATCCCAAACTACAAGGAACTTCTCTAAAATCTCAAAATTTGTATTCTTCGGGTATTGCCACTAATATTTTCAATTTCGTTAAATTTCCGTAGTTTGGGGATAACATACCTAAAGTTAGAAAAAATTCTTTTGGAACATGTAAAATTCAGTTTGTCAAAATCGATGGATTTTTAGATGATTTGGATGTTGTAAGACTTATTAAACAAATTTTCACTCAATGGAAATATTGATGACCATTTTTCGAAATTCTGAAATTTTTAAATAATTTAAGATGAACCAAAAATCCTGCTATTTCGCAGAGTATTACCAACATTTAAAATTTTTTTTCATAACTTCAGGAAACGTTTAAAAATTTTATTTACGAAATGCGTTTATGCTTAAACATTTTTACTCACTCTCCCATTCGCAGAATTATTGTTCTGGCATTTTACAAAACTTTGAATAATTATTCAACGAAAACTCACATGTAACAATAAAAACGCAAAAACGTTCAATTTTTTAAAAGTCTAAATTAATTCACGTAATAATTCATGTGCCATAAATTACTTCCAACACGAATATATCTACCTATAATTACAACATGAGTGAATTTTCGAATATTTTATTATTCATGAATTTCTCACCATCGAAACTTGTCTTGTTTTTTTTTTTTTTTTTTTTTTTTTCATTTAAATGACGAAAGAAAGACTCGGAAAAAACTAATAAACTACTTATTCCGATTAATGATCCGTAGAATTTCGATTGAAATCTCGGAGGAAAAATTTCCTGTTCCTGAACATTCCTGATTTGCAATAATTTTTATTCAAATGCCCAAGTCTTTCTAATTTTTATAAACGCAAAATAATCATGTAACTAATTATCGTATTTCTTGAAAGTTTGGAAGATGCTGGTTGTTGTCTATAGTTTTATTGCTCGATGTTTCTATCCGGCTAAATGGATTGTCATGAAGGAAAAAAACTCAGTCGTTTCTTTAGGTTTTTACAATCTTTTTTCAGAGTTTGCAAAGGAAGATTTATTACTTTCAAATTATCAAAACCGCGATCTAAAAGTTAATGCAAATTGGATGATTTCTTCAGCAATAAATTGTTGATGAATAAATAGAGAGGATTTTTTTCACAATGGGCACGAGGTCAGTTGTTATTATTATTTACGTATCGTGAAATCAGTTTTCAAGGAATCTGCATTTCTCGTTAGAAGCTACAATCAAACGGAAAAAAAGGGTTGTATATAATAATTATTTGGATTAATTAATCTTCAACAAAAACGATTCTTTTCAACTGTCATTAAAATATTCTAGAGTTTGCCAGAAATGAAAAAAAGAAAGTATCGAATATTCTCAAATGTTTTCGAAGTACAAAAAACACCTTTCTAATGAATAAGTTAATGGAATTTTTCAGTTTCTTTCATGTGAAATTAATTGGTCAAGAGTAATATTTCAAAACCGTTGAAATTTCGATTTTTCAAAAATTTAGTCGAAAAATATCCGAATTCGTGTAAGGATGAAAAGAACTTCCTAAAATTTTAGATAAATTGTTTGTTGAACAGATTTTTTTGCCGGAATAGTGTTTCCATGAAAATTATGAAAAATCATAGGAAATCGCGAAAAAATGTCGGAAATCTTTTGAATTTCACAAAACCCGAAGCTTTGAGAAAATTTTCTCACAAGGTCCTAAAATTCGAAAACGTAAATTTTTTCACCATCTCGTCAACAAGTAAAACCTGTAAACAATCGAATCAACTATTCAAATATACATATATATTGAGATTTCCGATTTTCTCTACTCCGAAATGCTCGCCTTTAATTTTTTTGAAACAAAAAACAAGATTAACGATATGACATAACAACATTCTTGGTTTTCCATTCATGTATATGTACACATGCGCCACCCAACGTATGGCACAACCAAACAAAAAATAAATTCAATCAACTTTTTCCAGTAAAAAGTTTTTTTGTTTTTGAATATGGCACGATTCCCTCGTAAATAATCTATGATAAAACGTGAGAAATCCATGAAATTCTTTAAGTTATCAACAATAATTATTTCCATGATTCATTTATATTGGTAGTTTATTAAACACCCTTTCTCCTTCCGGCATTCGTAAATAATCTACTTGAAGTGGCTATTTTTAAATTAGAAATGGCATTAAAATAAAGAAAATTTGGAACTTTTGAATTCTGAATGTTATAACTTCGAAAGCAAGGTTGTTGGTGCACTTTTGTAATTGTTGATTGAGAAAAAATCGATCAAATGTGACATTATGAGGGAAGATACTCACTGTTCGGTCGAAAAAACCAGTCTCAGTCTCGGGAGAACGGTACAACTAAAAGTGAGCGTCATGCGGAGAGGCCGATTTTATAATCTTTCACGCGTAAGAGTGCGTGTATAGTCCTGACGACAGATTTTCACATCTCCAATTAATGCTGCTAAGGAACGAAGTTCATGGTTTCGCATAATCATCTTTGCCAGTTTTTCAAATAATATTTCGACTATCAAAATTTTAACTCATGAAATGTATTATTTTTAAGATTGAATTAGTTTTCCACATTCCTACCTATTAAGGGGGGAAAACCAAATAAATAAAAAAAAACGGTCAATCGACTTCGGACGTGGATATAAAAAAATTACTTACTCACAGTTTAATAACAGTAATTATTAATAATTAACAGTAAATTGACAGGCTTTGGCGAGCGAGTTTTTTTGCAAAACTGCATTGTTTTTGGATTAAAGTTCGCAAAAAAAAAAAACAATAAGTAAAATAATTTCTGTGGCTTCTCGCCATAATAGAGAAATTTATTTAAATTTTCGAAAATTTTTTCACTTATTTAGATCGAAAAATGGGTAGTTTATTTAACCCACCAAGTAGGGTAAAATAACCAATAGAGAAATTTTTTCGAAACAATTTTATATCACAATGAGTGCTAGTTGCATGCCAATATATCATCACATTTTGTATTAGGCAGGGATTATTTCTTCAAACGCATGTTCTAGAGCTCATCAAACACAAAAATGGTTATTTTATCTTACCATATCATTTGATTTTTGTAAGTAATAAATAAGTAAAGGAAATGAATATTTCTGTATATAAAAAAATAAGTTGACCAGATTAGGCAATTTCAATGAGTTCACCCTGGATGCCTTGAATTCATGGTTCTGCCGATATTTTTATGTAATATTTCATAGCTATTTCCATGTTACCTCAGGAAATACCAGATGCATTAATAAAACAATATTGTTTCATTTTGCAATTTTCTATGATTTCATACATATTGTAATATTTCATAGTTTGATGCATTGCTTTTTTGAAATTTCTTGTATTTAAAAAATTTTTTTTCAAACATGTGTTAAGTGGTTCCGTAGTTTTTTTTTTTTTCATATTTTCTGTATATGGCTTCTTAAATTACGTAATTTTAGGCAGTTTTTCGTTGTTTTCTGTAGCGTGACACATTTTTCGTTGTTTTTCTTCATTTGATTCATTTTTTATAGTTTTGTGTAACTCGGCGTGTTTTCTTTCATAATTTTCTATTTTTTGTTTTAATTCCTTTTATTTTTTTATATTCTTTCGTAGATTGAACATCGTCGCGAAGCTAACATGTTATAATATACATACTTGTAAATATGTTTTTCAATTAATGTTTCTTGAAGATTCTTGCAATAACTAAGAAAAAGACCAGAAAACACGTTTTTTTGCTAAAATTTTGAAAACACTATTTTAGAAAATTAAATGACGGTTACTTTTGTACTCTATGACCCAAAAGTTGTATAAAAAGTGGTATAAAAGTAGACTGCGGCAAGTAGTCAAACGAAATTGATCTAAAGGTTGTTCAAATTTGCGATAAATTTTTTATAAAGCCCTAAGCTGAATATTCTTATGAAGGCCTTATATATACTGCTGAAAATTTCCAATTGGTTTCCTGATTGGAAGTTGAAAATTATTTTAATATTGGGTTTCCAATTTGAAATTTAATTTAATTTTTGATTGAAAAATTTATTGGATTGGTGCTGACTACGGTTAAAAAAAAATTTCTAGTCACACAAGCCAATTATTGGATTTTCAATCGGTTTTCCAATTGGACAACCCAACAGGAAATTTGGAAATTTTCAGGACATTTACATATGGGTTAAGAAAATAAAAAGGTGAACAAAAATAAATTGAGAAAATGTGCTTATTATAAGTGTCCAAAGTAAAGAATGGAGGAAAAAACTAAAAATACTAAAAGCATTTGCAATCTATAAATTTAAAGTATTGCTTTCGGGTTTTTTGAGCGTAAAAATTAGTCACAGCAGGCATCCAGAGGCGAGATGTACCCTAGTAACACATTTTCATTATGCTGAAAATCGAGAAAAACATTTCATCTTTCGTAACAAATCTCATAATTTGAAAATTTTTGATTTCCAGCTGTCAGTTGGAAGCACAGTATATTATTAGGTTTCATTCATGTTTTGAAATGATACAAAATACTGATGTCTGAAAATAATTTACATTTACCTAAATCTCACAGGGGTTTTTTGAATAAACACAACTCTCGACTGCTATCGTTCATGCGAACAATATATATCGATGTCCACAAAACATCTTTTTTCTACGCGCATGCGCATACCTAGCAGTACCTAGCAATATCTGCAAAGCTTTATTATAATCATTATTCGGTTATAATTTTGATAACTACGCGCTTTTTTTTCGATATCACATGTCACAGGTCTAACTATAAATATCATTTGTGAAAACTAGTTACAATGGGATCAGAAGTTCTCAAATTGCGGGTAAGGTAAAACTTTGTAGAAAAATTATCAATAATAAATGATGTCAAATTCATTTATAACTCGTACAGATTTTGGCGTTGCACGGTTATCGACAGTCAGCAAAAGTTTTCAGTGCTAAATTGGGAGGTTTAAGAAAACGATTCAAACGTTCTGTAGAATTCGTTTTTATCACTGCTCCACATGAAGTTCCTGCTTTAGCAGACGTCGAAAAAGACGATAAAACAGGTATGAAAAAGTAAATGAATGATTTTTTTTGTCTCTAAGTTGTTCATTTGAATATTAGGTAAACAAAATATTTTCGAAAATTTCGTTTTACACATAATATGAAAAAATCAGCGTTTCGTATAAAGATGTTCATGATACTTATCATGAAGTGCAAAAACCAATTTTTTTATGTATACTTAGTTATAACTAAAACACAAAATGGCGACTGTGCAGCAATCTTAGACCATATAATACATGAACTGCTACTGCCTATTGTTCTCGGCAGGAAAAAACGGTCAAACACGTCGGGCGAGAGTGACGTCACAGGGCCAACCAAGCCCGTATCTAGACACAAAATGCCCCGGGGGCCTACACAGCAGACAAGAAAATATTGGATGATCAAATCCTGAATTCAAACTCGATGACTTTGAATACTTTCCAGAAAAGATCAAAGTGCCGACATGAAAAGTATTCAAATTTATCGAGTTTGAATTGAGGATTTGATCATCTAATATTTTCTCGTTTGCTGTGTATTAGCCTTGTACTTATTATTTTCACCCCATGCTTAAAAATCTTTTCGAGCTGTAAGAAAATTACTTACAAGCTACAGCAAAAATATAATGTTGCTGAAACATCATTTGAAAAACGCGGGAAAGTAAAAGAAGTGATTAAATAAGTGAAACCTAACGTTCCTGCTCCAGACAAAAATTTCCAGACAATTTTTTCAGTCACTTAAACACATTATTACATAGATTTTTTTTTCTTCTATTGATTAACCTTAAATCACATGCAATTTAATTCACATCCTCACTTTAGACAGTAAAAAAACAACTCTTAACGTGTAAATTTCAAAAGTAAACATAAACACAGGTGACCTTTCAGCGGTCGGCCATTGGCCCTGTGATGTCACTCTCGCCTATCATGTTTGACCGGTTTTTTTCTCGCGAGTAGCACTCCATGTATTATATGGTCTAAGGCAGCAATTCACAGGGGGTGCTTTTTCAAATGGGTTTACCTAACTCCTGAGTAACTCCCACAATTTTTGATAAATATATTAATGTATACATACATTATTTCACGCACATTTCATTAATTAGAAAAAAAGACTTTATCAAAAATTCAAATTTTTTTCATAATAATAGCGATCCTATGCCGAAGAAAAGATAGTTGTTTAGTTATTATTTATTGTTCATTGAAAATGATGATTTTTCTTGTCTTTGAGACGGCGATGAAGCAAGGAGCAATACGTCTGAAAGTTTGGGGCAAATCGGATAAATAGTTTTGGAGATATTGTGAGTTTAGTTGTTGGAAAAGGATTAAAATTTTCGTCTTATCGCGCTCGGTCCGTTCACTAATTCCTTCATTCTCTAACCGTCCAGTGCGCACATCGTGTTCTGCTTAAAATTCCAGGCCCTCAATATTTTTCAAGACTTTTTCGTGCATTAATCTTATTTAATGATAATAGATAATTGTAGATGTTCTTACTAAATTATCGTAAGTATTTTATAAATATTTGAACTTCAAATTTTCGATTAGCGGGTACGAACATGCCTAATTTATCAAATTATAAAATACAGTGCTAGTTTAGTGATTTCACAGGTTTTTGAATCCCCCCACTGCAAACAGGAAAATATGGAGCATCATTCAAGGATCAGGTCTTTTAATCATTATTTGCGTCACCGTATGGAGACATTGAACATTATTCGCGCGCATGCAGTTTCAATGTCTTCTGGGAGTATTGAGATTGAACGTCATTGCTGAAAAATATTTACTTGCTTATTATTACTGTTAAATTTGTATACTTTTGATAATAACTGCGTTAAAAAAGCACTTACTTACGAATCTTACGATGTATGTAATGCACTTACGAGACTAGGTACGCAATCAGAGAAGTTCACTTTCTCGGTACGCTAGCTGTCAAAATATTACCCTCAAATGCTTTCCATCTCGATTCAACTGCTGAATTCTGCAGTAAATGATTTTACTTTGTGATTAAAATGTTGCTTTTTGCACTGAAAAAATACTTTGTTACAGCAACCAATATAGACTCGACCAAGATTTTTTTGGTTCTTGCAACAATGAAGTTGATAGCGTCGATCAAAAATTTGGTTGCTGCAACACAAACTTGGTTAAGAGAACTATAAATTTGGTTGAGCCTATATTAACCAAGTAACTTAGTTCCTGCAACTAAATAGTTTTTCAGTGTGGTCGAAATAATAAGACACGTATTTTTTTTTGCTGACAAAGTTTTTTTTCGAAAAAATCAACACGTAAAACATCTGAGACGTGATAAATATTTGACAGCTAGTATAAAACAGTACAAGCGGAAGCTAATGTACCGGTCATACATTGAATTGAAAAATATTTCTATTATGTTACTTTTAATACATGAGGTAGACATTGAAACAGGTATTATTCCAATGCAGCGCTCTCCGTATGACGTAAACCCAGCTGAAAATAATCAAATGATCCGTCATTTATCCGTTCATTTGACCGTTCATATGGATAAATGGGCATTCCGGTCAAATGACTCGACCAAATAGGTTGACAAATGGATTTTCAAATGATCGGTCAAACGTCTGACCACATCGAACGGCAAAATAGGATGCACAAATATATTTTCATTTCGGACCGTTTTGGAAAATTTCAAAGTTTTGCAACAAAAAAATTGCGTCATGATTTTTGCTCCTGTATCGATTTAGCGTAAAAAAAAGGTTTTTTACACGCAGTCATGTAACCACGTCATTTGACCATCTAATTGTCCATCTTATTTTGCCGTTAGATTTGGTCAGACGTTTGACCGATCATTCGGAAATCCATTTGTCAAGCCATTTGGTCGAGTCATTTGACTGGAATGCCCATTTATCCATATGAACGGTCAAATGAACGGATAAATGACGGATCATTTGATTATTTTCAGCTGGGAAGTCACGTTCAATGACTCCGGCAAACATTAGCTAAGAATACATTGTAAGTTTGTCACATTCAATGAAGTTCAATCCTAAATTGCAATAAGTATGATAGAGAAGTATCGAATCATGTGCCGGGTGAATATTCTCAATAATTTTCCGTTTGCAGTAACATAAAAAGTTCCTGTAACATCAAAACCAAACCTCGTCTCTAGATCAGCTGGCATTAATAAATTATTATTGATTATTGCCACACGAAAAATTGTGATTTTAAGTTGAATCATTCGAAATAAAAAAATTGAATGATTTAAAGGAGAGCTGATGTACGGCTGGTGGTTTAATACGGACAAAAAAGAATTCAAAGCGACCGTGAGCAGTGAGAACTGTTTTGGATTTGAAGAAAGCGTTGCCTTTGTGGAAAAAACTTTCGAGGAATCGGGACCTTTTGATGGGATCATCAGTTTTTCCCAGGGAGCGGCTTTTGCAGCTATTCTTTGCTCTATGAAGCAAAAACAAAGTATGTTTTCTTCATTATTCTTGTAGCCGTTTCTCAGACATGGCGGAAATAAGTTTCACCAAAAAAAACTAAAGAAAATAAAAAGAAAAATGGGAGGAAAAACTAGTACCTAATACGAAAAATTTAAGATACTAGAGAAAATAGCTGAAATATTTTTGTGCATGCAAGTAAGATATGTAAAAGAATCATAGAATCGTGCAAAATTTTTTCAACTTGTCTGAAGATCATTTTCTTTCAGTCGTAAAATAAAATTATTATTGCAAAAGTCGTAGAGTGAAAAAATAAAATTGTTTTCTTTTTTTTTTCAAGTTAAAACATCATTAAAACTAAGAAATATAGTTTCGAAAATAGAGAAAATTGTTAATATCCATCCAATCAGAACGTAAACATTTGAATAATCAATTTATTGTGAAATGGAAGGAAACAAGGCAAATATTATACTTACTCTTTGGGTGGAACTTTTGGTGGCTTAGTTGCTCTTCTGTTGTGACGCCACTGCCAATCGGAACTCTTAATGATGAAAAAAAATATCGTAAAACTTACATTTCTGCAGTGTTGAATATCAACTTCGATTTTGTAATCCTCATTTCCGGATTCAAATCTTTGTGCTCCCCTCACAAAAAATTTTATGGCGAAAAAATTGTCATGCCAAGTTTACACGTCTATGGTACGAGCGATACAATCATTCCTTTAGGTAAGGAACATTAAAATATTTAGCACTTGAATTAATTATCTAATAATTTTTTGGCAACTTAGCCGAAAATTAATCGTAACTAATTTCTCAGAGAAAACTCAGGAACTAGATGACGCATTTTGTGATCCAAAGGAAAGGGTGCTACACGAGGGTGGTCATTACGTAGGAAAGGACAAGATGTATTTCGAATTTCTTGAGCAAAAGCTGCAAGAGAAAATGCAAAAATGATAGAAATTCTAGTATCGATTTGTTTTTTTGATACATAATTGCAAGGGCAAAAAATAAATAAATTTTTGATGATATGATTAGAACATTTTTATTGCAATCATACCTCCAAAAATATCTTTTGCATACATTAGTAAATACGTTTTCCTTAACAGCGTACAGGAAACGTGTGAACTATAATAACTTTCGACAAATCGATGAAAATCGCATTTTCTCAGATACATCGATAAAAAAATAAAGACTTTAGACTGTGCTACATTAAAAATTAAAACTGTATCAAGCTAAAAATATTGCGCATTAATGAAATTCAAGGGCATTATCTTTGAGTATTCTGAAAGAGAAAAATTCATATGATTAAGGAGCAATAATGATTGTCAAATAGAATGAAACGAATTTCAGTTGTAAAAGTGATCAAAATAATAAAACAAGCATCCAAATGTGTAGTAAAGTACTTTCACACACGGACTCATCAATGATAATAGGATTGATCATTTTCGCTAATTCCCACCAAACCTCCGCAACCGCGTTTTTCTTCGCGTTATGTAAAGAAAATATCATGTTAACCTCGTGGAGAACATAAGAGATTCCCCACATGCACTGTAAACATAATCGTGAATTTTCCATACGTCAAGTATGAAAACTTTTGCACATTGTAGGGAAATAATCAGAGCATGGAAAATATCCCATACGAGTTTGGGATTCTTTTCATTACTGAGTCATTTTACATACTTTTTGCAGAATTCTAATACGCACATTTCTTCCCATTTTGTTTGATTTATCCTATAAAAATATATGGAAAATCTCCTATATATCGTGTATTGGTTTATCACTTCCTATACATATATTGAAAGTTTACTATGAAAATTTTTGAGAGTTTGGTTTAACAATGTACTGTTTTTGCTTATTAATCGCTTCTGATTGAGTTCAAAATTGAATGAACGTAATAATGAACAGATAACTTTACGTGCATCTCCAAAATCAAAAGGTTGTGTCCAATTTTATTTTTTTTCGAAAATTTTCTCTAACAAAACATCTTTTGTATTATGTCATTTTTATTGCTTTTTTTTCTTACTGTTTGCTATGTATTATTGAGACATTTTATATGGTACAATATTTTTTTATGAATACTCATTTTTGAAGTGTAAACTTAGACATATCGAAGTCAAATTTTTGTAACCAATAAATTTAAAACTCACTGCTCTGCCAAGGTGTTGGTTTTTTTAAAACTTCAAATACACTGAGAAAAAATTAAGAGTAAATTTCACCATGGAATTATAATCTACATGCGTTTGCAGTAAAAAAAGAATATTTGCGGCAATACTTATGTATTTTGTCATATAAAGAAGAAAAAGTTCCGTAAAAAAAGTAATTTCTCTTTCTTGGCCCGCCTAAAGTGAAAAACCACTTTTTTCGCGGTACTTTTTCTTCTACACATGGCAAAATACAATAGTATTGCCGCAAATATTCCTTTTTTACTGCGAGTGCATGTAGATTACAATCTTCATGGTAAACTTTACTTTTAATTTTTCCTCCGTGTAGGGGTGATTAGGGCATTTCGGGGCACTTTTTATATTGTGAATTTTCACGAATTCATCAACATGGTTTTTGTTGAACAACCTATATTTTCTGGAAGCTTGAATTTTTCTTTAATGGACCCCGCAAACAAGATTTTAGTATTTTAGACGTAATAAGTAAGATTCCTCAGAAAATAAAAAGTCCACATCGTCCCTAAATTGCTCAGGAACCAGGGTAATGAGTAATAGGTACCGAATCACTTCAGGACACGTCGTTTGTAAGCACAAAAAATGCCATGAAAATTAAAGAATATCAGTTATTGACCTTTACACTCGCAGAAAATAGTCATATAAAAAGTATTTAATTTTTGTAGCCTGCTGATTTGTTCTAGGACGTCTTCTGCGTGCTGATTGATTCCTTGTTAAGTTCTAAGCTGTGCTCGAATCATCTTTTTTATTGGTTGTTTTACGAATCCTTTTGGCAAGTTGTTGCATCACCTCCCGTTCACAATCAGTCAAAATTACCGCAAATCTCTTTTTCCTTCCTCTGTTTGATTTCTGCCGAGGTTCCGCTTTTGAAAATGGACGAATAGTACGAAGGGTTTCATCTAGTTTTTCAACTGAGGCAAATACTTTCCATGATGGGATTATCATCCGATGAGACTTTTGGCGAAATCGATGAAGAGATGAACGAGACACTTTGTATGTTTCAGTTGCTATATTCTGATTAACAAGCCCTCGTTTCTCACAGCTGCTACTGCTTTTTTCATTTGATCAGTGGCACTTCATCTTTTATACGCTTATATAATTGCGCACCATGCTCCCGGCTAAATAATAATCAGTTGTTATTCGTCTTGCACGTCTTGCATTGAAAAACGAAGTGTTCCGAATCACCCCAGACATGTACGTCCCTATATGCCCCAACCCGAATTTTCTTGATTTTCGCTCTGTACAGATTCAACTGATAAATACAGTTTGAATTATAATATGAATAATGTTTTAAAGTGTACACGAAATATATTTACTCACCCGTTTTGGTATTTCGCAATTCCTGGTAAGCAACAAACGTGAAAATAAAACAACTAAAATATTTCGTTTTGATGAACATATTCTCCTCTTATATGTTAGATGTGAAATCGACCAAACTCAATCAGTAAAGTAGTTACCTTGGACGCAACATAGAATAATTTTATGGCATTATTCTAAATGTTACATTTTTAATTTATTCGCACTGCCCCGTGTCCTAAAATGCCGTGCTTTCCCTATGCATTTGCGCCCTTTCAATGCTAATTAAAATGATACCCTGGCGATCCCGAGCCAGCCGCCATGGACTCCTTTTGGCTCCCTTTTGGACTCTTTACAGTTTTGTTAAATTTCATGTATTTTACCGCAATACTTTGCACAAATATCTGTCGCAAACACATTGGTAATCGTTTAATTCATAAGCATTTTACATCCATATCGTAAAAACTGTATAGACATAAAAATAGTCACGTGATAGAGCAAAGTCAATTTTCATACTCAGAAACACTAAAAAAATGTTTTTCAACAGTTCAAGACTCACTATTAGGCGAAATTCGACTCAAAAATTGTCAAAGGTGTATACAAGACAATCTATTAAAGTCTTTGTTGAATGAAACACATCTATTTGGACTCCTTTTGGATTCCTTAGGTGTCCAAAAGGAATCCAAGGTGGACGCTGTTTGGACGCATCTGGACCGTCTGGGTACATGATAAAATGTATCATACTTTATGATGAATAATACTATTTGGAAAAAAATAGATAATATCACTGGGTTTATTAGTCGAATAATCAATATACTCTAGAAACTCGTATAACCTAACGCCCGCGAATCATTTAAAACAGCGCGAAACTCGTTTTAGTTCATCTTGAGGGGGCTCCTACTCTTCTCTCGGTTGATTCACGTGATCTCCGCTGATTGGCTGAGGGGAGAGACGGGAAAGAGAGAGAAAGAGAGAGCTTGAGCGGTCGAGTTGTCTCGGCTGGTTTCGGCACATATCGCACGACGTAAAATTTTGTAAGCGTCGTTCCCGCACTTTCTTCTTCCTCCTGATTCGACGAGCGCTTACCAGCCTCGCCGCGTTCTGCCGCGCCCAAGTGTGATGGTGGGGGAGCGAAATCAGGAGAGGAGGAAGGAAAGACGCGTTCAAATCGTTATAAAAAGTGTGTGGTTAGAAAAAGTGTGCCGTTAAGTTATATGAGTTTCTAGTGTAATTCGATTTCTCAGTCAATTGTATGTATTTTAAAATCTCATTTTTATCGACGTTTCTATTCTTTTCGAATCTTTTTCAAGACATACTAATATTTATAACTATTAGATAATCAATAAACATTTTCAAAATTATTACATCACTTACATTATAAAGACTATTACAATTAAGTCCATAGTGTCGAATGCTCTTCCTTTCCAAATTTGTAACAATAAATGTCACTCGTCGCAAACATGTTCATAGTTAAACATACAATACGACACTGCGTCGAGAAAAATCAAGCAATGTAATCTTTGATACAATCACGTGATAACATCCATTGAAGTGGAAGTGTCAGGTACGAGAGAGCATGAATCACAGTCACTTCTTTAATTATTATAATCCATTAAACAATCGTAAACCCCATTCCAATACATACATATAAGGTTGGTGTGATTATGGGATTGGTTGACCGTGCTGTAGGTTTATCTGATAAGCAATTCCATCATGGGAACATAATTAAAATAAAGGAAGTTTTAAAATTGAACAATTATCCTGAGGACTTGGTTAATGAGACAATAAAAAAAAGAATTAAGACTTTCATGTCACGTTCTGATGATGGAATTGGTGACAGACAAATTAATAATGATGATAGGAAACGGATTTTATTATTATATAATCAGGGTTTTAGTGAGAGGATTCAGAAAAGATTCAAGAAATATAATGTTCAGAGTGTCCTTAGGATTCACAACAAATTCGTCAATAATTTTATCAAAGTGGGAAAAGATGAAATTCAACCTACTAGGCAATCAAATTTGAACTATAAATTGAATTGTGATGATTGTGATAGGACCTATATTGGCCAGACAAAAAGATAAATCGAAAAAAGAATAAATGAACACAAGAAGATGACTAAAAGGATAGGCAATGAACTATCAGTCATCGACGAACATAGAGTGGGTTTTAATCACGAATTCGATTGGGAAAACATTGAAATTTTAAACAATGAGAGACACTATAGGAAACGTTTGTTTGGGGAAATGGTGTTTATTAGGAAATTTGAGGATATTACCATTTATAAACAGAAAGACATACACGATTGGAATGGGGTTTACGATTGTTTAATGGATTATATTAATTAAAGAAGTGGCTGTAATTCATGCTCCCTCGTATCTGACACTTCCACTTATATGGATGTTATCACGTGATTGTATCAAAGATTACATTGCTTGATTTTTCTCGACGCAGTGTCATATTGTACGTTTAACTACCACAAAAAAACATTTTCCAATGAAAAAAGTTGAGGTGAGGGCTTCGTTTGTCATAGCAATCAACAAAAAAAAAAAACCAAATCAATCACATGCGCTTAAGTGAGTTAAAGCAAGTAAGTCTGCATCGACAGTTCTATGATTCAAGTTCTATAAGGAAATCCGCGGATGACTCCAATAAATTAAAAATGAATTGTTAATTTTGTTATCATTTTTCGCCTTTTTCTGTATTACAGTACTTTCTGAGTCCTTTTTTTTTAAGCGGCCATTTCAAGTCACTCACCTGCCCACTTATATGAAATTGAATCATAAGATAACGAATAAGATAAATTTTTCATTGTTTGTGTGTACTTCTCTAAGTATGTTTATTATTTTGAGGTATGAAGGATGTGTGTTTTTCTAGGTAGCAAGTTTGCGTCTAAATTTATAGTACATCATCATATCAGCTTTAAACATTCAACTATGTATGTGAACATCCTGATCCTTTCAACAGTCATCTGGCATTTTCACGTGACCGACCATGCCACTTTTTATGTAGTTTCCACGTGTATGTTCACATTGTCATCCATTTGAATATTTTTAGCTGGGATATACACCCTACTGAAAATGAAATTCTCATGTTAATCTCATGTCACATCTCATATAAGATATGATATGAGTTCTCGTGTCTCACGAGAGATCTGATATGAAATTTTACATAAGTTCTGGGCGGCCAATTGCAAGGATGAGATCTGATATGAGATATGACATAAGAAATTAGCCGTTCCAGAACTTATGTAAAATCTCATATCAGATCTCACGTGAGACACGATAACTTATATCAGATCTTATATGAGATGTGACATAAGATTAACATGAGAATTTCATTTTCCATAGGGCATTTTCACGTATGAGTAGATTGCATAGAATTTCTACACAATTTATACCACACACACTTTTATAAAATTTGCAGAAGTTCTCATTACAGGTGAGTCTTTAGGTCAATGCGAACCACATTTTAAAATTGCGCACCAAGGATACTAGAATAAGGATGTTCGACTCGTATACTCGAAGCGCTTTTTAACACGGACAGAATATCGTCGAGACGGTGGGTGTAGCTTGCATTTAGTATCCTTGTTTCGCACAAACCATGAAATAAATCAATTGATACTTTGAATAGAAAAATTATATTTCAGAATACTTTCGTAGGAAATGTTCTTTCTTAAAAAAATTTTTGAATGTGAAAGTATTTCACCTTATGCCACTTCTTGGTCGTTACTCGACTTATCATTCGGGAAGCACTATAATTATTTTTTAAAAAGCGTTTAGTTCGAAAAATGAAGCAATCGATTATGTTTACACTAACATTGTATACAGCGCAATCCAGTAATTGTCATAAAAAGTGGGTAGGTGAGTGATTTGAAATGGCCGCGTAAAAAAAAGGACTCAGAAAGTACTGTAATACAGAAAAAGGCGAAAAATGATAATAAAATTAAAAATTTATTTCTAATTTATTGGAGTCATCGGCGGATTTCCCTACAGAACTTGAATCATAGAACTGTCGATGCAGACTTACTTGCTTTAACTCACTTAAGCGCATGTGATTGATTTGGTTTTTTTTTTGTTGATTGCCATGACAAACGAAGCCCTCACCTCCACTTTTTTCATTAGAAAATGTTTTTCTGTGATGATTTGGTTATTTTTTGTTATTTTTTAACCACAAGAGTCTCTCCAATTGTGCGCATTATATGTATTTATACAAAAATTTTGTGTCAAATTCATTATTTATTAATATTCATCGATTACTTGTGTATTTCGAATTGTTGTAATTTGTTGTCCAGTAGAACTTTGTGTTTTTTGATTCATTTCTTTTCATTTTGTTTGCGGAATTCGATTTGTTGAAGCGTTTTGTTGAAAGGGAGGGGGAGGTAAGGCATGGAAGTTCCATTCCTACCCTCCCCAGCTCTCCTCCCTCATCACTGTGTGTTAGCACTTGTTTGTGTGTTAACACTCTTCTACTTCTGTCTACACACTTGCTTCTACTGCCGAACAAGCCAGACCACGCTACACCACGCTAGCTGCAGTCGGGAAAAATTACGTAAGTGCGCGTGTGTATGAAAATACGTACAAGTTTTTTTAATGAAACATTGACGAAATTTCACAAGTTATTAATTGAAAGAAGATGATTAATAAAAAATTTTTTTGCATTAACTAACCCTCACACTTACGAATCGTTTTTATTTAAAGAGCATAGAATTGCGACACGAAGGTAAAATTGATATTTTACAAATGGGCAGTTAAGGCATGGCATTTAGCTAGCTTGCATCATATTTCCAGCTGTTTTGTTGTGACAAACGCTTGTCGTCAAACTGCCGACCTTTTGCGTCTGCAACTGCTGCCAACTTTTCGCCATGCATGTCAAAGAGCATGCGGCAAATATGACCCAAAAATTGAGAACATTTGGCTTTCTGGGTTTATTATATCTACTTTAATATCTTTTCTATCAAATTGATCTTTGCGTGTTTTATTTTTTATCTTCTTCGTCTAGCTTTTACCTAGATTTAATAAAATACTTGTGTTTTTTAGATGCTGGATAATTTTTAGTTTTTATTTAACTGTTGAGTTGAGTTGGAAAACTACTGTAGTTCGTGATACTTTTTTCCTACGCTAAAACATTATTTTGAATGAAAGTTTGGAAATTTATAAATTTTGTATATTATTGATTCAAAGAATTTGATGGGCTCAATGAGTACCCAGATAACATCGCGTGAATCACAGTTTTAGCACAGAGTGAATCACGTATGTGAGCGCAACGTTCCCTCAAAGTGAGTTCAAAACGCGCGCATGTTGAATCACATTTTTAGCACACTATGAATCACATACGTGAGCGCAATGTGCCCTCAAAGTGAGCTCAAAATTTAAAATTTATAGGTTAAATCACATTGTGTACTCAATGTGTACTCACAGTGATCACGCAAGTGTCGGACATTTTGAACTCACATGTGATGATTGTGAGTGCACAGTGACCTCACATTGCGTGCCAATTGTTATCTGGGTAGCTGAATGAAAAGCTGGAAAAATATACAAATACTTCCGCAGTTTGGATTTGTAGAAAATTCATTTTTTTTCTTTGTTGAAACGAATTTAATATTGAATTCAATAATAAATTTTATAGAAATAATATCTTTTCCACCAATAATCTGCGGCTATCACCATGTTACCTTATAAAATCGCTAACATGGCCCACAAAATACTTTAGGCATTCGTGTTATTACACTGCAAACAGAAATTTATTGGAAGACACAAAAGATGATTTACACGCACAGAATTTCAATACTTTTTATCGTTGCGTGAGATGAAAGGCGCCGACGCTAAAAAGTATTAAACCGCAGTGAGTTTCAATCCGTTTTTGTGTCTCCAATAATTTTCTGTTTGCAGTGTAGCATGACATACATCACGCTGTACGTTTATTTCATTCGAATAAATAACGACGGACATAATCCGAACGGATACCGTTATTAGAATTGCACACGAGAGCGCGGTTTTCAAATACAAGTGCAAGGAGCATGCGCAGAGCCAACAGCCAATCAGAAGGTGTCACCGTCGCCAAGAGTACAACTTGACACTCCGTCCCTATATTCCTATATCTATGAAACGAACACAATACAACACAATAATAACAAACAGGTGCTCGAGCAATCAGCTGTCACGATTTTGACGTTTGCCGAATTTTATCTGTCAAAAATCCCCGACCACAGCTGAGCGTCCTACTGCGAAATTTCTTAAATACGACAAAGTCGTTTTGTGAGGTATCGAAAAAAAGTGTTTAGAACTAAATCAAGGAAAATTGAGCTGTTCATATTGAAGGTATGATAGAATTAAGAATCTGCGAGTGGTTTAAGAAAAAATCATGGTGTCTTTAATATAGAAAAAGGGGAGGCAAAAAAATTTTTAGGTTATGTGTGTTTATTTTTTTGATAATATGGTGCTGTTGCGGGCCCTCTCCTCGGCCCACGACCATGGGTCATTGATGAACATGTTGTGACGAGTGACATTTATTGTTACAAATTTGGAGAGGAAGAGCATTCGGCACTATGGACTTAATTGTAATAGCCTTAATAATGTAAGTGATGTAATAATGTGGAAAATGTTTATTGATTGTCTAATGGTTATAAATATTAGTAGGTCTTGAAAAGGATTCGAAAAGAATCAAAATGTCGACAAAAATGAGACTTCAAAATACATACAATTGACTGGGAAATCGAATTATATTGATTATTTAATATAATTTTGCTAAAAAATTAAAATAGTGAATATACATCTTAACTATGTATTATATTTAATGCATCATGTCACATTTTTCGTGTTCGGTGCGTGTGTGCATGTGAGTGGGTGTACACATAATCAACATAAATTTCGTCTGCTCAGTCTGAACAGCCTGGTTTTTCACCTGCATTCCAAATTCCAATTTCTATTATCACGAGTGATCACGAGTCACCTATGAAATCATTAAAAACACTGTTTGTTTCTTCTGTTCAAAAATACAAGCCGCGACATTTGACAAAAAAAACGACAAAAAAATGTCCTCGATCGCACTAGTTTCTGAATATCTGGAAACTTATGAAGGCAGAGACAAATTTTTGCGAACTTTGTCTTATGTGGCAAAATTAGCTTCTGGGATTCCTTCGAACTCTGCTTCGAAAGGTTTGACGAGTGAAAACTTGAAAAAATTGGGCAGTGAGTTGAGCAAGTGTAGGGTAATTTTGAGGTTACTCGATGACGTTCCTGCTTTGCATGCTGCAATCACACATCCATGGTGCGAAAAAACGGTGAGTTTCCACGATAATCGTCTGTGTAAATCTATGTTAACACTTTTTTTTGAAAGTTGTCTCGTTCAAACTACATTGCAAATAATAACAAATGATCGACCCTGTCCATAAATAAATTTTCGGTAAATATCGATAGCTTTTTCCCCTGAAAATTCGATACTATCCAACGCTATCGATGACACATATACAGGGTGTTCCAAAACTCCTTTACCTTACAGTCTCAAAGTCCACGTTACTAAATATGTATATTGTTTTTATTCAATTCCAAGTCAAAAAGTCTAATACCACTTTTTATAAAAGCAAAATTTAAAAAGTTACTAAAACAAAAATTTAAAGAATAGCTGTACTGTCTCTCGACAAGTGGAGTCAATTTCACAAACCAAACTTTACCTAAATTTTTTTTGTATTTTTCTGAGTCGAAAAGTCCTTTGCCACTTTTCACAAAACTCAAAATCAAAAAAGATATTCGAACCTAAAATCTAACAAAGCTGATAAGTTAAAATATATGACCTGAATATCTTTTTGGATTTTAGGTTTTGTGAAAATTGGCAAATACCTTATCGATTTAGAAAAATAAGGAGACAATTTAGGTGAATTTTAGCCTATAATTTTTATCTCCACTCCTCGTAGGAGCGATTCGTTTTTTAACTTATTATAATTTGAATATACATTATAAATATGAAGAACTTATCATCGATCCGATCCCAGTGGTATTTTTGAAAAATCTCTTATTTTATTACTTACACTGGATCGGCAATGGGTGAAAAGTGGGAGTGAAAATTGGAACGTCGGCCATATTTGTTTATTTCGTGTCCTTTGCCATATTTTTTTTTATATATATTGACGGAAAAAAATAGTAGTTAGACATTGATACATACATATTCTGAAAATATAGTTCAAACTGAGTAAGAAAAAGTATGGAATGTTTTCTTAATAGTATGTTACATAACTATCACAAAAATTTTATTTTTAATACAATTGTGATTATAGACCTCGGCTTTGCTTTGGTCTTTTTACTTTACACTCGTGCATATACATACAATTTATGCCCTAGTTACATACGATATTTTATGTACCTCTGGCAGAGGTCTGTACGATATTTTATGTACCTCTAGCATATTTTATCATACGTAGGTCCTCAGGCATAGAAAACGAGTTTTCATTACATAGACGGGAAATAATGGCCACTTTATCAACGTTATTTGCAATCTCCTCTTTGCGAGAGAGCAATTTTGCATTACCTATCTGGAAGTTTTCAAAAAAAAGTTGTTTCTTCACGAATAACTTTGTGATGGGCCATTCCCGTATGTGTGACATGGAATAAGAAAAGGAACCTATGGTCACGGAAATCGATCATGAATTTTCCACGTCCAAAATTAGTAAAAAAAAATTACCTGCAAATGAGCCGCGTTACGATTCGCTACGATCGTCAATGGCCGTAAAATAATTAAAAAAAAAATACAATCAAGTTGTTGCGAACGGAGAAAAAACAAGGATTTTTTTTATTTTCTCAAGATTCTCGTTTGCAACCATATGGCCCTTTTCTTCTTCCAAGCCACATATATATGGAAAAAAAATTATAGATAACATGGAAGAGAGTGATTCCAACTCCTGTATTTTGTGACCTCTCTCCGCTCGGTCACAAACTACACACTCATCAGAATCATCCTCTTCCTTTCTTGTTGAATAAATAAGCTATTCCTTTCTAGACATACCAGGTATTTATTAAACGTACTACTAATGTCGATTTTGTCAAAGACGAGGTTTCTGGTCGAGGCAAACCCGAAAATCGGAATCGTCTTTGCTGAGTAAGACACTTGCACGACGTTGCATACAATATTTTATGCGACGAGAACCACAAAACTGTTTCAAAGTTGCGATTTAAGGTTAGAGTGATAAAAAAGAATTTTTTTCAAAAAAAGACACTTGTATGTGCTTGTATGTTAAAAGCGGATTGGAAATGCCGTATTTTCGTGAAACACAGCAGAAAGATTATATTTTTTAATGAGCGCTGATAGAACTTTTTCAATGAATGTGAAGTTGGCAAAATAAGCCGAAATAAAGTTTCTAATCATTTATTTGTTTAAAACGCCTTTCCGCACAATTTGTTCGAGGAATGAATTATCGCTTTGAAGCCATCTTCGTGCTTCATTTGTTTCATGTGCAATATCTGCATGGAGATATTAATTTTTACGTGATCAATAAACGATTTTTAAAAATTTAATAGCTTCACATGCAGCAATCGGTGCTATTGAAACTTCTGTCATGCCAATAAATAATTAATATTTCTGTCAATCGATTTGATTTTTGATGATTTTTTATTCCAAGGTATACACGCGGTATGCGATCGTCTACCGCGACCTTCGCCGCGGTTCATTGGACATAAAAATGGAATTTCTATTGGAATTAGCGTTTTATAACTGTTCAAAGTAATTTTTGTTGAATTTGTTCTCGGAAATAGCATATTTTCGAGAAATACGGTTTTTGGGTGGATGAATTCAGGAAACATGCAGAAATCCTTCGAACAGTTAATTGTGGCTTACCTAACAATTAGGCAATTAAATCGTTTTTTTCATCTCCAACAACAGAAAAAAGACGATAAAACTGACTGGCTCGTGAAATGGACGGAGACGCTCCAGATTCTAGTCGATTTGATCTACTGCCCAGTTGAACACATTACTTATTTCGGTCAGCTGAAACTTATCAATATAAACGTCGAGTCGTGGGATGATGCGACAACTTGGTTCTGGCTTTTTTCTATTAATCTTTCATTTATGAGGTACAAAAATTTTGACGAACACAATTAAACTTAAAATAAAAGGACTAACTATGAAAAACAATCTCGCATTTTGATGAAAATCATAAAATGAGGAGAATCAGTTGTGAAAAAAAATCGAAAACCAACTCGAGAAAAATAAAAATAACCAAATTCAACTTCATTAACAGTTATAAACAATAAAATTTGCGGTGAAATAATTCTCACTTGTGAATTTGTGATTCAGATTGGTTTTCTGCTTTGCAGATCGATGCGAAAATTCAAGCAGTTGGGGATCGAGTATAAGAATAAACGTACGAGGTAAATAATTTTCATGCGGTGCAGGACGACTAAAGTCAATGTATAAATAATGTAATATCTGTTCTTAGCTGGGAAACTAGAAAATCAATCCTTCGAGAGCGGCGAAATCAACTTTTAACTTGTGTTCGACTGCTTTTCGACATGAGCTACGCGATTGCGTACTTACCCCAAGGAATTCTTTGGGGTGGAAAATTCAAAACCTGGCAAATTGGCGCACTCGGGACTATTTCATCCTTTTTAAGCTTATATCAAGCTCTTTCCAAAAGAGCTCAAAACTCAAAAATGTGATATATGTATGATATTTTGAATTTTGTAAAAGGTTTGGGATAAAATATATTTTTTTACAATTTCCTAGTTTACACGTTTGGTTGTATAGATTTTAGATAAAGCTCGTTCTTCATCTCCTGTGTCTTATGGAATGGAAAATGGCGCAGAATCTAGTTCTGGAGAAAAAAAACATGAGAAAGGAAAAAGACGATTCACTGTTTCATTAACTTAATGACCGGAAATCCGAAAGAAAACCTTAATTTCTAGTTCAAAAAACTTAGTTTACTCAAATGAGAAACCTGAAAATATATCTATATTAAAATATGAAATATTTATTAAAAACTATATGTACAAACAATGTTTCATATTCGCAAAATTTCCGCTACTTAACGAAAAAACTATCAATTAATAATAATATGTACAATAAACAAGTCCTCGTAAATAACACTAATTGAACCTAAAAATATTCGGGGAATTCCAAAAACCCTGTGTATAATTTGACGCTCTCGTAATATGTATAAAAAATTTTCACCAGAAAAAATATAAATTACATTTAGCATTCAATATTTTATCACGTTACACTTATTCTACCTGGACGGAAAAATTCGTAAAAAGCGTTATAAGAATACACCTACGTAAATTATGTTCTCATCACTTATTAATTACGTTGTTCTAGTTTTATCAAATGCAGTGATTACATATCGAATTGTTGAAACTTCGCAAATAAATTCACTGTTAATTCTTCACAAAAGAATTAAAGAATCCATCGAAGCTATGTACAATACAGTTGCTGACCATATTAGAAGATCAAAGTTGAAGGATTCATTTCACATTATTTTTATTGTTCGATATTTTTAATTCATTGTCAATGATAAAATAATGGTTTATTGAAAAAAAAAAAGTTTAATTAACACATTTAGAAATTCATAAAAAGTTTTCTTATCATATATGTGAAGTAAATATACGAAAATTCATCTTCGTACCTCATGTGTAAATGTTTTCATATTTTTAAAAATTTGCACCTTTTTGTTTTGAAGTCACGAATATTTTTGCAAAGTTGAAAAAAAGTTTTATATGATTCTAATATAAGTTTTGTTAAGGAATGCTAATGGTCTTACAATAAAACAAATAAAATAATATTTCTTATGTTTGATCATTATATTATGGCCATGGACTGTAAACTTTGTGAACCACACATGATTCATAAATAATTGCATCGTATGTTTCATCATACAAAAAATGTAATAATTAACCGATGAACCTTATTCTATTTGTGCTTCAAGGGACGAAGTCAGACATTGAGATCAGTTACAATAACGCGAGCGATATTGTAAAATACGAAAACGAGGAATTAGTAGAAAATTACAAACGTTAAAAAAGTACTATAAAATCTTTTAAGGCTGTGCATGGACGTAAAAAGTTAGTTATTTAAGGATAATTTGATCGCAAGTTGGTTTTCATGGGAAATTTAACTCACCGACGCTGCCTACAGAGCGCGATGGAAAGCCTTGTTGGGAAAAACTGACAAAGAATGATCAAAATATTTGATTATTTTTTACCATTTTTTAACCAGCGTTTTAAAATTTCACTTAAAAATAGTCTTACGTTACTGTCAGCAATTAACATTGCTACCGTTTCCCTTTCAGTTGAGAGCTTTTTCGATAAAGGTTGAATCAGGACTCGAACCTTTTACATAGCAGTTTCCAAGGGCTGGCTCTTACTTCGAGCACCTACTGAAAGTTGAGTCAGTTCTGTAGGTTCATTTACCAAAATATTGTCGAAATTCGTTTCCAGTAAAACCTCGCTTTTTGACCGTAAGGGTCTCTCCTCATTATCGAGGTTTGTCTCCAAAAGCGCCTCGCTTCTCGGTCGGTCTTCATAGTTGTTGTAAGGTCGAGGCAAAGAAGGGCTGAAGTACCCTGGCAATGCTTCGGAACCGGGAGTTCTTTGGCCCTGAAAAATGTGTGTTCAAACATTTTTTGAGGTTGCAGCATCACAAAATCAGTTTTCAATTATGAAGCATCCAAATTTAAGATATTTTTTTAGAAAGTAACACCTTTTCAGGGTGGATACAGGACGATATTTTGAAATTAGTCTTTAAGTTATGTCAATTCCAAAATCCATTATACTTTTGTCAGGCCTTCACTAAAATTCCACTTTGTCGATCTTTTTCAGGCAAAAGAGAATTAATACCTATCATCAACTCAGGGAATTTATCGATTGTTGCCAATAGTTCTGACTTAAAATTACTATCTAAGCCATGGTATTTATTGCATCCTTACCTCGTAAGGTTGATAATCTGGCGGATTGTACATAGTTGCGGCTTCGATGTCTCTTTTTAATTCAATTATCGAATCCGCCATGCTGTTGCTTAAGGGAAGTGTAGAAGTGTTATTGTAGGTGTTGTCATCGAGAACGTGTGGTTGTTCTTCGGGAAGACCTTCACTGTTCGCGGCGGAAGTCCAAGTGCTGTTATTTCGAGAAGTAAAAGTCGAGTGGTTCCGGAAGCCCTCGTTGCGGTAGGCCAAGTCGAACATGGGATTGTCATTTTGGGTCAGTTGAAATTTGTGGGCAACAACGCCTTTGAGGTCACTGTTGCTACCTACGAATCATTGACAAAACAAGTTTTCACGTTCATGGTCTATGAATGTTCCATGTTATTTTGATGGGAATTCATAATTGAACCCCGGTAATGCTGATGTGAGGCAACCAGGGATGGTAGACTTTGATATTTTAGGTTGGCAACTTTAACTGGCATCCACTGCATGTGAATACCAATACTTCTGAGAAACATTCAGGCGCCTGGGTATAATGAAAACAGGAAAATAGTATACAGTGACGCGGTCTCTTAATGACGCTCGGAAACATTGGTTAAAATAGTATCGATAGCGTCTGATGCCAAACACATATCAAGAAAAATCACTCACAAATTGTATTGGATGGTATTGGGAGATCTAATCAGTGAATACAAGCCAATATTTTCTTGTTTGACGTACTATAGTGTTACAACAAATAATTTACTGATCCATGTCACTTGTTCCAGTTTTCAGGATGCATGTACTGACTGCCAGAGAAAAACTATTCAAGAAGTACAAATTAATATTTATAGTATACGATTTTACTGATTTCTACCTCCTAGAAAAAAAGACTTATCTCTGCAACATCGCTAAATCGACATTTCCGATAGTTTTTTTTCAACCGTATCAGATGGTTAGGGCAAGGATTTATCAAAATCTGTCGACTGTTTATCATCGTGGAGCCTATAGCTTGAAAAAATATTTCGACATTTTTCAGATAGATTTTGTAAGTACCATTTGCGATTGAAAAAAAGCTCATCTTTCCAAGTTTTACGCTTACTTCTTTCGTTATAACGTCATGGATGATACGTTTTTTGTATCTTCATGTCACATCCGAAAACTTATTTTCATTCTTATCCGGGTAAATTTAAAGTAAATGAAGATTTTCAGTATAGAATTTTTATAAACTAAATAAAATGAATGGCCATTTCTGCATATGAAATTGTAGAGCAGTTTTCAAGTTTTTCTTCAATGACAGAAAATAATTAGGGGTGTGCGGATCCCGACTTTTCGGGAATCCCGGTGCCGGAATGGGTCGGGAAAGGCTTCGGGACGAGAAAGTCATTTTCCCCAATTTTTCAGGAACCCCGAAATTTTCGGGAATCCCAAACTTATCGGGATTCTCGAATATTTCGGCATTACTGAACTTTTCGAGATTCCCGTATATTTTTCAGTTTTTTCATACATAGTTTTGAAAAATTCAAGAACTAAATAATTTTGCTAAACTTTTATTTTCGATAAGCAATAAAAACTTGATATTTTATTAATAAGTAAAACTTTAACTATAACAAATCTTCCAAAATAGTAAGATGACAAATCTTTTTCAATCAAAAGTTTCTATGTTTTGTTAGTTATGTTATTGATTTCTTTAGTCATTAGTCAGTTCATTACTGCATTACTGTATTACATTCAGTTCAATACACTATTCAAGACTGCCAGTATACATGTTTAATTGATGTTGAATATTTGGAACAGCAAACAACGAAATTTTGAGGACTCAAATTGATAGAAAGTACACAACTCCTTCATCTAGTTCTCAAATGGCTGTCAGTCATAAGGAAGATTGTATGAGTATCTTCTAAACATTTTCCTTGCTGCTGCACTACACCAATGTTACGAGGGAAAGTTATAATTCAGAATAAATCAATCGTAATTTTTTTTTACCTGGAGAATATCGAGGATTGTGGGCTTCGTAGACGTCGTAACTGTGATTGTCTTCTTCCATTGAAGAATTCAGTTGAGATTTATCCATTGAATCTAAGCTTCCTCCGTTTAGTGACATTTTTTTATAGTCCAGAGAACGTGAATTGAGAGTGTCGTTGGATTGTTTGGTCTAAAATAAAAATCGCGATTCATTCGAGAAATTTCTAATCAAAAATTGATTCACTTTATTGTTTCGAATAACATCTTAGTTGAGATCATTATAATGAAGAGTTTTTGAATTCTGAAATTGAAAAAAATTATACATTTATTTATCAAATTCCCTGTACTCACTGAGAGCGGGCGACGACGATAAGCCAATTCTGTGAATCCTGAAGTCGAACCAATCGACCGCAAAGAATGCAAAGATTGTCGAATGGAATTCCTTCTCTCCAATCTTTCGACCTTCCTTTTTTTGGATTTTGATATCCAAAGAGCGATTACTGCGGCAATTAAAATAAGTGCTACGCCTACAGCCGCGAAAAGCCCCGCTACTACTGCGTCGTTCCTCCAAGTGAATGGGTCGATGCTAATTCTAGGATCTATACGGACATATAAATGAATTTAGAAATTACGCACATGTCAATGACATGAGCTTCCGACGTATGGATCATGTGCAAAAGAAAATATGAATGTTACCTATTTCGCAAATGAAGGTATTCGGCTCCAAACAATTATCGACTTCGATGGTTTGATAGGTGAAAACCGTGCACTGATCAAGCCTTTCAAGTTGCTGGATCCAAACACGTTCGGAGTAATCGAAATTTTGCTGCTGTTGTCGCAAAAATTTCCAAAGTTGGAAGTATTCTCCCATGATGAACGGCATGGAAGCATTGACCAGCTATGTTTAGAGATTTTGAGATTGAGTAAAGTTTACAAACGATAGAAATTACTTTTCAAACTTTTCCAAAGTGGGTTCTGCAAATTAAACTCTCTGGTGAAAATAAAGGGATTCGTTCCTTGTTTTTTCTAAGAATAATGAAATAACACTACACTGAGGAGCGGAAATTGTCACGATGACAATACGTTTTCAATATCTATTCAACACCTGACATAAGAATACATCTGCCTGTTACAAAGACTTGTATTCGTATCGGAACAAAATTATATTGTCTTGTAGGTATCATATTGCCCTGGTAGAGGTATCTAATACCGTTCCTTCCCGATCGAAAAAAATGTCCGATTTGTGTACGAAAGATATCGGCCAGATGTTCTTCCCCAGATATTTGGGAATCCGATGTCGGAAATATGTACGAGAAATATACGGTCTGAGATATTCCCGCAATTATATGGAACAAATATCTTACGGATAAGAAACTGATATTGGCTCGCATACATTTTCACAAATATATAGCTTTTCAACAAAAAATTGTCAAAATATAATCGAGGTCGGGCGTTCAACAATTTCATAATTTGGTAAGTATAAAAAAAAATATAAATAAATATTATTGAGCAATAATACATGCGCTTGAAAATTTTTACTTTGTTTTCGTACGCATGGTAGTAACGTTTTTACATTTTTCTAATTTCAGCAACTTCGAAAGATTGGGAAAATGTCGTGTGGTCAACTTTGAACATAAAAAAATTGGAGACGTGTGAAAGACAACTTAATGAGGTAGACTTGAAATAAAATTAATTTATTTTTAGTACTGCGAACCATTCATTGTTCTCAAACAAATGGAAATAAAAATATTCTGCCTCATCATCAATTGTTTTTTATCTAAGCTCAAACCGCCTGAAAGCCATTCAATATAAAGTCCTATCTATCAAAAATATATTTTAAATGTGATAAAATACGACTTTCTCGGTGAAATCCTTTGATGTGTGTAGAAAGCATACAATAAAAGGATTTTCTGACTGGGAAGGTTATATTTTGTTGCATCGCAAATCATTACATCAGTGGAGAAAAATAAAAATATGGATATATTAAAGATATGCTACAGATATTTTACGTGTATACTACAGATATACTTAATACATCTGACCGATGTATGTTAGACTAAGGCACTATAATATATGAGTATTTTCGAGCGCCATATTGGGTCCACCAATGTTCACCTTGGCGTCCGCAGTCGTATGTTTATTATTGAGCTTCGCACTTTTCGGACAAAAACGAGGCAAATAATCACGATATATTATATTTCGCGTTGTGAAAATAATCGTTAGTACTAGTGTAACGTATTTGCTTTCGCTGTAGGAGAAAAGCACTGGTTTTTGTGCCCTGTAATTTATCTGAATTCATCGAAAATAGTAAAAGTAAGCAGCGTTTTGATTTCGTTCTTAATTATATTATTATCGAAGAATTATTTTCGTAATTTTTTTACGGAAAAAGGTATCTGTTTTGACTGTTTTTCAGAGTGTTTTTTAAGTTTTAGATATTAGAAACTCATTTATATGTTCTGAAAAGTGACAGTTTGAAAAATGTCAGGGCAAAAAAACCACTGCTTTTCTCCTGTAGCGTAAGCAAATACGTTACACTAGCACTAACAATTATTTTAACAACGTGAAATATGATTTATCGCGATTATTTGCCACATTTTCGTCCGAGAAGTGCAAAACTCAATAATAAACATACGACTGCATACAAGGTGGATCCAAAATGGCGCTCGAGAATACCTACATACTTTAGTGCTCTAGTTAGACATTTCTCTACGGCACCATCGCCGCCATTTTGTCCGGAAGCGTTACATTCGTATATACGAAAAATATCCGCCGGATATTTTGTTCGGATATCCACGTGCAGATTACGTACATCTTTCGGGATATCTTTCGGGTATTTTTTTTTCGATCGGGTTGCAGCATCTGCCCAGATTTCTAGGGAAACTAAAAAGTATTGTCCCTTGCAGTATCTTATCGTCACCATGACAATTTCAACTCACAGTGTAGAATCAGAGTCAAATGTCACTTGAAACAATTGATTCTAGAACTAAGAATTATTTTTTTCAAAATAGGTAATAATTAATAATGCTGGTTGATAAATACTCGTAAATAAAAAAATTCCACTAACTCGGCAGAAATCCCTGGCGCCGAAAAAGTCCATGGGAGCCCCGACGTAAATGTAACAAGTGTCACCAACCAAGTTCCAACCAGGTGGACATTTTCCGTGTAAAACGGATTTGTTATTCATGTAAAATGGTTGGTAATCGACTTGCAAAAGCTCCGGAGAATCTTCGCGATCCCGGATGCGTCCGGTCACCGCTAAAGTTTCGTTGAAGCCCCACCAATTGTTTCGCGCCTCAATATGCGATCGCCACATTTCCAGTTCACTTAAGGGGAACATTGAATTCAATTTTCATATTACTTTAGTGAAACTGATTTTACTGGTTTGCCGTCTAAACTCATTCATCGAATAGTATTTGGATGGCAAATTGGTAAAATCGATTCTTCGCCGAATTTTTGCGAATTCTTATTCTTTGTGTTTTTTGATATATATTTTTTGATATTTTTATGTACAAGGTTTAGTCGAATAAAAGTTTTTGTGAGGAATAAAGAGATTCGTCATAGCGTCCGATAATTTTTGTTGTTATCGCCGTGTTTTGTCGAAAAACTATGAAAATCATGAAAAAGAAAGTTTTTACGAATTGTATTATGAATAAGCTACTTAAAATTCTGAACGGACAAACATTCAGAAATTTCCAATTTTTAATGAAATTTTACGGTAACGGGTTTTCGACACAAAATAAAACCTCGAATTTTTGAATCTTCATTGACTGATGAGTCAAATTACAATAGTCCCCAGAAAATTTCGAAATTTCATCATGTACCTCAATTCCAGAAACAATAGAATCCACCTTGAATTTGTAGGATTTGAGAAATTTATTAATTCTAGTTCTAAATTTTACGAATGAGTATAATGGCTTGGACTTCAAATATGCCTAGAAAAGTCACTGTTTAGAAATCGTAAGATTTTATTGATTCTGAAATTTCGAAATATTCGAAACATTCAAAACTTAAGGAATTCCATTAAGTGCAATTATTATATAATGTGAAATCTGCAATGGTTTAATTTCATCTTATTAAAATTTACATCAGAGGTTATTCATCTTCAATTTTTTGTTCACGGAATTTCCAAAATTCAAGTATCTTGATATCTTAATCCTTGACATGTCCAAAATGACAAAAATTCTGTATTAACGATTGCGAGTCAATATTTTGCAAATTTTTTTTTTACCAAAGTTTCTTTATCACCGAATCTAAGGAAACTTTTGTAAATATAAATCAATATTAATACTGGTATCAAAATTTATGGTGACTCCTTCGATAGTTTTTCAAATCCATGAAATTCCAAATTTTAAATTCTCAACCTCAATTTTCAAAAGGTCTATTATTTCAACGATACCGGGAATAAAAAAAAATTTTAAGGTTCAAGGTTAAAGACTCAAAAATTTTTGCAATTTTTCAATCTTCTAAAATCCTCATATCTTAAACATTCAAATTCATAGTTGTAGCGTTTTATTTTTCAAAATACGGAAAGTTTTTAGAAGACAACATTTAAGCTCTAAGGATTCGTGCTATCATGAATATATTGATTTCATTCATTTTCAATTTTTGAGTCTTCCACCTTTTTTTTTGTTTTGATTTACATTTTGTTGCTTATGAATTCCTGCTTATTATTCACAAATCCATCAACTGAAATTTTTGGAATCTCTTCAATTCTGACATTGATATTTATATGATCCTTAAGATCAAAAACTTAACATACTCGAAATCATTAATCACAATTTCTTACATTACATTTCGCCGAAATTGGAATCTCTTCAAAACTTGTTGTTTTCTAAAAACTTTTGTCACTGTTAATTCTGTATAATAGATTTCAAAACTTAAAGCCTTCGATTCAAAAAAAATATGTATAACGAAAAAATTCCAACAATACGAAAACTGAATATTTGAAATACAAGTCTTCGGATTTTGGTAAGTATTTGACTAAACTTGTCTAATATTAAAGAAAATGTGATGATTTTATTTAATTTCAAACTTCAAATTAAAAAATTTAAAACTCTAAAAATCGCTCACCTTTAAAACTTTAAAAATGCCAAATATCAATGACCGCGAATCAGAGTTTTTAGATTTTGAATTCTTTTAATGGGAATTCTCAACATTTTGGGATTTCCGTATCCGTATGAATTTTCAACGAAAAGAATAACTTTATTCCACACAATTCTGAAAATTTTTTGTGTCAAAATACTTTTGTGCGTATTTTTGCATAGCGTGCTCATGAAGCAGCCCGAAGAACTTAGCATGAAACAAAAGCGTCATTTTTCGGAGAAAAGTTATTGTAATCTGTTTAAAAATCAATTTCATTAATGTATGTCTAGTTGAATTTGGGTCTTTCATGTTCTTTTCGGAAAATTTAAACACATTCTACGATAGTATGTTCATGAAATATATTACGACTTTTACATAATTTTTTTTTATTGACTCGAGTGATTGTATGCCTCGGCCTTCGCCTCAACTACAGACTTTACACTCGTCAATATCAATAATACGTCACAGGTACTCAATATACTATTCTAGTCACTGTATTTTGAACATTTCTGTTTTTTTATTGACAAAAAAATTATCATTTTATCGAGAAACTACATTTGCCCAGTTTAACATCAATAAAATTGTACCCAAGAATGAAAACTTCAGAAGAAGCTGTCTTCAGGAAATAAGGTGCATTACTTTGGTGAATTTAGGCAAAATCATCTCCCTTTCACCAAAACAACAAGGGATGGAAACAGCACATGGACTATTAGATTATTATGACGGACTGTTAGGCTTTTATTATTATTCCATCCCTTGTTTTTTTGGAAATTTGAGGAGGACAAATGTAAATTATTTGATATCGATTCATCTCCCTTTAACTTATGATTACCAAAGCTTGAAACAATTGAAACAACTACTACAGACTGCAAAACGTGATACGGGCACACAGAAAGCATTGCACACGAACGGAAAAATACTCGTGTACTCACTTATATTGCTTTTCCAAGATAACGCTGAATTTTCGAATTATAACGCACATGCAAACCAGATATATGAAAGAAAAAATAAGAAAGAAGTGATCAGCAACTACCTACTCTGCTTCAATTCAAAAAAACTATTCAGATTCTAAGAAAAATTTAATCGGGCCAGACACCTAATAGGCAGGATCAATTGTTCAAAATGATCTGATAATTTCAAATTCCTCGCCAAATTCGAAGACGATATTTTCTTTGCCGCGATTGTGGGAACTTTAAATTGAAATTACGAGCACTGGACCTACGAAACGAAAAATATCTATATCGGCTCATCTGATGTAACACTCATTTGATGTATCACTTGGGTTTTTATGGATTTTTTTCATAAATTTGCTGCACATCAAGTTTTTTTCGTATTTTTCAGTACATAAACAATTTCAAGGATTTTCTAGTATTTTTATCGATTTCTACATAAATATCTAGAATTTGATCTCTTAGGATTCAGCATTTTAAAAATATCTAGTAATTTCATCGATTTTTTAAAGAATCATACATTGCTGGATTAAAAAAATTTTTGAAACTTATATGTTTTAGTATTATTACAGTTCTTTAGGATTTGCTAGTGTTTTATGGATTGCTATAATTTAGATGTCAAGATAGAGGTGTGCTTTAGAATTCGAAGGTTAATGAATATTTCGTTTTTAGTTAAATTTTTCCAAGGAACAATGTTTTTTTAGATTTGAAGTTCTTTTGATATTTTTCGTATTTTGTCAGTATTCATAAGATTTAGTATTATTGTTGATTTCTGTAGAGATTTTCTTGATTCCGACGCTCCAGTTAGTAAAGTTTCAGAAAATTTTAGTGTTTTTATCAATAGTTCCGTATTTTTTAGTATTTATAAATGCCTTAAACTTCAAATTTCCTAGTTTTTTCAAAGACATCTCTTCAGATTTTTAGGATACGACTCCCTTGAATTCAAAATTTAAAATATTATAATTCATTAGACTGATTTATTGGAGAACATCGTAGATTTCAACTACTTTTGATATTTTACATATTTTTAAAGATTTATATGACTCGAAGCAATTTCTGGTATTTTTTTTTTTTTTGGATTTGAATATGTATAGATTTCTAGAATTTGATGTTCTAAAAGTAGAAGTTTTATTGAAACGTGAAAACTATATTCATTTTTGAAAATATTCAAACAGCATTTACGAGTATTTAATGAAACTTGAGTATTCTTCGTATTTTTCATTTTTTATTGAATTACGTAAGATTTTCCAAAAAGTCTCTGGATGTTTATAAAATTCTAGTAGAGATTTTTGAAGATAAAAAGTTTCAAAAGTTTTGATAAGTCTTCGAAAGAACTAAATCAGCATTTATCTGTTCAATTTCTAGTATTCTCAGTATTTTAGTGGATCGATTGATTCCAAAACGAATTTTGACAATTTCATGCTCTAATTCTAATGTTATATAGATTGTTAAATTAATATATTTATTAATAGTTCATAAAAGTTGCATCATAAGTATTACTATTTCATAGATTTTGGTTTCAAATTATAAATATTTTGTTGAATAAATTGAAAATGTTCGTTCTGAAGTATACTCATTTCTTAAGAAGCTAATCATCATAATATCGTTACGAAAGAATCGTAACGTCTCTAAAATATTCCCGCAATCATATTCTTGAAACTGCTGACGACTATACTATCCTTCACATAGACTTTTAATGTTAGAAGGAAAAATGAAATGAATGTTGGAAAAATTCACTGCGACCTAAATGCTGGATAAGTATATAAAAAAAAAAACATCAAAACGAGAATCTTCGTGTCATTTTTTGTTCACAGAAAACACGATATCGTTGAATATCGCAACGAAAATATCGATGCTACATCGACAGTTAGTCATATCGGGAAGAAATATCGATACGTATCGCCCACCCATACAAGGTGCGCGGTCCAATGCTCATAATTCCGATCGCTTATATCTCCGTCAATTTTGATTTTTTTCAAAAATGGCAAAGGAAATAATATATCGTCTTAAAAAAGCGAGAGATATCTAAATTTTCAAAATACTCAGATAATGTTAAATTCGCCTCTATAAGTGCCTGGCGAGGAAGACATTATACACTGAGAAAACTTGTTAACGTTACTTTGACTGCATTTTCCCAAATAGATAATTAAAAAGGCGATACTACGGAAATTTTCGTTTTGAATATCAATAAAAGCATCTATCAATGCAATTAGTACACATTTTATTCATGATTCCGTCCACATAAGATCAAAGAATGTTGATTTTTCTCAGTGTACTTCCCCTTCTGGACTGCACGTTCACGCAAACACTTTGCAAACATGGTGTAAACACGTTGCTTGTACGGTTTGTATGACATTAGCATGAAGTTTAGGCAAAATTGTTGTAAATTACGTACATGAAAGTCATGTGAATTCAACAAATGAGCAGTTTTCCTTGAGTTCTTGTAATGTTTACATGAAATGTATGCAAGCAAGTGTTTACACAAACTTTATGTAATGTTACGAATGCTCAAACACGTCTACGAGGGTTCATCAGAAAAATGAACAATAGCACATGCCTCTTTGAGGTAACATGCTTTGAAAAATATTGAAAAATAGCTGTAATCACACGTGCTCATGTATAGGGTTGCTTTACACTATTTAATTTGAGATAAATTTCGACCTGTATATTTCGTCCACTTAAGACATTTTGGTGCATATTTATTGCAAAAAATTTTGAAGATCGAAAAGCTTTGTATACGCTGAAACATAAGTGAAACAAAAAATTAACAAAAGTTTTTTCATCTACTGAAGATTTTTATTTTGTAGACATTTTGGAGAACCCATGCAATTTTGATTGAGCTTTGATATTCTTGAAGACTTGAATATTTTTTTTTATTTTTGGAACGTATCGTAATTTTTAGATTCACAAAGGCCTATATGTAAGAGATTTAGAGTTTTGACATTCTTGTGTATGAATGGATGTCGAAATATTATCAGTATTATGAATTTTCGTTTTATGTTTGAGATACTTTTTAATTGCACATTTCTGCGATTCTCCATGCAGTATACGTCATTTTTTGAAATGTTTTTTATTGCAAATTTTTGTAACTTTAAAAAACAGGAGATTATCTTAGTAACGCCCGCATTTTCTTGATTATTTGTACCAAAATTAGCAGCATTCGGAGATTATTGAAAATTTGTGCGATTGATGAAAATTTTCCAAGTGTCGTGAATGAGTTTCTGCAATGTCGTAAAATTGCCCAAAATTTCAGTATTTATATGTAAGCATTTAATATTTGCGATGATTTGGAAATTCCGTTACGATATTTTGAAATTCTCGAAACAGTTTTTTTTATTTGAAAATTTTCTCTCAGCTTTTAAAAACTTTTTTCACGCTTTTTAATTGAATTGTTAGTATCTCTTGTAAACGTATGTGTTGCCATAATTTTTGAACAATATTTCCAAAACATCTCAACATTTAATTTATAATCGAGATTTTTTTAAATCAAAGTTGGAAATTTCGTTAGCTCTTGAAAAAAGGCAACCCTATTCATGTCAGCAAATCTTGAAATTCATAATTTAGTTGTCACTTGTCAAGTTCTATGAGATCAATTCATGCCAATTGAAATTGATATAAATGGTACTTACAGGCTTCTGTTGATAGTTAATATTTCGTAGTCATTATCAGGGTTGAAAAATACATTATCTACATATTGCTGTCCAGGGGTTCCAGCAACTATGGTACTTCGTCCTTCTCTATCAGTCGCATAATTTCTGAAATTAACAATGCAACAAGTTTTAAATACCCTACCAAAACAACATGTAAATCGCAAAAGAACTACTGTAAAAGGAAAGAAAAACATTCTGACACATTAAAGTTTATTTTTCACGATTTCAAAAATGTAAAAAAATAAAAATTAAAGGAAGAAAGAAAACTTTCCGAAACAAATTTGAATTGCCAAACACGACAGTAAGAAAACAAGTGAAAAATCTGAAGTTCTAGGAATTCGAAACATTTTTAATGTTCTTTAATGCTCTTTGATGAGTAAAAAAAAAATATCAGCATACTTATAAAATCCATTATGCATCGTTCTTTGGAAAATCGGTAAGCGGACTCGTTCGAACCCGAATATTTCGAGTAAATGTTTCCCAGTGTTTGCTTGCAAATAATTCAGCGTCATGTTGCTGACAACTTGGTTCAAAACGATGTTGCTGTTGTAAGAAGCGTTGTTCAGAGTAAAAAAATTTCTGTACAGGGTCACTTCTTGGTAGGGGCTACTCTGGCGTCCTTCAAATTGTCTGAAAAACAATCCCACAATACATATATACATGATATTGAGAAACAATATCGAAACATTGAATTCATGAATATTATAATGTCGTCCTCTTTCTGAGTCATTTTTAATTAGTGAACAGAAGATTCAGCCAATTTAGGATCTTGATGTAGTTTTTCAATCCAATCAAGTTCAACATTTCGTCTGGGTAAAAAACCTAAAAACAACTTGGAGAAATTGCATCAATTTACAAATTGTAGTTTCACTAAATCGTCAGAACTTTGTAACATTTCCGGAATTCATGGTTATTTTCACAAATTTTAGATTTTAATTGAAATTTATAAAACTATCGAACATATCCATAAGATAAAACATCCTCTGATTTAAAAAAATTTGAAGATTTAGCAATTTTAAGAAATTTCCTACGACCTGCAAAAATTTACAAACATTCTCTGGAAGTCTAGAAATTTTTCAAATTTTGTGGAATCTACTGAAGCTAAAAAATTTTCAAAGTTTTTGAATTCATCGTAATTTTGAAAATTTCAAACGTACATAATTCAAATTTTATAAAAAATATTCTCACTCGTTTAGATCATTGGTAATTTTGCAATACTTTTTAAGTATTAGATTTTTGCTTAAAAACAAAGAAAACATTGTCATACATATTTTGAAGAAACGCAAAAATAAAAAAAATCTACGAAAATTCGCGAGTAGTTTCCGAAATGATAGGAGTTTGTTGAATTTCTCAGAATTATGAACGATCTTTAAAATTTTTGTTATTTTTCTCATTTTTTGAAATTTTCAAAATTCCACACATGATACATACTATCTAGATTTTTGCAAATTTAACATGAATGCGTTGAACTCTTTCATAATTTCAGTAATATTTTGATACTTTTCAAGTTTTTCAGATACACATTTAAAATGAAAAACCATGATTGTATATTTCAAAGAAATGTGATGAAAAAACTCGATCTACAAAATTTACGAAGATTTTTTGTGACTGTGCAAATTTGCAGAATTATCAAAATTATTGACGATCTTTTAAGATTCCAATGTTTTAGAAGTTTTCCGAAATCCACGGAGTTTCAATCCTAGTAATTTCGATCCCTATAAAAACTTTATTTAAAAAAAATGAAATTTCACATAAGAATTCAATTTTTTATTGGACGCATCTTTTAAAAACGTTATGAGAAACTGAAATTTCTTATAAAGAATTGATCGATAAAATTGAATCAACTTTTTTCCTTATAAGATTCTATCAATCACATTCTTATTCTATGAAATTTTAGTTTCTTCTGAGGTTTTTATAAGGATCAAAATTACAAGAAAAACATAATTCAAACTTTTACAAAAATTCCGAATAAAAATAAAACTGGTATGACTTAACAAGCTTTTTCGTAGTTTTCAAATACTTTTCAATTTTTCAGATTTTATTTGAAACGGAAAGATTATCTCATTCATATCTCAAAGAAATGTGATAAAAAACACAATCTACGAAACTTATTAATATTTTCTCTAATTGTACACATATTTTTCGAATATTCCGAATACCTGACGATTTTTGAAATTCTCGATTATTTTTTTAGTTTTTCAAAATTGTTGAAATTTCAAACGTTGTTAATATTATTAAAATAATTCAAACTTTAAACAGATGTGTCGAACTCATCGTGATTTTTTGTATTTTCGTATCACGTTTCTGGTTTTTTAAATTTTTACAGTAAATGAAAAGAATACTATCATGCATATTTCAAAGCAGTACAATAAAGAATACAATCTACGAAATTTATGAAAATCTTTGAAATTCCACAAATTTTTGGAATTTTTGAGAATTATCGACGATTCTCAGGATTGTCTATCTTGAATTTGCAAACGTAATTCAAACTATCAAAAACTCGCCCAACTTCAAAAAGTGTGTATAACTACTGATCAACATTTTTCGTTATTTTTAATACTTTTCAAATTTTCAGTTTTCTTATAGAATAAATGAACATAATCTACGAAATTTATTACCTTTTCCTGTAAGTCTACAAATTCGAGTAATCAATGTTCTTGTAATTTTCGATGTTTTACTACCACCCACCCGAAAAATTCTCCACCCCTGTTCATAAGATCTGAAGCAAACAATAAACAAGATATAGACAAGTCAAAAACATCAGTTTGAAGCAGTTTGAAGTAGATAGAGAAAAAAATCTTGTATTCACAAGTCCCTATTAATGACAAAACGTTGGACTTGTGTAAATGAACTGCATCCAGGTCCTGAATTGTCTGAGTGTTCATTTAACCTACTAATCGATAAAAAAATATTTTCAATGATATATGAAAACTTTTATGTATCTCACAAAGTTGGTTTGTTGAAATTTTCGGTGAAAAGATTGTTGGAAACCCAGGCTTTGAGAGATGTTGCAGTGCCTCGAGAATCTGCAGCTACAAGAAGTCCACCTTGGTTGTTGCGCACCAAATTATTCTAAAGATAAATTTTTATTATAATTGTGAACGAGCTTGCATCTTATTCACTTAAGAAATTGCGATCTTGGAAACTTTTATTAAAAAAATTGTGTATGCTGATAGCAGAATCTGTTCGATGATTCAATAACTGTACTTTGTATGATAAAAAAATATGATTCTCCAATAACAACCATTCTGGATTTCGATATGAAAAAACAATCAAATCCTGAGATGTTTGGAGTATATAAAACTGGATATTTCACAATTTTGATTTTTAGCATATTATACTAACGTCTGAAAAGAAATGAGAAATTTTGTTTCATAGTTGTAAAACTTGCCTTGAAATATAACGACTGTGTATTTTGCAAATCCAGCCAAATTCCGGACTTGCAAGTGGTAAAATTTCCGTAAAGTTTTTCACAATTGTCGATTATGCGGTTTCGTTCCATGGTAAGAATCGCGTTGACTTCTCCAGCGTTCGCGTAACTCAATGCTCCTTCTCGGCAATTCGATATGGTTGAATAAGAAATATTGTGCCGAGCATCACGATCTAGACGTGGAAAGTATTCCATGAAAAATGAGGTGAAAAAATATACAGAAAAATAGTATATAGCGCTCCAAGTTAAAAAACTACAAATTTAGGGCGAGGGAAATTCGGATAAAATTATTTATTTTTTATGTGAGAATGAAGAAATTTATGGTCATAAATAATGAAAATTCAAATTATAGAAAATGATGCATGAAAGCAATGAAAATGAATGGTAAAATGAGTATAAATGATCAAAAACGTACTAACTGAAATGTAAAGTCCACAACAAATGGTTTCATGTATGATCTTAAAGTTAAGCAATATTCGGAATCCTTGACTTTACCAACTAAAAAATGACGAATCCAGTCTTTAGAAAAATTTTCCCTAAACGAAATTCTAATTGTAAATGTTAGGCTAGGATAACGTAGAAAATACTAATATAAAAATTGTTTCAACCTAGTGAATTATATAAAGAAAAAATTATAATCTACGAAAAATGCTTCAATTCTAAAAAATCTTGAATTCTAATGGAGCATCGAATTCTCAGAATCTACATTGAAATTCATAAAATTCCAGAAAATTTTGAAATCATACAAACTCTGAAGGAAAACTAAAAGTAATAAATTTTATGACAGAACTGTTCTTTGAAAAATACCTAAAAAACAAATACCTACGATGTATTGCATTTTGAACTCAAACATAAAATCCCAAAAAAACTTCTGTAGCAATCTATAGAAATACTAGAAATCTAGGAATCGAAAAAGAAAACTAGAAAACGCTACGAAATTTTATCAATACTAAAAAAAAATATGAAAATTCAAGAAATTGTAAAACACGAGAAATCTATGTATTAGACGTAATTTTCCCAAAAATCTATAAAATTACTGAGAATCAATCGAAAATTGAATTCTATAGCGTTGGATTCCAAAATTTACAATAATTCTAAAAATCTGTAGAAGTACTAAAAAATCCTCTAAAAGTTTCATAATATGAAATATATTATGTCATACACATACACATTTTTAAAAAAATGAGTGGATACTATAAATATTTTATATTTCAAAATATATGTGCGTATAGTTTTCTCCAAAATTTATGAAACTGAATTTTAGAGCGTACAATTCTTCAAATATATAAAGTATACCATTAAAATACTTTCAATTGAATTTACAGGTACAAGTTATACAATTGAACATTTGTTCGAGTGCATATATATATTGGAAAAATTTTATAATAAAGTACCTAAAATCTATATAATAGATACTGTTTTCTAGAAAATCAATTCCTTATACTCAAAATCATCTAAATTTTTAATACTACAGCATCACGTTTTAGAAATCTATTAAACGATTAAAGGAATTGCTAAGAACCTATGAAAATACCAGAAAATATTACAAAATTTTATATAACACATAACAAACGAGAATTCTAGAAATAGAAAAAAATAATACTCTGTGCTGGTATGATTTTCTCAAAAATCTATGAAAATGTGGTTTTTCCAACTTTAATTCCTATTAGAGCATCGAATTCTAGAAAACTGTATAGAAATCTATAATAATACCAGAAAATCGTTGAAGTTGTATGAATTCTAAAGAATTGTGCAAAATACTAAAAGTATTTTAAAAATCCAAACATCAGTGATTATAGAAAATCACAAAAAACGAATTCCATTATACAAATTTTTTACAAACATGAAAAATGTGTTACTCTGGGCTCTGAAATTTGTGCAACTCAAAAATACCGAAATTCGAAAAATTGAACAAATCATTGTCACGTAAACAGATAAAAAAAAAGATTGAAAATTACGAGATTTTCAAGGAAATATGTGTTTTTTCAAAAAACCCCTCCCAAAATTTTTTTCTGCCTACGCCTCTGATGACACAAATTCAAAATCAAACTTTTTCTTCAAGGACTATTATTATTTGTATAATTCTTGAAAAATGTAAGTTTTTTCACGTAAGGTGCGATTGGTCCTTTTTTCCATGAGTTGAAAAATCGGTTACTTTTTGCACGCGAAACAGTGGCAAAAGCTGGCACATTTTCGAGAATCACATATAGAAAAATGATTATTTAGAGAAAATGAGATAACGAGGAATCCAACGATACCTTACTAAAATTCAAAACATTTATCCAATTTTTTTAACGATGTATAATTTTAATTCGTTGTTCATTTGAATTTTGTTTGTTACAGTTAGGACAAACTAATTTTACGGGCTCCAAAGAAAACAAAATGACTTATTTCGATTGCCAAAAGTTTTGACAGCCAAAGAATCCGATGTTTTTAGGTAAATTACGAAATGTATCGAACAAGAAGTTGTTATACTTACTGAAACCTATTGCTGAAATCGGTAGAGTTACAATTTCCGCGATGAAACCATGTGAACCACTAGCACCATTCGCAAAAAATTTCACACTTAAGCTGGGCTCTCTAGTTTTGAACAATTTTTTCCCCAAGGCACTATCAACTTGCAATTCCTCGATTTTCCTAGACGTCGTATTGTAAATGTCGCCGTCGTATAAAATAATGCTGTCTGATTTACCAAGTTTTCCAGTGGAGTTGAACAGATTGAATTGTAACAATCTGAAATCATATGGTACAAGGATTTTTTTGAAAAATGAAAAATACTTCGATATTCTTCATTTCCCTTAATAAAAAAGAAAATCTACTTCGAATTCGTTTTTTGACTTTTTGTTAATTTTGTTCGAGACTATCTGTCAAAGGAATACTATGTCCAAATTATTTGTTTTACAGATTTAGGAAAATCATTTAATTGTGTTGGCGCAAGTTTTGAGGAATCTTCAGATTAACTCTGACGTTTCAGGAAATCTAAAGAATTTTACAACTTCTAAAAGTTTTTAGAGTTTCCTGAGAATTTTTCCTACGTTCAAGATGTTTCAACAACTTTTGAAATTTTAGTAGAAATTCAAAATATTCACCTGAATCCAAAAGGTTTCGATCTGTAGGCACTTCGAAATATTTTGACACAATGGACAGGATTGTTGTCGTACTTATAGTAAACTAATATCCTTTCTTCCACCGTCACTTCTTTTGCATTATCGCAAATATCGACCATACTAAATAAATGGTAAGGAATGCTCAAATCCTTCAGGGGGAAAAATGAACTTTCGTCAGCTTCTCGACCTTCCCCTGTCAAAGGCATGATGTTCACTCCGTTTCCGAGTACGTTGTCGATTTGATTGAACAACAATTCGACCTGCGAAAATGTTTAATAATGTTTTCAATTAGGTCTATTTTTCAAGAACCCAATAAACGACAAGTAAAATTTTATTCATGGCTGTCGAGAATATAGAATATTAATATTTCAATGTTTTGTTGTAATGTAAGGTGCAAATGGTTGAACTTCATTTCTGCTTCAGATAAAGAAGATTCATTTACATAATTTCGAACCTATAACTATCTTGATTATTTCTTATATAATAGAGTAATAACTGCCTTGTCTTCTAACAATCATAATTCCAGAATTTCCTCGTATAGCATTTTCCAGAACTGACTTCCTACTTATTGAAAGCAAGACATTCTTTAATAATCACTATTCAAAATGGAAAATCACCATTCTCAGATTGCTTTCAAATTAATGGAAACTCACAGTGTTGACTGGTGACACGACGTTGATCCCGTGATACGCGCATTTACTGATAGTGACTCGTCTGATTCGTGGTGATTTCATGACACTCTGAATCGCAGCGGATCGCTCGTTATGCAGAATTCCAGCGCCAGTTATATTCAAAAATTCGAGCCGTGACTCTATTCGAGGTACAGACTCGTGGGTGTGAATATCGTGCACGTGGAATTCGTACAAGTGATTTTCAAATTCGCTGTTGGCGATTCGAATACCACCCCAGTAATCCATATTCGGATCGAGGTTTCTTTTCCCGCAGCGGACGAAAACGAAATTGCCATCCCAGGAACAGTCATGCCTTTGACCATAAAGTTGGCCATTCAAGCGGATTTGGCAGCTTTCCAAATGATCCTCCTTTCCCGTGCACTAAAAAAATTCTTATGTAATATCTTTTGAATCACGGTGCAGCAACCGCCTCTGACGCTCGGAATTGTCCAATTATTATGTTTTCTTTTTTAATGAGAATTCTTTCGAAAGTGAAAGGGTGTAGCCATGCTTCGATTTGAATAAATTCTTCAAAGAATCGATAGGAGTCGATACGATAGTTCCCCTATAATGGAGATGCATGCGCGGTGCCTTTCTTCTTCGAACTCGAGACGAACTCGTCTCTGGCGTCCATCTTGATACTGGGAGTTCTCGTGTTATGTGAACTCCAGTGATTTTGATCAATTTTTCGATTTTTTTCATCGGGAGCACGCTTAAAATTGACGTGGTAAGTTGATTTGTTTTTAAGTGTTCGAGGTTCATAATGATTTGGTGTGATTTCGATTATTTCGGGACGTGATTTGTTTTGACGGTCCTGATTCGGTTTTTTTCTAGCTTCTTTTTTTTTTGACAACATTGGATACGCTTGGAATTGTCGTGATATTTCTTCGCAAGTCCGAATATTCTAGCCATTGTTTCCTTTCTGAAGATTGTGAGGAACCCGTTTTGATAATCAAGGATATTTTTGGGATTCGTTTGGATTTCGAGCGTGCGGATTTTCATTGGTTACATTAAGCACTTGGTTTTGGCTTGTGACCTGGAATTTCGTCCGACATTGTTCTGTGAACGACGCCAAGGGATGGACTCACGTTTTTTCTTAGCCAGAATTTGGAAATTCTACATAAGGAAAGATCTTTGAGATTTATTTATTTTGATATTGTGATATTTGTTTGGGAATTTCGGAAGAATGTTGATCTGGATTGATTTGTCCTTGGGGATTTTTTCGGGTTTATCAGAATCTTTTATTTTTATTTGATTTGTGATTTTTTTCATTATTGAAATCTACATTTTTCTGTGCTGTGATTTCATATAATGTAATGATATTTTTCTTTGAATTAATGGTGAATTGGTTTGTGATTTTGATGTTTGGGGTTATGTGATCAAGTTAATTTTTAGGGGAGGGGATATTTCATCTTTGATTTTTTTTGGTATTATGGATTATGAATATATGATCGGATATGATGACGGAAATGGATTTGAATTTTGTGAGATAAGATATGTATTCATGTGCGATTCAATTTGTTTATAATATGATTATGGATAAATGACTTGGTGGTGTGTTTTGAATATTGCGAAATTACGAAAAGGTTCACAATTGAGGAATTATCATAAATGTGGGAAATGTGTAAATTATATGTATAATGGGATATTTATTTATTGCCTTTATCAACAGCTAAGATTTCGATATTTTCATGTAATTTTGATGTATATAGTTAATGTTTGATTGGGTAACAAGGAATCCCATCGGAACGTTACAAAGGACTCACGATACTTTCGAGCGTCAGAGGCGGTTGTTGCACCGACATCCTCAATTATCTTTACATTGGATTCAATACTCACTTGGAGAGGTTCAGGCCATGACCAAATTCTAGTCAGAGACCCAGGATGCAACTCGTACCTACGATCTCGAGACACGTGAACGTTAAGTCCATCATACCCTAATTGTCGACAGGCTACTTGAGCATTCCTTTCAGTGAAACGAGAATCGCACAGTGGAATCCATTGGAGAGTCGTGCGGTTGAAAAATTCAATGAAACCTGAATAGAGAACAATATTTGCAACTCATCAAACTCATATTTCTAATTAATATTCAAAAATAAAAGTTCAATTCAAAAGCAAAGCACACCTTCGTCTGCGGTTGAGCTACAGTTCCCCTCCTTGCAAAGTCTGATGGTCTCGAACTCCACGTCATTGAAAGACCTTTTTTTCGCAGAAGCTTTCGACAAGTCTCGATTTTGAGCGCTCAAAGGCCTCATGACTATTTCATTTCCTGGGCTTCCGATTGCTTCCAAAGTGCCCAAAACTAGAATTCCAACGTTGGGAGCAAATTCCATTACGACGCCCGGATGAATCTGCAGTGTCGCTCCAGGCATTATTGTGATATCCGATTTGATGACGTAGGGTTCAAATCTGGGTAAAATTGCAACACTTTCGACGATGCAACCACCTAAATTTCCAGGATCGAATTTCTCGTTGACCACCCAAGATGCCGATATCGAAGAGTCGAACGAATTGGAGGTCAGATATGGACGGAATTTTGCAACTGCGTGGTCGTTCCAATCGTTGAAATCGAATATTTTCCGCCTGGTAAGAATTTTTGAAGAATAAGATAGTTTTTCCTACAGAAAGATCCAAAAAGAAAATAAAAAACTTGAATAATGTTTTGATAGTACTTGTGCGTGATTTATGGCGACATTTATGTTCCTCTTCCTACATAGTCGAAAAACAGAATAATTCAGAGATACTCATACAGAAGAATCAGTGCATATTGAATATTGCGAATTCAGTTTTTCAGTCGTTTGCCAACCAAATTTTGTAAAGAGGCTCTGCCCCTTTAATCCTTTACCCGAGACCATCCCCAAACTCCCACCCTTTGCTTGATAGTCAAATGTAACCTTAACTTCGAAAATATAACATTTTATAAATAATATCCAAGTCTAATTTCTGGCGTTCGGACAAGGAACAATAATATTATTCTTCTCGAATCATCAAACTACTAAATAATAAGACAGTTGCCTCAAGATACGGCTTGGTGGAATTTCTCCGTAACACTGTAAAACACAGAAAAATGATGTAAATGAAAGTAAGCTATAATGGTTACTTACCTAAAACCATTTACGACAGATTTTGATAAAAACTTGCAAGTGAAATCTTTGAAACCTCCGTAGGCTTCATGCAAAATCTCATTAAAATCGACTTCTTAGTTGTTTAGAAAAAAATTGCGAAAATGCATAGTTTCTCGTGGGAGTGGAAAATTTATGCTGCATTTTCCTCTCTGAAATTTTAATGGGTCGATGGATTTTAGTAAAAAACTACACAATCAACGGGTGCTACACTAAACAACGATAGGAATTTCGAAAAATTGATTTTTACTCCTGATTTTGTTAAAAAACACAAAAAGTAATTATGAGGTGAAATGTCACGTAGTAAAATATAAAAACTTGACAACGTCGCACTCGACTGTTATTAGGGACTATTGGCCATCGACATAATGTGTATGCATACTATAGGTGGGATAGGTCAAATTGAAAAAGAAAAGCGATATGTACTGAAGGTACTGAACATCATAACTATACACAACATCGATAATCCTGTGTATGGTATGTCGATTGTCGTATTGTAACGTTGCCAAACAATTGTATATATTCGGGCATTAGCGACAACTTCGGTTGATTTTTAACGACTAACTTTATTCCTTTCTGAGGTAAGTACTACCTTGGCAATTCCTAATCGTTTTTTAATATTCAAAAACGAATATATATTTTTTCAGGATTAAGGATCTCATTTCTGGAGCGCAAAGTTGCGAAAAAAAATCGTAATGAGAATTACGATTCCTATTTATTTTCGGACAAAAAGTCTTTATTGTCCCCGCACCACAAGAGGTCATAGTGTAGTATCTCTACCTTGACAGATTTCTGTCGCTTTAGAGAAGCTTGAATGACTTTCAGATCTTCGAGTTAGATTCTTCATTACCCCCCTTGATGCGGGGGCAATGAAGACTTTTTTTCCAAACAAGAATGGGGATTCTTATTTAAATTCGTTGAAAAAAATTTTTTTTCCCTTAATTGAGACCCTTAATTCTGAAATAAAATATTCGTTTTTGAATATTGAAAAACGAATAAGAATTGCTCGAGTTGTCAATGAATTTGTTGAACTGTATATAAAGTAAACAATTGAGCTCCGTTTGCAAAAACCTTCGGTAGCTCGAGTCAAGAGATTAACCATAATAGTTTACTTTCGTTTACGTCATTTTCGAAAAACCCAAATTTCGTCGTACATTGAACTCCCGTATTGTTTCTTTTGTCCAATTCATGGCATTATAATTCGACATGGACTTGATCATCAAATTGTCAATGTTATCCTGACGATGTGTGGCACTAGACACGAAACGTGCTTTAATAAATAAATAATTTGATGATTTAAAAAGGATAATATTGTTCCTTGTCTCAATGGCCAAAATTAGTTTTAGATTCCATTTACAAAATACACGAGACGATGTTTCAATGTTTGATATAAGATTTTATATTGAAAAAATTAATATCTGATTCTTCGTTCATTGGATCACACTCCAATGTTTCGAAAATTTCAGACTGAGTTGAAGCTCTACTGATACGAAGTCAATTTAAGACCATTAATTCCTTGAAATTGCGTTGCATTCCTCAGCTATTCCTCATATTTACTTATTATCCAAGTGCACTCAGATTCAGAGTATGGTATGCACATTTTTCGAATACGGTTGTTTTTTATACATTTTTCAAACCTCGGTAGCATATTGTTACCAGTTTTAAACTGAGATTAAAATAGATTAAACTTGCCTTGAACGATCAAAAAAATCCAGAATCTAGAAACAAGCTCTTTGGCAAAACCAATTTATACAATTTTTCAAATTCGCCTCACCTGATGTTAGAATCTTCCGCCACTCCCCACCAATTTTCCGTCACGTCCAGTTCGTTTTTGGTCCGTGCTGTACCGATTCCCGCGACTAGATCGTATTCCAGAGAATTGCCACCGAACAAATTTCTGTTGACCCGGACCTTCTGGATCCCGTGGAAACCAACAACGCTGGTGGGCACATCAAAGACATTATTGGAAAGCCCTTTGCTCGCGTAACTGTTGTTTTTGACCTCGTTGTACGAGAATCTGGCCTCGACCTCGCCCATGATCTCGGACTGGCTGTCGATCCTGAATTCCACCATGAACAATCCGTTGTTGTCTTCGATGACATTGTCCTTAATCCGCATCTTCTTCTCCATGCCCCTCACAGAAATGAGGCCCGATTCGCATCGGTTCCCCTCAAACCTATTTCTCGTCATGTTCAGAACCGCGTAATGCCCATCAGCCACTAGCCCGAACTGCATGTTGTTTCTCCAAGTGTTGTTGTCGAAATACAGTGAATGCGTGAAGTTCTCATTGTACTGCCAGACGTAGGGCAAAGACACTTCGAAACCGCCATTTTGGTTCCGCTCAATGGTAGTATCCTGGAAGCAGAGGTATCGAATTGTTGTGTGATGCAAATTTTTAAGTGATGTTACACCTGAAACTTATACTCCAGACGCCTTACCTGGAGGACCCAGTGAAAAAGGTTGTTGGAGTGTCGCATGTCGCGGCTGAATTGAGATATGCCCTTGCCGTTGTCAGTGACGAGGGTTTTGTTGACGTGGATGGTGACTTCGGACAGGTTGGAGTGGTAGACGTTCCAGAACGGGGAATGGACGTAGATGGCATGTTCGGTATTCTGGGATATTTCGCAATTGTAAATTTTGATGGACTCATTGGCTTTGCGGAGGTAGTGGTCCCCGATTTCAGTGAGATATCGGTTGTAGAAAGAAGCAAGAATGCCTCGGGTGTTGCGCCGGATCTTCGAGTTGAGGATCTCCAGAGTCGGAACGGGTCCAGAGAGGATCTTGTTCTTGATGTTCTGCGAAGGAAGAAATAGGTCTTGCCTCAGTGGGTGCATGTGGCATTGATTTTTATCAATCTCGAATGTGGAAACAGGGCAGAAAATTTTGGGACGACGATTTCAATGAAAAAGACTGAAATCTTTTCAATTCTTGCCATTTTTGTAAATCATCAAGAATATCAAGACTTTGCTGGTTGATTTTGTGTTCGTATAGAAGAAAATTTTTATTTCACTAACTTGTAGTGGAGCAGTGATAGACGTGAGCACCATAACTGTTCCCCCCAAAGCATTCTTTCCACTGCGGTACTCGAGGACGACCGTGAATGAGGTCGAGGAAGCTGGGAAAACAGTCAGATCTCTTTTCAACGCCCAAAATTGATTTTGGGCCAAAGAGTTATGAAAAATAACTTGTTCTGTACTGCGATTATGAATCGGGTTGAGCAGCTGTATTCCAATCACGTACCCTGGTGAACACTAAGAAGAAAATCGACATTGAAGAAGTTGATAACGCAACTGGTGCAGTAATGATATTCACAAAAATACATGAGACATTTTATTGCGATCTCTGAACAATAAATATTTGAACCCAATTATGTTGTTCGAAAAGTATTGTCTCCTTACCTTTATCGTAATAAATTGCGTTATATCCTCCCCCAAAACTTTCCTGGTAAGTAGGTATTTAGTTTCCTTATCACTTAGCACGATTTCTCTGTCAGCGCTTTCCCTGGGTAAGATGATCGGTTCGTAAAGAGAATCAGTCTCGTCTGGAGATCTCTGAAACCAGCCGGAAAATTCCCTTTGCTGCACCGCGGAAAGCGCAGGGTTATGCCGAACTCCTGCGATTTTATTGCCGTCAATTTTGGAGCCCGAAATCCGCAGGCCGAGTTGTTTAAAGCTAACTCCACTCCCGAGGTTTTCTGAAAAGTCGCAGTTCCGAGCAGCATTCATGGCGTTCGCTGAGAATATGTCAGAGTAAAGTACCCCGAGACCATCTTGCAGGTTTTTCACTACTCGCACGCCTTCGAGAAGGTGGCGATTGAAGTCTATTTGCAGGGCTGTGGAAGGATTATGATTTTCAAATGAGTATTTTATGATAATAAAGTAAATAATTTATGTATGATAAGTAACAAGACGGTGCTGTATACGAATATTTCATAATCTTCCAAATTTTATTACCTGGTTTGAAAGCATTCGTCGTGTAATCCAGTAATCCAGCTTTTTCGATGGTAACGTATTGAAGATCGCTTCTTTGGGCCAGAGGACCCAACCGCAATCCGGCCCAAGCGGCTTCGGAGCACCGAACACCCACGTCGTTCTCGTGGCTGCACGAATTGTCGAACTCGTTCTGCGACTCGGCACGACACTTGGTCACGTCAAAGTCTTCTTCGGTGCATTGCACGTTGCTGAGGATAATTTCCTCGTTGGTCCCAGCTTCCGGAATGTGGGATCTCTCCATGAACCAATTATCGGGGTCAAGGGTCAGGCCCAATTGGTGGCACACGACGGCCGCGTCACGAATCGTCCAGCCGTAATTGCACACCGTTCCCCATTTTTCCCCAATTAGAACCTGAATTTTGAGGTCTTGTCAGTGCTAATTTTTCAGTTAAACATTTTACGCAAATGTATTACCTGTAACCTTCCTTCGTAGTCTGTTTTGCCCCCTCGAAGCCTGACAGGAACAGCTTCAATGGCATTAGCCATCGCCATATTTTCCTCCATCGTTTCGTTTCCGGGTTCCATCATCATTTCCTCCCTTAAAGTAAGCAAAATTTCGTTGGGCCCTTTGCCACGAGCATCCAAATGCCCCGCCACCATCATACCAACGGCTGGTGGAAAGTACAGTTTTACCCCTGATTGTAGGATCAGTTTTCCCCCTGGCCTCACGTTAATGTCACGTTCAACCTTTTGTTGAGAAAAAATAATAACCAGATTTATATCAGACTTCTACTTTTTGAATTCAGGAATCAACATTGTGTGTTCGGAAAACATTTAATTTTTACTAAAGAGTCCTGTGAACGTCGGGTGCATGTTTTTTAACTTATAGTTCACAAGTGTACATGATGCTTTACCTTGTAGTTTCCAGGTTTCAATATTTCCAAACCATCGACCTCGCCACCAACGACATTTGTTTCTTGAGACTGGAATTGGGGCACGAAGGTCGGGTAGGAAATTATGGTGTTCGCGGCGGGGTTGCTGTTATGCAGAAGGTAGGGTATGTACTCGATTTTTGCGAGGTTGTAACGATCTTTTCTGTAAAAATATACCAGTTTTACTGAGTTTATAAATAGTCTATTGCCATTTTTCAGGTTATTTTGTGTAATTTTTATTTGCGAACAAATTAAAAAGTGTGTTTTTTTTTTATTATTTTAGGTTTCCTAATAATTCCGAATGAAAGATAGCATTAAATGTTTTGTATTTTTCTTAAAAATTCCACTCCACCGTAGATAAAACCACAACACTCAGAGGTACGATTTTCATAACCACTTACCTGTGAAACAACTTCTCGAAAATTTTCATCTCTTCCCGAAAGCCCAGCCAATTGTATGTGCAGTTGATGACCTTACTCTGATCTTCAAAATGCGATCCGATTTCATACCTGGACTCTCGATTGTCTAAAATGTTTCTGAAAACATTGACATTGCTCGAAGAAATGACCAGTACAGCCGCAACCCTCGATCTGGGAACCAGCCTCGAGCTCTGAAAATCGTTGTCAAAAGGCTCGCGAACTCTGTTATTCCTAAGAAAATTTCGCGTGAAGAGAAGTTTCTGAACATCACTGTACGGTGACAAGCCGATGCTGACGACGTAAAACCCTCGATTGTCATAGAATTCGTTGTGCTGAATTGTTATGTCTACCGGGAGAACGTCGAATTCCTCATTCAGGTCGTTTTTGATAAGAATTCCTCCATACGTATGGCCCTGGAACAAGTTGTATTCTATGGTTGCATCCATGTTCAGGGCTGGTTTGAGTTTGATCCCGAGTTTGAAGTTGCTGTTGAAACGGTTGTATCCAATCTGGAGCTTTAGAAGAGAAACCCTGTTCTGGTCCCAGCTGGACTCCACTTGAACGGCGGTTTCCGCGCTGCTGTTGAACCAGTTACCAGTGACGTTTACGTAGGAATTTCCCGTCGAGTTTCCTACCAAGATTCCTATGTCCTGGTTCCGGAAAATTTCTGAATACTCGACGACTGTAGTTTGATTAGCGCGTATGTAAGGAGTCGCGCTGCTGTCGTTGAGCCAAACGGCGAAACCGAAACCTGTTCGGAGAAAGAAATATTGGCTAACTCGGGAAATTCTAAGGAACAGCACGGTTTAATACAGGAAAAATTCTGTAGAGGTTTTTGCGAGCATGGATACCTTAGGTGATCGATAAGTGGGATTTTAATAATACTTTAAGAGGTAAGTTCTTTTGACAATCCGATAATACTCTCTTCTGAACAAAATTTTTGACGCTGAACTACGTATTTCTCAGCGGTTTGATAGTGATGGGTCCATAAGGCTGAATTAATTTTCAACAAAAGTTGACGCAACCGAAGTAACTAATGCAATGGAAGAGGCTAACGCAACGTAAATGGCTAATACAACAGAAGTGGATAATCAGTTTTATATTGTGATGATATAGATAAAAAAGAAAAAAAGACATTTTGAAGAAAAATACATTGCAAGAAAGTGCTAGACTTTCTGCAAACGATTGTTCAACATCTAACTTATCATTTGCCGACGCATTTCTACGTAACGGAACAAACTTTTGGTGCCATAGTATATTTTGCGTCAGTTCTTAACCTTGATTCGAGGAGATGCTGCTCCTAGAGACGTTTCTGTTACCACCGGTGACCGTGATGTTGACCCCATCACCCTGATTGAAGGCGATTCGACTGCCTGTGATGTTGACGTCCATGACACCCCCCAAAACGTGAAATCCGGCCACGTGGTTGTTGTTGGAGATAGAAGTATCATGAATGTGCACGGCAGAACGGAGTTTCTCGGCGGCGATGCCCCGGCCATTGTTGTTGGCGACGTTGCTTCCGGTCACGTTGAAGTCGAGGCTTTTGGCGTAACCGGAAGTCAACCTGACGAAGACGATGACTTTGGAATACGGCTGGGCCTTGAAGCGCAAGTAGAGATTTTCTCGAGTTGTCACGACGCTCTGAGGCAAGGTGCCATTGCGGACCTTGATCCGTGCCAGGAGTTTTTCAGCCCTGTTGTGGCCATCGTAAAGTTCCACGGTCGCACTGTCGTTCTTCACGGCTTTCATCTCGAGGAAATGGAGGGTCAGTTTGTGGCCGGGTCGAGTGAAAATAAGCTGAAATTTTGCTTGATTCAATTATTCTATAGTAGAATGATTGTATCATCTTTCTGGATACTAGAAATGTGTTTATGTGCATACTAAAGTTTGCGCAAAGTATGTTTTGGCTCGATTCAACCGAAATTTCAAGTGAATTCAGTATTTTCGAAATTTGAGACAAGATGATATATGGTTTCCGAAAGCTACTCCGAATTAAAAAAGCTTTATCCACCTGAGGACAAGATTTGGCATTAGGAGCGTAGGCGCTTTGTTCCATCGATATCGTTATGGGAAAAGTCTGGCTAGCTGTCGTAGGGAACGTGCAGAGGTCGAAAACGTGCGACCGGTCAACTTTGTCATCCGGTCGTTCGTCATGGTGAATGTATTTAATTCCATCCGCGTCATTGTCGGTGACCTCACAGTTGTCCACGTGGGTCATGCCTGTAGAACTGTTCACGTAGATCCCATAACCTGCATCATAAATGGAACACCAGTTAAACGCCAATTTCATTATCGTCACTCGTAACCAAGTCCAGAATGAAGATATAAATAGGTTTTACCCCTATTTCCTTGGATAGTTGAATTTTTAATGACAACTGGAGCATCTGGTGTCGTGACGTTTATTCCTGTAAAGGCGGAATTGATGATGGAAAGTGATTCCATCCTCGGGGGTACGCCCTCGACGTGTAACGCAGAAGTAACATTGAATTCGCGACCAGTACCGGCGTTTCTGGAAAGTTTGCATGGATTGGTATAATTTTCTAAACTCTGTACTCTTACAAAATATGTTAGGAATCCTTCAGGATTTTCACGATCATCTTATGAAAATTTTCGACAATTTTCAAAATATCTGTACTCTAACAGAATGTGAGGAAGAGAATTTAAATTCTGTCGGATGGAGGGCACATTAATTCCAAGTGCATGGGAAAGACTTGTTATAAAAACGGTATTCAATGCTGGGAAAACGTTTGCGGAGACTACACAAAGTGTTGATTTATTAATGACCATTATTAGTTATGCACTTACTTGATAGTTACGTGTCGAAGAATGGATTTAGAACGTCGGATGTACAGGGTATTTTCCTGGGTCAGAGGACTGACGTACAGAGCTCCATCAAATCTTATGCCTCTCCAGTGTTTTATTGCTTGTCCCGCACCGTCGTGATGAGGAGAGCACGAAATACCCAGATCTGGGTGATAATCTGGAGCAGTCGGGTTGAAATTAACAATATTTCAAAATTGAATTAAAATCGAGTCGTAAAAAAAACTGCAGCAGGGGAAATTAAGGATATACGAGTGTTTTGGGAGCAGGCCCTTTTTTTACCTTTTTTCTATGCTGAACTCTGAGGAAGATTGTTATTGAAGGCAGTCATTTCGTTTATTTCGGATCAATTATCATTTTTTGTGAAGGTCTAGTTTAAATTTTGTTGCGTTTCGGGTTTTTTTTTTTTATTATGTTGAATAATTGCAGAATGAATCAAGTTCTTTTTTTGTGAATTTGTAAATGTTCTGATTTTTGTTTTTCACTATCCTGGGCCATTATTTTTTTGTGGAAGTTACTTGGCGTCAAGGTCGGTCGAAATTCATTTTTTAAAAAATTTTTCGTTTCTTTTGATAGAACTATGGTGAAGTGGTTCCGTGTTTTTTTTTTTTTTTTTTTCATTTTATGAATGAATCATGTTGATTGAATTTACGTAATAACGTTTGAAAATAATTACATCTGTAATATTTTTCGGAGAACTTGAGGGGCAAACTTTAACAATTCATTTCTACGAAAAACTGCAATTTTCTTCAGAAATTGTGACTACGTACCACAGACGCCAGAACCTAATTGTTTTTGTCCCCAATTTTGGCATTCCTGAAGGGAAAATTCCTTTCCTCGACAATTCGGTTGCTCGAAAAGAAGACGAGGCTTCGCAGGCCACTGCCTGTCGATCCAGTTCCACCATTTTCCTCCTTGCCAACCCAAGGCTCGACATGCTATTTCTAAATCTGCTCGTGTCCAGCTGAAAATTATGATGATAATTGTTCATAATGAATGACTTTGTAAAGATCAGATTATTCTTAGAGCAGGAAATTTATTGAAAGTTACTTTTTTACGAAAGAAAGAGAAAGTTACATTCTTTACTTTGAAAATCATATGGAAGGATTATGAAATTTAAGTCAATTGTTTCAGATAATCAAAGAATTGGTATTTTTTAGTAATTTTGAGGAAACGTAATTTTGCAGGATTTGATTCATTGGCATAAATTTTATTGAATTTTCTTTCAATCCAAGGCATTTGGAATTTGAAGAATTTTCAAATGAATATTGAGAAACTTTTGAAAACATAAGTAAAATATAATTAAAACTCCTTGGTTTGATAAAAAATTCGACAAATGTTAATCATAATTAAAAAAGTATTGAATATTTCAAAAATTTTGATCATGATATTGAGGGTTTTGAGGGAGTTCAAAGAAATCAGTTGAGGGTTTTTTTAAAAATTTTGACTTCGCTGAGTCTCATATGTACATTTCAGAATCTGAGAATTTGTCATAAATTAGGTGATGTTTTCCTGACTTTGATAAAATTTTTGAAATCATAAAAAAATTCTTCAAATTAAACGATATTTTCGAAGAAAGTCTTATAGCCTCCAATTTTTCTATATTCTAGATAATTTTCAAGATTTTGGCTCCTGAAATTTCCAAGGGATAGCTCGAATATAATTGATTATATGGAAAACTTCCAAGAACTTTTTGATATTCGTAGATATTCCTCGAATTTTATAAGCTTTTGAACAATTAATAGAGATTTGAACATTTTTTAATGTTATTATAATCATTTTATTAATGGAGTAAACGGAAATTCATTAAATTTTTCGTTTATCTATTCGCAGCCAAATTTTTGTGATTTAGAAATTTTTTTGAGGATTAAATATCCGAAGCCGAGATACATATGTGAATTCAAGTGGTAACGTTAAATTTTTTCAATGCATTTTTATTATTATGATGAATCATTTTCATGCATGTAATCAGATGCATTAATTTTTAGGAAAATATATGTTTTCTATTTTCATATTCTTCAATATACTCTGTTATTATTTTTCCATTTATTTCTTCAATGACGATCGTCAGAGCCAACCTTTTGTAAAATGGTTCTACATGCATATAAAAATGTCATAACAAGTTGAATCTTCTCAATAAACATAATTTATTGTTCTATAAAATTCCTTCGATATTTTACCTACTCGATTTTTGCCCTCATCAGGTATCCAATAACAGCAATGAATTATTTTCAAAAAACAAACAAAACTACAATGTACAGAAGTTGCTATAAAAGTTTCGAAATTCTAACAACTTGAAAACATCACCGAAAAATACACCATAGGTCAATATCGAAACTATACAAACGTTTTTTGTCCTTTAATTATTTGCCCTGCTGTGACTGAAAATCGCATAAGAAATCTTTATGACTTTCATTGGAAGGATGTTCGAATTTTAAATAAAGACAAAATGTTCCTGAAGCATCGAACATTTAAAAAAGAATGAAAATTTAAAAAAATTGTTTCTACTATCGCCTTCCATAGTTAAAGTAACAAAGAAGTTTTGCGATTCAACAAAATATTACACAAAGATACTAACTATTTTTCACTTTCATCTTGGGTGGAGTTAGAAAACCAATTTTTTCTTGTTTTCGTGTATTTTTTAAGCATTTGGAACTTCAAGCACACAGATTAGTAAAAAGAAGAAAAAATTCCTGAGATGATATTTATTAAATCAAATAAAATACTATCTATGAGCAAACGGACACAATGAAAATTAACGCCACACATGAAAAGTTACTCGATAATTTGGTTTAGAGTAAAATTACGATTCAATGGTTTTTTTTCTGTTTTTGTGTTATAATTTAGTTTAATTTTTCCTAATTTATTCAAAATTAATTACCATTACACCTGGTTTATAATGTAAAGAGTTTACCGTCTTCTTTTTTAAAAACATTTAATATTGACGACATTCATCAACAAAAAGTAAAAATGTTGCCTGAATAATTTTATTACTGACATTCAGTGTAATTTTGAATTGTTTTTACGTTGTTGAAATTTTTTCATTTTTTTGTGATTCCTGTGCATTGTATTTTTCATTTAAATCTAGTTTTAAATTTCTTCAAATGTAATTTATTGTTGTTATTAGATACCTGATTGAGACCAAAATCGAGTGGCTGGAGAATTGAAAAAACTTGATCGTGTATAAAAAGGATTGACGTTGTAACATCATTTTCATGTAAATATACATACCGATTTCGTTAGAGAAAAAAATTATGAGTGTTCAGTTTATTTATCTTTGTAAAAAGTTTTAACTCCTTTAAAAGGACCCACATAAATTAATTCTTTTAATATATTATTTACATCCTTCAAAAACCTATTTTGTTGGATTATTTTATTAAAATTTTGGGAAAACTATTAATAGGTTTTTTATGTGTCTGAAGTTCCATACGTTTAAAATTAAACGAAAAAAATGTATAAGTTAATATAGAAGAAAAATAAAAATTTCTAGCTGTTTTTGAACACTATCTGATCGTAACAACAAACTTGATACCCCCAAAAAAAATATTTGTCAACTTCCTGTTAATATAAAAAATGGAAAAATTCATATATTTTTCATTTTTGTTCAATTTTAAATGTTTGGAGCTTCAAGTTCAAGTCCAAAAGTTGTTTATTCAAGAAAAGTAACATGATGTATTAAGGCTGAACAAACAAAGCCTGTACATAGTTCACATAACAAATCATGACGGGATATGATCATCCTCTCGCATGCTTTATTCGTAATTTCTAAATGGTTCAACGATTTTAGGAATTCGCGACCCTTTTCTTATTTATTTAGGTTCAAAGATTACATTTCCTGTGGAATTTCGTGATTGTTGCGTGGCTTTGGATGAAAAAGATACAAAAAAACCCTTTGCCACTTTTTGAACGTTTGGAGCTTCAGATACATGATTTTTCCTATTATTAATCGATTTTCGACTCACTTTCTTGAGTTGGTGCACACTGATCGCCATTCTCCTTGGTGGAGGAGTTGCAAGCGACCTTCCACAGGACTCGGCCCGTCCACCAAACGAATCGTTCGCGACTCAACTTGACCGGTCAGCGTTTCTGCACTCGTGAGCACGATCGGTCCTTCACGACTTCCCTGAAAAAATAAATAAAAATCCGTTACCGTTAAGCCTTGCTCGAAATGCTATACCAGACATCCGACTGCACATTTCATATCTGGTTTCTAGTTCAAAAAAGAGTAAAGCGTTCTCTCTGGTTGAAATAAGTCGGAGCTGTGATTAAGCGAAAATTGAGTAAAAATGGGAGTTGAAGGTAGGATGAGATTATGGTGAAATCAAGGTGTAATGAGACACAAATTTACATCGAATACAAGGGGTGCCAGTGGGAAATGGCCCTTTTTTGGAAAATCAAAAAAAAAAAAAAATAATAGAAACAAGAGTGACAGAAGTTGTCGGGAAAGTAACCGGCGATTCCCGTTTGGAAAATTGTACGTTGGCAAAATACTCGAAAATACCCGTGTAAAAATGCGTAAATTTACAGATTGTTGTTTCACCAAACCGTCAAAACTTTTCACAATAAATTCATAATATTCATTATCACTTTCGAGAACTCTAGATTTTTATACTGGAGTTTTAGATATTGTCAACCATTTCCGAGTGATGAGACATTTTCTGATTTTGTGAATTTTAAGGATATTACGATGCTTTTGCAATTCTACAAAATTTTCAACGATTCAGAAAATTCATAAACGTTTACCGAAATTCTTCTGATTTTTCGAATTTTTCAGAACCATACACAATTTTTGTTATCATTTTTTTTCAATAGTTTAAAATTTGTGAAAGTTCATACGTAACGCAAAGTATTCAAAACTTTCCGAATTCCGAATTTTTAAAAAATTCGTTCAACTCATTACTCTCTTACTCTGAATCTGTTACATCTCAACAAATTGCAATCTGTTCCAAATTTTCACTGAAAAATCCGTACTTGACGAAAATAAATCTGTCAAATAAATTCAAAAGATTATCTGTCGCTTCTACATATTTTCTGTTGCATTCAACAAATTCAATCTGTTAGTTTTTCACAGATTACATTGTGAAAATTTTAACAAGGCAATCTGTAGAAGAATACAACAGTAGATCTGTTTAATTCGATAGATTCAGAATAAGAGAGTAGGATGTTTCGTAACTTTTTGAATGCTCTTCAAGTTTTTGAGATTTGAAATTAAAAACATAAAATTCACATTTTTCAGTAGCAGGCGAGAAGTAGGTTAATGAATACAATAAAAAAATTTTGCAAAGTTTTTGACATCCCACTAACTTTTTGAGTATTGTATAAATATTGACGCTCTTTGAAATTTTTAATGCGATCCCGTTTTTCGAAATCTTAGAGATTGCAAACATTGTAAATATAAAATCTGAAACTTCCAAGTTTTATTAAAATTTGTCAAACTGATTCTGATTTTCCATAATTTTTCAATACTTTTTAAGTTATTGGGGTTGTCGTTAACAAATAAACAAACATTATTATAGGTATTTCAAAGAAAATGAGATGAATAAACGAAATCTACAAAATTTACAAACATTTTCTGTAATTCAGTAAAATATGAGAATATCCATAATAATCAGCACTCTCCAAAATTTTCCAAATTTCATCGAAATTCGTCCAGCTAATAAAGATTTTTCGTATTTTTTTTTAATGCTTTTGAAATTTTCAAGACTTTGAATGTACAAATGTATGCATTTTTACGAAATCAAGGTTATGCATTTTTGCGAAATTTTCAAAATGTCCAACATAATACAAACTATTGAACACTTTCCGAATTTTGTGAAAAAAAATCCATCCAGCTTAAAAACATTTTTGGTAATTTCTTAATGATTTTCGAATTTTACAAATAAAATTTTTAGAACCCTTAACTCTAGAACCATCAATCCTATCACATTTAATCAATATGTGTATTGAATTAAAATGTAAAGTTCAGAAAATCGACTCGAAGTCGAGCAACAATTTTTGTTGAATTTCATTTAATTTACCTACAATTTTAATGAAAAATCAGAATCATCGATATTGTCGTTTATTTAAAAAGTTTGAGCAAAAAACTGTGAAGTGTGTCAGACCTGTCGAGAACTGTTAAACTGTCAAAAACATCCTGTCAAACTGGTCAAACTGTAAAAAACTTCGATATCGCTAAAAGTATTCGTAGTTCGTTACACTAATTTTGCATGCGGTAATTATAAGAATAAATATACAGCGATAAAGATAATTTGAAAATTTTTTGAGCGTAAGCTCTTTGTAAGGCTACTGGTTGAATGTCTTGATCAGATATCTAAATACTAAAACTAAGGTGTGATATTCACAAAGTAACAAAAAATTAACGGTAAGTTACTTTTTATATGAACAGTAACAACATTAGCAACTATTTTTCTGTTGGAATAATGGTAACATCACGATTCCCTAGGTAACTTGAAACTTTGCCTTTTTACAAGAGCACATCCCAGGATAAACCAGATCAGGTTAGGCAAGAAACATTATATTTTCGTCGTTAGCTCGAGACACTTTCAGGCTTCTCGTCGCGCTTTGACAAGTGCGTTTTTAGGCCATTAATTTAAAGACTCGTTAAGAAACACGTCACTCCAAGTTCCCTTCACCATTTTAGACATGTTCCTCTAATTTTACTTTCGTGTTTTTTATAGATTCTTCTATCAAAACAATGAATCATTGAAGCATCAAACAGTAACTAATTGGAAAAATAAATATTTTGTAAATTTTTCCAGAATTTTAAATGCAGATCGATAATTTCTTCTCATTTTTTCAATCTTTGACATACAGTTTATCAAACAACCATCAAACGGTGGGATGCCAGTTGCGCCGTTAAGGTAAAAAAAGGGGATGTGCCGGAAATGGTCATCACTTCAGGAATGTCATAAGGATTTTCCCCCAATATTTTATCTTTTTTGGTTCTTGGGGGAAAAAGGAATGAAATATGTTCTTTAACATTATTTCGCTATTTTTTAAAAAACATCGGCACTTGAAAAAATATAATATACTGTATTGGCAATCATATGATTTTGATTTTCATAATCGAAACGGATTTTTAGCGAAAAGTGAAATTATTTGGGTTAGGTGCGGCTCTTTAGAAACTCAAAGTACTGTTTACAATTATAACCCATTAATCACGATATTCTGACATTTTTATCTCATTGAAGATGGTCGATTTGGGTCGAAAACCTAAAATTTTTTTGGGGCCTTTTTTACCTGAACGGCGCAACTGACCCGCAACCTATCAAACACCGAAAATTTCTGGTCTTTACCAAAATTTATTTATCATAGAATAAAAAATCTCATTCCTGGAATCGTTTCGAAAGTTTCAATTAGCGTAAACGATCTTTTTCGAATTGAAGGTTTTAACTGTCTCTGGAAATAAGAAAAAAAACCGTAACAGAGCGCAACGTCCGGTGACTCTTTCACTTGCAAGTTTTCGTTCAAGATCAGTGGCCCGAAACTTATAGTGACCGGAAGCAAGGTAAATGCCCCAGTAATAACAAACGCTGCACACTCGTAAAAATGATTTTTTTCTCGCACCAAACAGTTCCTGTCCCGATTCGAAACGTGCAATTCCTCTGGTTACAAAATTATTTTTTGTTTCATTAACTCATGCCTAAACAAACATCGTATTTTTCATGAATCTCAAGTTACAAATTTATAAAAGAGATTCCTAGATAACTTAGTAAAGGTCCTCAAATTGAACAGAAAACAAATATTTTTCTAACTTTCCATCATCACAGTAGACATTACTTATTAGGTTAGTTCAATTATCGAAATTCAATTCTTCATTGACACGGATTGTTATGCTTCAGCTACGTTTACACACAAGAAAAATGTTGGTTGGTAATGGAAATATTGTTGGCTCGAGTTGCAGTTACTAGAGCATTTACCTAAGGTAACAAACGTACATTTTCTGCGCTGTGGAAAAAGAAAAATGAATGGTACAGTGGATATCGTGTCGAGCGTGTCAGAGTTTCAAGAAGAGAAAACTCGAGGTGTTTTTTGCTTCATGAATCATGTTTTTTTGCGGTGCGAAGAGAAATGACTAGCATTGTTTTTCGGTACTGGTGGTATTATATGTAATTGGTATAATTATGAGCTTTCGACAGATTTTTTCACAATCATTCGAAATGAATCAATCGTAAAAAAATCCGAAAAAGAGTACAATGAAGAGAATTTTCGAAACGCAAAATTGGAAGAGTCAGATGCTCAGAAATCCGACCTGAAGGAACATTTCGGAATCGGATACTAATAAATTTTGCAATGATAAAAAAGGATAAAAAATTTTCAATCTTAATATATTTCAGTAATGATGGTGCATTTTTTATACCTATGAAATTTTTCAAAAGATGAGATGTCTTGGATGAAATTTTCGAAATCTTTTGTGTTTTTTCACAGTGCAAAGAAAAAAAGGAGGTTCAGGGGATTTTAAATATTTTAGAATTGAAGTTAATTAGGGAGAAAAATAGGTTGTTATTTGAATGGTTTGTTGAGCCGACTTCATCTAGACGGTTTATGGATTTTTACTCTCAAAATCCGCTACATCAGAAAAAGGCAATTTTTTTTAGTTTGGTGGACAAAGTTCTAAAATGATCTGACCCGAGATTTCATCGAAAGAATTTGGATAAGATTGTTGATTTATTGTCAATGAATAATTACCCTATTGAGTTCATTTTGAAGAATGTTAATATTAGGATGAATTTTCTGAAATTTGGAACGAATAGAACCAAAGATAGACATATTGATACAGAGAAGAATTTAGTTTTGCCTTCTATTGAAAGTTTGCATCCTTAGATTTATAATTTATTTAAAAAATATGGAATAGGAATAATTTATAGGACGAATAATAAATTAAATGAAAGAATCATTAAAAGGGGGAAAGATAAATTAATGAAAATGAATCAGCAGGATGTTGTTTATAATATAGATTGTGGAAATTGTAATTTTAGCTATATAGGACGGACAAAAAGATGTTTAAAGACCAGAATATCTGAACATGAAAGCAATATTCGTCATTTAACCAGAAATTCCGTCCTCACTCATCATAGAATAGAAAATGATCATGATTTTAAATGGAAAGATGTGAAAATTCTGGATAAAGAAGGAAATCATAAGAAAAGAATGGTTTCTGAAATGGTGTTCATAGAGGGAACTGAAAACACGTTGAATAAGCAAGATGACACTAGATTTTTGAGTTATATTTATGATGGATGTTTGAAAATATGATTATCAGTTCGTTCTTTAAATATGTCTTTTATAGATGCCGACGTTTGTAAAATTAAGTTCAGTTCTTGTCAGCAAGCTGTTGAGTTTGTTTCTTGGTGTAATTTATTGTGAAGAAAGTTTGACTAAGTCTATGATGACCAATTATTGTAATAATCAATTTCTTTAATGTTAATGTGAATTCATGGAAGTGAAAAATGTAAGTAGAGAGAATTTAATTAGTTAAAATGAGATACTAATATTTATAGATTAATTGTTATTGTAAATTTTGGTAGCTCCCGAAGAGGGCTTAATAAAAGCCGAAAGCTCGAGAAAGAAAATGGGAAGTGAGAAGGATGTCTTTTATTTTATAACCCATTCATATTGGCTCCTAACGATCGTTTTTGTGATGAATAAAGAAAAAAAGTTGTTTACTGTTACTCGCAGCTTTTAATTGGTGTTATTATGAGCTTTTGAAGAAGTTTTTTTGACCATAGTTAAAGGTAGATCAATGTTAAAAGAGTACATAGCTCACATCAAAGAATTTTGAGAACATCAAAATAAGGAAATTTTGATTCTAACAAATATTTGCAATAATAACCGAAAAATAAGGAAAATTTCAAACCTCATACATTTTTAGACGTCACCATGAATTTCCCATACCCGTAAAATTTTTCGTGAGATAGGGTATATTGAATGAAATCGAATATTATTTTAGATCTTTGAATCATGTTTTTACAGTGTAAAGAAATTCTACATTGTTTAGTTTATTTGTACTCCTAGAATGTGTTGATATTATATAAAAAATATATATTAAAAGCTTTCAAACATATTTTTTTTAATAATTGAAAATTAATCAATCAATCACACAGCATTGGAAAAAACCGCAATCGAGAAAATATTCGAAATTTTGAAATTTTGGGAAATTCGGATGTGCCTGAAGTTCCAAACGTTTGAAATTAAACGAAAAAAATGTATCAGTTAATATGAAAGAAAAAATTTTTCTAGCTGCTCTTGAAAACTTTGTGATCGTAACATCGAACTTCATCCTCCACAAAAAAATATTCGTCACGCTTCCTATCATGATAAAAAATCAAAAAATTCATATATTAATTATTTTCGTTTGATTTTCAAGGTTTGGAACTTCAGGTACATGAATTCAAATTCTTAGAAATTCGATTTAAAAGACTACATATTTCTATATTTATATACATATATTTCTATATTATATACATATATGGTATGACGATGAATATTATATGTATATATCTGTTCAATTTTTCAAAAAAATGAAATTCCTACGATTAGACAAACTCGAATAATTTTTACATCTTTGGATCATGTTTTTTGCGGTGTGACGAGAAAATAGATTTTTTTCGTTAATTGTAGTATTAAATTATAGAATTTGTTTATTATCATTGAAGGTAAATTAATCACAAAATTGAAAAAAAGGCACGGTTGGGAAGTAACTTTTTCGAAATTAAAAAACTGGGAAAGAGATACTTAGAAACCCGACTTAAAGGACCATTTCAAAATAAGGCACGCAAATATTTTGACAGTTACAATTTTTTTCTACGTATGTACGGATAATCGAAATCTCGTAGAATTTTGGGAATTATCATGAATTTTCAATATTTGTCATATTTTTCAAATGGTATGGTGTGATTTCTTAGATAAACTCTAATAATTTGGAAAAATCGTTCTTTTGAACAATTTCGAAAATTTGATACTACTAAAAATGAAATTCAGTCCAACGTCAGGCATAGGCCGAAAATTGTACGCTATAGATTGGCTAAATTTCATTTTCCGTAGACATATAATAAGAAAGGTAATTTTGCTCATTATCTCAACATGCTCCAAATTTTTGACATTTTTTTTCAAAATTAAAAATTGCTATAATTTACACCGAATACTTAAAACGTCGAATGATATGTTACAAAGTCAAGACTTATGAAATACAGTTAAAAATTTGAAATAAGCTCTTTTAACTTTCAGCTTGAAGGATTTTTCCGAAAAACTACAAAATCTAAATATTCGCAATGCATCAACAAATCACAATTTAAAAAAATATTGTACCCTTAAAGTTTTAAAAATTGTTGAAAACTTGTGAAACATGATGAACTTAAAAAAAAAGATTTTTCCCACGTGAAAAACGCCATCAAAGTTTATGTTTATTAAACTAGCAAATTTCATTTACGACCATTTAAATTCGTGTGATTACTGTTAGAAATTTCAATATTTTTTCTATTTTCCACAAAAATCCCCTACTTTCTTGGAATTTTGTAGTAAGTCGAAATTTTGATAAGCTAGGAGTCACGCAATTTGTCCTTTGAGACCCAGCTTGAATGACTTTTTCAAATTCGGTGCCTTCAGAACTTAGTCCAAAGGACAAATTTGAAATCGTGCAAGAGAAAGATTCTCACTGTGATAATTGATTTAAAAATTTCTCTCGGCAACGGAAGATTCAACTAAGCCTGATTCGCTTGTTAAAAATGGGAAGTAGTCCGGAGATACGTGAATGAGTGATTCAGCCAGAGAGACATTTAATTTTTAGGGTCACAGGTCAACAAGTGGCACGACCCTAAATTAACCGACCGCGAACCTTATCGCATTGTACTCACGCAAACGCTGTTTTTTTTTTGCAAACAGCCCTCTTTTTATGATTGTAAACATTTCGGAAATTTAATGAAGAGAACAGTCTGTGACGGAAGAAAAAATATTTCTCGAAAATGTGATGTCATAAATTTTTACCCAAGAAACAATGCTCGAGTAGAAAAGTTTATGAAATCTTTTTTTAATTGTTAAAAACTTAGGAAGTAAAAGATCAAGAAAATTTTCACGAATTTTGACGTAACTCATGGAAGCTTCTTAATGTATTAATGGAAATAAATGTTTCATCTATAAAATAAAAATGTTACTATCCTTTTATCAAGCAAATTATTTTCATTGCGATGAGTAAAATTTTTGTATATAACTTTTTATTTTGGAACAAGAATCATGTGTTTTGTGCGAATAAAAATATTCCTTCTATTAATGAAAAACTTTTATTTCGTCTATAGACAATGAAGTTTTCATTGGATGAATAAAGCATGTTTTTTCGTGTAGCCTAAAACTTTTACTCTTTTTTTTTTAGAATTTCTAATTTTGAATAAATGATAACCCAACCTGACCTAACGTAGATGAGTTAACAAAAAAATTGTGGATATTTCAAATTTCCCCTTTCAAAAGCAATAACGCGATGAACTGGTATTCTGGGAATCGAGGTTGACAAAAGGGAATAAAAATCATAACTGCTGACATGCCTGTTTGTTCGGGGCGAGGGGGGGGGGGGGGGGGGGGTTGGTCAGGGAACTCATTGAAGAACTCATAATTATAATTTGTGAGAAATTTCGCAATTTTTTCGCAAACTCAATGAATATTAGAAATAAGTGTCGAGTATTTATTAAAATACAATGACATACATAACAACCTTTTTTTGTTTATAAGGAATCAGTATAAAATACAAGTTGTATTTCAGTTTTGTGAATTGAAAAAACAAACGCGTGAACATTGATTTTTTGTAATTAGGATCTAAGGTTCGTAGATGATAAAACTTCAACTTTATGAATTTAGGCGGATGATTAGATATTTTGATATTGTTTTGATTTCTTTTTTGAATGTTTGAAGATTTTCATCCATTCGATATGAACTACTGCAATTTTTGGTTTAATAGATGCAAAATAACAAAAAATATGATCATTAACATATGACATATGACTGAAGTTCCAAACGTATAGGAAATTAACGAAAAGGAAAAAAAATACCTTATTATTTCCATTTTTGACCAAAGTGAATTATAGTGAGTAACACTTGATAACATTTGTTTACCATCGATAATTATCAGTACTCTAACTGTGAAAAGTTATAGAAAGAATTTTTATGTTTTCGTTTATTATTATTGAACGTTCGGCACTTCAGAAATATTCATACAACTTAGATTCGTTAATTTAAAATTACGTGAAAATATAAACTTCTCGAGTTTTAGGTTTCAAATACATCGATTTTTCCGTAATTTTTTAGTTTAACTCTGAATATTCGAATGGTTCATCAGGAACCTTAAAAATTTCATAACTGAAATATTTTTTGAAGGATGCCAAAATTATGGTCTAAATCTTCGATATAATGAATCATGAAACATACATTTTAGCGACATAGAAACTATAGAAAATAAATTTGCATAAATATCGAAATTTCGCAACTTTCATTTAGATACTTTTTTAGTTACCAAAAAAATTTTGTAACAGCGCTGTTTGGACAACAAGAAATGAAAATTACAGTATTGTAAATTTTAATGCTTCGAAGTTAGAATAACAACATTGCCATTTTTTCAATAAAAAGCTTCGAAAATTGTAATAACATTTATTTTTCCGGAAAATAATATGTAGACCATTCAAATAATTAGAGAATCCGGTGCTAAATTTAACAAACTTTCAAAGTATTATACATCTTTTAGTTAATGATGCGTTGTTAAGAGATTATAAAAGTTCTAATTCCTTGCATTTGAACGATTATGAAATAAACTTGCATAGGATTTATAACGATAAAAACTCAAAATTCGCTCATTTAAAATCTCCGTTCCCAATGGCGAACCCAGGGCAGGTTGCGGGGTCGAAACCTCTCCCGAAATTCGAAAAATATGCGCCAAAAATGAAAATTACAAAGCAAATCTATGTATCATTTTGTAAGTCGACAATCAGTTTTTTTTATGATCGTTTGAATGGATAAACAATTTTGGACAAGTAGCCATCCATTTTTTTTAAATCAAAAATTAGCAATTTTAACTGTATAGAAGATTCAACAGTGTCTACCTTCAAATTTTAACAGCTGCCTATATAATAAAATTCAATAAAATCAAACTCTCAAATAATGAGTTCCAATGTCTAAAACGTTGGGTAAAAAAGAAGTAATGTACTTCTTTGAAACTCGAATATGTTTTAGAAAAAGTATCGAAATTCAGCATGGGTAACCCTAAAATCCAAAATAAAATTAAAAAATTTGAAATTCAATAGAATTCAAAACACACAATTGAGGATTAGAGAGTAAAAATTTTATGATTAAAATATTCGAAATATTTTACAAAGAAATATATGTTTTAATTAATTAATTACTTCAATTAATCAGGATATTTTCACAAAGAATATTATTTTATTCTAAGTTAAAAATGGATCGGATTCTGAAAATGTAAGATTTGTTTTCACACTTCATAAACTGAAAGATATGTCTGTTTTAAATATTTTGTCTCTCGAAAATTAATACTTTTTGCTTCATGATCTTAAAGATTACACAATTAACATTCTATGAATCCTACAATTGTGTAAACGAAATTTTCCAAAAATCTAACAATTTCAAAGATACGATTTCATCGACCTCTTATTGTTGAAGTTAAGAGATCTAAAATTCAGAATCTTTTGAGCTACGAATTTTCAAAATTTGAATCTTCATTTTTGCGAGCTCAAATATCGCTATTTTACTACGTGGAAGATTTCTCAATTTTTCTATCATTTTCCTTATTGAAAATCAAATTATATCAATTTTGAACATATTAAATTTTTTTCATATACAATTCTACCTATTTTGGAAAAGAATAAAAAAATTTAACCCCCTCCCCCCCCCCCCCCACCTCACAAACAATTAATACTCCGGGACGGTGGGATCCAAATTCGGCCAGGCTTTTATAAAATTACCTTTTTCTTACCTGAGAAGAAAGTTTGGTTGTGTGTAACGGTTTTCCCTGTTCGTTTTTTGTAAATACTATTGAACAGTTCAAAAATAACGAAATCAATAAAACTTACTTTGTAAGGTCAAGTGCCAAAGTCGGCGTAGAAATTACGACAGCGTTATGAGGGACCTTTGAAAAAAAAAAACCAAAGCGGATATTTGTAAAAAAAAAACCTTACCCAGGTAAACTTGCTTTAAAAAAAAAAAAAGGAAGATTACCTGGGTTAGGTTTTTTTTTAAATATCCGCTATATTGTTAGTTATTTAAAGGTCCTTCGCAACGCAACTGTTGTAATTTTTACGCCGACTTTTGACCCTCTACAGGTTAATAAAAAGTGTATGTCGTCCAAATACAGATCGTTCTAAAATTTTCTTTCCGTTTCATCTATTTCCTACAATAAGTGACTTGTCTAAAGTTCACGCTAATTTACGAGATAAACCGTTACTTACTTCCACAGACCCTGCATTCAGGTAGAAAAGGTAAAAACAACCTTATTTTGGTCTCTCTTGACCGAATAAATTTCAATATCTATTCTATTCTGGTGGAAAATTCTGGAAAATTCGTGAAATCTCACATAGACTTTCTTGGTCAATGGGCATGCTCTCGAAAGACGAGTATCGAGCGTCGTTCACGTCATCGATTTCATTCAGGCTTTTTCTCGTGAGCCACTTTCCGTTTCTCTCGCACAATTAATTTCTCATTACGTCATTGTTACGTTCCACATTTGCGATGTTGTTTGCGACTCAATGATCACCCTTGTCAGCTTCATTGGAATATTAATCAGGAGCAATGTTATTTTTTTCAACTCTTTCAAGTTGGTCCTTCAAGATAAATTGATCCTTTAAGCCAGATTTCTATGAAGGACGAACTGATGCTTGGAAGCCTTGATCTTCATATTCAAAAAAGCAAAAAAATAATAGAACTTGCGACGAAAATGTAATCATTCTAAATCATTCAATAGCAATCACGTCAATCTTGGAATATATTTGAAAAACTTTGGAAACAATAAAAATGATTTGTAAACAAACTCATTCGAGTTTGACTGTTATTCGGACAAAATCCCTTTGTTAAGTTAATTTTGTATTATATGAAATTAAATAAAAATCTAAATTTAATTTCGTCTTGACTTTCAAGTCGATAAAAAAACCAGAACTTTCCATTTGCCTATTATTTCTGAAATTGTAAGCAGTAAGCAATACACCTATAAGTATATATTCATCTGCGTCTGTTTTTTGATATAGATTTTTGCGATCTTTTGTTCATCACGAAAAAATTGCAATTGTTACGCAGTGAAGCACACATGCTTACAGAAAACGTGAATGAATTCATTCTCGTTTTCTGGCATTTCCGGCAGTGACCGAACCCCCTGTAATTTCATGGACAGCCTTCGTTTACGCATTTCCATATAATATTGAAGCGCTTCGCGAGCATAATGTAACGCTATTTTCAATCGAACAATAATCACGATTAAAATTTGTACATGAACCAAAAATGGAATTCGTAAAATTTTGCCCCATTTTTTTGCTCTGGTGAACCGTGAAATAACAAAAGAAACCGAAGGAACCAAAATCGAGCTCTATGTGTATAACATCGCGAGTAGAAAAGGATTCGAAACTTTTTATGGGAATGCACAATGCCTGAATTTCTTATCTTATCGTTGCTTCACCTGATTAAAAAAATAAGTGGGCATGGTGTAGTTTCGTATTTGCCTCGAAAATTGCTTATCTATCTGGCACACTTCACATTTCGTATCTCTTTTTTTCTTTTTTTATCCGTGAAATCGCACGGAACCATGAATCATGAGAATCTTCAGTTCACTACATTCCAATTGCTCCGTTATACGATGACGCGATGAATCATCGAAATAAAATTTTTTCACGCCCACTTGTTTTGCTAAAGAAAATCGGGGGTGAGTAACTTCAGAAGTGGGAGGAAACGGAAAATTTGTAAATAAACGTCAAATCGATAGAGCAAATTCATTTTTTACTCAAGTTGATGACTCATGTAATGTGAATCATTATAATGATTCATGCCGATTCGAGCGATGTGCATCTGCATGCACTTTCGAGAATCTACAATTTTTTAATTCTTATCCCAGATATTTCTGAAATAATAAAATTTTATAAAATAGTTTATTTTTAATTTGAGAGTTGCACATGTTCCATTTTGATACTTCAGAATCGAAATATGTGAATTTGGGAAATGTTTTTTTTTGTTTATATAGAATTTTTCACTTTTAAGTACATAACATCAAATTACCTAGATTTGGAAGTTTAAAAAATGTATTGAATTCATTTGGTTTTAAGCTCTTAGCGGTAATTTTTGTTGGAATATACTTTTTTTATGTGCATCAATTTCGTCTGCTATTTTTTTACTTATTTTTATCTTCAAAATTTACGAAGAATTCTTACAATTCAAAAATTGGAATATATATTTTCCTTTCGATCATTAGGTGGAATGTTTCAATTTATTTCGTAGCTTTTGTTGATTATTATCTGATATAACATTCGTTCACCACGAATTTCATTTTGCGTTTTTACTTGAAACTTTTGAAATTATCTGGTAACGGCCTGGATAACTTTCAAAGTTAGAAAATTTGATCCTTCCATAAGAGTTAGATTCTTTTTTTGCGCCTTTTTTTTTATTTCTTTACACACAAAATTGTTCATTTGTCGAAAATTATGCTTATAAATTTCTCGTTTTCAGGAGTCACTTGAAATACACTTGGACGTTATCAAGTGCGAGAGCGGCAACTGCGAGTCGAGACGAATGCCTAATGTACAGCGAAAAGACGATAATTAACATATTCACATAACAATTTGACGACTGAATGTTCCGCGCCGATTTTATCAAGGAAATTTGATAAAGTTCCAAAGCCGGCTCGCTTGGATAAGTCTTAAGTCATTATTCATCTTGGCTACGCCAAAAAATAAATGTCAATTCGATAACTGCAAGGCGAGCCCCGAAGCCTCGCAGTTGTCGACGTCCGAGTGTAATATACATTCTTCAGTCGAAAATACTTACTGGATTCTTTGAATCTAAAAATGAATTTTTGTGTATTATGCATTTTCATTTCTTACAAAAATAAACTGTTACTTTAAAAAATCGCTTTCCGAGATTCACAATATTAATTATATGAATGGATTTGAAAGTATGGAAAACTGGGTTATTTCAAAGTTAAGTCTTATTTTTTCATTTTTTTTCCTTTTCCGAAAATTCCAAAGTCAATAATAACTTTTTTACTCAATATTTCAGCTGTCAAAGAAAAACTTTCGAAGCTTGATTGTACCAAAATATTTGTTTAACTGTCAAAATTTGGAAGTTGTTGAAAGATTTTCATTCCACTGCAAATGTTGCAACTTTTCCTATGCCATATCTTATATTATTCTATAACAAGGTAGGATTATAAATCTCTAGTAGATTTTAAGCACGTAAACGAAAATAAAGGAATGTTTCTGAAAAAATGTAATTTGTCAATTAAACTAAAAAGAATACGCTAAATTACAAGTATTTTGTTCACTTAGTTTTTAAGAAAAAAAAAGCCACAATATGCGTCGATTTACACGTCTTTTTATGAAGTGAATCGTTTTTTCTTGCATACTTCAAGAACAAATAAAGGAATTTTTCGAAAAATTCGCCAGACTTCAAATTAAACATTAATAATCAAATTTCTATTCACCGAACGAATTTCTACATTTAGTTTTTCTAGAAAATAGTAACAAGAATCACATTCGGATAGCTATCATTATTGAATTTGACATCAAGCAATGTTAAATACTGCCTTGTGCAGTTGCTATTGTGTACGAGGTATATATGTATAAAATAAAACATGGCCATTTCCAGATAAATAAATAGGATGGCAGACGGCTTTCACGATTTGGAACCATGTTCAGACTATTTTACTGCTCGTAATATCTTAAATTTTTATCACTTAAAGTCCTCTCAAAACGACTTACACTTTGATTTCCAAAATAAACCATAAATTTAGATGCACATAAAGTTTTTCAGTTATTCCTTAGCGTATCAAATTTCCACTTGAGATTCAAGCTTTTCTTCCTGGTTTCATAACTTTTCACGATCTCCAAATTAAAATTAAAAATGTAGAATTATCTTCAAAATTCATCAAGTATCGAAGTCATTCGAAAAAAAATTCCCAAGCCATCTCTAGAAAATTTTCTTTATGTCATAAAAAGCCTCGCGAAATCGCGGAACCGATGAGAAAAACGTTTTTACAGCCAAAAAACAGTTGCAAAGTTTCGTTCTTGATAACTGTTCCCAGAGTTTTCATATCCTCCAGTCGATCTAGCCGGACAAAGAACATTCTTCAGTGGACGTGAAAACACCAACACCAGCGCGCTTTCGTCAAAGCCTCGCGAACAATGTTCATCCGCTTTTTTTATTCCTTCCATATCACGCGAAATTTTTATTTACCACTATAAATTTTTTCTTTGTCCAACCAACCTGACATCTAATGCATAACAAAAAATGCATACACGTTTGATCGTAAATATTCGTTCAAGATTATCGTAAGATAAAGAGTAGAGTAGAAAATAATGAGGAGTTCCATACCATTTTAACAAGGTGCAAAAGGTAAAATAAAACATATCGTAACAGCGCTAAGCATCTTTTGAATTTCTGCTTAGATTATGAGATTTCGAACCATTCGTCGGAACTCTCGGGAATTTTTCATCTTGGGAATTTCGGAGAATATCGAGAATTTTACGATTACATTCTTTAGCACGAATAAGGAATTTCAAAATTTGTGGAGCAATTTCGTTAGTATAAAATGATCAGTCAGAATGTATTTTTCTGAAAAATCTTCAATGAATTATGTTAGTTTTCATTGTATCAAAATTTGAAATTGTTGAACGAATTTCAGCTCCAAAAATCAAATCAAATCGATTGTGTTCCATGATCCAAGCCTCTCAAACACTTGAAACACGACTGAATCCTTGCAAAACTTGCAAAAATATTGTTTTTCGAAATCAAAAAATGTTACTGCTCAGCATCTAAGCTTCTCAAGATCAATATGTACATATTACGATACAAAGTACTTCATCTCCCTCGCTCATATATATATATATATATATATATATATATATATATATATATATATATATATATATATATATATATATATATATATATATATATATATATATATATATAAAAGATCGCAGTTTGCTTAGAAATCTATTGAAAAACTAGTTTTTTTCCTGTGGCCCGAAAAAAGATCGAATTGGATCAAACTCAGGTATAAGGATATATGCTTGAAATTGTCAACTGTATCATGAACATACAATAAAATCAATGATCCATGTTCCTCTTTTCTCGTCACGAAATTTCTTCATTTCTTGCCATAGAACCTAGTTTTTCATACCGTGAAATTCTTCAGCTCGGCGTTTATGCCCCTAAAATCTTTTTCATCGTGATCTCAAAACACACAGTAAGAAATTTTAATCCGAAATTATTCTGTTCAACACATATTGCAATGCATTAAAAATGTACAAAGTTGTATATTATGCTTATATTTATTCATGACTTGCACGTCTTGACTTTCATACAACATTTGAGGGTTTTTTTTACTCAAGATAAACTAAGCACAACTTTTCGAATATGTATCGTTTCTGAAAAATGTGTGACTCTTAAGTAAGTGTACAAATTTAATGCATGTGTATTTAAACACTATTTCAAATGGGAGTCTTATAGAATTTCAGCTCGTTTTTAAAGCTTTCAGTATGAAAAGTGTACAAAATTAAAGAATATTTTTAACAGTACACAATTTTTGGTTATGATCACAAATTAAAAGTCTGTTTCTCCTTTTCAGATCAGGTTTTTGAGGTAATAATTAAACTATTCAAAATAATTTTTCGCCGTGTCATATAATTTTCTCCAAAATCATCTAAAATTCGAAATGTACCGCAGTAGAACTATGTACGTTGTTTGGGGATGGTGTTGATTGTGCATATATTTACTGAGCACCGTATTAATTGTGCAAATTTTCATTTCAATGACACTAAATTCAACAAATCGGAAAATGAAAATTCCCAACTTTTCAAATTTATACATATACTGAAATAATTTTTACATACCCCTGTGTACGAGTTCGTAAAAATGTGTACAGTAAATGTGGTGCTCAATAAATTTATGCGCAATCAACACTATCCCGTTGTTTGTAATGATTTAGATCTGTTTACGCCGATCTACTGTTTTTTTTAAATCGAAATATGCAGTAGTTTATGAATGAAAGACGTTGAAAGTCGAAGAAAGTGCATACAAAATAACGAGTAGTTTTCAGAAAAGCTAAAAATTGCACTCTTCTTTCATTTTGAAAGCCTGCGACTTAAAAATTACTGTTTCGATTGACCAAAAGAGTATATTGTCGTAAAACTAACAAGTATACTTTTCGAACGATACATATTTTTTATGTTAATAAAATCGATCATTCTTTATTAGTCGGGCAACATCCAAAATAATAGCCGCAAACTAAAATAAAAAATAAACAAATAAATGACAGTTATTTTTGTATTCAACAGCCCGCGAGGTTTTTCGCGAGGTTTTTTCACGAGGTACATTGCTCATGTAAGCTACTGTAATTTACATTGAAAGGCCCGATAATTATCAAAATTTAAATATAAACCTTTCATCCATCAACTCAAACAAAATAGATCAGTATCGGTTAAGTTGACTGTGCCTGAATGTTATCAAACGAAAGCTATTATCAAAGTTGATAAAAATATGCACGAAAAACCATCTAAAAATGCAAGAAAAACGGGAAAAATATGCGTAAATGATCAAATACATGTATGCTAAAAATATCACAAAAAATTGAAAATATGCATTTAAATTTGAAATCGCAGAATAAAATTATATGCTTTCAATAAATGATCGTTTATTTAACGTCAAATTCAACACGACAGTTTCAGCAAATTAATATATTATAGTCTTTCAAATTTTCAAATAAAAGATAGCGTCTATCTTTTCTAGAAATATTTTGAAAATCGAAAATAAACGCTCAACGTTTGTGGACGGTTTTAAAATGTATTTCAGTAAACTTCATTCATTTGATTAAAGATTGCTGGTATATTTTGGCCCTCGGAAGTCTTGCTGTACTAAATAATATTGTTCATATCTATTATTTTTTTGTAACTCGTATTCAGAGATGGGCATAATTGTATTTCACGATTACTCAAACACAAATACATGTAACGAAATACTTTCCCAATCATTAAAATACATTTAATTTAGCATTTTTTAACTCAATAATACAAAATTAAATGTAACTGATTATTTCAGAGTCAAAGAATACTCAGTTAAATGTATTTTTTTAATCTTCAATGTATCTTGTTCGATGTAATTGTGTATCTTTCGACACCGAAATAGAAAGTTACATGTAACGGAGTACAAGTTTGGAAACAGAAAATAAATACTCATTGTCAGATTAAATACAAGTATCTTATTATTTTAAAATTCCGAAATATTCCGTTAAATTTGGGTATTTCCTGTCTCCAAACTACTCCGTTACATGTAACTTTCTATTTCGGAATCGAACGATATCCATTTACATCGAACATTGAGGGTTACAAAAATACATTTCACTGATTATTTCGTTGACTCCGAAATAATAAGTTACATGTAACTTTGTCTTTTAGAGCTAAAAAATGCCAAATTATATGTATTTTAATAATTAGGAAAGTATTTCGTTACATGTATTTGTATTTACTTGTGTAATTAATTACGAATGTATTTTGATATGCCATCTCTGCCTGTATTTTGGTTTAAAATAGCGTCCTTTTTTTTTTAGTTCTCCGTTGCATATTCTTCAATTTTCCTTGAATATTTTCAAAAGCCTTTCGTTCTTAAGGCATTTTATTTACAATTTACTGAGATAACTTCAATTAAAAATTTTAAATGTATCAAGTTTCAAGTATTTTCAAGAAAATATTCAAAATCTACATGATTCCAGATGAAATTCGCTATCATCTTCAAATTTTTTCCAAAAAATGGAGAAAACATGCATGAACTGGCTCGAAGAGTATAAATATGCATATACGACGTGTACGTTAAAAAAAGACCGAAATATGCATTATATGCAAAAATATGCAAGTGCATATTTTTATCAACCCTGTATATCATAAGAAGAATATAATAATTTGTGAAAATTAATGATCTTAAGGAGTAATCATTTTTCGGGGAGATGACAAATCAATCTATCTCAAGCTTTCGGCTTTAATGAATCCCTCTTCAGGAGTTATTTTTATTAATATGTACAACAAATTAGAGTCGATTTTTCACAATAAGGAAAATACGTCTTATATTACACACACAACTATCCAGAACCCACATCTTTAAATTTATTTTTGTGATTTAGAAGGATTGCTTTCAATTTGTTGTATCCATAAAAAAGCTCCGGAAAGGGCTTTATCAGAGCCGAAAACTTAGGATTTATTGGTGGATTTGCATATTATTTCCAAAAAATGATTGCTCCTAGAGACCATTAACTTTTACACGCTAGAGTGAAGGGAGCATTTTCAAAATTATTTTAAAAATTGAACTTAAAAAACTAATCAAACAATTTAAGAACGTTCACTGCATAGTAAACGTGAATAAAATACTAACTTTTTTAGCTCTGTAGCAAAGTTTTTGGATCAATTTTCAATCTATTTTTGATCCAACGTCAATTTCAGGCTTTGAAGATGCCATGTCTCTTTTATTCACAGTAAATGATTATTGATCAATAAAGAACAATCATGGTTTCTCCTATTTTTAAGTGACAATATTATTTTATTGTCATTTTTATGATATGATGATGTTCCAAATTGTTCCAAATCATCAAACCGATCCCAGGAGCCAAATAGTTGAAAAAATTGAGTCATCTTCTTTTAAACTATTTATTCGAGCTTTCGGCCCTCATCAGGAATTATTCTTCCTACATTCAGTTCGTCATCTTAAAAAGTTTCTCCCTTATGGAAGAATTATTCCTGATGAGGCTTCCAATTAAGTGCCGAAAGCTCGAATAAATAGTTAAAAGGAAGATGACTCAAGTTTTTCAACTATTTGGCTCCAGGGATCGATTTGATAATTTGGAATTCCTAAAAAATAAGAAGCAACCGAATTCTCGAGGGGGTCTTCTACCTTCACGATTTCGAAAAATCAACTTTTTTTTTCTTTATTTCTAATCTAGACGTGATTTAAAATATGCTCTATGAAGGATTTATTCGAAAATATGATGGTAAACGAACTATGGAGCACCATAACCAGCCCCGTCCAGACCTTTAACGCCGTAACGTCACCCATTATTCCTCATGGATAATGGCAATAAGGTCTTTGTAAAATGTGTTTTAGTGTTTTTACAAGTTGCGAACCAGTAACATTAATTCAACGAAGAAGAAAAGCTCTACGGCTTTTGCATAGATGATTAAACTGTAATTTTTGCCAAATGTATCATTTCGAAAACGAGCTTTTCCGAAAGTAATTTTTTTTTTTAATTTCAAACTGTCTCTTTTCAGTCCGAAAAAACAGGGTAAAAAAGCGCTTTTTTTTTTGTAAGGCTGTAATTTTGTCAAATTTAGAAATATCCCAAAAAGCTTTTGTCCTGACCTAGTCGTAGTAGTGAAAATTAGGTGGAAATAATTGGTTTCATGTTTCAAGGTTCTGGGGCTGAGAACTCGTGCCACAAAATTTACTATGTCGCTCGGGCAGAGGTCAATTCAAGGACGCTGCAAGGCTAGAAAAACCAGCTTAAAATTAATTAAAAAATTTTTTCCATAAGTTCAAGAATGTACCAACAAAATAAAAAAACCTTATGTCAATATCATGTTCAGTTTTTGCGCGGTCCATCGTCAAATATGAGCACTAAATTTGAGCACGAAGGTATAAGACCCCTTTAATAAGATGTGATGATGTCTTTATAACTTTTTAAATGCAAAAAACGAAAGTTCGTCAGCAGGGTCATTAACCTCGAGTATGGTTCGATAGTAATCATATTTTTTGTCCACTGATCCGTCAATATAATATAAGCATATAAGCACAACGACCAGTCAATTTCTTTGATAAACGTTGATTTATTTATCTTGCTAACGTTTTCATCCAGTTAGATCCTCATATGTATGTATGAGCGAATAAAATATCATTTTCTTCTGTCGATTCCAGAAAAAGACCCACCTCGGCAGTGAGGACCCCCAAAATCGTCAGTCCGATCATGGGCGCGAACCGGACCTCGACCCCGGCTTCGATAACGAGCTCTCCGTCCCGGTCGACCATCAAATCCTCCCGCAAAAGGTACGGGCTCTTGGCTCGTTCCAGCCTCCTTGTTCCCCGGGTGACTCTGCCACCGTAAATTTCCGTGGTCTCCGAAACCTCCCCTTGGATCCCGGGCTCGGTGTAGTATATCGTCGGCATCTCCGTCAGCTCTTCCCCGGAGCACCATGACGACACCGTCAACAGCAAAGACACACAAATCCACATTTTTGCACTAACTGGCGTCGCAAAAGTCGTTATCCATAACGCACAACCGTGGGAAGGCTTTGTTTTCGAATTTCAAACAAATTTCTTCGATGGTGGAGGTGTGTGTAGGTTGCAGGGGGTGGGGGGGGGGGGGGTCTAAGAGTAGTACGCGTCAGGTACCAGGTATGACCAGGTAAATGGATCGCGAATATGTCATTTCAGGGTTGAAGGAACCAGGTTTGGATCCATTTTTGGAAGGAGGGGATGGTTTTTGGTGGTATCGATTTTGGTTTGATAAGAGTTGGAGGAAAATAATGGGAGGAGGCACTCGCCATCGGCGCGAGGTACGCCGTTAGCTTCGCTGGGCGCGGTTTTCACTCAACTAGAGACACTGGAGACCCGGAGTAAAGTCAGGGGAATTGGACGCGATACCAAGCGGTCACGTGATCAAAACGCGTCATGGTAAGCGAAAGGACGGGGAGCGCCGTTTCCCTGGATTCTTTGATATTTACCTGCTCGTGTGTATGACAGGTGAAAGTGAAGATGAACGGTTTTTTGGATTTTGAAAAGGGCTACCCGGCGAAGAAAGCAAAGAAAGGATGCATTTTTTCATGGACTTTTGGAAGGATTTCATGGTTGCATGGGCGATTTGCATCATGGATGATGTTACATCATGAAAAGATTGATGATGGGGGATTTAGATACTGTAATGAGTCATTTTCAAGGTGTATACTGAAAAGGCTAAAAAAAACTCCCGTACGATTTTCAGTTTTCCCGTACACGGTTTGGGAAAATCCTAACATTTGATGCTATAGCTTTTTTTTTATGCCCATCCATTACTCTCCCGGGTTTTGAAACATGTAATTAAAATAAGTCATTGATTTTCAGTGGCGCACTTTTCTCTTTTTCAATGAGCAATTTTTTCCACTAATGATTAGTATTTTTCACTAATTATGAGTGATTTTTTCATTATTCACGATGTGACAAGCGAGCCCGAAATTGCATGGGTAAAACCAACGTTGAATCTCCAATTCTTTCAAATTCCCGAATTGAGTCCACTCGTCCAGACTAAGGTTGTGGAAGACACTGCCCTAATGCCTTGTATGAGAATGTTCGAAAAATTCTCATAGCTGGCGTCTAAAAGGGGGTAACCCTCATTTTTCTTTTTTTACAGGAAGCCTGAGAAACTTTCGCATTTCCCAATTTACCGACTTTTTAATGACAAAATAAAAACCACATTTATGACCCTCCGATACACACTGTCCAGAAATATCAGTTCATTATATGCGTAATTGTGGATTCTATAGGTATTTTCGTAACTCGATGGGGTAACCCCAGGGTTAGCTAGCGTCCAAAAAGGGATAACCCACAGATCGCGCGTACTTTCACTTTTACTATAGACATTAAAATGATTCTCACGTTTCCTCATAGAAATATAATACAAACATTTAGGTTTTTTTAAAAGTTATTTTCTAATAAAACGGTTCACTTGCAACATTTTACTAGTAGATTTTCCACGGTCAATACATTTTAAGAGTCCTCTCCGCTCCGACGCTGCTCCCGCCGCTTCTCTTTCGATCTTTTATTTTCTTAGCCAATTTTTACAATAGAAAGATGAGAATTATACCACATTTTTTGTGGAACTACGCTCAACAATAAACCTTTGTGCACGAAACATAAAATGGCAAAAAAGTATGAATAAAAAGTAGGGGTTTTTATACATACGGGACGGGAAAGGCGTTTTCCCGAACTTTTCAGGATACGACAATCCAAAAAAGTTCCCTGATGCCGAAATTCATAGGAAAATGTATTTCGCATTATTTTTCATCTTTTCAGACACACAGTCTGTTTCCCCGACCCTGAAAAGCATGGATCCAATGAAACTGAAGCATAATATTGTTCTTTTATTTTAACTATGTAGATATATTCCATCAAATACTTAAGTCAAAAAGTGAATTATTCCAAGGAAATTAGCATTTTTGCAAATAAGAAATTGTGAAATTTCTTCGTTCATCAATATAAATTCATAAGATTGCAGTATATTCGGTTGTCGGGCGCAAACAATTTATATTTTTGAACAATGTTTATCCAAAACATAAAAAATGCTAATTGTTTTACTCTTAAAACTTTCATTCCCGATTAATCAAAAATTTCAAGATTAGAACACTTCTAAAATTTTGTATTTTTGGACGCCAGCTATTCAATTATGTTATATCTATTCACATTGCAAGAACCGATTCAATTTTGTACATTCAATTGAACATAAAAATGATTTTGGTATCGATGCTGAGTGGCATTTTCTTGCCACATCCCATGGCAAAGGAGCTTGCGATGAAATAGACAGATGTGTCAAAAGATCTACTTATCGCGCGAGTTTAGGACGCGTTGAAGGGAATTAAATAACAACTCCGAAAAGATTTTATGACTGGGCCAGACAATATTTTCATAATATTAGGTACTTTCTCTTTTTCTTTCAAAAGGAGAACACGTGGCGCACTGGAAAAGCAAGAAGTTCGTTTCTCAACAGTGAAAACTTTAACCGATATACGAAAATTTCATTACAATATTCCAAATGATGATGCAAATCTGAAATGTAAAATTTGGTCTGCTGCTTCAAATTCAACTCTGCAGACTGTGTATATAAGAAGTAAATGAATAGGTATTGTTTAAAAATTGTTTGAAATAAAAGGCTCATTTGACGTTTTCATCTATTAATTTTTTGTGAATCTGATCAATTATTTATCATAGAACTAAGTAACTCACAAAATCACCTGTCGCACGCTATCGTAAGCCGAGCGCGCCACAAATGGCTCGCCCGGACGCGTACTGCAGGTTTGTTTATTTTTATTACTCCGGAAATATAAGAGAATAATGTGTTTTTTAAAGCCTAATAGGAGCTGAAAAGAATGAGGACCGTTATTGTTTTTTTCCCGTCAAAATCAAAGGCGCAGAATAAGTTGTAAAATTATCCACGTTTTTATAAACAGATGGTTTTTTTAACAAAAAAAATTTTCGATTGAAAATCTGTTAGCATAATTCAAAATAATGTACAAAATTTCATTGCATTTCAAAGTACCGTTTACTATAGTACTTTAAGGTCTATGAGTACCAGGTGTACTCCTAAGTAATTTCCGGTTTTTTCAATGGATGGCGTTCTGTTTTGTACCGCTGTTGGTAACACATACCATATGTCATTTTGTTCAGTCATATCGAGCGCTTGAACTGCGTTGACATTTTCTCGAAAAAATCTTCCAGTAAGTTTTTATTGCGCTTCAAAAATGTCGAATTTTGTACCGAATTTTGAGCATATGCGCCATGCATTGCTTTTCACGTTCAATCAGGGGAAAAAAGTGTCCGAGAGCCACTGTGCGCTTGTGGAAGTTTATGGCGATCGTGCATTAACACTTCGAACATGTGAAACGTGGTTTCGACAGTTCAAAAATGGAGATTTCGACCTGAACGACGCCGCACGCTCCGGCAAGCGAAAATCGTTCGATGACGCCGAATTGCAAGCACTATTAGATGAAGACAACGCGCAAACGCAACGACAGCTTGCAGATGCGTTGGGAGTTCAACAGCAAGCAATTTCCAAACGTCTGCGAGCCATGGGAAAAATTCAGAAGTGTGGAAAGTGGGTGCCCCATGAACTGACCGAGAGACAAATGGAGAATCGAAAAGTGACCTGTGAAATGCTGCTTCAACGATACAAAAGAAAGTCTTTCCTGCATCGTATTGTTACTGGTGATGAAAAGTGGATTTTCCTGGAGAACCCTAAGCGCAACGAATCGTGGGTGAGTCCAGGTGAAGCATCGACATCGACGGCACGGCCAAATCGTTACGGTCGGAAGGTCATGCTGTGTGTGTGGTGGGACCAGTCCGGTGTTATATACTTTGAACTGCTGAAACCTGGTGAAACTGTGAATGCCGTTCGCTACAAACGGCAAATGAAAGATTTGAGCCGAGCCATTGTGGAAAACCGACCAGAATATCAACAACGACAGAAGAAGGTGATTTTGCTCCACGACAATGCGCCGTCGCATAAGTCGAAAGTCGTTCGTGACACGCTGGAAAGGCTCAAGTGGGAAGTGCTTGATCATGCGGCTTACTCACCAGACCTGGCGCCATCCGACTACCACCTCTTTGCCTCGTTGGGCCATGCCCTTTCTGAGCAGCGCTTCGACTCGTACGAAAATGTACGAAAATGGCTCACCGAGTGATTCACCTCCAAAGGCAATGATTTTTACTGGCGTGGTATCCACAATTTACCAGAAAGGTGGGAAAAATGTGTAGAAAGCGATGGAAAATATTTTGAATAAAAAAAAGGTTACGGTTTTTTTGGAATTATGTGTTTTATTTGCAAAAAAACCGGAAATTAATTAGGAGTACACCTGGTATTTCATAAAAACCCATAAAAACCCTCAAATAGGCAGAGTACTGAAGGATGTAAGCGTGGCGGTGGCAGGTTAACTATGAGTTAACTGCTAGATATTAAAAAACTGCAAATTTAATTTTACTCTATATTGACTTTGAAAACATTGGTGCCACACAACTTGCAAAGAATTCCTTATTTTCATGTAAAAAAAATGGTGCAATGAAACCAGAGCACGAGGGGGTTGCAGGTAAAGAGGGTCTAAACAGTACCTACTTGATATAACCGAATACGCTATTATTGTCTTCTAACAATATAAAATCATTGTAGCTATCGATGTTTGTGGCCGTATTTTATTTTCACCCTCAAATTGGCACAGTATTGAAGGTTGCACGCGTGGGGTCGGCAGGTTAACTAGGTGTTAACTGCCAGATATTGAAAAACTGTTAATTTTATTTCACTCTATATTGACTTTAAAAAAGCTGTTTCCACACAACTTGCAAAAAATATTTTGTTTCCAAGTAAAAAAAATGATGCAATGAAACCGGTGCGTAAGGGGGTTGCTGGTAAAGGGGAGAGGAGAGATGATGTTCCAGATAAATTTTTTTCCTCAAAAAAGACACTCACCATCAGGTTTTTCATTATTATAATAATTAGATGCCATATTTTTGTTTTTTTAATTCTATTGTAGGCCTATCTGGTAAGACTAATTATGATAAGGCTGGGAACCCTTATTTTCTAATAAAATTGACTTTTTAACTGAAATTTTTTTTAGCGACTCCACAGTACTCATGTTTACATATTTTCATATCATTTCAGACAAATAACAGAAAAAAAATTTTCGTGTGATTTGTCAACGTTGTAAACTTTATGAACATGTTTTATTTCTATTTTTTTGTGTTCTTTGCTACCTTGATATAAAGTTAGCAAAGCCGCTTTCAAAAAATAACTTAAGATCGTTTGTAGAAGAATAGGAATAGAACAAGAATTTGCCGCTAATCAGTCGCTGTTTAGTTGTTAAGAAATTATTTACCTAACTCAATTTTTTTCTATTTTTTTTGGTGCTTTGCTAACTTGCTACAAAGTTAACAAAGCACGCCTCCTAAAAATGACTTTAGATCGTTTGTAGAAGAATAGGAATCAAACAAGAATTTGCCGCTAATTTTTTGTAACGAAATTAATTTTTTTCTTTTTTTTTGGGCGCTAATTAGTCGCTAATAAGTTGCGAAGGAATTAATTACCTAAAATGATTTTTTATCAATTTGTTTGGGTGCTTTGCTAACTTGAAATAAACTTAGCTATGCACGCCTTCAAAAAATGACTTTAGATCGTTTGTAGAAGAATGGGGAAAGAACGAGAATTTTCCGCTAATCAGTCGCTATTTAGTTGTTAAGAAATTATTTACCTAACACAAATAATAACTATCTTACCAATAAAAAATAAAAAAACACTAGCAATACTGAATAATTATGTTTTTTTTAAACGTATTTTGCCAGTCAGTCTGCAAAAATATTGCAGAAGTATTTAATACAAAAACTTTCTGATACGCTTTCTATAACGTTTCAGAGAGCTTTCATCATGAGTATAGTGTAACCTAGCAGAAACGTTAATTAAAACTTTCAGAAAAATTCAAAAATCCTTTCTGTAAGCTCTCATAAATCTTACATTGTTATCAAAAAACGCGTATTGAAAGATCTCAGAGAGCTTACAGATACCTCTCAGAGAGGTGTCTGTAAGCTCTCTGAAAGTTGTAATATTTCATATAAAAGCTTTCAGAAAGGTAAATGAAAGCTTTTTGGCCGACTGGGATGTGTATATTTAAATTTTAATCTCAAACTCCATATCAATTAATAACGTCAATTTTTAATAGATTGAAGAACGTCAGTTTTGAAATTTGTTTGTGTCTGGTATTAGATTAGTTGGAATGTAAAATATTCAATTAAGTGGTTTCAGTTCATTACACTTTCTTATAGGTAAGTATGCAAAATCAATATCTTTTTTATTATAAAATGTGTGGGGTTGAAAACAAAACTTGAAACAACTAAAGTCTGTACGTAAGACGCCTCTACACTCCCTAGTAATTCTGATTCTTATATGATTCTCAGAAATCTTATAAGATTACTGAAATCCATTATATGTTTACCCATTTCTTATATGGAAACATAGAGAGCCATATAAGATTTTTGAAATCTTATATGGTGCCCATATATGATTTATGAAAACTTATATGTTTGCCAAAAAATATTACAATATTACAAAACCAGCCAAACCTCGCCCAAAATGTACCCAATATAATTGAGTGGGATTGGCCAATAGTAAGATAATTCTGCGGTCCCTACAGGGGTCACTGTTTGGTCAATTTTTTTGTACACTATATTTGGCTTAATATTGACCATATCTGGGGTACTACATTTTTACATTTGATAATAAAACATTTGCTCCATACCAACAAACTTCCAGCTCAATTTTTTTGTTTTCCTATTTTGTGAGCAAATTACATTTTTATAAATAAGTTCCCTATTTTTTATTCACATAACACCTTTTTCTCCTGTATAATATACGATCTAGGTAAATACGTAAATCAACAGCTTTCATTTTCTAAAACAATTTTTATTGCGCTTTTTTTATTTTAACTGACACCTACATTATTCCTTACACAATTATTGATTAAAAAACTCACTTCCAGACCCTCTACCACGTGAATATTGGAGTGAATGACGATTTATTTTTCGACCTTGTCACCTTCTGAAACATGCAAACATAACCAAAAATCAGACTTCGATACGACACTCGCGATTTTCGTGATTAATCGAATCCATTTTTTTGTACAGAATCACGGATTTTTTACTTACTTTCGATAAATATCCTGGATGTAAAGATCAGTACAAAAGAAAAACACGATTTCGAACTGTTGATTGCACCGAAAAAGGCGTGAACTATTGCCGCGGCGTGACAGATGCGTTTGTTTATGTTTATATTACACATACTGTCAATATAAGCCCCATAGGTTGGCAATTGTGTTGCCCAAATAATTTGCCCCAACATTGGAGAATTCTGCGGCCCCAACAGGACCCCATATTTGGCAACAAAAATTGACCACCGTTAGGGAGAAACAGTGGGCAAACATGGGACTGTGCGCGCGCATGACAATATTTGTGACTAATAATAACCTGCAGTTTGGCCAATGTCATGGACCCCTCAAAATTAAGTGAATGGAGGACCCAATTTTTTGTTCACTGGGTATTGCACAATATCACATATTTAAAAAAAAAACAAATAGTTCGCAGTTCATATAATTTTAAGTTCGATCCCTCAGTAGCACTCAGTAAGCTTCTACTGACCTCTACGTCTTATTTAGTGTGGTCTTACGTTACTGCGTAACTGGTTCAGCACTTGAGTGCGCATGCGTGCAACCAACGATTTAAAATTCATGACGAGTTATATTACGAAAACCTTCCTTTTCATTATTGAATAGCTTTTGAGAATATAAATTATGTTTCTCATAGAGCCCATAAATAGATAAAAAATATGAGCAAAAGAGATTGATGATAAAACAACGTTTTCCAAAGTGGAAAACTAGCTTGGCGTCAAGCTAGTTATCCCTCAAAGAAATTCGATTTCCGAAAGAAAAAACGAAAAACGTTCAAAAATCTTAATTACTGTCCAAAAATAGCCCATAATGAACCCATAATTCTGATGTAAAAATTAACATGATTTTCAAGAGTGGGATAACTAGCTTGACGGAGCTCCGTTTTTCGAGGAGATTTCGCGGCGAGTTGTTGGGCATCCTTCTTTTAGCCTTGATTCATGTTTGAGAATTGTATGCTTGGCAACACTGAAATTATTGTTTGCAACACTGGAATTCGCTATGTTCTTGTTGGCAACACTGTTTCGAGCGCGCATTTTGTCAACTTGGTCAACTATGGCGTTTTCGAGAGACCTGCTCTGGAGCAGATTTGGAGCAATTTCTAGGCAGGTTCGAGCAGATCTGAGCACATATCAACAGAAAAAATTGCTCCGGATCTGCTCGAGATCGGGTCACTCGAAAACGCCATTAGCCAACTTCAGTTGCGAAAATGATCGTGAAATAATGTATAGCAATATATAGAAATTACTTCAGTAAAGAGTGACAAGTGGTGACGAGACTCAAAAGAAAATTGAAGATTATATTTGCATCTCGCAATCGTTCGCGGTTCGCGCAGCGATTTAGCCGAGATCAATTTTGATGTCAAACGCCGTTGTCAACGGCACGTATCACCATGAAGAAATTATTTTCTAAAAACGATAACACGTCCAAGGACCCGTCATCCTTCGTTGGAAAAGTTGTCGTCGTTGGAAAACATACCGCGACCATCGAGCAACTTTTAACGAAAGGTGAAAAAAAACGCAGTGTTTTCTTGCGTATCACCGCCATGTTTTTTGAATTCCTCCTCCTCATTCAATGCTCCTATCCCCCACCTACGTCCTTATCATGGGAGATGTCAACAAATGTAAATTCTCAATGACGCCATTGTTTTGCTTTTTTTGATGGCAAGTTTGACACTTGACAAGGGGTTTTGAATTTCTTTATTTGACAGATCTCAAATGTCATTTGAAATTGTTATCAATGATCCTGTTGAGTAGAATTTTTAGGATTTAGGGTTGTTGCGCATGGTCAACAATTTTAGATCGAAGATTTTACTTTGACGTTTGAAATTGAGAAAATTATTCGGTTCAAAGATTTCCCTTGACTTTGTGACTAGTCATTTTTTTGCTCTTGAAATAGGAGGAATCTTAAAACAAAAAGGAGCAATTGTTAATGTTTTTCTTTATGTAAGTGTAGTAAACAGGATTTTCTCTTTGAAAATCCGAAAATGGCGCTTAATAATTTTCTTCGTCATATTAGAGAAGTATTACAACATGATTAAATTCAACAAGTTGAAATTAAGTATTGAAATTGTGTATGTTTCTATTTGATCAATTTGGTGGTGCTTTTCAAACTGTGATTTTCAGTTTACAAACAGTAATTTTTCAAAATTGAATGCATATTTATATAATACATTTACATCGTTCGAACACTCAAAAATACTACGTTCAAAAAAAGGAGCAATTTTTTAAACTGATTACCATTTAACTTCACATATTGTATCAAGTAGAGTGTAATAAAGCAACCAGAAAAAAATGTTTTATATGTTAGAAAGCTACATAGAAATGTAAAAAATTTTAAAAATCTTCAAAAAATGTTGAACAATGCACAGAAAAGTGAAAATACTCAGGTTCCAAAGGATACAATATTTTATGAAAATAGAATTCCATTAAAAATCTGTAAAAATGCTAGAAATTTACAAAATTTTGCATACTGCAGAGTCAGATTTTAGAATTCCATATGTGAATTTATAGAGATACCAAAAGACACTTAAAATTTATAGATAGAGAAAAAAAAGGCTGAAAGTATGAAAAATCTTTAGAGATAGACACCCTTCAAAAATTTAACAAAAATATATCAAACTGTAAATTATTTAGCATCAAATTTTATAAATCCATGTATGTTTCAGGATGGTCCTTAAAATGTATTTGATCGAATTTTAACCGGGCTGCCCACTGAAATGGTTCCAAATAATTCAATTAAAATCACTGAATCTTCCAGATTTTTTATCAAACGTTAATTCGTGCCTCTAGAGCATTAAAAATATGTTTGACATGTCAAATTATTCGTTAGTGTTGTGGTAAGCTGTAAAAAAGTATCACAATTAAATACCAAGGTATACCATGTAGGCTGCGACGAGTCAAACACAAATAATAACTGAAATAACAATTTTTATCAATGATTACTAGTTTTTCATCCAAGTTTACACAATGTTTTACATTTAGGTCAATCAAGTCAATTTCTTAGTATTATATAATAATAATATTAAGTATCATAAATTAACATTAGATCATTTACAAACTTTTATAACTAATTACACTGTGCGGCAAAATTTAACTTTAGGAATTCGGAGCTACTCTCATCATGATAAATCGATTGTATATGATCCCAAAAATATCACTTTCACAGCATTTTGCAAAGTTGGCTCTTGTTTGCGAGATATTAATTGTTTTAATTAATAATTTTCGAGTCGCGTATTTTCCATGATAGTGATTGGACTTTCATGATTCAAAAATGACAATACATGTATATGACGCCAAGAAATTAACCATTACCGTTACTGGCACCTCGACTGTACCTTGGGCCCACGAGGCTTTCAAGCGGATACAATGGGCGAGGCGATCTAGTCATCACCTTTTCCTCGAAAAAATCATGTTTTTCTCGGCCGAAAGTTAACTTTGGAAAGACGAGGTTTTTTAAAAATCTGATTACGGGAACAGATTTCTTGACGTCAAATACGTGTATTGTCGTTTTTGAATCATGAAAATCCAATCACTATCATGGAAAATACGCGGCTCGAAAATTATAAACTACACTAAATAAAACAATTAATATCTCGCAAACAAGAGCCAACTTTGCAAAATGCCGTGAAAAGGATTTTTTTAGGATCATATAGGATCGATTTATCATATTGAGAGCAGCTCCGAATTCCTAAGGTTAAATTTTGTCGCACAGTGTTATCACAATTATTTACAACCAACAAGCGAAATTCATCAAAAGGAACAGTTATTACTTTTAATTGTGATACAATTTGACATTCGAATAAAAAACAAACTATAACATTTTTTTATGCAAATAAGTTTAATTTTTTATGAAAAAAAAAAGTTTTGCACAAGTTATGAATTTTTAACAAAATTTACGAAAAACTACCTCTAAATCCCATTTTAAACTTTAGTTGTTTTGTGGCGCGTGTTAATTGTCCAATCCGCCTCAAACTTTATAAAAATTTTTTTTTTCAATATTTTGATTGATTTGAATTCCGGTAATGGAAAAAATTCTGACATCACCAAAATAAGTGATACCCTAATGTACATATAATTTTTTTAAATATATCTACGAAATCAGTAATTAATATGTGAAACTTTGAATTCCTAATACATATGTATATGAAACATTTAGAACAGTTATTGATTTACCACAAGAAAACGAACATTCAGATAAAAACAAAGAGGCTGCTCTAGAAAACTGCAACCACTAATTAAACCTAAGCTTAGTGACGAGTTTTTCAATGAATAAATAATGATTTAATCTACATTGATGAAAAGCGAGATGGCATTGATCAGTTCCAGAATTCATTTAAAATTTAAGTTAGAATTTTCGAATTTTTACGAGCTTGATTTTTTCTTTGACACAGAATAGCAACACTTCATTTTTATTGAACCTTTTTTTCACGGAGAATGTTTTAGATATTCAAAAAAAGTAATTTACTTGTTATTTTTTAGTTTTTTCTTTGCTTTCAAACATAATCTTTCAAGCTCCTTGTATTTGACAAAATTAATATTATCTGCGTCTTAAAAACTCAAGAACTGGTTTTTCATTATCTAAATCACAAAAAGTACAACCTTCATTCTGCTTTATGAAAAAAGTACATAAACATTCATATTTGATAACAAGTAATCTAATTTTTAAGTCTTCCAATTTTTAATTCAACTTTTGAAATCCTTGAACCTACCCTAAAAGGATTTGAAAAGATGAGTTTGGTTTTCTAGTTATTGACAACAAACAGTTTTCAGGATGAAAATTTTATCGATACTTTTTTTTCTCGCTGTTTTTCACAGTCAAATTTTGTTAAACTGGGTTATACATTTAAATTAGAGTTTCTCAATTCAGATGAGTGGTGTTTTTTTTTAAAAGAAAAGCTTTATTTCCACTTCAGAACATTCTTAAATGTTATGTAGTCATTTTTTCAAAATTCAAGACAGTTATTTATATCACTGTTTCAAAGATTTTCTGATGTTCTCAAAATAAATATTTGAAAGTTTTACCTTTTTGACGATCAGAGTACCGTTTTGCTCGAAAAAAATTCTTAGTCCTCTTATATTTATATTATTATTATAATAATAATAATTTATTTAAACAGGTGCATATACAACAGATTATACTTTACACACACACACACACACATATATATATATATTATATATATACAATAGAATGCAAATATATAACTCCCGTATAGAAACATAGCGTTTCTGTGCACGGGCCTGGGATATTTATTTATGTATTTATTTATTTATATATTATTCATTTAACTGTAAAAAAATATATGTACATTTAATTTTTTGCATTCTAATTAATTCTTGAAATTCTCGAATGAAAACTAGAGTAATGAAATTTTTTGTAGCGCCTGAAATGTTTACATAATTTTGTAAAGAGTCTATTTTTGCTCCCAAAAACTTTGAAAACTCGAAAATTTCAAATTCACTGCGACAGTCAATAATGTTTATTTTTTTGGCGTTTTCAGGAGGATATGCAGTTGTATTCTCAGTAAAATGTTCAGGGGAAAAATATGCTCTCAAAAGAATGTTGGTCAACAACGAGGAAGACTTAAACGTAGCAAAAAGAGAGATACAAATTGCGGTAAGCAAATTTTATTGCAACATGGTCTTTGTATCTCACATTTTTACGTTTATGAGTGAAAAGTTTTTCACAAAAAAGATTTATTCACTGACTTAATTGACTGAGAATTTTTCCAGTCACAAGATGTTTATTAACAGTCGTACAAGGAAATGACATCAATTAGTGAATCAATTAACTTTTAATTTGTTGATAATTCTTTCAAGAGGCTAGTTTTTTCTTTGAGCTAATGGAAGTATTTATCATTGTTTATCTAACGTATTTAAAATGTTATACATAGTTATTTTTAACACTTATCTTTTTTTTTTTCATGTAATTTTTCCGATCGTGCAGCTTTGAAAATATTTTAGATAAAATTTGATAAGCTGTTAGAACAATGTTTTTTTATCTACCGCTAATCGAAAAGAATTTTTTGTTGATTAGGTAACGGAGATTCTTTTCGAACTAAAATGTATAAATATTTACGAAAGTTTTTTTTTATTCATTTGGAATATGAATGAAAAACATAAAAAAAATGAATTTGAAATGTTCACAGTGTGCGCGATATTTAATAACATTGCATTAAATCGAAAAAATGTTCAGATAATTTTTAATTCTGATGAAATTATCAGATTTTTTGATTCTTTCAATTTTTTTAAGGACACAGTAAGAAATTAAGACTTAAAAAATATTTATTAACAAAAAGACAGTTTCTAAATAATCAGTAATTTTTTAGGATAACTAACATAACATTAGGATATGAAAACTATTTTTCTGAATCTCGAAATATATTTTTTTAAATAAACAACTTTTTCCCTAGCAAATTGAGTTCATGATATTTCAACGACGAAATACTTTTTCGAGAAACAAAAAAATTCTGATTATAATATTGTTTTCCGGAATCCACAAATACTTTTTCAAATGAACCATTTATTTTTCCAGGAAGCTTGATCATAATATATAAATGACGAAATAATTTTTTAAAAAACCATCTAAAAACGAGTTCTCAACATTGTTTTCCTGAATATTGAAATATTTTCTAGATTAATCATTTCATTTTTTCCAACAAATCGATCTATAGTTTTTATTACCGCATACTTTTTCAAAAAAACAAAAAAAATTGAGATTTTAAAATGTTTTCCTGCATAACAGAATATTTTATCAACTTGAGAATTGGGAACCGATTTTATTCAAAACAATGAATTATATTTTCTGAGTACTGAAATACGTTTTAAATACCAATTGATTTTTTCCACCAATTTTTTTTTCTAGAACGAATTTAAATTTTGTAACTGTTTTCTTGAATACATACTTCATCGTGAATTGACAAAACGTTATTTGAAGAAGCAGAAAAAAAAATTGTACAATTCTACTCCAGAGTATAAAAATATTCCTTTTAATACCAAATTTTTTTCCCAATAATAAAGTGTATGTATACTTTATGAATGACAATATTTTCTGTTCAAAAAACAAAAATCTGAGATGCTATGATTCGTTACATACCTTAACGTAAAAATATTTTTGAAACTTATTGAAACAAACATTTCCTTTTTTTTTTTTTTCATGAATTCATCATTTTCGAATGACAAAATACTTCCTCAAAAAAGTAATAATCAATCACGGTGAAAAAATTGCTTTCCCGAATATCAAGATTTTTTTCAATAACGATTTTATTTTTCCCAACAATAAACTACATACATAATTTTTAAATGACAAAATATTTTTTCCAAAGAATGAAATCCTAGAATTTATTTTGTAGATGTAAAAAAATTATTGAATAATTATTCATATTTTCCAAGAAACCGAATAAACATATTTATAAATGACAACATATTCGTTTAAAATTAAATTAACAATAAGTAACTAGTTTAAAAACAAAAAAAACTGAAATTTTGAAATTGGACCCAAGAATATCAAGTAGAATATTTTTTTGAAAATCATTTTGTTTATTTACATTGATTTAATTGATAATTTTTGAGTTAGAAAATACATTAAAAAAAAAACTTGAAACAAATATTAATGGGTTTTTTTATTTTTTGGCGATTCTGATTATAATATGTTTGTGCACAATTATTCAAGCTTAAATATGCTGCTCAGTTTATACCATGAAAAAATATCAACAAACTATTATTGTAAAAAAAACAACGTAGAGTTATGAACAAATATTTGTACGACATGTTTGGAGACTGTGCAAAATCTGGTGCTGATTCATCAAAAACTGCAAATTTGTACTATGCAATGATTGACTTTCATTTAATAGATCGCCTGAGAAACTGATATAAAATATAAATTTTAGTACAGTAACGCCAACCACAAATATTTCCTAAAGCTTCCTAACTTTTTGAATTCTCAGTTTATGATGTTCCTGAAGTTTCAAATGTTTATGAATAAAAAAAAAAAGATACACACATTGGTTTTTTTTTTTTTTTTCTTTTTTTCTTTTATGGTCAAAGTAAAATACAGTAGTATTGGAAATTATTTCAATAGTGATTTATTACTCTAACTATAAGAGATGACGGAAACAATTTTTTTCTGTTTTAGTTTATTTTTAAATGTTTGAAACTTCAAAAACCTCAGTTACTGTTATAGAGTCAACGGTATTGTTTTCGAATTTCGACTAATTTTTACAAACAGACAGATCTATTGAAAATTTAATTTTTCAGAAAAAAATGAATGGGCACAAAAACATCATTGGTTACGTCGACAGCCGCGTAACTCACATTGGCAAAGGGGTGTACGAACTTTTGCTCATGATGCCTCACTGCAAGTGTGATGTTTTTACATTGATGGAAGAAAAGTAAGCTTTCATTGTAAAAAATTTCTAATATAGGCATGAAGTGGATTTGAATATTATCTTGAGAGTAAAGCTGCTAAAAATCCACTTTGAGCTCTCTTGACTGCTGAAATATGCTGTTTCCTTCGAACCGATTTTTTAACTGTTGAAACATTTGTTTTCTTTAAGGATGGATGATGGTGGATTGGATGAGTCTGAAATCTTGAAAATTTTCTGCGACGTTTGTGAAGGCATTTCGCGTTTTCACCATTGCCGCACGCCGATCACGCACAGAGACATAAAAGTAAATATTTTCAACAGTTCATGATTCTGCTGTATCGTAAAATTAAATTAGTTCAATGTTAAAAATAGTATTCATGATTAGGATTTTTTAGTAAACAGATTTACAGTTCTATTATTTTTTGTATTTTTTATAACATACAATTTTTAGGATTTTTTGGCAGTTTTATGAACTTCTACGTTGACTTATAGAATATTTTCCCTTAGAATTCAAAATTTTTCAGATTTATCATAATTTTCTAGTTTTTTGAGACAGTCATATATATCGAGATTTTAAAAATTCATGAAGTTTTTCGTATTTTTAATATTTATATAATATATTATTATATAGTCGTATTTTTAGATTTGTCGTTTTTTATGAATTGGATTTAATTTCTAGGAATGTGTGCCTAGAACTCAAAGTTTGATAAATATTTCGTATTCAATGAGTTTTTCGAGAAACATTTTATTCCTAGATTTATGATTCTTTTATAAGATGTAATGCAGTAATTTATAACAATTTTCCATACATATATATATATATATATATATATATATAAAACTATTTTTGAGTATTTATGAATTATAAAATCTTGTAAATTTTCAAGTTTTTTTTTCGATGGCATTTCAAATTTTGAATGTTGCTGGAATTTCAAATGTTGAAAAATAGACGAAAACAAATCAATTGTTTTTATCACCTCTCTAAGCTAAAGGAATAAAAAATTTTTCATCTTTAATAAATATCAGCTAATGTTTATTATTATTTTTTACTTGAATCTTTGCATTTGATAGAAATGAAAAACTTATTGATTTTTCATTTTCATTCATTTCACAAACGTTTGGAACTTTGAGACCATGATTTTCAAAAAGCGATTTTCTGAATTCAAAGCTGGAAATTATTATTGATTCTTATTCAAATATTTATGAAAAATTTTAAAAATTATAATAATTGTCTTACAAATGATGCAAAATGATCATAAATAATTTGTACACAAATAAATAGAAAAATTATTATAAAAGATAATTAGAACTATCATAAATATTTATTATATAAGATTCTTTAGATCAATTTATCATAATACATTATAGATTTCAAGTACTTTTATTATTTTTCATATTTTTTAAAGATTTATACAATACAAAAGATTCTTAGCTATTTTTATGGATTTATATAAAAATGTTTAGAAACTGATTCTGTACAGATTTTTGAAAAAATTTAATCAGCGTTCTCAAGTATCTGATGAAATTTCAATATTTTTCGTATTTTTCTACAATTGATTGTATTTCGTGAAAATTTCTAGGTAATTTACAGATGTTTTATTATTTCTGTAGATTCCCAGAAAGATTTTCAAAACACAAAGCTCTAGAAATCCAAATTTAAATCATTCCCAAGTTTTTTATTAATTTTCGAAATAATTCAATCAGAATTTATAAGTGTCTTTTTGATATCTAATAATATTCCGTATTTATTATATTTTGTAGATTTTCGAACAGATTTATAATTTTCAAAAGATTCTGATTTGAATTTCTAGAATTTCATGCTCTAAAATATAAAGTTTCATAGATTGTTAGTGTATTTGTCAATTTTTCATAGAACAGTTACTTCGTCAATTTCTAGTATTTCATAGATTTTGTATAAATTTTTCAAAAAATGTTTTTTGATTGAATTTTCAATATTGGTATTAAAGTATTATTTTTTTATCAGAATAAGGTCATGGAAATATCGTTACAAAAGACTTTTAGCATTTATTTAATATTCTTACAATTACATTTTTGACACTTTTTTGCATAGACTATCCTCCATATGCATAGTCCATATCATTATGATAGTGAAAAAATTGAAAAGGAAGAATAAAATTTATGTTGAAGAAATAACTGACCTGAATGTTGACTGAGTAAATTATGAAAAAAATCATCAAAACAAAAATTCTCGTCTCAATTTTTTTTTACATAGAAACATTCCGATATCTTATAATATAGCAACGAAAATGTCGATGTAAGGATTATCAGTTGATAAACATATCGACATGAAAAGTCTAATATATCGGAAAAAAGTATCAATATTTCAATGTATCGATACGTATCGCACGCTCCTATTCATGGTGTGTCTTGATAAACATTAAAAATGTTAAAGAAATCTAGGTTATTCAAGTTCTTTGAGTTTGAGAGATGTAATGTTTTAAAATTTTACTCTAGATAAAAATTTTATTCTGAAATGATTCCATAGACAGAAAACATTTTGTTGGACGATTCGGGCAACTACGTGCTTTGTGATTTTGGATCGGCCACAGGCAAGGTCTTGGATCCAAGCACTCAAGGCGCGGCGGCAGTGGAAGAGGAGGTGTCAAAATATACGACCCCTAATTTCAGATCACCCGAAATGGTGGATTTGTATTCGGGGAAGACCATCACCACCAAAACTGATATATGGGTTAGTGAAATGTGTTTTTTTGTCGAAATCATAGAGATTGCATTGCTTTCATAGAGATTTCATTGTGTTACATACAGGGATGTGAGGCGGTAAATTTACCAGTAAATTTATCGGTAAAGTACTGCTTATGACCGTCATTTACGACAAGAGAGTTTCGGTCAATTTTGACCGTCAGTTTACCGTGCCGTTCAGGATTAATATGATGGTCAAAATTATTACATACTCAAAGATGACTTGAAAAAATGTTCAACTCGTTTTTAATTGCAGCTTCCTTTTTTTCATCGAATTTTTATAAAAATGAAAAAAAATTGGTTTCTTAGATAATAAATAATTGCACAATTACAACCTTTCCATTTGAAAAGAGTCATTTATAAAGAAATAAACAAATCACTTCATAAAAGTGTGTTGTTGATTAGGTATTTTCCTTCGGTATCTTTATTTTCGGAAAAATTTCTATTTTGTGTATTTCACGTCAGTTTTCTACACTAATTTTAAGACAGGAGTATTGTATTTTTCACTGTTAGGCATTGTAATTGTGAATCAGTTTCGACTATTGTACTTTGTTTATCTCCTATCTCGTCCATTTAAAAAAATTAGAGAATACTGTATTGTAAATGTGACAGTTAGACAAAAGACTATTATAACTAACACAAAGGTGAATCAGAGTAAAAATTGCCTTTCAAGATAAGAGACATGATTAATCTACATTCCATCACACACTTGAATTACTCCCACTTTACTATTAGAGTAAACTTAGAAAGAGAAGGGTTGAAAGGAGAAGAGACTCTAATCAAAAGCTCTGCCTTGCTGAATAGTGATTGAACGAAACTGAATTACTAATAACTCTTTGAATTTTGCGAATTTTAAAAAATTGTAAAGGTAAAAGTGTCTTGAAATTTCATGAGGCAACGATGGTTTTCCGATGATCCACCGACTTTGGGACACCCTACAGGGTGCGCCATCTATCGTAAGAAATATGGAAACGGACAAGCCGCGTCGCCTTGAATATGGGAATACGATCGAAGAAAGATCGATGCCGAGCCTGATTTTTGGGACCGAATTTTGATGACGGACGAAGCTCATTTTACGCTCTCTGGCGGGGCAAATAAACAAAACTGTCGCATTTGGGGAACAGAGAGCCCACGCATCATTCACGAAACACCATTGCACGACGAAAAAGTTACTGTTTGGGCCGGAGTGTGCTCGAAAACGATTATTGGACCATTTTTTTTCAAAGTTGGAGAAACCGTCGACGGTGCACGCTATCGCTGGATGTTAGCGCACTTTGTTTGTTCGGAAATGCGTAAACACGGTCTGACGAACTTCTATTTTCAACAAGACGGCGCACCTTTTCACACCGCAGTTGCTACTATGAAGTTTTTGCAGAGCAAGTTCCCGGGACACATTGTGTCAACGAAGGATGATTTAGAGTGGCCTCCTCGTTCGCCGGACTTTTTTTTGTGTGGCTATTTGAAGAGTAAGGTGTATGCCAGCAAACCGAAGACTATTGAAGAACTATAAGCTAATATCACAGCGGAAATTGCTGCTATTACGCCCGAAATGTTGTCAAATACAATGCAAAATGCCCAAAAAAGGGCCGCTTTTTGTGTGTCTAATGGAGGTGGTCATTTGATCGATATTGTATTCTGAGTGAATTGTCAATAAATGGCATTGTATACCCTACATAAATCTTGTTCATTTTCCAAAATCGGCTTAAAAATGCCGGAGTTATTCAACATTTAAATAGGTCCTGTCTAGATGGCGCACCCTGTATATATTTTCCAGCAAACGCACACGCACAGTGACACTCGTGAGTTTTCTCTAGATAAATGGAAAAGCCATTTATGAAATGTGAAATAACAAAATGGACGATTTTCACCTGGAACTGCTGGAAATCGTTCGGTCAGTTACGTTAAGCCACATTTTTTCATCAAAGTTCGGTCATGAACGGTAATTACGGACTAGAAACCTGCTCTGACGGTAAATTATAGTTAGAGAGTTTGTAAATTTGACCGTAAATAACAGTAAATGACCGTCAGAAATTACCATGACCTGACCAATTTTTTTCTGACCGGTAAATTCACATCCCTGGTTACATATAACTAGAAATACAATAGTTTTTTCCAACAGAAATAGTAACACTTTCTTTTCGTGATTGGGTATATTTCATATCGTAAAAGTTATTTCGAGAAGAACTAAGTAACACTTTTTTTTTAAATCAATTTTTCTGACTTTCCGCGATCTTCTAAGTAGTAAAGGGAGGAGACTGGAAATAAATATTGAATTTCTTAAGAGAAATATTGATTTAAATTAAATTGAAGCAGAAAACATATACCTATATTTGGGAAGAATCACAAAGATGTTCGATAATATCTGGTTTCTGAATAATATGTCTAATTTAAAAATCACGACGTCTTGACATGTGCTTAAAAGGAACGGAAACCTCGACTTTAAAATTATATATTATTTAATCCAGTGCACCATACAAACTCATCACAAATATTGAAATTTTTCGTTAATTATGTAATTTTGTTATTAAGTAAGTGTTATTGAGTAATGTAGTAAATTAAGACACATAAATCAATTTATTTCATATAATTCACTTGTAAATTTGTTTTTTCATAATTTAGGTATTAAGTAATTCACACACTACATGTATTTTAATGCAGGCGTTGGGCTGTTTGCTGTACAAAATGTGTTTCTACGCTTACCCTTTCAACGACAGTACTCTGGCTATCCTGTCTGGCAAATTCAAGATACCTCGTCGTTCAAAGTTCGTATATAAAAGTCGAATTACATAGAACATTTTGTTTCACAAAATCAACACTTAAAAATTGAGTGTTCGATTAAGCAACGTTGCGCAGATTTGTAACAGCTTTCTGTTTCACACTTTAAAAATCAAAAATTCCATTTTTATGCGCAACATGCGAATAATTTTTCATTTTTTGGCAGGTACACTGAAGGATTGCACAGACTCATCCAATTCATGCTGGAACCTGACCCGGATCTGAGGCCTGACATATACCAGGTCTCGCACGTCGCGTTTGCTCTGCGTGACATGAAAAATCCTGTCGAGAATGTGCATGTGAGAAAAACAATAACGATTTCCTCTACTTCTTTCAATGCTGTGGCAAAGTTGAATACGATTTTAAGCACTTGGCCCTCCCATCGATAAGTTTATTTGTGACTTCTGTACGAAAATGATTCATAAGAACTTTTTGACTTCCAAGTTTTGAACGTCAAAACATTTATTTGTACTGAAAAAACCTTTCGACCTCTGAAACTTATACTGCAATAGGACTTGGATAATTTCATACGTGTGAACTGAATTTGTTCAAACCTGAAGGGAACATTTTTTTATGGAATTCTCAAATTTTGTTTTGACCCTAAATTCATTCGATTTGTATGAGGATGACCCATACATGAATTTCGAAATGAGCAATTCCTTTCTTTCATTAGAATGTTGCGACGCCTTCTCTCGACAATTTGCCTTCGCCCATCATGGAATCAGACAGTATAAAACGTTCTTCGTCATTGAAAGTCACAAAACCAGCGCCAGTGGTGGCGACAATTGAGGGAACATCCGTCACACCGAGGCAGAGGCCAAAGGGTCAAAATGTGACCAGTGGCTTTATTAATTTGGGCAACCAGGTTACGAGCCAGATATCTGGTCAAGGGAACCAGCAAGTGTCAAATTCTCTGCCTTATGGACAGGTTAATCGACAAGTCACGCCAGTGAATGTGCCACAGGTACTTGACTTGACAGTAAAAAAATACTATAAATTTAGGTGGGTTCTAGTAAATGATACAAAATTTACTATGTTCCCTCTAAAAAAAATAAGAACAATACTAGTAATTTTAAAACTGATTTATTCCTATGATCATTGAAGTCACAAATACTTGGTGTTTTTTTTTTTTTTTTTTTTTTTTTTTTTTTTTGAATTCATTTTCTTTTCCAAAAAGTTTGATACTTACATTACTTACATGTTTATTTAATTCAATGAATTCTGGTTCAAGTTGTTTTTATAACAAAATATTGCGAAGGGTTCGTACTTGCTGCAATCTGGACAAAACATTGGTCCCGTGACTCCTGGTGGCAGTCAGGCGACGTCGTCTTTTATCCCGATATCCCCGAGTCAAAATATCGCCTTCGTTCAGTCGCCGAGTCCTTTGATTAGCCATTCGCCAATGACTCAACAGTCACCCGTGACAGTTCAAGGCAAGAGTCCTTATTTTTTCGACTCACGACCCCACGCTGTGGAGGACAAACATTTAGAGTCGCTTTTTCCAGCTTCAGGTAAATAAATGACATTAGTTATGTCATCGAAATCGTTTTGGAGAATTTTTGAAATCATTGCAACGTTGTACTTGGGATGTGCAACTTTTGACAATTTGTGATCAATTTTTTTTAGGTTACCCGGATCCTTTTAAGGACGACGCAAGATCTATGCCGCCTCCTGGAAAAATTCCACCACCTGTAGCGCCAAAACCTGGATCCCCAAAATTGACAACTCCCACGAATCCTGTCCCTCCCTTGCAACTGAACCTTCAGGCGTTGCCGAAGCCCGTGAACAAAACAGAAAGTCTCAGTCAAAATATTAGTTCGAGCACCTCGCCACCAGAAAGTCCCACTCAGTTGGCTTCACACCACAGGAGAAATGTCAGCGATACGAGTGCTTTCAACAAGTGAGTTTAGAATGTGCTTTTTTTTATTCTGGAAAAACCAAACAACGATTTCGAATGGTTTTTTTTTAAATACAGGCTTTTTTCATTCTTAAAAATACGGTATTTCTAATATACCGCTAAACATAAGTTTGACTACCCAGTAAACTTTAATGATTTCATACTGCAATCATATGATGTCATGTCACGTTTCAACTTCATTTTGTATTCAGTTGACATCATTATATGACAGTTTCATATCCTATGGATGCATCATATCATACATGACACATCATGGAATGGCATAGTGCGATATCATATTGCACTCAAATGACATCACCATTCGGCATTGTGATTTCATTTGAATGTGATATGATATCATGGTATGACATATCACAACTTGATATAATAATAAATAATCAGAAATGATGTCATGAAAGTTTGCTGGATAAAGAAGAACAGCTTTTGTTACAGAATGCGTAAGTATGTATTCGTGGAAAATAAACATGATCATTTTTTCCTAAGAATAAATAGTTAGTATTAGCGATGGTGAGATAGCTGGAGGAGATTTGCAAACAGATACTGCCAAAACCACTAGATTTCTCGAAAATTTCAAAAATTCAGAATCATTTTTGATTATTTGAATCTGTTTTTGTGATTCAGGGTGTTTGCAAACGAAACATCGCAATTTCTAGCACCTTATGAGGCTTCAGTAAAGCCGCGAGTAGATGATGTGACGTCACAAGATGTGTCATCTACCGACGTCAGAACAACAATTGGTGCCAGTGCGTCGCATGTACGTGTTGTAAGTAGAGGAGCATCTTCATCTAGATTATAAAATATCTATCACTATTTTTATAAGGAAAATCCTTATGAGGTTTTCAATTTCTGTGTATAGACTTCACAGTCCTTTATGAGTAATTAAAATTCTTTTGTCAAATTCTCAATTTTAGATCTTCTTTTAAAGATTTGCAATTTTATATAGGGTCATTTTTTTTTTTCAAAATCAGTTTGGTCGTCACTGACAAAATCACCGATTTTCCTAAAACTTTTTACAGTACTCTTTCTAAATAGTACCGCGGTTTTCTTCGTTACTTCCATATGCCGTGACGTCACATCCACAGGTTAGAAAAAGACAAAAGCGGCACTACTCAGAAAGAGTACTGTATATAGAAACGCACACTAGTTTTGAAACAAACGTATTTTTTATTTTGGCTGAAATTTTTTTTTTTTTTTTTTTTTTTTCGAGAAATTCAGATTTTTAATTGGGCTGTCAAATTCAGACGAACCTTACTTTGATCGAAAACTTTTTTGAAAATCTTTATTTCTCATTGTGAAATCTATAGACTTCAATCGTTTTTGTATGGAAACGTTCGAAATTGTACGAAATTTATGAATAATGAGTTATAAATATTCTTCGTAGCGTTGTTGAATTGTTATTATTAGCGTAAATGAAAAAAGCGTAAAAAGTTTTTGAGTAAATAATTTTCATATTGCATCATTTATTTTTCTTCCCATTTTTTTTTTCATTAATTGGCAAAGGTATAAACTACATTCTGTAAAAACCGTTGCGTGCAAAAACATTTCTTTCGTAAGTGAGAATTCTTTTTTGAATTTCCAACCTGTCATTACCAAGTGATTATCAAATTTTAATATATTTTCACTTTTCTTGATCTTGAGACACTGCAATATGTTTCATTTAGTAGTGATGTATATTCTAAACGAAAATAATAAAATTCCTAACTAGATGTCCAAAAGCTCGGAATACAACTTGTAATCAAGCTTTCACGCGGATCACTAGATTGTTATAATACTTGGAATTACGCATAATTCAATAAGAATACTTTTATTTTCATTTCTATAAAAGACTTTATTAAATTTTTATGTTTATGTAGAATTATGAAGATAGGTCTTTTATGTATCGGAAAATTAATGTTAAACTGCGGAATTATGCGATGTCATCAATTTTTTATCCAATATATTTTAAGTTTTCTTAAAAATTCCCTTACATTTTGAAGCAAAACAAATGCATATAAAAATATTGTTTAATGTTTGAAAAATGTTCATTTTATCGTAAACCGAATTAATTATGCAACATGTTCAACGTGCTCATGTTTCGATGTTTTTTCGGTAAACAAAGATGCGCTTCGTCATTATGCTATTTTGTTTAAACATGTATACATCAAATAACGTTTATAAGAGAACTCAGTTTTTGCAATCTTACTTCGGAAATTTCTTGAATTTTAGTGTTTTTTACGTGTTAAGTCCAAAAGTATAAAATCTGGTGTGTAATTATTAACAGTTTCTCGAATATTCCCACGTTTAAAATGCATTTTATGAATTTCTATACATTAGCTTCATTTAGTCATCATGTATAAACAATATGCAAAGAAATATTACAATCAAACTAAGTACACGCAAGTAAATAAAAATATAAAAATTATTCTCAAGAGATACTCACGAAAAACTGATTTCATGTCATATTCCATGTAATACAAAATAAAGTTAGGAAAATTTCATTAAAAATATACATTATCATCGAATAGAACATACTACAGTGTCTTAAGATCAAGAAAAATGAAAATATACAAAAATTTCATAATCACTTGGTAATGACAGGTTGGAAATTCGAAAAAGAATTCTCACTTACGAACGAAACGTTTTGGCATGTAACGATTTTTACAGAATGTAGTTCATACCTTTACTAATTAATGAAAAAAAAAAGAAAAAAACGGGAATAAAAAAAATGATGCAATATGAAAATTATTCACTCAAAAATTTTTCACACTTTTTTCATTTACGCTAATAATAACAATTCAAAAACGCTACGAGAAGTATAAATGATTCATTATTCATAAATTTCATACAATTTCGAACGTTTCCATACAAAATTGATTAGAGTCCATAGTCTGAAAAAAAAAAAAAAAAAAAAAAAAAAAAACAATTTTCAGCCCAAAATAAAAAATACGTTTGTTTTAAAACTAGTGTACGTATCTATATGAAAATTTTAGAAAAATCGGTGATTTGGTCTGTGACGACCAAACCGATTTTGAAAATAATGACTATATAAGGAGTAAAAAATTCTTTATGAGAAAATTTCAATTTTCTTAGCAGTCTCAGCATTAATTTTAGTTTTCAAAGATTATTAACAAATATACCAAAGTTTTTATTAAATTTCTTTGTGTTTTCTGACGACTTCTTGAAATCTTTATGAAACTCGAATAAAACTCTTATTTCGTAATAAAATCATTCTTATAAAACGGATACATCTCTAACTATCTAAGTTTAGTTAGAAGACTGTCGATTCCTTATAAGACAGCCTTATAAAAACAAAGAATCACAATCTACTGATAAAGATCGTGAATGTCTTATATTCTAATTTATCTGCCTAAAATTAAATGTAGTGAAAGCTTTTCAAGAAACCTCAATAAATAATCGAAATCAGTGATTTTAGATAAATAAATCACAATTGTTTATAACTTTCATATCATATCTAATATATGAAAATCCCTTAGTGATATTTATCATATTATATATATAACGTATTATTTATTTTACTCTTGACTATTGATACCATCAGTATTAATAAATTACCAAACTACATATTACAATTTGGCTTCTAAATATTGCTGTACGGTGTTATATTTAATACTTCATTAATGAAAAAGTTCTTGGCTTTGAAAATGGACCGTAATTTTTTAATGTCTTTTTTTTTTATAGGGCGAGCTTTCAAGTGCAACTGTTCCAGAAAGTCGGTCATTGAGTGCGGAGGTGGCTGCTTGGAACCCTTTCGAGGACGTTCAACCTTTCAGTCAACTTACAGAGGATCACATTTTCGGTGCTGAATTTGATAAAATTCGCAGAGGAAGCAGCAGTAGTATCGGTGGAGTCAAAAGTCGCGAGAGTTTGGTTATGTCTTATAGGGATGCAACTGAGGATCCTTTCGAATCAGCCCCGTTCAAATTACCAAGTGAGTTTCAAATTTTTGAGTGTTTTTGAGTAATAATTTAACGTAATTCAGAAAAATCTGTAAACTTATTAAAATCATAAATTGCTTTATTTACAAAAAAAAAGAAGAAATTTAACTAGAATTGTGTTTTATATTTTTGTTTGTTTTTTTTTTTTTTTCAATTGTAAGCTGTGAGGTTTATTCATATCTTCGTAAGTGATACATGAAATTTTTGTGTTTCAGCTGGAAAAAAGAGCAAAAGCGGGACCGACCCAACAGCATTAGCTGGAGGTAATGCATGAAAAAAGATTTTTTTCGTCTTCGTATTTCGATCCGCTCTCTTTTGAAATTCCATCGGCACATACTTTCTAACCTAACCTTAATTTTACGGGTTGTGGCAAGCCTTTTTGTAACGAGGAAGAAAAACTTATATCTGAATTTATCAATATTTACATAAACGTAGAACGATTCGTTGATCGAATGAACGAAATGGACAAACTGTACGAAGAAGTGAATTTTATTTCAAGATGCAGTTTTTTCAAACGCGATGGTTTTTAAAATTATTTTTCAGTTTTTAAACGTTTTATTTTTCAATTAAGTAAGGGTTAATGTGATTGGATTTTGATTTCTTCAACTAGAAAAAAATGAAAGATGTTTGGTATTTTATAGAATATTTGGAGTTGAAACGTCCAAGTATTTTTCAAGATTTTGACATTTTCATCTTACAGCCTTTTTTATTTATTAAATTGGCAGTATAATTTTTATGCTTTTTGCAAGTTTCAGGAACTTGGAACTGACTTTATGGATTTTAGAGATTGATTTAAAGGAATAAAAATTTCTAACCTGAAAATAATTAATTAACAATATTTTATGTGATTTTTGAAGATTTAGAAATTTGAAAAAGTATATTTTTTGCAGAATTCTTGTATTTTTCGAAGGATCTTAAAATTTTATTATTGTCTAAGTCCTTGGAACAGTTATCAAACAAATTTTGAATAAAATTTTCAGAATAACACATTTCGATGTAAAAATATTTGAAAATCGTGAATATTACTTTCTAAAAAATCGTGGAGTTTCTACTTTTCGAAAGTCAAAAAATTTTGCAATTTCAAAAAGTCATTTTAAATTTGTGATATTTAAAATAACACTTACTTTCAAAAATCATCGATTTGAAAATTCCATAAATTTTGTAAAATATGAGAAATCAGAATGAAATGTTTTTGAGTTGAAGAAAACAATTTCAAAGTCAACATTTTCCCTTTGTTAAGAAAAATAAATTTTCAAAATATTAAAATTACGAATCATCAGCAATGTGGCATCTTGAAATGAAACTTACTTTCCATAGTGAGAATACCCATGAAAAATTTTAGTGAATTCATAGTAATATGCAGGTTATTTATAAATAATATCCCTAAAATTTTAAACGAATTCACTACCAGGCTATTCATAGGTAAAAATTTCCTTTAAACGTCAGTTTCTAGACTTGTCAGAAAAGCCTTATTATCATTACTAACATCTAGTATAACATAGTATTCATGACATGCAAAAAAGCGGCAAATTTAAGATTGCTATTTTTAATTTTTGTTAAAGTTTATTTGACGAAAAATGCTACAAAATTCGTTAATCTGGGGAATCAAAATTTCAATGTTTCATGTAAAGAAATAGACAAATCTTCATATTTTGATGTTACATTTTGAAAAAATGTCTAGTCTATTGAAAACCCTGAAAAATTTTACAACGTTTATTTCTTGAAAAATCTTACATACTAGATTCTTTAATTCGTGATATTTCTATATCATCGAGGTGTCGTTTATTGTTTCGTCAAATACCGCTCTTTCCACGTGATACATAAACATATAGTTGGATTGTCTATAGCAACTTGCGTCGAAATAGGCGAATAGGCAATGGCACATTCGTGGAAAATGTTCTGTGATTATAATTTTGCTCATCTTCGATATAACGAGCACGCTCAATGGATTTGAAATCAATTGACACATGTTTACCCCAAGTTTGCATGACTTGTCGCAAACTTTGCGTAAATGCATCACGTTAAAACTGGTTTGCATAAATTTTATGTGAACTTGATTAATCAACGTCGAATACTCGACTCGCATTACAATTAATGCACGCGCAGAATTTTATTGTTGCAGACGTAACATTACAGTTAAATGGAGTGAATTTGTTTTTAATATTTCTATTTTGTAAATTTGTTGCTTACAACTTTGTTTTTTTTTTAACAGTGGTTAAATTTTTGAATTTTTATTCTAGTTCGTTGTATAGATAGGATGTGTGAATTTTTATTTTTTCATGGCGTTATTTGACGAATTCCATTTGTCAATTATTTGGAACAACTCTTTTATGAGTTTGATAATTTTTTTTAATTTCATTCCTTGGGATCGTCAAAAACACTTGAGCATACGTAAAAAAATTGTCAGATAATAGAAGTGTTGAATTATTTTTACAAATTAAGCTATATCTTGAATTTATTTCGAACTGACGAGAACGTTTACATTTTTCAGTCTGAAAAAAAATTAGACAAAATTAGACAAATCCTTATTCTGTCTAAGAATACGTATCTTGAGATTATTGTTTGGATTGTTATTGTTGTTGTTGTTGTTGTTGTTGTTGTGAAAGTTATTAATTATCTAGTTATGAAATGTTTCTATGAAAGGAATCCTTTTTAATTCCTGGAAAAGATTAAGAATCGGTTTTATAATTTCATTTTATTTTTTTTTTTTTTTTCTTTGTTTCAAATGATTTACATTTTTTAAATAATTTCGAGCTTTGAGAAATAATCGAAAAAATTATGTTAATTTATGAAAACGCCGATAAAACTTTGAATTTGCAAGAAATTTTTCGAGAATTATACAAATTATTGATTTCTCTGTATCACATCACATTCAAAATTTATGAAAGTTATTATGATTGCCTGCACATTGTAAATCCAAAGCAAGTGTTTCAAACGAAAAATCCTTTTAAAGGTAATCAATATGTTCAATTCGCCAGTATCTTAGAATTTAAAACAATTCTTGAAAGCTTTAAAAATATCTGCGAAAAATTCCTTGAAATCGCTAAAACTTGCTCAAATTTGTTTACTGGAATGTAAATTTACAAATATTTAGAGAAAACAAAACGTTTTTAGTTTTCGACCAATTTGACAGTATCACATTTCTTTGAAGTTGAAAGTAAAGTCTATGATGATTTTTATTGTGAATTTCACAAGAAAGCTTATATAAACTGTCCAATTTTTGATTATACTTGAATTTCTTTCAAATTACCGCAAAAGTTCCAAAATAAAAAGTTACGCAAAAGTAATGATGTATTGCCAAACAAAATTTTTTTTTCTTAATTTACAATAATCTTCATCGAAACATGATTCGTTAATTTTTTCAATTATTCTTACGAAAAATGTTGATTTTCGTATTGAATTGTTTACGACGTAAGTAGCTTTAATTCACGTTTTTATTCTGTACATGGTTCACAGAAAAACAAACAATTATTCTTCAAATTTACTCCATTTAACGACACATTTCGAGAAACTCAAGCTTGAGATGATTAACTGTTGTATCATAAGTAATATTTAATTTTATAAGTATCAAAAGAAATTATGAAATAATAGATGTTCCTATAATTCGGCGCATGAGACTCTCAGTCGCTGTAGAGATTTTCCCCGCAACGGTGGTGCATTAAAAAATATGAAAAGTAAGATACGAATGAGCGTATCACACCCACATCTCTCAATAATGACGTTACCCCTAAAAACAAAAATTTTTTCAACATTGATGATGATGATAAGAATGAAAGAAAAAAAAAATAGTAGTTTATTCAATTCTGGGTAACGGTTCATTTTCCCGACTTGTGAAGTTGGCTGCGACTGGAGCGCGCGCGGAGGTCGCAGGCAACTTTACAGAGTCAGGAATGTGAATCGTTAACCACAGTTGAATATTCTTGTTTTTTTTTTCAAATTTTGACGAAAAATTGTCATTTCGTCACATTTTTTTCCGACGAAAATCGCCCATTATTAGCCAATTGACGCGGACTTTAAAGCAAATGATTACCGAAAAGCACTTAATTACGAATAGAAAAATTCAAACAATGTGTATTCAATGAGCAAGTAAGTGGGCGCGTCGGGGGGTTCGGGGGGCTTGCACACACGATATTTTTTGCAAAATACGTATCGAAAAATGTAGTCCGAGGAGCTGTATGGCGACGTTGATGGGGTCCGTTTACGACACGGCGCATCACGCACATATGCGTTCCGTATGATAAAGGAAAGGTTAGGTCAAGTTAAGTCCAGCGGCGTAGCCGACGCGGGGTCGAGAGGGGAGGGTAATCAGGTCCATCAGGTCAGCGGCGAAGCCGTTGACGGGGGGGGGGGGGCGCAAGGGG